>JANCRA010000099.1:1269346-1904019 GCA_024362935.1 Setophaga petechia
CTCTGCGTTGCCCTCAGAGGCAAAGGGTCCTGTACTGGCAGAATGCCTACGCCAGCAATGCAACTCAGCCACCAAGGACATTTTAAGATCACTGCCACCTGGGTCAAATATAGCCACCATGATCAGACACGTTGCAAAAGAAGAACATCTAGCTCCCATTCAAGCAGCAGTTCACACTGCAATAACCAGTATGGCATGCTCTAAGTGTGGCCAGGCAGGCCACGTGGCAGTGAATTGCCCCCAGTCAGGACGCCCACCAGCAACTGTTCCACCACGCCAGGGGAGATTTAGGGGACCATGCTGGGCATGTGGAAGGTAAGGGGCACCTAGCCAAGGAATGCAGATCCAGGCCTCAGGGAAACGGGAGAGGGAGGGGGCAGCCGGGCCATACCCAGTCCCCTCCCACCTGGAACATAAGAGCGGCCCAGCTACAGCAACCTCCAATGGGGTACAGGGCTCCCATACCCACCACCCCCTCAAGGAATGACCAACTTTGTCGCCCAGCCAATGGCTCAACCCAACCCACCTGCACCTCAGGAATACCAAGTACAGCTCCCTGGGGGCAAGGCCCCTGGGTGGCTTTGGCCATGAAAGCATGGGAACGTGACCCATGGGTGGCCTTCGCTGCAAAGGTGGGCAAGCACCCCCTGATCATGTGGGCAGTGTGTCGTCTCCACAACAGCTCCGACGACTCGGCCATCTGCCTTCCCTTTTGAGTGGACACTGGATCAGATGTCACCGTCATCCCAGACATACACTGGCCTCTGTCATGGAAGCTAGTAGAAGCCCCCATGGTGGGCGGAGTTGGAGGACTGTCCCGAGCCTGCAAAAGCACCCATCCAGTAGCAATAACCCTCTGCACCGAGAGAGGAGCAGGAAGAACTATCGCCCTCACTACGTATGTCATGTCGGATTGCCCACCCTTGCTGGGGAGGGATGCACTAGCCCTGCTGGACGTTAGGGTGACAAATTTATTCTAAGGGCCACTGCCGCATACCCGCCGTTACCCATCAAGTTGATGTGGAAATCAACTGATCCCGTGTAAGTCAACCAGTGGCCCTTATCAACGCCTCGAATGACTGCCCTCATTGAGTTAGTTAGCCGTGAGTTACAGAAGAATCATATAGAACCCTCCACGAACCCATGGAACACCCCAATTTTCGTAATACCTAAGTGGTCTGGTGAAGGCTTTCGTCTCCTGCACGACCTGCGGGAAGTGAACAAGAGAATCCAGCCTATGGGCCCCGTACAAACTTCGCTGCCCATTAACTCGATGATACCGAGAGGACAACCCTGTGCAGTACTCGACATCAAAGACTGCTTCTTTTCTATTCCCCTGCACGAAGACGACAAGGAGCGGTTTGCCTTTTCCATCGTATTTCCAAACAGTCACTGACCTAGCCTACGCTTCCAGTGGAAGATGCTGCCCCAAGAAATGGTCGACTCCCCGACCATCTGCCAGATCACAGTGGACCGAGCCCTAGCACCTGTCCGGGAGAGTAATCCGACTGCGACCATTGTGCAATACATGGACGACATCCTGATCTCTGTGCCATCCACAAAACAAGTAGACCAGCTGGTATCAACCATCTCCAAGACTTTAAAGACAAATGGCTTTGAGGTAGCGAGTGCTAAAATAAAAAAGGGACCGTGTGTGACCTTCCTAGGAATGGGAATCACAAGCTCCTATATAACTCCTCCCCAGATGAAGATCCACCGAGACATCAAGACGCTCCACGACGTGCAACAGCTGGTAGGGTTCCTACAGTGGCTCCGCAACATTGTCCTGATCCCTCCCGAGGTCATGGACCCTCTACATGACCTCTTGAAAGGAAAGAACCCATGGGAACAGAAAACCCTGACACCGGAAGCGATAAATTCGCTCAATTTCATCGAACGCCAGATGTCAGAGAGCATGCTCACCAGGTGGGATCCAAGTGTACCAGTCGATCTGTATGTCCACTTTACAAAAAAGGGGGGAGTGGGAGCCTTAGCCCAAGGACCCCCCAACAAGGCCCAGCCGATACTATGGGTGGTCTTGGGGAAACCGTCACGTGCCTTTTCCCCAGGAGTCGAGTGTCTCAGCAGCCTAATCATGAAAGGCAGGAAACTCGCCCTAAGACATCTGGGCATCAAACCTTCCAAGACATACCTGCCCTTCCGTAAACAGCTCTCCGCGCAGTCAACAACAATATCGGAGCATCTAGCTGTGGCCCTTGCAGGCTTTGGAGGAGAGACTCGCTACGCAGAAAAACCCCCTTGGACTCGGCTACTCATGGTCATCGATAACGACCTCCCACCAAAGGTAATCGACCGACCACGGGCAGGGCCAACCATCTTCACAGACGCATCATCACAGACCTCCACTGCAGTGGCAGCATGGCAGTCAGGAGAACAGTGGCAATGCATCAAGACAACTGACCCCACGCTTTCGGCCCAACAGCTTGAAGCAGCAGCCGTGGTGCTAGCGTGTGGATTGTTCCCAGAATAACACCTTAACATTGTGACTGACTCCATATTTGTGGCCAAGCTCTGCCTAGCTATGTCCAGACCAGGTGTGTCAATGTCCACAGTGGCAATGATGCTGGAGGAAGCACTCTATTCACGGAAAGGCACCATATCTGTCATCCACGTCAACAGCCATGATCCAATCAAAGGATTCCACCAAATTGGCAACGACAAGGCGGACGCCGCTACAAAAGGCGTATGGACACTGAAAGAAGCTCGTCAGTTGCACGAATCCCTTCACATCGGAGCTAAAGCGCTAGCGAAAAGGTGTGGGATTTTTACCACAGACGCAAAGCACGTCGTCGCCACGTGCCCCCACTGCCAGAAGTCACCACTGTGGTCAGGTGGCGTCAACCCCAGAGGCCTCAAAGCCTCAGAGATATGGCAAACAGACTTTACACAATGCCAGCTGTTGAAACCCGGAGCGTGGCTCGCAGTTACCATAGATACGTACAGTGGCATGATTGTGGCCACACAGCATCTCAAGACCGACTCCAAAGCGACAATCCAACATTGGCTGACAGCCATGGCATGGCTTGGAGTTCCAAAACACATCAAAACAGGCAATGGTCCAAACTTCATCTCAAAGACGGTCCAAGCATTCGTCTCGAAATGGAACATCGCTTTAGTACATGGCATCCCGTACAACAGCACTGGACAAGCCATCGTTGAAAGAGCAAACCAGACCCTGAAAACTAAACTGGAAGTACTAGCAAAGACGGAAGGCTATGCTAATGCCATTCCCACAAGTGACCAGGCGCGCATACTAGCAACTGCACTGCTAGCGTTAAACCGATTCCCTAGGGGGGATGAAACAAACAGCCCAGCCCAGAGACACTGGGCCACTCGAGCACTAGAGGAAGGCCCACGGGTTGTGATCAAAAATGAACTAGGGGGATGAGAACAAGGTTGGAGACTAGTGCTTACGGGGCGGGGATATGCAGCCGTCAAAAAGGACGGGGACATTAAATGGTGTCCACTCAGATCTATTAAACCAGACCTTCAAAGTGAAACTCATGACAATTGTGAGACTTTGTTTGCAGGACTGGATCTTTGGACGGCCCCCAATCCGTATGCCCCACTACCGGGAAAGAGAGAGAGACCACCGAGCAACCCAACATCATCTGAGAAGGTCGTACCATCAAAATCAAAGCAGCAACGGTACCTCTGTGTGATCTTGTTTCTAGGGTTAGCAGGCGGAGGACAAGCAGACACAAAATATTACCCTCACTAGCCATTCAGGTGGGTTCTATGCCATCTCTCAGGTGAGGGGGTCAACAAAGAAATTTTTACAGCCAACATCCCATCTTTCGAGTTCAGGTTAAAAGACATCTTCCCGGGGTGTACAGCGCACCCCAGATTTCTGGAGACGACATTATTTCAGACCTACTGGTGCCCTGCTTCTAATCCAGGGAAAAGGTATTGTAATTACCCAGGGTATGGATATTGTGGATATTGGGGGTGTGAGACAATTGTGACAAGCAATAGATGGGAACCACAACAGCCTGATAAGTTCCTGCAAGTTAAGTATACTCCCCATGTGTGTAGAACCAAAATTTGATTCGGAGGGGTTTGTGCTTACACACCAATACTATAAACTGCATACCTGCATAGGCTATGTAATGATAATCCTGCAGCCGACCCATGATAGCTGGGCCACAGGCAAAGTGTGGACAGTGTTTGTTCATCTCTATCAATACTCCTGGGCAAACATACAAATCATTAGATTCCCAGCCTCAATACCTCAATCAGTCAGACCTAATCTGGTTCTAGCAATGAGTAAAGGGATTGCAGCTAACGATAGTTCTAGCCACAAAACACAGATGCCAAAACTTACCTCCCCATCTGATCTCTTAGCCAAACCAACCCCCTCCAATCCATTCTTAAGCGTGTTAAATGCTACCTTCTTATCGTTAAACCAATCCAACCCGAACTTCACAGAGTCATGCTGGTTATGCTATGATGCACAACCTCCTTTTTACAAAGGTGTTGCCCTCGATCTCCCATTCATCTCAAAGTCAGACAATCCGCGCCAATGCAGATGGGATACCCCCCGGAGAGGCATTACCCTAAGTCAGGTTACAGGCCAAGGCAAATGCTTTGGTAATGCAACCTTGGCAAGGCAGGTGGGCGACGTCTGCCGGGAATTCGTCAAACTTAAGGGAGGGAAATTCCAGTGGGTGATCCCAGCTGCATCGGGAATGTGGGTCTGTCAGCAATCAGGAGTAAGCCCATGTGTACTCCTTGACAAATTCAATCATCCTACTGACTTTTGTGTCCAAGTTCTAATTGTTCCCAGAGTGCTGTATCGCCAGGAAGAAGAGGTGTATCACTTGTTCGAGGAACCCGACCGGCTCCACAAACGAGAGGTGATAACAGGCATCACCATCGCAATGCTCCTTGGTTTAGAAGCTACCGGTGCTGCCACAGGCGTCTCGGCCCTTGCAACGCGACATCAAGGACTGGCACAACTGCAGATGACAGTCGACAAGGACTTGCAAAGGATCAAGAAATCCATCTCTTCCCTAGAAAAATCCCTTTCCTCGCTCTCAGAAGTGGTCCTCCAAAACAGGCGAGGACTGGACCTCTTGTTCATTCAGCAAGGGGGCCTGTGTGCCGCCTTGAAAGAGGAATGCTGCTTTTATGCAGACCACACCGGAGTCATCAGAGACTTCATGGCCGAACTGAGAAACCGGCTAAACCTAAGAAAGATGGACAGGGAAGCTCAAAAGGGCTGGTTCGAGTCATGGTTCAAGTGGTCCCCATGGCTCACCACCCTGATTTCTATCCTAATAGGCCCAGTCACTATAATCCTACTAACCCTGATCTTCGGGCCTTGCATATTAAACAAACTGGTGCTACTCCTTAAAAGGCATTTAGAAATGACTAACATTATGTTTCTCGAGCGCCGACAATTACTTTAAAGCGTTCCAGTTACTAACACACTTATAATTTCACACTAATTTTACTAACCCATGAAATTTTGTAACCTCTACGTTTTATAACTTTATAAGAATTTTACTAATCTTGAGGGAGGGGGGAGATGTGGTGAGTTAGGACCTGTGTGCAGAAGATTTCGAGCTGTACGGTCAGTCAGGACATCCCCCCCACTCTGTAGTTAGACCACTGCTCCGTGCCTGGCCACACCCAGCCGGACGTGAGCAGAAGGAAATGACACAGGCGACCCAAGCCATAAAAACCCCCGAGACCCTTGAATAAACGCCATTTTCTGTCCACCACATTGGTGTCAGGAGCTTATGGACCGAGTGACCCTGGGCATTGGGCCACCGTGCCGGACTTAGAACCAGGTCACCACGCCTAAAGGCAACACCCTACTATCTCCAAGATGCAGAGGCCTGTGCAGACATCGTTCCCCCAGGTCGGAAGTTGGCCGCTGTGGCTGCCGCTGTGCAGCCGGTTTGGGCGGTGCCGCAGGGCAAACAGCCATAGCAGGGGACTGCGCAGGTTGGCAAGAAGTGAAGGAAGAAAGCGCAGAAGGTCAAATTCCCCATGTTCTTGTGCAGTTGGTGTGGTAGGCCGAATCACATGTCCAATGTTTGCAAGGCAACTGTTCATGTTAATGGCCAGGCCTTGCCAGGCTTGGGAAACGTCAAGTGGAGCACACAGGAGGCACGTGCAGACACAAGCTTCTCTCCAGACCCCAGAGCCGATGGAGGTCTCCTTTGCCGGCTTGCAGCCAGCACCTGCGGATCAGTAGGTGTGGATGTCTGCACTGCAGCAATGGTTGTCTTAGAATCTTCTGAGATACGCAAGGTTCCCCTGGATGCCTTTGGCGCCTTGGGTGGGGACATGAGTGCTCTCCTTATGGGGAGGTCTAGTGCCACCCTTCAGGGCATCATTGTTCACCTGGGGCTCATTGATGTGGATTTCACAGGGGAGATTTGTGCCATGGTCTCCACACCCACCCCCCTGTCATGATCCCGAGAGGGACGCGGCTCACTCAACTTGTGCCTTTTAAGTCCTCTGTTCGCAGGACAGCTGACCAGTCGTGTGGAGCTGGTGGCTTTGGATCCACTGGGCTGCCTCAAGTTCACTGGACTGCTGTCCTGACCAAGGACCGTCCCGAGATGCTGTGTACCTGACTGTTCCTGGTGTGGCGCCATTAGAAATCCACCTCCGTGGGCTTCTCGACAGTGGTGCTGACGTCACGGTTCTCTCCCTAGCCGCCTGGCCCCCGGAGTGGCCCTTGGATGTGGTGGGGATGTCTGTCGCAGGCCTGGGAGGGATGGAGCAATGCTATGTGAGCCAGCGGCCTGTGCTGGTCACGAACCCGGAGGGACAGATGGCCTGGGTTAGGCCTCATGTTACTTCTACTCCTGCCAGCCTCTGGGGGAGGGATGTTCTGTGTGTCTGGGGGGTGCACATCGGGACAGATTTTTGATGGGGGCCACTGCAGTGAAGGGCACAGAATGTCCGACGCCTCCTATACGGTGGCTGGTGGACAAATCTGTATGGGAACAACAGTGGCCCCTTCCTCAAGATAAATTGGATGCCCTTCAGAATCTGGTGCAGGAGCAGTGGGACCACGGTCATCTGGAGCCTTCTTCCAGTCCCTGGAACACTCCTGTCTTCTGCATCAAAAAGAAATCTGAAAAATGGAGGTTGTTGCACGACCTCTGAAAGGTTAATGCTGTGATGGAAAGCATGGGAACATTGCAGGTGGGCATGTCATCGCCTATCATGTGTCCCGCGGACTGGCCCGTTCTCATTGTGGATCTGAAGGATTGTTTCTTTACGATTCCTTTGCATCCCGATGACAGACCAAAGTTTGCCTTCTCGGTGCCAGCGATTAACAAGGCTGAGCCCGCACATGTAGTAAATGCCAAAAGCCTTGCCAAGGCACTGTGGAGACTATAACAATAGAGATGCTGACACAGTAGCACAGAAATGTTCTAACCCTAGACTCACAACGTATATTTGTACCCTTATAAGGAGAAAACCTTGTTAACCCCTTCTATTGGTTACTTGTAAACCCTCTAACCTGTGTCCATTGGCCAAAGGTATAAAAGTAGCTTACTGTACCCTACTAACCAGAAGAAATTGCACCGGGCCTTTCACATACTCCTGAATAAACCACCTCCGTGGAATTGCCGGCATCGTTCTACTCCTCTCTCTGCTCTGCCTGAATCCCTATGCCCGGGGAAGCCAAGCCTAGCAGCAGCTGAGATCCTAAGAGCTGATATCACAATAAGAGCTGTTATCACTCTGCAGGCTAGAGGCTCCCCCGTGGCTCCGTCCAAGCAGGCTGGACACCGGGACTCTGTCCTTTCCTGGGATAGAGGTTTCGGGCCAACGCCGGCTACTAAGACCCCTTACAGGCTTCATAACACACAGAGATATTAATGGAGGACACTGCCCCAGGGCATGCGCAATTCTCCTGCCATATGCCAGTGGTTTGTGGCCCGTGCCTTGTCTGGAGTTCACAAGCAGTTTCCTGATGCACGTCTGTATCATTATATGGACGACATTTTGGTGGCCGCGTCCACTCAGGATGAGCTGCTGAGGATTCAGCCTCGGTTCCTCGATGTTTTGCATGCTCATGGACTGCAGGTGGCTCCAGAAAAGGTTCAACAACAACCACCTTGGAAGTACTTGGGGGTAAAAATTCTGGAACGGATGATCCGTCACCAAGAGGTGCAATTTGTGCATTCTGTGAAGACACTGAAGGATTTTCAGAAATATGTAGGTGTCATCACTTGGTTACATCCGTACTTGGGACTAACCGACGCACAGCTGTCTCCTCTGTATGATTTGTTGAAAGGAGACTCTGATTTAAAGTCACCTCGCACACTGACCCCTGAGGCACGTGAGGTGTTGGAGGTGGTTCAGCGAGCTGTTTCGGCTTGCCAAGTTTATCACATTGACCCCTCCGTTGATGTCACTGTGTTCATCACCACTCCAGGTTCGTATTCCACAGGCATCATTGGCCAATGGAGTGACAAATGGTCTGATTCCTTGCATGTTCTGGAATGGGTCTTCCTGCCCCATCAGCCGCAGAAGACGGCAACTGCATTGTTTGAGCTGATTGCTCGTTTCATAATCTAATGCCGGCAACGGTGTTTGCAATTGATGGGTGCGGATGCTGCAAAGATCATACTCCCGATGCAACGGGAGGATTTTGATTGGAGCTTTGCAAACAGTGTGTCCCTGCAGAGTGCTCTGGAAAATTTTTCAGGGCAGATCACTTATCATCTGCCCAGCCATAGGCTACTGCATATGGTCAAATCCACACAAATTTCTTTGTGGCCCAAAAATAGTCAGGAACCTGTGCAAGGACCCACCGTCTTTACTGTCGGTTCAGGGAAAACAGGAAAGGCCATTGTTACCTGGAGGGACGGATCTGAGTGGCAGGTTCTGGAAGGCCATGAGGATGGGTCAGCCCAATTGGTTGAATTGAGGGCTGCTGTCACGGCATTTGAAAAATTTTCCCAGGAACCTTTCAACTTGGTCACGGATTCCGCCTATATGGCTGATATCACACAGCGGTTGGGTCATTCGGTTTTGAAGGAGGTCAGTAATCCTGCCTTGTTTCATTTACTGAAGACCTTGTGGTGTGCCATTCAGGCTCGGGTTCATCCCTTTTATGTTCTGCATGTGAGGAGTCACACCGATTTGCCAGGCTTTATTATGAAAGGTAACGCGAGGGCTGACAAGTTGGCTAACCCAGCGTGGGTGGCGCCTCAGCCTGATACACTCGCGCAGGCCCAGGCATCGCATGGGTTTTTCCACCAAAGTGCACATACCCTGCAGAAGCAGTTTCAGCTGATGCCAACTGAGGCTCATGACATTGTTGAGTCATGTGATGACTGCCATGCACTTGCTCCGCCTTTGCCAGCAGGGGTAAACCCCAGGGGCCTTAGGGCCTTGGAGCTTTGGCAGACCGAGGTCACCCGGATTGCCGAGTTTGGTCGGTTCAAGTATGTGCATGTCACGGTGGACACGTTCTCCTCTGCGATGTGGGCTTCAGCTCACACTGGGGAGAAGGCCCGTGATGTCCTCGCCCACTGGAGGCAGGCCTTTGCTGTTCTGGGCATACCTTCTGCTGTGAAAACCGACAATGGTCCTGCTTACGCATCGCAAAAGGTGCGGCAGTTCCTGCAGTTGTGGGGTGTCTCACACAAGTTTGGTATCCCTCATTCTCCCACTGGTCAGGCTATTGTGGAACGCGCGCGTGGTACTCTGAAGCGGGTTCTTCAAAAACAAAAACGGGGAATGCAGGGTGAAACCCCACACAGTCAGTTGGCAAAAGCTTTGTGCACAATTAATCATCTCACTGTGCCACAGAACTCAAATAACCCTGTCATTTTGAATCACCATCTCTCGTTGCAGGCTGTGGACGAGGCACATCAGCCTCGGGCAAAGGTTCAGGTGCGGAATTTAGTCACCAAACAGTGGGAAGGTCCCTATGACCTTAACGCTTCGGGGCACGGGTATGCTTGTGTATCCACAGATACTGGGGTACGCTGGGTACCTTCGAAATGTGTTCGCCCTGACCTGCGACCGCAGAGGCAGAATCCAGCCGACGAGCAGGATGGAAACCGTGACCAACCTGAAAGGCATCAGGTGGGTGAATCATTGAGTGATGACTCGGATGCAGATGATGGTAGTGATCACTCCGATGATTCCTCTGCAAATGGACACTGAACATTGTTCATGTTTCCTTTTTCGCATTGTTCATTTTCTTTTCCTTTTTTTCTTTTTTAAACAGAAAAGGGTGAGATGTCACCCTGGTTTTTTAAGATTTTCAAGGCCTTCTGATGTTGACATTCTTCTAAGGAAATTATCATGCACTTTCTTGTAAATAACTTATTGTTTACATTCCTTCGATGGAGGAGGAGAGAATTGATGGACTGTTGGTGTGACCAGTGTCATTGGAGAGGTGTCACTGTCACCCTCCAATCCGTTGTCACCTTTGTAAAACTATAAATATAGGAGTCAGAAAAATAAACATCCCTCTTTTCCTTCACCTTGAGAGCTGTGTACTCGTGTTCCTTCGTGTCCGATAGCAACACAGCAGGATGCCCAGGGTCCAGATCGTTGCTGCCTCGGCGTGGTACCACCCAAAGTCGTTCCATTCCAGGGGGCTGTATGACCGTGTTTCTATGGAATACAGATGGAGTTCATCAGGGGGATGCTGCTGCTCCCAGAGCCTGGCCCCAGCATCCCTGGGCCTGCATCAGTGGCACACAGGGTAACCACTGCCCTCTCACCAGCACCTGGGACTTGTGCACACACTTAGGGTTGGAAAAGAAGCCACTGGTGTCGGAAGAAGGCAGTGGAAGCCCTGGCAAGGCCCGACCATAACAAGGAAGAACCCACTCAGTGCTGGGGAAAACCATGCTCTCATCCTCCCTACCTGCATTGCCCCAAAAAACATTATGAACCCAAACAGACCAGGTGAGTGGAGCAGTCCAAGCCCTTTCTCACCTGCACACCAAACCGGCTGGGCACAGGTTCTGGCCCCTCCTCTCTGCTACCCCCACCCACGGGGGTTTTTGTTGGGCTGGCTGCCCCAGCCCAGCCCCAGTCCTGGGCACGGTGGTGGGCAAAGGCTGCCAGCAGGGCTGGAAGATGGCTCCCCACTCAGCCCTGAGTTTCAAAAGAAACTCAGCTGAAGACTCAGTGCCATGAAGGGCCGCAAAAGAGAGAATCCCTGCTGCCACACCCAGCTTGGGCTGTGAGATGTTGGGCCATGGGATGCTGGGACCAGGAGCACACCCCTGCATGGGCTCACCTGCAAAGTGAGTGTAGGCTGTCTCTTGGAGGTAGGTGCCACAGCCAAAGTCAATCAATTTGGCCTGCCCGCTGGCCAGGTCAACCAGGATGTTCCCTGGTTTGATGTCCCTGTGCAGGACCCCGCAGCTGGTGCAGTGCCGCACGGCCTCCAGCACCTGGCGGAACAGCTCCCGCGCCTCCTCCTCCGGCAGGAACCGCCGTGCCCGAATGAAACGGTGCAGGTCCTGAGAGCGCTTCGGGCGCTCCAGCACCATCAAGATGTCCTTGGGGAGCTCGAGCCACTCCAGCAGCTGGACCACACCGGGGAAGCCGGTGGAAACCTTGTCCAGCAGCACGATCTCCAGCGGGGCGCTGGTGCCGTCGGGCTGCGGGAGGAACGCGGTGCCGTCAGTGAGGCTGAGGCCGTGCCGGGGCTCGGAAAGCCCTCAGCCAGCCCGGGATGCTCTGCGCCCTGCGCTGGCCCCACGCCCGCTCCCCCTCGAGGCGTCCTGGCGGCTCCCACCGTGCCGGGCCTCGGCTCATCCCCGCCCGGCAGCCCCGGCTGCTGCCGCTGGCCCCGCTCACTCACCAGCTCGCCCCAGTGCTGGACGCGGTTCCGTGGCACCCTTTTGATGGCCACCTGCAAGCCAAGGGCAGCAGCGGGCTCAGCTCGCCGCCCGACCTGCCCAGCCCCATCCTTCGCCCCCGTCACCCTCCGCTCCCTCCTCCTCGCCCGCCGCTCACCGGGGCGCCGTCCGAGATCCGCGTGGCCGCGAAGACGCTGCCGAAGCCGCCACGCCCCAGCAGCGAGCCCAGCCTGTACTGCTCCTTCAGGCCCTGCTGCGCCTTCCCTGCGGGCGGGACGCGGCTGTCAGCGCTCGGCCCGGGGCCAGCAACGGCCCCCGAGCGCCCCTCAGCCGCCCCGGGCCGGCCATGCCCAGGCGTTCCCTCTTTGGAACGCGGCACGGGAGGCTCGGGGCCGGTGGCCGCGCTGCCGAGCGGCGGAGCTCGGGCGGGGGAAGCCGCAGCGGAGGCGGCGGGAGCGGCCACGCCGCCTGTGTCCTCCCCGGGCCCCGGGACGAGCCGGGGCTGGGGCCGGGGTCGGGGTCGGGGTCAGGGTCGGGGTCGGGGTCGGGGCCGGGGCCGGGGTCGGGGTCGGGGTCGGGGTCGGGACTGGACCCTGCGTCGGGTCCGGGGCCGGGCTCGGGCCAGGCGGAGCCGAAGGGCGGCGATGCCGCCCCCGCACCAGGCACAGATGCTCGCCCAGCAGCGCCACCACCAGCACGGCCAGAGCCGGGCGGAGGCACCGCGGCGGGACGGCCGGGGCCGGGCACGGGGCAGCCCCGCCCGGGGCCGGGGGCGGGCCGGGGGCATGGCCCGGCCCAGCACGGGGAGAGGGAGGCGGGGAGAGGAGAGGGACGCCGGGCAAGGGACCCCGAGAGAAGGGTGCCCGACAGCGGGAAAGGGAGAGAGAGAGAGAAGAATGAGAAGGAGAATGAGAATAAGAAGAAGAATGAGAATTATGAGAATGAGAAGTAGAAGGAGAAGGAGTTTTGAGAAGTCTCCGCTTTTTTTGCTGCCGACGCTGCCGCTGCTGCTGCCGCCGCTGCTGCTGCCGCCGCTGCTGCTGCCGCCGCTGCAACTGAAGCACCGGGGCCGTTCGTCCCCGTGTCCGTTCCCCGCTCGCCCCACGAGCCCCACGTTCGAGCCCCGCGCGCCCCGGGGACAGCCCCTGAGTCTGTCCAAACACGGGAACTTTGCAGCCTTGAGCCCACACGCAGAGCCCTGACTCCTGCACACTGGCACAGCAATCCCCTCGCTTGCTGCTGGCCATTGTCCTTGCTCAGGCTCAAACACTGTCGGGCCACCTTCCCTTGGGGTAGGATTACTACCTGATCCCAGCTCTGCACTTACATCTCACCTTGCCTTGTGTCTGATGTAGGAAGCTAGGAGGAGGCTGTCACACGGGGATTGGCAACACCATGTACAGAAGCCTATGCCTTGGGTTTTCCTCTGCATGGTATATTTTTTCCTTGAAAGATTTATGATTTGAAATTGAATCAGAGTTAGTCAGCAAAAAGAAAAAGGAAGGTGTTAATTGACATGGGCTAATCAACAGTTCTGATTAATTTAAAGATGTTTTTGGGGTGATGATGCAAGTTCAAGAAATAGGTTTTAGTTTGAGAAGCGTATAAGGACATGACCTCAAGGCTGCAGGACACACCATTTTTTGTTAGTTATAAATTCCTGTTATTACTTTCCTGTACTGGTTTAGGACAAAGTTGGTAGAGAATTTCCAAAGGAGGGCCTCTCCAGGAAACAAACCCCCATGACCCCTTCCCCCAACCGGTTCGGGAAGAATTCCTCGGAGAGAAGTGGAAAGAACCTGTTTATTTGACAGGCACAGCACCCCCTGCACAAAAAATGAACAATACCGGATGACACCACTCTGAAAAAGATGACAAATTCAGACAGTCTCTCTCGGGGGGTGGTCGCTCTGTTCTCAGTCCCTCTGGCGCTGGGGCAGCTGCTGCAGCCACAACATGTGAACTCTCGGTGTTCCCAGGTCCCAGTCTGGAGCAGGTTTGGGATGGTCGAAAAAAAAGGAGAAACAGTCCAGGAAGCAATTTGGACTGTTTAGCTAAACTAGCTAGGAACAGAAGCAAAAGCAAGTAGGACCAAAGCAAGCAAGAGCGAGACCGAGAGAGAGAGAGAGAGACAGCAAAGTGAAAAGCAAAAGCAGCAAAAGAAAAGCCACAGCCTATGTGTCCCAGCCAGGCTGATAAAAAAACCAAAAACAAACTTTAACTCTTCAGGGCCAGTCTTAAAGATACAGAACAGAATATCCAACATGAACAGAACACATGAATGGGGATACAAGCATCAAAAGGTCACCCTAGGGCACTCCGCCCCTTATCCCCATATCATCAACATACTACTACACATCATGCATTTATTCACACAAAATTTCCATCTGTTCCTCCAAAATTTACAAGCAATACCCATCATGCCCTCATCACATCCCCACACTGGACCACTGAATCCAGGCCCTATACTACAGAGCTGCAGGATTCCCCCCTTTCACATTACTCACTCAAAGTTCCATCTATCACTTGCTCTGACCATCAACACTTACACATTTCCCTCTATCTCATGTCTGTATGGTTTAATGTACAGGCAATGGCAGTAACATCCAATGAACAGTAATATTGCGGGTACCATTCTCACCCCACAATCAGATCTCCCTGAGGTACACATCGTGTTGTTCCATCTCTTTGCATTATCCACCATGTACAACCTGGTCCCTGAGCAAAGACAACCCCACAAATGGGTTTGTCTGTACTCGAGGTAGAATTGATCCACACAGTCTTCCCTAACAAACCTCTGACATGTACCACTGGGACTTTATCTCCATCTATTACATTCAGGGATTCAGACTGGGCAGGACCTGCTCGGTTGGTGGAACCTCAGGTGTTAACCAACCAGGTGGTTTTTGCCAGATGCTGCTCCCAGTTTTTGAAAGATCCCCCACCTCATGCTTTCAATGTGGTTTTTAACAGTCCATTGTACCTCTCCACTTTGCCTGCAGCTGGTGCATGGTAGGGAATATGGTACACCCACTCCATGCCATGTTCCCTAGCCCAGGTGTTGATAAGGCTGTTCTTGAAATGAGTCCCATTGTCTGACTCAGTCCTCTCAGGGGTTCCATGTCTCCACAGGTTGCTTTTCAAGGCCCAGGATGGTGTTCCGGGCCGTAGCATGAGGCACAGGGTGAGTTTCCAGCCATCCCGTGGTGGCTTCCACCATGGTCAGCACACAGTGCTTGCCCTGGCGTGTCTGGGGCAGGGTGATGTAGTCAATCTGCCAGGCCTCCCCATACTTGTACTTGGACCACCGCCCACCGTACCACAGGGGCTTCACTCGCTGGGCCTGCTTCATGGCAGCACACATCTCACAGTCATGGATAACCTGAGAAATACTGTCCATGATTAGATCCATCCCTGGGTCTCGTGCCCACTTATAGGTGGCATCCCTGCCCTGATGGCCTGAGGCATAATAGGTCTATCGAGCTAGGAATAACTCTCCTTTATGTTGCCCGGTCAAGGGGCTGAGCCTGCACCAAGTGCACCCTGCTGGCACTCTCCAGCTGGCAGAGGACAGGAGCAGAGCAGCCGAGCACCTGCGCCAGGCCCTGCTGTGCCAGGACAGCCCACAGGAGCCCCTGTGAGAGGCGGCCATCAGGTTCATGGGTGAGCTGCAATCAGCTGTGCAGGGCATGGATCACTCAGCCTTGTCTGTCACGGCTCGGCTTGCTGCCCTGCTGGAGCTCTGTGAAGAGCTGATCCGTGAGGCTCTCTTTGCTGGGGCAGACTGAGCCAGGTGGGATTTCCCTTTTTTTTAAGATTGTTCTTTTCTTCCCTTACATTTTTTATCCTGTGTAAATACAGAATGTATTATAATATAGACTGTAAGGAGCTTTTCTTTACTGCCCAGGGTCCGTAGGGCAAAGGGGAAGTTGGAGAAAAGGGTGCTTCGACTACGCATCCTGCCCAGGTGTGCAGTGCTGCCTCTCCCGCAGCCCCTCAGCTCTGGCTGTGCTCGCTCTTTGCCAGGTGCAGCCCTGGAGCGCACACAGGAGCAGGAACCCGGCCGTGGCCGCTTCCGCAGCACAGCGCAGGTACCTGCAGCCACCCCTACCTGGGCTGGGCCTGCTGTCCCTGCTCAGCCCAGCACCATGTGTGCAGCATTCCATGCAACATCCCTGGCTTCTTGCCCTTCTCCTACAGTTTGTCTGCAAATTCATGAGGAGAATTCTGGAGGAAGAGAACAGCACCATGGGCATAGGGCTCAGACCCTACGCTCCCATCTTCCTAACTAAGACCAGCGCTGCCCTCCTGTGTATGCTTGTAGAGGAAGATTTTTACTATCCAAACCAAGTAAGCAGCCTGTGGCCAGGGTTTGATCCTCCCAGGAATTGCTTGGCCTCCCAAGCCACGTATGCTGGCTGCTATGAGCCTTTGAGGCCTCTTGGCAGTGCAGTGGGAAGGGCAGCACTTCTCTGGGGAAGCTGGCAACATTGCTCCCTCTGGCAGCTTTCCAAGTCTCCCTGTGCCTTCTCCAGGTGCCCGCCATGGTGAGGTTCATCCACCAGTGGCTCGTGGCCAATGATTGTGCTGAGCACAGGCTGGACGAGGCCCTGCTGGATCTCACGGAAGCACAGCCAGATGACACAGTCATGGCGCTCCTGCGTGTGGCCCCGTCCTGTGACAGGTATGGGGCCCAGCTGCCCAGAGGGCTCAGGCCTCCCCAGCCCATCCCCCTGTACAGCCTGGCCCAGGTATCTGACCAACAGAGACTTCCAGGGCCCTCTGGCTGCTGCCTTTCCCAGCCCTGACACGTCAGCCCCTGAGCCTGCTGCCATGCTCCCTCCCTGCCCCTCAGGGCTCTGTCCCCACCGGGCTGGGCGGCCTGGCTGCTGCTGGCCAGGGCCAGTGGGCAGAGGCAGAACTGGCAGCCAGCTCAGCTCCCCCCGGTGCTGTGTCTGAGACCCGCCCTGAGACAGAGCTCTGACCCCACAGAGCTGCCATGGCCATGTGGAAGACCATCATGGGCTCAGCCAGGACTGTGGAGCTGGCACAGATGATCCTCCTGGATGTGCTGGGGAGCTGGCCAGAGCGTAGCACGTGCACCTCTGATGGGGACAAAACGGGTGTCTTTGCCCTGGCTGTGAGTTTCTGCAATGAGCCTTTGCTGGCCCCAAGGCCACCTCTCCAGCAGCTCTCCATCCTCCTTCCCCCACTACATCTCCCTGCCTCAGGCGCTGGCCTGAAACCTGGCCCGGGGCCAGCTTCAGGCCCACCAGGCCGTGTGCTCCCCCTGCCTCTCTGCGGGCCTCTCCCTGCCATGCTCGGGCCCTGCCACACAGACACCTGGGCACTGAGCGCTGTCTCAGGGGGGCTTTGTCCTTTGCAGGCAACCGTGGTGATGTGGAAGATCCTCCAGGTGCCCTGTCTGCCACGTATACTGAAGGTGTATTTCCCCCGCCTCTTTGTGCATCTGCTTTTCCAAGTGTTCTTCAGCACTCTGCATATGCCAGAGGAGGTCGATACCTTCTGGAAGGTGTGCCAGGAAGAGCACGGCCTTGCCACCAGTCCCAACAGGTGCTCCATCCCACTCCTCCTGTCCCTGCCACGTGGCCTGCCAAGGAGCCAGTGCTGCCAGCATGACCTGGGCTTTGCTGTGCACACAGCTTTGCAGTGCGCACCCTGAAGTCCCTGCTGTGCCTTCTGCGCTGTGAGGATGTGGTGGTGGCCATGGAACGCAGGTGTGGCTGGGACACGCTGCTCTCTCTTGACACCCACCACTTTGCCGTGGCTCTGCTGGCCAGGTGAGATGCCCTTCTCCCCACTGCCTCTGACATTTGTGCTCTGTGCCCAGGTGTCCCACAAAGTCCCCGTGCTCATGAGCCAGAGGGCCTTGTCACTGAGGGAGGGCCAAACACACTGGAAAAGGCTGGGAGAGGAGGGAGGCCATGAGCAACCAACTCCCAAATGGCCCAGGTCCCCTTGCTGGAAGGCTGCTGGGGAAACATGAGAACTCTGTCAGTCACTCCTGGGAGAGGTTTGCCCCACTGCCTCAGGGACTTGTTTTCTTTTTCCTCTCCTCAGGATCACTTCCCATTCATCCATACACTTTTGTTCCGGGATTGCATTCTACCTGCTCGCCCTGCTCAAAGAAGAGATGCCATACTGGGATTTCCTTGCCCTGGCATTCCTTGTGGAGGTGAGCCTCAAGGGCAGCGCTGCCTGCCTGAGCTGCCTCCCAGCTCTCTGCCCTCTCACAGCCGCAGCTGCCTGGGTCGGTGCCCGTGCCCTGTGCTGCTGCCTGGGCCCAGCCCTGTGCGGCTCCGGGCTCCTGCCGGCTGGCTCCCTGTCACTGCCCTGTGCCTTTCAGGTCCTCGAGTGCCTGGACTTGAGGGAATGCAGTGACAGTGTTCTGGAGATCATGGCACAGAACCTGCAGAGCGAGCACAGGGCCGACCGTTACTTGGCACTCAGAGGCCTCATAGTGCTGGGCAAGAATCCCTTGATGGTGAGAAGGGGGCAGTGGCTGAAGCCGTGCAGGCAGCGTGGGGCTGGGCAACACACTCGCTTGGCCTTGCCTGGGCTTGGGGCGCTGGGGCAGCTGCTCCCAGCTCTCCTGCCTCCCGCTTCAGCTGCCCCAGTGCTTCGGGACGGGCCTTTGGCCTCTGGGCCCTGCGGCAGCAGGATGGCCTTTCACAAACTTGTGTTCCACACAGGCGGAAAAAATGTGGAGCCTGAGTGAAAGTCTTGTGGAGCTCCTGCAAGAAAATGATAGTGACATGATCAGGATGACCATTCTTCTACTCAGATACTTGCTCCTGGATACTGATGCCCTAATACCCACACCCATTGCCCTGCAGCTGGCTGAGGCGCTCCTGCCACTCTTTGACCATGTAAGGCTCTGTGCCCACAGCCACGGCCACTGCCTGCTGCCCGGACACTTGGTGCCCTGTGGAGGTGCAGGCCTGTGCCCTGTGGGGTCTGAAGCAGCTGATGCTGAGGTCTTTTGCCCTTCCTTTCATACAGGAGGATAGCCAGGTGCAGCTGAGCTCCATGTGTGTCTTTCAAGAGATGCTGGACTTCTTAACAAAAGATGGAAGAAAGGCCCTGAAGCCCCACGTGCGCCAGAGCCTGGTACCACTCTACTTGCACTGCCATGATGAGAATCAGATTGTTGCTGAGGTGAGGACTTGTGGCCACCTGCTGCCCTCTGGCAGGGGGCTGGGCTGCCTCCTGCCCTGGCACCTTGCAGGCTGCAGCCTCCTCCAGGCTGTGGCACTAGGATGCTCCTGTGCCCTGGCCTGTGGGGTCATCTGTGCCTCTCTGCTGCTCTCCAGGCCTCCCAGGAAACGCTGCATTCTGCAGCCAGATTCCTAAGGAGGAGGGATCTCGAAAAAATGCTTCCGGTGGATCAGACATGGAAGTTTGCCGAGAGCCTGGTAAGGAGAGCCAAGAATCCTCAGCCTGGTGAAAGTCCCTGAGGGCGGTGCTCAGTGTGCGGGGCTGGCAGCTGTGCCCCTGCCCGCTGCTGCAGCCAGAGGCCGCGTGGGCTCTTCTCCAGGCTCCCGTGGGCCCGAGCCAGGTGCTCATGGAGCCCCGGCCCGGCGGGGCCGCGGCTCCCTGGGCAGCAGCCGGCCCTCTGCCCCCTGCCCTCGGGAGCCCTTGGCCAGCGGCTGCTGGCCGCGCCTCAGGGCTGCGCGGCCAGGGGAGGCCGGGGCTGGGCGCAGGCAGCGCCCGGCCCAGGAGCTGAGCCCGCGCCAAACCTTCCCTCCTGCCACTCTCTGCAGCTGGCACAGGACAGGAGCAGAGCGGCCGAGCACCTGCGCCAGG
Source organism: Setophaga petechia (assembly GCA_024362935.1). Classification (NCBI taxonomy): domain Eukaryota; kingdom Metazoa; phylum Chordata; class Aves; order Passeriformes; family Parulidae; genus Setophaga; species Setophaga petechia. The sequence goes on from JANCRA010000099.1 coordinate 1,289,005, forward strand.
CCCTGCCCTACCTGGAGAGCCCACAGGAGCCCCTGCGAGAGGCGGCCATCAGGTTCATAGGTGAGCCCCAAGCTCGTGCTCCCTCCCCGGCCCGGCCCGGCCCGGCCCGGTGCAGCTCGGCCCCAACCCCGCCTGCTGCCCCGGCAGCGCCAGCCGGGCCCGGCGCCGTGGAGCCCCGCCTGGCCTGGCCATTGCTGCTGCCGCCCTCTGGCAGCCGTGCCCTTGGGCGGCAGCGTGCGCCAAGGGCCGGGCCGAGCCCTGCCGGGCCAGCAGCCTGTGTGGCCACAGCGCCGGCAGCGCCGCTGGCAGGGAGCTGTGCCGCCGGCGCCGTGACAGGCTCTGTGTTCGCAGGCATGGCCGGGCGGCACCTGAGGGGGCAGCGGCAAGAGCTGCAGCTGATCTGCACCGGTGAGCGAGGGCAGCGGGCTGACCGCGGGGGCTGCCGGGGGGAGCTGCAAGCCCTGCCCCGGCTGCGGAGGGCTCTGCTCCCGGGGCCAGAGCACACTGAGATTTCAGGGCCACGTGGGCCATTGGTGGCCAGGAGCTTTGGGCTGATCCCCTTGCTCCCTGCTCCCTCCTGGCCGTGGCAGGAGGCGGCTGGCATGGCCCTTGCACGGGGCTCTCCTTGGCTCCCCACAGATCCGGGATCTGACCTTGGCTCTGTTATGTTTGCCCATCATAAAAAATCAAATCCCATCATAAAAAACCAAACAATATTTGAGATAGCTGCAATTTTAATTGAATAGTTTAAAAAATATACCTTGACAATATCATTTGATTAAAAATATGGGATAATTTGGTTCCAATAATCGCGCATAAGGACAGGATAACCGTGGGGTATGGAGTGCAGGCTTCTGGACCCTTGCCACCTCACGTAAGAGCTTGCCAAGTGAAGATTCCCCTTTTTATGCCATGTGTCAATGTCATCTCCTCCCATTTTCGATTCATCACACTTCTACCTCTGCCCTCAACACCACCTTTACCGCCGATGCTCCACCATTCGTTTTGGTTGTCACACAAGTCTTTGGTGGGCGTCGTTTTTTTATGAAGGCATCTCTTCTTTCTATTTGTCCTTTAATTCATGTTTGGGTTACACATGCGCACCAAGCCAATACAATGTAATCCAAAACTAACATATTACTACATTTAAAAATCAAAGCAATAAATCTCCTATAGCTAGCATTTTCCTGAGACCCAACCACATTTTTCCTTCTTTCTGTTTTTTTTTAGTAACTGTTATCTCTTGCTTTGTCCTCCTGTCATGCAACACCTGCAGGGAGGGGAGGGTGGAACCCGTCCTCTCCCTTTTTTCTTGGCATCATAACTTTTACCTCTTTTATTATTATTTCCAAATATTAATTCCTGCATCAATAATGATTACTGTTTCAGTTTTGTCAGCACGAATCATACCTATTTACCACAGCTCTGTTCCTCTCTCTTGCAGCCCTCAAAAGCCTGACGGAGGACATGAGCAGTGCTGTGTCAGAGCTGGCATTTCAAACGCTGCATGTCCTCCGAGCAACAGCAAGTAGGCGATACTCCGTGTTCCAGAGGCTGCACGATCAGCTGCGCAGGACATGGATCACTTGGCCTCGCCTGTCGCGGCTCGGCTGGCTGCACTGCATGAGCTCTGAAGAGAGCTGATCCGGGAGGCTCTTTCTGCTGGGGCAACCTGAGCCAGCAGGGATTTTTACTTTTCTTTAAAATTTTTCTTTTCTTCCATTCTGTTTTCTACCAAATGTAAATATAGACTGTGTTATAATAGACAGTAACTCAAGAGATTTTTTTTTGCTGCCCAGGGTCTGTAGTGGATAGAGGAAGAGGGGAAAAGGGTGCTTGTGCTCAGCCAGCTGCCCAAGTGTGCAGTGCTGCAGGGGAAATGGCCAGAAGCCCCTTGGCCTTTGGTGGTTCTGCTGAAGCCTTTGTGCTGCCCACAGAGTGGCTGGGCAGGGGCCGCAGCTGCGGGGATCCCTGCCAGAGCGGTGCCTGGAGATGGCCACAAGCCCTGTGCCAGGCAGGAAGCGCCATCCGTGTCCTCCTGCCCGTGTGCTGCTGGCTGCCTTGCTGAGGGCTCCCAGGTGCCCCTGCATGGGGCTGCTCTGCAGCTGCTGTGGGGCTGCGGCGCTGCTGCTGCCGGGCAGCTTGGCCGGGCTGGGGCAGCCCCTGAGGGGCTGGGGCGCTGGCAAGCCCTGAGCAATGGACTCAAAGAGGCCACAAGCAGCCCCCTGGCAGCCGCCTTGTTCCTGCCAGAGTTGACTTGCAAGAGGGATCCTGGGCACTGTGGAACTAACAGCATCAGTGTTGTTGGAAACTCAAATGCAGAGAAATCTCAGACCTTTGGTCTTGTCAGCAAAGCTTAGAATTTAACACAGGATTTGATCTGAGACCTTGGAAAGGGCTTCCAAACTTAGGTGCTAGAAGCGAGAATGTGGATTTCTAGTTTATAGCAGAGACACGGGGAGGAAAGCTGAACTGGAGGAAAGTTTAGAGTTTTAGAATTCAAGATGTAGAAAAAATAAAAGTAGTTACAATGGTAAACAAGAAGTTTAGGATGCAGTGCTGTAGGTTTGCGCGTCATAACATGATTGGCTAAGGAAGCTTACACTGTAGCATGAGTCCGTAAGACAAAATATTGAAGGGTTGGCTCCAAAACACAAATATCCTTGTTGGCAGTGTCTTCTTGGCCAAGAAATCCTTCAAAGCTCTTGTAACTACAAGTCTTGCAGCCTTGTGAGCCATGCGGTGGAGATGTGAACCAAACTCACTCTTCCCGTCTACGTAGAAGAGAAGAAAAAGCAATGGCATCATCTAAAAAACTCAGAGGTCCACTCTCCAGCTCGTTCCAAACTCCTTCAACTCCCCCAAAGTGGGATTTAGCTACAAATAGATGACAAGGACTCTTAGTGCTGCCTCTTTGACTCCAGAGCAGCTGCTTTAGAATCTTTCACATAAACCTGCGTAGTTATGTGCCAGAAATGTATCATTTGAAGAAACTTTCCCAACTGACTTGAATGGAGGTTTGTTTGAAGGGTATTTGAGGAGAAAGCCTCCCAGCAGAGGTCTGGGCTTTGGCCTAGCTGTGTCTGTTGGAATCCTTAAAATTAGAGGGTTTTGAGAAAGTTTAGAAAAAGACAGGCCTCAGTGACAGCAAAGACAGTGAGATGCTAAAGCAGCAGAAAAATTAGTAATGTAGATGTGTAAAATAGAACAATAGGCCTATGTAATGTGCTGCCTTAGGTGGTAACAAGTTTACTTACTGTATATCTTTAGAAGGTTAAAAATGAATAGAGCTCTGTGCCTTGTTTCTTATGAACAAGCTATTGTGTTTGAATATAGGCCGCGATTGTTTTAACCAAAGCTACGTGTACTTTAAGTGATTGGATAGAAGTATTGTCAATATGCTTGTGCTCTATGTGTGATTGGCTGAAATGCAGATGGAAATGGCTTTATGATATGCTGTAACATTACGTCTCTTTGGCATTCTGTTTGAATCAGTGAGCTGGTTGCATCTCTTGTCTCCATTGTCGTAACAATGTGCTGAGACTGATGCGTGAATAAACCACTCTGACGCTGATTTGGAGTGTCCCGTCCCGTTCGTGGTGTATATATTTTTGCCAGGGCAATATACCACTGAATCGGGTAGGGCAGTGGGGTTGGATCCAATCCCCAAAAAGATTGCAGGAGCCCCTGTCAGATGCCATAACAGCCTACACGGGTGCAGGAAGAAAGTCCAGAACTGCTGCAGTGACCTGGCAGGAAAAGGAACAATGGCACCATCAGATTCTTCAGGCTTCCAAGTCAGATACTTTACAAACGATGGAGCTATTGGCTGTTGTTTGGGCCATGATGCACTTTTCTGGGCCTCTCAACATAGTGACAGATACTTTGTATGTTGCAGGAGTGTGTGAGTGAATAGAGGATGCCTCTATAAAAGAGGTTCAAAACAGAACGTTACATGAGCTGTTTATAAGGTTACAGAGGGCAATTAAGCTGAGAAAGCATCCCTTTTCTGTTATCCATATTAGAAGTCACAAGTGGGATATTGGTCTAGGAGAGGGTAACACACGAGCAGATAAGCTGGTATCAATGACACAAGTGACCCCAATTCCCAGACAGACCATGGCCAGAGAAGCACATTCCGTGTTTCACCAAAATGCAAAGGGCCTCCATAGAGAATTTCAGATATCTATAGAAGAGGCACGAGCAATAATCAAAGCCTGTCCCATATGTAGTCATCATAATGGGGGCTGTGGATTAGGTCTGGGAGTTAACCCAAGAGGGCTAAATACGAATGAGACCTGGCAAATGGATGTTACACATGTTGCTGAGTTTGGAAGGCTGAAGTATGTACATGCTACTATAGACACCTACAGTCATTTTATATGGGCCACAGCACAGACTAGTGAGAGAGCCGGGCATGTGGAGAGGCATCTCAGTAGCTGCTTTGCAGTGATGGGAGTGCCACAGCGCATCAAGACAGATAACGGGCCTGCCCACTGCAGCAAAAGAATAAAGCAATTCATGCAAATGTGGGGAATAGAACATGTGACAGGCATCCCTAATTCCCCGACAGGGCAAGCGATCGTAGAGAGAGCTAATGGTACCTTGAAAAGATATCTAGAGAAATACACAGATATTAGAGAGCCACAAGAGAGATTATTAAGGTGCCGGTTTGTTTTGAATCATTTGTGTATTTTTGAGGAAAGCAAAGTTCCTGCTGTAATTTGCCATTATGTACAGAAGAAAGGCAGTGTGAAACAAGATGTATGGGTAAAATACAGAGATCCTAAGACAGGACAATGGTAAGGTCCTGCTAAGGTATTATATTGGGGCCGCAGATATCTTTGTGTTTCTACCCCTACAGGATCTTTGTGGGTACCTGCTAAATGGACCCGAGCAGCTGTGCTAGATGGAACCGGGACTCAGGCAACTGAGCGAGGAAGACCGTCGGCGAGTGGAGACGAAGCTGTTGATCATCCTTCAACCAATACTTCTTAAACTGAAAGGACAGTGTAGTTATGCCATTGACCGAGCGACTGATCGGAGCAAATCTGTAGATAATATACTAGGCCTACTCTCAGCACTTACTACCTTTGAACTTAAAGGACCTAAGGATCTAGCTTGTATTAAGTGTCAAAACAGACAATGTAATGCATGGGTACTGCTTTTTTGTGGGGTTGTCAGCAAACAAAGTGGGTGCATCAGACCCAGGTACCTGAATTGTGGTACAGGAGATGTGAATTTTATTGGCAATTTGACTCTTGGGAAAGAGCACTTAAAGACTTTACAGGGTTACCTGGCCACCAAGGGTTACAGTTATATGAATCCCCAGAAAAGAAAATTCTTGGATGGTATAGGTGGGAAATCCAGCACTTGGCCAAACATGCTTTAGGACAATCCCAATCGTGTATCTTACAAACTAAGTGTGGTTGGCGTATTCCCCTTTCACAATTAGATGTAATAGGTCCGATTCCAGGAGGTCAAGACCCCAACCAAGCGTGGGACAATTGTTTAAGAAGCCTAAAGAGGTTAAATCTGGGCAGATCAAGGAGAAAAAAGGGGAAAGGAAAAAAGAGACATTCTTAACAATTTATGAGAAACATGTCTACCTCCCCAATGTCAGGGAGGTTCAAGGCAGCACCTGGGGAGATCAAGATGATGTGGCAAATTTATGCTGTTGCTTTACTAACCTTCACCCTCTGAACAGACAGTGCAGGTGCTGCTGAAGGTGTGTGGGCCCCACCTCAGTCCAAGACTAACATTTGGGTCAATCTGGCAAATTTAACTAATCAGGAGGCCATTTGCCTATCATTATCTTCTCCAGGTAATCCATTTACAACTTGCTTGGTTGGGCTACCAGCGGATCCCTGGCCATGTCCCTCAGGTGCACCCACCTGCAATACCAATGATGCTGGAACAAGTGTAGGTAAATGGGATCAGTGGATTTCTCATTTTCCCATAGTGCCACAGGGACCCCAAGAATTGGAACTGTTAGATTCAGTGATGGCAGATGCATGTCTTAATTTTAACCACAGAAGCCAGTTTTCAGCCAAGAACTATTCCACTGTTGTAACTTCCAGCATGGCTGTCTATCGTAATGCAACTGCTTGCTGCAATTACACCACAAAGAAAGTGTCAATCTCATCAAATGACCCTATCCAGTTGCCAGCAGGTTACTTCTTAATCTGTGGGGACCGTGCCTGGCCCGGTGTCCCATCGATGCTGCGTGGGGGGCCATGTACAATTGGACGGCTGTCTCTGCTTACACCCAATATGTCCATGATATTAAATATGAGCCGTCACCATCATCGAATTAAAAGAATGGCCCACGCATTTACTGCTGACTGCCAAGACGATGTAAAATTTTGGTCCCCAGGAGCCATAACTGCAGCATCCTTTCTGACTCCAGGGGTGGCAGCCGCAGGTGCCCATGCCACCCTAAATAAATTGGGATGTTGGCTTGAGAAACAAACCAATGCCGCCTCTTTGGCACTTTCTAGCTTTTTGCTTGATGTTGGTACTATTCGCCATGCAACACTTCAAAATAGAGCTGCAATTGACTTTCTTTTACTTGCACAAGGCCATGGCTGTGAAGAATTTGAGGGCATGTGTTGCATGAACCTTTCTGACCATTCGCAGTCCATTCACTCCCAGCTCTCTGAGTTGCGGAGGTTAACCGGAAACTCACAAGTAGAATCAGGCTTTGGTATTGATGGATGGCCCAAATCTTTAGGCTTAGGATCATGGTTACGCTCTATTGTTAAGGTTAGCATTATAGCGGGCTTTGTAGCCTTGTTAGTAGTGTTAATTTTGCCTTGCTTTTGCATGTGCTTACAGAATATGGTGCAAAAGATGGTATCTGCTGCATTTAATCAGACTATGCTTGTTGAACAGAAAAACGGGGGAAGTGTGGAGAGCTTTGTGGACACCTGGCTATCTGAGAAGGGTCACGTCGACATAGTACCACTGGTTAAGCTAGAAGGAGGCAAGTACAGGAGCCAGTAGTCAGTGTCCAATAACAGGCAAGGACATTGTGCCCTTGGTGCAACATTAGGAAAGGGAGGAAAATCTCTGGCAGAAATGTGAAGAATAGTTTCAATAGAATATCTATAAGAATGTAAGAGTAGGCATAGTTGGCTGATAAGTAACTAACCAATAATGAGCTCACCTTTGCAATATGTATGAGCTTCATTAACACCGATATAAATATGAGTACCTATCAATAAAGTTTGAGATTTGCTGATGGCTTATGTTAAGCCCCGTGTTTCTTCCACCGCTCCCAACATGTCACCAAGCTGGGTGTCCCAGTTTTTTCCTGAAGCTGTTGGATAAATTTGCTGCAGGGTGCCAGGGGAGGCCAGGCGGAGCGACTCCTGAAGGAACAGGGGAAAAAAAGAGCAAAAAATCAAGGTAGAAGTCCAAATCACTGACTGAATATAGTACCAGTCTGCTGGTATTGGTCCTGACCCACAAGAAAAACAAGGAGCACATCAGAGGCCAATCAATTGAAAAATCACAGTAACTCCAGTATCAGAAGGAAAAGCTTGAATGACCCCTGATTAGGGAGGCCTAAGAGGAGAGCAGGAGCACTTTGGATCCATTCCTTAGCCAAGCTGGTACAGCCTGCAGGCCTCGTAGGGAGCTCTGTCCCTCCCAGCCCTTCCTGCCAGAGCTGATGGTCAAGTTGGAGCAGCTGCTGCTCACAGCAGAGGGCAGTTTGTAGATGGCAGGTAATGGAGCTGGTTCATGACTCAGCTCCCAGCACCTTCAGCTTCAGCCATTTCAGTGAGGCCTGAGGTCTCTCTGTCAGCTCAGAGAAGGAACAAGGCTGGGCTTCCTTGTGGCAGCTGGGACTGTCTGTGTTTCAAGCTCTCCTGGGTGCTCTTTGCACTGTGGGGGCTGAGACTTTATCGAGATACTTCAATGTTTTGAAGCACACTTTTGAACACTTGGAATGGTCTCTGTTCTTTTAAGGGCATATTGCTTCAAACTGCCAAGTGAGAGTCTGCCTTTCAGGCCATCTTTGACAGCCCCTGGTAGAAGGACAATTGCTGCCCAAGGGAAAGGTGCAGAAGGGCCAATATTGACTGAGCTTTCCCTTTGCTTCCCAGATGCCATCTGACCAACATCTCCAGGAGGGCTGCCCTGCATGGCAGGAAGAGACAGGGGAGAGCCTGTGACCATCGGGCAGGAAGAACTCCTCTGTTTGTAGATGTGTTTATAGATTTCTATGGTTCTATTTATTAGTGGTTATAGTTCCATTTAGAGATGATAGTGTTCTATTTATATGGAAATACATTGATAGATCTGTATAGTTAAATGTGGATATGTATATAGTTATAGATGGGATATAATTATATTTTATTATATATTCACATTTATAGATTTTCAGAGTTAGATTTTTATATGTGTAGAGAAAAATATTTATATATATATATATATATATATATATATATATATACACATATGTATGAAGTTAGATTTATAAATGTGTATAGTTATATAGTAAGAGGAATAGGAATGTTTAGATGGAGAGATTGATGGATAGATTGCTGTTGGTGTAGGCCTAGGCTGCATTTGTAGCTCTTTCCCCCCTCGGCTGCCTTTTTCACCTCTTGCTTTTCCCCCGGTGCCCCCTGTGTCCCCTGTCCCTGTGCTGGGTCCGAGCTGGCGCCGGGCCGGGCGGAGCAGCACTTGCAGCCCCGGCTGTCCCTGGAGCGGGGGGAGCTGCCGCTGGCCCCAGGCACTGTCCCCTGAGGAGCTGCTGAAGGACGGTGAGACAGAGGGGGCTGAGGGGGCGGTGGCGCTGAAGGGACGGTGACCCTGAGCTGCTGCTGGGGCTGAGGGCTGTGGGGCAGTGAGGGCCATGGTGGCACTGAGGTGACAGGGAAGTGGCACAGGCTCCCTGTCTCAGGGGACGGGATGGCTCAGAAGGGACTGAGGGGGGAGAGAGGACTGTGAGGGGCTGAAGAAACTGAAGGGGGCTGGGGGTTCACCGAGAGCATGGCGGGGCTGAGGGGATGGAGGGGGCCAGCAGGGAGCACTGAGGGCTCCGGGGCTGCAGCTCTGCCAGGCCTTGGAAGCAATTCCAGAGCCTCCACTTTTGCCACAGCTGCCATGAAGACCTTGAGGACAGCCGGAGACTGACGGGAGCCAGCAGGGAGGAGCTGAAGGGCAGAAGCAAGCGCAGTGAACGGGGACCTGCTGCTGCCAGCCTGGAGAGAGCTCGGCTGAGGCCGCAGGCCCGGGCCGGCAGGTGGGGCTGAGGCTGCCGTGGGCTGTGGCCGTGGGCATTGCCCGGCGGGGCAGGAGCGGGCCCTGCCCGGGCTGGGGCTGCTCAGCGCAGCTGCCCCGGCTGGCACAGGGCTGTCCTTGGGCAAGGCAGCTGTGCCGGCAGGGCCCGGGAGCTGTGCCGGCTCTGCCGGGCTGCCGGGGCTGCGGGACAGTCCCGCCGCGGCTGCGCTCACCACAGCCTGGCCCGCCCGGCTGCTTTCTCCTTCCGACCCTCTGGGGAGGCTCTGACATTTCCTCTTCCATGATGGAAGTGCAGCTGCTGCCAAGGGAAACGTCCCCATACTCACTCAGTGTTCCCTTCTCTTGCCAGATGTCCCATCTGCTGTCCCTGCCCAGGAGAGCTGCTCTGCACGGGAGGAGGAGACCAAGCGAGAGGCTTTGAAGATGGCGCAGCTGGGATCCCTCTACTTGGAGTGCTGTTTAAAGAGACATGGACTTGAACGTAGACACAATTTATTATATGTGTATTTCCATATGTGGGTTGCTATTTGTATGTGTTTGTTTCCTTGTGTATATTCTTATATTTATGTATATTTATTTTGTTATGAATGTATGCTATGTGTATATATATATATATATATATTTGAAATTACATAGATGTGTATAGATTTATCTATGTATACATAGATACTGTTATATCTGTGTTAATTTCTATTTCCTGTGGGTAAAGTTGTGTAGGTATCTCTTTTGATATAATTTTTGTTACATGGCTTTTTAAATAGTGTCCTAGGGTGACGTTATGATGTTTGTATCCCCATTCATGCATTCTGTTAATGTTGGATATTATGTTCTGTACCTTTAAGTGTGGCCCTGAAGAGTGAAAGTTTTGTTTTGGTTTTCTTATCAGCCTGGCTGGGACAGAGAGGTTTTGGGCTTTTTGCTGCTTTGGCTTCTGTCTCTCTCTCTCTCTCTCGCTCGCTTGCTCTTGCTTGCTTCGCTCCTGCTTGCTTTGGCTCCTAGCTAGTTTAGCTAAACAGTCCAAATTTCTTCCTGGACTGTTTCTCCTCTCTTTTTTTTCTCTGACCATCCCAAACCTGGTCCGGACTGGGACCTGGGAAACACCGAGAGTTCACACCTTGTGGCTGCAGCAGCTGCCCCAGCGCCGGAGGGACTGAGGACAGAGCGACCATCCCACCCCCGAGAGCGACTTTCTGAATTTGTCATCTTTTTTCAGAGTGGTGTCATCCGGTATTGTTCATTTTGTGTGCTGGGGGTGCTGTGCCTGTCAAATGAACAGGTTCTTTCCACTTCTCTCCGAGGAATTTTTATTTTTTCCCGAACCAGTTGAGGGGGGAGGGGCCGTGTGGGTTTGTTTTCTGGAGAGGTCCTCCTTTGGAAATCCTCTACCAAATCTGCCCTAAACCGGTACAAATAGTAATATTGGTATTTGTATAGGAATATAAGTCTATTTTTATATGTGTATTTATCTGTTTCTGGATCTAATTCTATTTTCATATCTATGAAGATATTTTTGTATTCCTAGATGGGCTTAATCCTTGTAGTAATATGTAATAAATTAGGTTGTTAGACGCCTAATTGATCTTTGTGTATAGTGAGTTGTTCTGGAGGTTGGCAATAAATTAACTGAAGTTGGTATTTGTATATTATTACATAGACAAGTTGCAATAATATAATAAATTCTTGTTTTTAACCTAAATTGAGATTTGTATAGTTCTATATTGACGGTGTGGGTGTAGCACTTTGTAATAAATGACATTTTTCAACTGAAATTGATTCTCGTGTATTTGTGGGTCAGCACGGCTGTAGCAATCTGCAAGAAATGCCATTTGTAAGCTGCGATGGGTGTTCTGTGATTTGTGCTACCCAGAGCCATGGGCAGATGTCAATGCTGGAGGATTGTGGCCATGCAAATCTCCGGCCATGCCCAGCACATGCCCCACCTGCACTCAGGCTGGGCAGGGGAAGCGCAGATTCGGGCTGGCAGCAGAGCCCCACGTTGGCTCAGAACTCGCTGCAGAGCCTGCTGAGAAAACTCCGGGGCTCCACTGAGAGTAGAACTCCAAGCAGGAGCAACCCTGGCAGGAGAAATCATTCACAATGAAAAAAAGAGAGAAAATGTGGCAAAGCAGATGTGGGGATACTCTGTGAGGCTGATAAAATGCTCTGAATCACCCCTACCTAGGCATGTCTTTTCCAAAAAGGTTTTGTTAAAAACTGAACACCACTCATGCAATACAGATAGCACTTTCCCCTTCACTTACCTTGCTGTGTGAGTGGAGACACTCCTTATCACTGAGGATTTTTGCCTTTCAGCCCCTCACATTTAATCAAAGATGATGTGCTACCACTTGGCACCATCAATGAAAACAGCCCTGCCCTCGTGGCAGTGTTTGCAAACCCTTCCCTCCTCCTGTCCCCACATGTGACAGATGGAACCATCCCCTTCTGTCCAAACTGTGCCTGAGCTGAGTGAGGGCTCCAGGAGCTCAGGAGGGTGCAAGAGCACCGCACGTGGGAAGGTTTAGCAAAGCTTCCTAAGCACCAGTAAACTCTGGGTTTGCCAGTCTTCCCCTGCAATATTGTCCTACTCAAGAGTGATCTTGGAGGACACTGTGCCTCCAGCTCACTCAAGTAAAGTTAGTTTCCTTCAAGGCTTGAATAGAGGAAAATGAAAATTGTGGTTTTTACAGTGAAATTTGGGGGTTGGTGTGGCTGGGTTTGCTCCACTATTTCCTGTGGAAAGTAGGGTAAAAGCTTTAAATTCCCAGCAGAAGCTGACTACCAGCCCACACAGACCTGCATGAGGCCCAGGTGGGCTTGCTGCACACTGGTCCAAGGGAAAAGCTGGAACAAAGTCCCCTTTTATTGCAGGTGGAGTCTGTACTGTTGTCTCCAGGGCTGTTTGTGGTAAAGCACGGCAATCCAGCCAGAAACTGTGGATATGAGAGTTCCAGCAGCAACCTGCTTCTCCAGGGTGAGGGACGAGGCCAGCCCAGAAGCCTGGAAGGTGCTCTGGGCACTGGAGAAGGCCAGACTGTCCTTTTGCAGGGATGGCCTTCAAAGGGGACCTCACACCTTTTGCTGCTGACCAAGGGCAGCTGGTGGCCTTCCACAAAATGCTTCTTTTGTCCAGCTCTTGGAAAAGTTCCAGCCAGCAACAATTCCTGCTGCTCACACCAGCCCTTTCCAAGCAGGAGGAATTTCAGCAGCAGCCTGACAGCTTAGTAGCAGGAGAATAAAATACTCAGCTGAGCGTTATCAACTCTCTGTCAGAAGCCACATTCTCAGCCCCTCATCTCCTCCAGTTGTCTCAGATGTGGAGGATGCAGCAGGAAATCTCTGATCCTGGAAGGGAAAGCAGAAGGAGGAGAGGCAGTGGCTGGTCCCTGGGGCCTTGGGAGCAGTGAGAGCCATCCGAAACAGGATCTCTGCTGGGCTGTGGAGATAAGAGTGACAAACCAGCAATGCTCTGTGTGAGACTGGAGCCATCTGTGAAAGTGAGCATGGAAATCTGACCTTGCAAAACAGAGGAAAAGGTGTCCTTGGGTATTTGCCAAAGCTTGCAGGGGCTCTGAGCCACCTGGTCTAGTGGAAGGTGTCCCTGCCCATGGAAGGGGGGTTGGATCTAGACGGTCTTTAAGGTCCCTTCCAACTTAAACCCCTCTGTGAGTCTGAATTACAAACCCACAATGACAAAGAGAACACAGCAAACCTGGCCGCCTGCTGCATTATTGGAGGTGTCTGCAGTCACTTGTGTCACCTGGAGACTGGTTTGGATCTGGAGAAATTTTCATGGTCCCACAGTATTTCAGTGTGACTTTCCTGGTTCAGGGCCCCAAAAGATGCCAGAACAGATTATCTGCAAGCACAGAATTGGTTAAGCTGCCTGTGAACCTGATGGGAGAAGTGTATTCATGTTATTGCAGCGTTTACCCTGTACAGGTGATATTTGGTTTCCATTTTGAAGATGCAATGTTCTTGCACAATGCTTGTATATGCAGAAATACTGGCTTTAAATCCTAATTCCATCTTCACACAAGGATGTGTAATCCATCAGAAATATTTAACATGGAGCCCTATTAGCTTTGGGCTCAATGGTATGGGTTGTTTAAAGTGTGTGATGAGTAATGGCAGCTCTAACAAATACCCCTCTTGTTAATTTGGGTCTGCCCTTTATCAACGCTGTTGCATAGAAATCACTTCTTTACAGCAGAGACTAAATGAAATTCCTCCATACAGATGAGAATTGTGCAATTCAGGCTGATTAAGAGGAAGTTTTCTGTTATTGTGAAAGGACAATCTAGATAACCTTTTTGCTGTACATCCTGGAGGGGCTTTGCAGTTAAGAGTGAAAAGGTAAAGGACATTTCTCTTAAGAAGTGTCTTGAAAGAGCTTTTTGTATTACCACAAGCAGCTACATTGATATTGATCTCCACAATTAGAAATGCACAGCAACCACTGAGGTGACTTAATCTGGTGTTGCCTCCGCTTGGGGCATGGCGTCCCAGGTCAGGAACGGCACGGCACCAACACTTTTGCCACTCGGTCCAAGCACTTGCAGGCACCAATCTGGTCGACGGTGAATGGCCATTATGAACGGCTGGGCAGGGTCATTGATAACAGGGGCTCACGGTGAACAACACGCGGGGCTGAGAACGGTAAAGGGGAGGGGCTCTGTCCGCCCGTAACATCGCGATAACTTGGGCCGGTCCCTGATCTCCCACATTTCCCCCCCTCTTATGACTAACCAAAAACATAGAAAGTGTAAGGACTATAAAAATATAAAGGTTAGCAAAACCAAACGTGGTAAAAAACTGACAACTGGTAAAAACAATGAACATTTCCGTAACTTGTCTCAAAGTAACTGTAAATGTCTAACAAACAAAATGATAACTCTTTTTAACTGATTTTTAATGAACAGTGCTAACTTATTTAAAATGTAAGGCCCAAAATCAATGCCAGGGGCATTGCAGCAAGAGGGCCTAATAAGGTGGACCCAAGGGCGATCGGTCATCAGCCAGGGGAGTGGCTGAACCATGACTCAAAATATCCTTGAAGGACTTCTTCCTCAGTTTTTTGGCACTTTTGCAGAGGCTTCTCCCTGTTGAGGCCTCAAAGGGACCATGGTGACACTGCGGATCCAAGGAGACCATTGTGACTGAGGAACCTCATGGAGGCGAGAGTCCATTGTTCCACTGCGGGGCCCTGTGGAACCAAGGGGAGCACAGTGACTTTGGGGGCCTCATGGAACAATGGAGACTCTTCTGACACTTTGGGAACCATGGGACCCAAGGGGCCATGGCAGCATGGCAGGACCTTGTGGAATCAAGGGGACTACAGTGAACACTGTGGGTCTCCATGGGATGAAGGGTCCAACGGAGCCAAGGATACCATTGTGACACTCTGGGGCATCATGGTGAATTGTTAAAACTGAAAATCACAGACAAAGACTCTCTAACTGGTCAAAGTTACAGAGTGGGATGTTTATTACACTGGTGGGCAGCATGGGGGTCGTTCCCAAAATGCGTGACCGCGCCGTACAAGGATTTTTGCCTTCTCTTTATTTCCCAAAATAATAGATATGCACAACCCCAGCACCTCCCATCCCTGCTGTGTATTAAATGAGGTCATTAGTCTTTTACGTGTGTGCAATTCTTCTCTTGGAGAACTCCAATTCGGTGGTCTCAGATTGGGCCAGTGGTTCACAGGAATGAAGTCAGGAATGTCTTCGTCAGGTCTCTGTCACCCTCTGGCACGATCCAAGGCCCCCTGCTTCATGATGGATGGACACAGAGTCCAGGTGCTGGGCATTGTTCTACTAGTTTCAATATGTTCCTAGAATGGTTCACTTGCTCCACTTCCTTCTACAAATGAGCTCATAATATAACAATTAGCTTTAGCTAATTAACAGCTAATAATCATTAACCTATCGCTGGTGTATCTAACTTCAATATGAACTGGTTCTAACCCTCAACTAAAATCTTAACCCTTTCAAATCATGATTCAGAAGAAGTTAGGCTTCTTCCTTTTATGCCCTATAGCTGGTCTAGCATTTCTTCCTTGTTTGATCCTGTTTCATGCGGCTCATCACCAGCGTAGTCCAAGGCATGCAAGCAGTGACCGTGCCCATGGACCAAGAGCTGACTACACCTAAAACGGCGCAAAGGATTATGGTGTTAAAGAAACAAAATAATATAGAAGACCCCTTCAAAGAAGCGAGATTGATTTGTGAAAAAATGAGTGAAAAATAAAGGCTAGAAAACAAGGAATATTGCTCAAGCCAAATGATTTATAAAAAGAAAGAGGGAGGATTGTGAAAAATGCACATTATATGATGGTCTCCTCACAAATATTAAAAGGAATGCTACATGTGTTATGTTGGAAAGTTATGTTGCATTAATTTGTAGTACTGTAGTAATCCTTTTTAAGTAGTGTGGTAAATATAGTTTTAGGTTATAACATAATATTAAAAAAGAAACTATGCAACGTAAGATACTTTTTCTAACTAGCTGAAGGAATGGGTAAGATATTCAAGAAGTTCTTCGCACAGAGATAAGAGCGAGAGCAA
The DNA here is from genome assembly GCA_024362935.1 of Setophaga petechia. NCBI lineage: Eukaryota > Metazoa > Chordata > Aves > Passeriformes > Parulidae > Setophaga > Setophaga petechia. Next base: position 1,304,829 of record JANCRA010000099.1, read on the forward strand.
AATCTCAAGAGAAGAATTATTGTCTCCTTATTAGGAAGAACCAGAATTTGAGGAACCAAAACATTGATTTACAAGATGAGGGAGGAAGTTAACAATAACCAGAAAACACCCTGTGTTTGAAAAGAAATTTTGAATCATGTATGAGATATATGAATATGCAACAGGCTATTGCTTTTAAGGGTTAATCCCTTGTTAGAGAGGTGTGCTTTTGTGTGGCAGAGAGCAAAACACAACCAGACGTCTGTAATTCGTTGCTTTTTATTGTCCTTTATTGTCCTAACACTGATTAGCCAAATCCTTATAGCTCTAACATTTATTACGATTTTTATAACTATTTTATTACTACTAAACTTTTAAAATTTTGCAACAAGTGATTGGCATTTTTCACAAGATGAAAACAGAAGAAAATTAGGGCCAAAGTAAAAGGAGAAGCAGCCAGGTGTGTTCCCAACACGGATAACAGGGAATGTGAGTGACCAGGGCTGTGCCCAAAGTGCCTGCTCCAGTGGGGGTGGAGCTGGAGCAGCGCACGAACCTCTTCCCGCACTCGGGGCACTCGCAGGGCTTCCCTTACCGGTGCCTCCGCTGGTGTCGGGTCATGTTAGAGCTGGTGGAAAAGCTCTTCCCACACTGGGGACACTCGTAGGGCCTCTCCCCAGTGTGGATGCGCCGGTGGGTGATGAGGGTGGAGTTGTGCTTGAATCCCTTCCCGCAGTCGGGGCATTGGAAGGGCCTCTCCTCTTTGTGAATCCAAAAGTGCTGGATGAGATGGGAGCTGATCTGAAACCCCTTCCCACACTTGGAACACTCGTAGGGCCTTTCCCCGGTGTGGATCTTTTGGTGGACGGTCAGGCTGGACCTCCGGCTGAAGCTCTTCCCACACTCCTCACACTCGTAGGGCCGTTCGCCAGTGTGGGTCCTCTGGTGGCTGATCAGGGTGGAGCTCTGCCTGAAGCTCTTCCCACACTCCCCACACTCGTGGGGCCTCTCCCCAGTATGGATGCGTCGGTGCAGGACAAGAACATCGTTTCGCCTGAAGCCCTGCCCGCAGTCGGGGCAGCGGAAGGGCCTCTCCTCTGTGTGCGTGCGCTGGTGCTTGAGGAGATCGGAGCTGGTCTGAAACCTCTTCCTGCACTGATCACACTCGTAGGGCCGTTCCCCAGTGTGGCTCCTCTGGTGCACAATCAGCTCTGAGTTCCACCTGAAGCTCTTCCCACACTCCCCGCACGTGTGGGGCTTCTCCCCATCATGACCCTGCTCATGGAGCACCAGCTCTGAGCTCTGGCTCCATCTCTGGCTGCCTTCCCGGCCCAGGCTGGCTCTTTCCCCCTCACATCCCTGCCAGCTGCGTTTGCAGCCCCTCCTCGTGCGGCATCTCCGGGCCTTTTCCTCCCCGCTGGCTTCCTGCGCCGTGGAGCCGCTCCAAACGGCCTCTTCCACCAGGTTCTGCCGCGGGCATTTGTCCTCCCTGCTCTGCATGCTCAGCTCCTGCTCTGGGCGAGGAAGGACAAGGACAGGATGGGATTTGCCTCCGTGCCACAGGCAAGGCCAAGGAGATCCCCCCAGGGCTGTGCTGCAGCTGGGGCCGTGCTGGGCTGGGAGATGGAGCAGCACAGAGGGGAAAGGGGCACTGACTTCCTCCTCACCTGCCTCAGTGTCTTGGGGCACCTTCCTCTTCCTCGCAGCCTCCCAGGGATTGGCAATGGGAAATCCTGGTTTGGGGAAAACAAGGGATGAGCACGATGAGTTTGAAGGTCCCTCTGCCCAAGTCCGTCTCTACAAATCGTCGGCCACCTGAGCTCCAGAAAAACCTCCCAAGACTTCCCTGTCCCTGGTTCCCGGACTTTGGTGTTCAGGGGTTCCCCCCTGTCCCAGCTCCTGGGGTCACGCTTAGGTTGGGGGTCCCCCTTCTCCTCGGTGCCTGCCCTGCCCAGGCTGCTGGCAGTCCCAGCAATGCCAAAAGCTCCCCCCTCTTGGCTCTCCCCATTTCGGGATGCCGGGGCTCTTTGGGCTCCCGGGCTCCCTTCTCCCCTCATTCTCTGCCCGGGGCTGCAGCAGCTCCAAGGAGTCCCCCCTGCCCCTCTCCAGGCTCTTGAGGCTCCCGCCAATGGCGGCGCTCCCCCCTCTCTGGGCTCCCCACTTTGGGCTCCTGGGGGACACAGGGCTCTGCTCCTCCAGGCTGCCTCTGCCGGCAGCCGCCACCGCCACCCCCCAATGTCCCCCCGAGGGGCCTTTTCCACTCAGCCTTGGACTTCTTCATTCTCCAAACATCCCCCAAAAACCCAACTGGGAGCACCTGGGAGTGACTGGGAACATGCTGGAGGGAACTGGGCTACACTGGGACATACTGGGAGGGACTGGAACAAAAGTGAGGGTGAAAGAGAGCAACTGGAACCATGTGGAGCACAACTGGTTCATACTGGCAGGGACTGGGAGCACACTGGGCTCAGATTTGGATCATACTGGGAGGGACTGGACTAATACTGGGAGTATCTGTGAGTCACTGGGAACACACCCTGCACATCATCCCCCATACTGGGCCTGACTGGGAGCAACTGGGAGCACGCTGGCAGCAAATGGCATCATACTGGGACTGACTGGGCTGATCTAGGAAGCAACTGGAATCATGCTGGAGGCAGCTGGGACCATACTGGGAGAGATTGGAGGCAACTGGGATTATACTGGGACCACACTGGGAGGGCTGGCATAGGACTGGGATCAAACTGGAGCTTACTGGGATCATATTGGGGTTGAAAGGGAGCGACTGGGATACACTTTGGGCTACTGGGAGCAACTGAGGGAAACTGTGATGATGCTGCAGGGAAACTGGAGGAACTGGGAAGGACTGGATGCATGCTGGAGGCAACTGGGATATACTGGGCATGACTGGGGGATCATACTGGGAGAACTGACACCTTACTGGGGCCACTGGCAGTGCCTGGAAATTACTACAGACATGCTGGGGGATACTGGGATATACTGGGAGTGTCTGTAACCATACTGGGGGGACTGGAACCACACTGGGAACAACTGGGACCCTGCTGGGGAGAACTGGGACGATGGGATTGGGATTTTTGGTGAGAATTGGGGGGGGGGGGGGCGGGGGAGGGTTATGGGGTTTTTTGGGTGTTTCCAGGATTTCTTTGGATCTTGGGGGAGATTTTGTGGGACTTTTGATGGTTTTGGGGACATTTTTGGGGGATTTGCAGAGTTTAATCTGGATTTTTGAGGCTTTTGGGATTTTAAAGGATTTTATGGGCTTTTATTGGGATTCTAAGGTGTTCTAATGGGATTTTGATATACTTAATTGGGATTTCGTGGGTTTTTTTTGGGAATTCTGGAGCTTTTATGGAGATTTTGGTGCCTCTCAGCCCTTCCCCACACCCAAGCAATTCCCCAAACGCCCCCTTAAATTCCACGAAAACCCCATAAAAACCCCAAAAATTACAAGAAAACCCTCAATAACCCCAAAGAATCCCACAAAATCTCAGTGGAACTCACCAAAATTTAAAAAAACTCCCAAAAATTTCAATAAATCCAGCCCCAAGAAAACCCTCACAACCCCAACAAAACACCCAAAATCCAAAACCACCCAATACAACAAAACACCCAAGATCACGTAACAGTCCCAAAACCCAATAGTTCTCCCCAAAAACCCCAATAATTACCCCAAACTCCCAACAAAATCCATCATGACCAAAAAAGCCACCCCGAAATCCCCAAAAACCCTCTCAAAGCCCCAAAAGAGCCGCGCAACATCCTCCCAGAACCCCCCAGACTCAGTGGGGCCGTCCTGGATCAGGGGGCACCGGCCGGTGGAACAGGAGCCACTTCAGGAGGCCCTCGGAGCTGTTTGGGAAGGGGGCACCATGGGAGACCCCCCAAAAACCGGGGGGGGAACCCCTGCTGTGCCCCCTCCCCCCGAAACCCCCAGACCCCAGTTCAGGGTGGGCCTGGGACCCCCCGGGACCCCCAAATCTCTCCCAGGACCCCTCCAGGAACCCCAAACCCCCCAGAGCCCATTAAGGTTTGCCCAGAACCACCCTGGACACCAAAAACTTCCCCAGGACACTCAGACTCCCCGATTTCCCCCCAAAATTCACCCCAGACCCACATGAGACACCCCCCCAAATCCATCAGACTGCTCCAAATCCACCTCAGACCCCTCCATCCCCCCCAAACCCTTTGAAATCCCCTCTGACTCCACCAAATTTCACAGACTCACCCCAGAACCCTCTCGACCCATTCCCAACCCCACAGTTTCTATTGCAATCCCCCAAAATCCCCTCAGACCCTCCCAATTCCCCTCAGACCCCCTAAACTCACCTGAGAACGCTCCAGACCCTCTCAAGCTCCCCCCAAAGCTCCCTCTCAGACCCACCAAGACCCCCTCACAGCCCCTCATTCTCCTCAAACCCACCGCACACTCCCCTATTTCCCGTTAATGCCTTCAAAAATCCCCAATTTCCCCTCAGACCGGCCCAAACCGCCCCCCCCCCCACCCCCCAGCTTCCCCCAGCCTCACTTCAGCTCCTCCACAACCGCTCTCCCCTCACAATCTCCCGCCACCGCTGTGTGGGCGGGCTCCCCCAGCCAATAGAGGGGCGCCCCGCCGAACCAACCAATCATCGCACTACACTTTCTCAAATTACCCAATCACGGCACAGCTCCCCTCAGCAATGCCCGCCTCCCCCGCACCGCCACAGCCAATCAGAGGCGAGCCAGAAGCGGCGCCCCCTCCCCCGCCACCGCCGGGACCCCCCGGGCTCGAGACAGGAGCGGGAGGGGCCTGAGAGGGGATGGGGGGGGGGGGGGGCGGGGGAGGGTCCGGGGGACTCTGGGGGGGCTTTGGGGAGGGGTCCGGGGGCTTGGGGGGGTCTGGGGGTCTGGGGAGGGGTCCTGGGGCATTGTGGGGGGACGTGGGGGGTGCGGATGGGTCCTAAGAGGGGTCTCGAGGAGGGGGTTGTGGGAGGGTCTGGGGGGGTTTTGGGGAGGGGTCCTGGGGGGATCTGGGGAGGGGCTGGGGGAGCCTGAGTTGGGTTTGGGGAGGGGTCTGGAGGGTCCTAGAGGGGTCTTGGGACGGGTCTGGGGGGGGTCTCAGCGGGTCCCGGGGGAGATTTGGGGGTCCCGGGGGGTCCCAGGCCCACCCTGAACCGGGGTCTGGGGGTTTCAGGGGGAGGGGGCACAGCAGGGGTTCCCCCCCCCCCCCCCGGTTTTTGGGGGGTCTCCCATGGTGCCCCCTCCCCAAAAAGCTCCGAGGGCCCCCTGAAGTGGCTCCTGTTCCACCGGCCGGTGCCCCCTGATCCAGGACGGCCCCACTGAGTCTGGGGGGATTTGGGAGGATTTTGGGGGGTTTGTTTGGGATTTGGGGAATTTTGGGACATTTTGGGCAGCTTTGGAGGGACGTGGGGTTTTTTTTTTGTTTGTTTTGTGGGGATGTTTTTGGATTTTGGGGCATTTTGGAGGCGATTTTTTTGGGGGATTTGGGGGGGCTTTTTTGGGTTTTGGGGGATTTTGTTGGGAGTTTAGGGTGAATTACTGGTTTTTTAGAGAGAATTATTGGGTTGTGGGAGGTTACACGGTTTAGGGGGGTTTGATGGATTTTGGGAGTTTGGATTTTGGGGGATTTTATTGGGGTTTTGGTGGGGTTTCATTTTTTGGGGTTTTTTTTAAATTTTTGGGAATTTTTTTTAACTTTCTTGAGTTCCGCTGGGATTTTGTGGGATTCTCTGGTATTTTGGAGCATTTTATTCTGATTTTTAGGGGCATTGGGGTAGATTTTGTGGAATTTTGGGGAGCGTCGTGTGCTCTGAGGGGGCTTTCGGGTTGTCCCCGGGTGTGGGGAAGGGCTGTGAGGCACCAAAATCTCCTTAAAACCTCTGAAAGTCCCAATAAAACCTACTAAATCCCAATTAAATCTCACAAAATTAGAACAGACTAGAATCCCAATTAAAACCCATAAAATCTCTTAAAATCCCAACAACACCCCTCCATCATCCCTATTAAGCCCCACAAATCCTCCAAAGATGTCCCCAAAGCCACCAGAAACCCCCCAAAGACCTCCCAAGACTCAAAGAAATCCTGGCAACACCCAAAAAACCCCAAAAAGCCCCCCAAATGTCACAAAATCCCCAAAAATTTCCTCCAAAATCCAGACCTTTAAAGAATCCCACTAAAGGCCTCCACAATTCCAATAAAACCACCCCGAATCCCCCAGAAATTCCAATAAAGCTCCCAAAAATTTAAGAGAATCCTAACAAATCCTCACAAAACCCCAGTAATCCCCCCCAAATTTAAAAAAACCCCAAAAAATTTCAAAAACCCCAAATCACAAACAGAAAAACACCCCCCAAAGTGCCAATAAAACCCCCCAAAATTCCCCAACTCCCCTGTCCAGGTTTAGAGAAAATTTGGGGAAAAAATTCCCCAAAGTAGCTCCAGTGAGAAAACAGATCCAATCGGCCCCTCCCCACCTCAACTGGTCTGGGAGGAAAACAGTACCTCCTTGGAGAAAGGTGGAAAAAACCTGTTTATTATCAATAACACTAAAACAATATCAAACAATGAGACCCTTTGTCACTCTAAAAAAAAAAAAAGACAAACTGAGAAAACCCCCTCCCCGGGTTGCAGCTCACTCAGTCTCTGATCAGTCCCTCCGGTGTTGGGATTGTCGCAGGCCAGGCCCGGCCCGGTGGGCCAGAAATGTGAGCTGCCGGTGCTGCCCTGGGTGTTCAGTCCAGAGCAGGTTTCAAGAGGTCCAAAGAAAAGGGAAAAAAACCCCACAGGCCAGGGAATTACTTTGCCTCAGCTAGCTGACACTAACTAAAAAGCAAAAGAAGAGCTCTGTCCGTCGTCTGTCTGCAGACAACAACCGCCGGCCAGGAGAAGGAATGTGGGGGAGTGACAGGAGTATCTGGAGGAAAAAAACCCCTGCATTTTCCCTTTCCCTTCACTGTCTGCAATAAGTCTTAAAGGTGCAAAACTTACTATTCAGCATGAACAGAACAAGACGATTGGGGATAAAAGCATCATACAGCAAACCCAGGACACAGTGACAGTCTCCGAAGTGCAGAACTCATTAACATCAAAGGACCTGAAGACCAAATTGCCACAATGAGACCATTTGTGATAAAGGACCTTGGTGTATTCTGCCTAAGAACATCAAGCCCTACCTGCAGCCACTGAGTGTGGATTCTCCAAAGGAACCCCCAAGTCCACCCCAAGACAAAACCCACCAGACTGTGACTCTAGCACCTGGACTAGACAATTCTTTTGAAGATGACACATAAGAAGCTTCTAGTCACATTCCTCAGCCTGTTTGCAACCGTTCTCCTCGTGAGTCAATGGGTAGCCCTCAAAAACACAAAGCACAAGGTATGGATAACTCTAGCAAAAGCCATGGAACAAGACACCCTGTGCCTGTCTGTCTCCAGCCCGGACGACCCCTTCTCCACCTGCCCAGTGGGGTTGCCTACAGATGTCTGGCCAATAGCTGAGGATGCCATCTGCAGTATGCGAGGTGACAATCCTGATGGCAAATGGAAGTGCAACCTTGTCAGTGCTTGGGACTATTGGACCCAGAAGCTCCTGCATGCACCACTCAAGCTCACGTGGTAGAAATTCTCAGCTGTGTAAAAAGGGATTTTTGTTTAAGGTTTTATTACCGTCTGAGATAGGAAGAGGGTGAAAGACACAAAATTACAAGAAAAAAAGAAACTATCAGGAGAGAGGTCTCCCCATACCATCCCACTTACAAAAACCAGACCTGATTGTGTAATTACACCTCTTCCGTAACTTCTTGGTCCAGCGGCTACCCACTCCAGTTGCTGCAGGGTGTGTTTCTTATTTGCAGGGATAGAACATGGCCTGGTGTCCCTTCACGCATAAAAGGTAAACATTATAGCTTGGGGAGGCTTACCTTGCTGGCACCCAATATTATTCATGGCCAGAGAAACAGAGCAAAAAGATCTACACACTACTTTGAATCTGATTGCAAAAAAATGTCATCTATTGGAGTAAAAACAAGAGAATAGCATCCTCCATGTTACTACCTTGGGTGGCTGCAGCTAAAGCATTTGGACAATTAGACCATCTTGGGTGCCTGTTAAGGAAGCAAACCAATGCTACCTCCCTCACATTGAGTGGCCTGCTCTCAGACACAGAGACCATCAGACATGCCACCTTGCAGAACAGCCATAGAGTTTTTACTCTGGGCACATGGGCATGGCTGTGTAGACTCTGAGGGCATGTGTTGCATGAACCTTTCCAGCCACAACGAGTCAATCCAAAAGAGCATTCAGGTACTGAAGGAAGAGATGAAGAGGCTTCAAGCGGAAAAAAAAAGACTGGTTCAATATACTCTTCCAATCCTGGGGACAAAAGGGTTGCTGGATGTCTAGATAAAAGAGGACTATTAATTCTCTTACTTGTTGTTGCATTGTTAATTGTCCCATGTTTGTTCGGTTGCTTTTAGAAAGTCTTAAAAAATTCTTTCAGTTCCATCTTTGTTGTAAAACAGAAAGGTGGAAGATACCCAACACAGGCTCCTCATGGACTCCTTGGAGGAGAGAACTGGAGGCCAGGATGGAACAAAAAACTCTCAGAGACTCAGTGTGGGAAGGAAAATCCTTAAAAAATACCCAAAAGTATTCTTAAATCCATAAAGTACCTTAAAAACCTTGAGTATCTCAAAGTATTAATGAGTCCCACTCAGTGTCAGTACAAAGCTCTCCAGGGACTCATTAAAGCAGAAAATTGGGGCCATGATTGCACAAACCTCTCACAGAGTCTGGATAAAAAGGGAAACACCAAGTACCTTAAAACAACTGAAGTATCTTGAAGCATTAATGAACCCACTGAGTTTTGTTACTGACAAAGCCTCTCCAGGGACTAATTACAGCAGATAATTGGAGGCCATGATTGCAGAGACCTCTCAGAGACTCCAAGGCAAAAGCCAAAGCCAAAGTCCTTTAAAAAACCTGCAGTCCCTGCAGGGAGCATGGAGGAGCCCCCAGGGCCATTGCTGAGCAAGGCTCCCCAGGGACTCCTTCCAGCAGATCCTTGAGGCCACTGGCATGTGGGCTAGGGGGGGATGCTGAGGGCAGGACAAGGGGCTGACAGTGCCCAGCCTGGCTGGGGCTGTGCCAGGAGGCCCCAGGGCCTCAGGACAAGGTGTCTCCTCCCTGCCCTTGGTGGCACAGACCCTGCTGCTGTGGCCCAGGGCACCAAGACTTGGCTTCTCTTTGTCCCCACCTGTCATCACTGCCTGCAGTTCTCTGCTCTGCCTGGGGCCTGGGGACACTTTCTCAGTCGTGTCCCTCAGTGGGACCCATTAAAAGTCCAAGAAACTTTGGAGTTGGATTCTGCCTTGGAGTGCTGGAGAGGTTTCTTCGGCCCCCTCTCAGGGACTGATGTTCAGGGCCTGAGCACAAAGCCCCAGAGGCTCATTAAAGTCCTTGTGCTGTGTCTGTGCTGCTGAGCTGGGCTGGGCTCCTGGCACAGAGGCAGCTCCTGGTAAGCAAGCAGAGCTTCCAAAGCACATTTCTCTTGATGAGCAGCTCTTCTGCCAGCCCAGCAGGGCTGGGGCACTGCCTGCAGCCAGCCCAGGCCCAGCACAGAGGCACAGAGAGCTTCAATCAGTCAGGGCTGGGAAGGTGCTGAGAAGTGCCTGGGGCACAATCACTGCCAGCCCTTGGCACAGGAACCTCTGGCTGCAGGACAATGCAGCTGCAGCTCCTGGAGCCATCTCCTAAAGCTGGAACATCCCAATGCCTGCAGAGCCTGTGAGTACATTCTCTGATTGTCTCTTGTGCAGAGCAGCCAGGGGTGCCCAGGGCTGTCCTGCAGAGCAGGGTCCTGCAGCCCAGGGTGCTGTGCTGGGGCAGGGACTCTGCTGCCTGCCAGGGACAGCTCTCAGCCAGCCCTGGCAGCTGCTCCCAGCACTGGGGGACAAGATCTGGGTGGGAGGAGACAGCTGGTAAGGCTTGGAAGTGTTCTCCTTGTGTGGGGAGGATGCTGCATTGTTCAGGACTGCTCCCAGCATGGCATTTAACTGCAGAACATTTCCAATCAGATTATACAGGGAGCACACCGAGGCAGGGGATGCATAAAAGGGAGAATCTTGCTTGTGTAGTTTAGTGCTCTGGTTGTCTGGATGGAAACCGCACATAGATATTAATCTCTCAGTTCAGGTGCGGAAAAAAAAATTAAAAATTTCTCTCAGATCTGAATAAACCAGGCCATGACAGAAATCATCACAGGGCCACTTAGAGGCAGCATCAGTGTGATTTTCCAGCCTCCTCAGGGTTTCTCTGTCTTTGCCATCAGAGCCTGCAGTGCCAGAGCTGCCCCTGGGCAGTGCCTGAGCTGGGAGGGGTCTGCAGGGCAGAGCTGAGCCCCCAGGGCTGGGTTGGGCTCTGGCAGCACTGGCAGGGCCCAGCCCTGGGCACAGGGAAGCAGCTGCTGGCAGGGACAGCTCCAGGCAGCAGAGCCCTGGGCAGGCAGTGGGGGGAAAGTGCCCCCAGGCTGTGCTGAGATATTTCAAGTCCTCTCCAAACCCAACTATTCCATGATTTTTTTTTTTTTTTTTTTACAGATCCCCGTACCAAGGCACCATAGGAAATGTCCAACAGCAGCTCCATCAGGCACTTCCTCCTGCTGGCATTGGCAGACACGCGGCAGCTGCAGCTCCTGCACTTCTGCCTCTTGCTGGGCATCTCCCTGGCTGCCCTCCTGGGCAACGGCCTCATCATCAGCGCCGTAGCCTGCGGCCACCACCTGCACACGCCCATGTTCTTCTTCCTGCTCAACCTGGCCCTCAGCGACCTGGGCTCCATCTGCACCACTGTCCCCAAAGCCATGCACAATTCCCTCTGGGACACCACGACCATCTCGTACACAGGATGTGCTGCACAGCTCTTTTTCTTTCTATTCTTCATGGGAGCAGAGTTTTCCCTCCTGACCGTCATGTGCTACGACTGCTACGTGTCCATCTGCAAACCCCTGCACTACGGGACCCTCCTGGGCAGCAGAGCTTGTGCCCACATGGCAGCAGCTGCCTGGGCCAGTGCCTTTCTCAATGCTCTTCCGCACACAGCCAATACATTTTCCCTGCCCCTGTGCCATGGCAATGCCCTGGGCCAGTTCTTCTGTGAAATCCCGCAGATCCTCAAGCTATCCTGCTCAAATTCCTACATTTGGGAATTTGGTCCTCTTATGGGTAGTGCCTTTCTGTTTTTTGGTTGTTTTCTGTTCATTGTTTTCTCATATGTGCAGATCTTCAGGGCTGTATTGATGATCCCCTCTGAGCAGGGACGGCACAAAGCCTTTTCCACCTGCCTCCCTCACCTGGCGGTGGTCTCACTGTTTATCAGCATCTCATTTTTTGCCTACCTGAAGCCCCCCTCCATGTCCTCCTCATCCCTGGATCTAGCCCTGTCACTTCTGTACTCGGTGGTGCCTCCAGCCCTGAACCCCCTTATCTACAGCCTGAGGAACCAGGAGCTCAAGGCTGCAGTGTGGAGACTGATGACTGGATGGTCTCAGAAACATTAAGCTGCTGGCCAGTTTCTGCAAGTCACTCGTAATAAAAGTCAACTTTGAAATTTCTTGTTTCTTTCATTTTGGACTTTTTTGCCCTTGTTTTAATTTTAAAATATTGTCAACAAAAATGTTGTTTGTTCCAGTCCTCATTTTCTATATCTCCACCTTCCCTGTGGCCACACACTCTGTCAATGAGAAGCTGCGCTCTTGGTGGCTTTAAAAGAACTAAAGGATCTCCCAGCAGAGTTTTCTGCAGAGATGCCCTTTGGTTGCCTTCTCTGGAGCTGCAGCAGCAATGTCTGTGTGCAGAGCTGGGGCAGATCAGTGCTGGCCCAGCAGCTGTGCCCAGCAGCAGCAGCACTTGGTGTTGCCAGTGCTGCTGCCGTGGCCCTGCCCCGCTGCCCTGGTGGCCTTGGTGTTGCTGCAGGGCCTGAGTGCTCTCGGGGCCGGGCACAGCCCTGGGGATGGCAGTGCCGGGGCTGCAGTAGGGACAGGCCATGGGCACTGCTGGGGCAGCGCTGACGCCTAAGCCAGGCCCTGGGGGCTCCAGGCTCCTTGCCCAGGCTCTCTCAAGAACACGGCCAGGCCAATGCTCAGCACAGAAAAGCCCCGTGAGCAGCCCCAGGCTGGCCGTGGGCAGGCTGGGGGCAAACAGCATGGCTGGGGCTCTGCAAGGACCCTGGGGCACACGGGAAGGAGCAGCAGAGCAGGGCTGATCCATCCCCAGGGCGCTGCACAGCCCAGGGCAGCGTCCCAGAGAGTCCTGATGGAGCTGCCAACAACATCCCTCCTCTGCAGCCCTGGCCTCTCCCCCAGCTCACACAGGTGCCCCATCCTTGCAGGCACAGACACGGCAGCACTGGCTCAGCAGCCCCTGTTTGCATTGCACACAGCAGGCGGGAGCACCCCCATGCTGGTGCTGTGGGGACATGAACCTGAGGGAGCACAAATGCCATCAGCCCCTGGGGCCAGCAAGGGCTGGGGGACACCAGGGAAAGCACTCAGCTTTGTCCTGGCCTCTGCACTCAGCCAGAAAGTTTGTTCCCATCAGCTGGGAGTTTCCTGTCCCACTGCACATGATGTTGTTCAGAGCCAGGGCTGCCTGGCAGCCACCCCCAAACTGCCCTCAGCATTTCCTTGGCTTCACTTTTGCTTTCTTTACTCTTCCTGCTACAAATTTCTTCCTGTTGCCCATCCCTGTTCCTTCTCCTGCAAACACCCTATCTCTTCCCTGGTTTTGCTGGACACCCTATTCCTGATCCAGGCCAGGAGCCATTGGCCTTTGGCCACCTGGGCACACTGCTGGCTCATGTCCAGCCTGCTGTCCATCAGTCCCTGCAGGTCCCTTTCTGCCTGGCTGCTCTCCAGCCACTCTGTCCCCAGCCTGTAGTGCTGCAGGGGTTGTTGTGGCCAAAGTGCAGGACCCGGCACTTGGACTTGTTAAACCTCACCTTGTTGGATTTGGGCCCTGGATCCAGCCTGTCCAGGGCCCTGTGCAGAGCCCGCCTACCCTCCAGCAGATCAACACTCCCAGACAACTTGGTGTCACCAAGGTTCCTTGAGGCCCCAGAGTGTCCCAATGGTCTCCATGATTCCATGAGGCCTCCCAGTGTCACAATGTCCCTTTGGTTCCATGGGACGCCTTGGTGCCACCATGTCCCTTGGATCCTTGGGCCCCACAGTGTCACAATGGCACCATGGTCCCCCATGGCCCTGCAGTGTCACAATGGATCCTTGGTTCCATGAGATCTGGCAGTGCAGCAATGCTCTCCTTGGTTCCACAGTGTCACAATGGCCTCTTGGTCCCAAGGGCCACCACGGTGTCAAACATGTTTCCTTCATTCCAGGAGTCCCTGAGGAGCAGCACTGGCCCCTTGGTTCCATGGGGCCCTGCAGTGTCACAATGGCCCCATCATGACACCAGGTCCTGCTCTGTCACAATGCTCTGCATGGTTCCACAAGGCCCTGCAGGGTCACAGTGGCCTCTTGGTTCCATGAGGCCTCAGAGTGCCACAATGAATTCCTTAGTGCTGCAGTGTCACAATGGAGCCCTGGTGACACAAGATCCTGCAGTGTCACCAGGGACCCTTGGTTCCATGGGGCACCACAGGGTCACAATTGTTCCCTCAGTTCCCAGAGTCCTTGCAGTGGAGCAATGGCCCCTTGATTCCATTGTCCCCAGGCTCTCACAACAGCTCTATGTCTGGTTCCAGAGAATCACAGAATGAGCAAGGCTGGCCATTGAATTCCCGCACACACCTCAGCTCTCTGATGATCCCACCACCATGCTGGGCCCTGTTTCAGACTGGAGCAGAGCAGATGTTGATGGGACAGGAGCCCTGAGGGGCTGTCAGGGACCTGCAGCTTGCAAGGTGCTCTGCTCTCCCTCAGGTGCTCTCAGAGAGATCCAATCCCAGCTGGGCACCTCAGGGAACAAGTGGCACTGCCTGTTCATGGGCACACAGCTGATGTCTGCCTGGAAAGGGGCACAGGTGTGAATATCTGTTAGTTTCATAATACACAAACAAATCTTTATTATCTGGGTCACTTGAGTACTTTTAATAAATGGCAAAATTTTTCTCACCAGGAACAGGAATTTTCTGGAGGTGTACTGATGGCAGAAAAAGAAATCCTGATCTTGCCTTCTACTGGTGTCACCAATATTCTATTTAATATTTTCTCTCCTGATTCCTTCATGTGTTTGCAGCTCTCTTGTTTAAATGGCAATGTCAAAGGACATCTCTTCATTAAGAGCAGATGGGCCAATGTACTTCCTACTGTTCTCAGATTTCCTCCTCCAGAGGCTCTCTGGTCATTCAAGGGCCTATCAACTGACTGGCTTCATGCTTTGAGCTGCAAGAAGTCACCCAATCATTCTGAAATTTAAATAAATATATAATTAATCATCATCTTAATTGTGTTTATATGGATCACAGATTCACCTTTCTTTATGTCTTTGTCTAAAACTGTTCCTGTATGAAACTCCCTTGGGTATGGGGGACATGTCAGATGCTGCTGGGACATCCCAGAGAGCTGAGGGAAGAGCTGTGATGGTTATTAAACTGTTCAAATGTTCAACTTGTGTTTGTTGGCAAGAAAACTTTCTGTGCTTCTGAGTGTCACCAGGCCCTGAGCCCAAAGGACACAAACCTGATGAGTTGTGGTTCCCACTGCAGGGGCTACATGTGGACCTTGGCTCTGCACAGGAGAGCTCTTCATCCCCTCTCTCTCTTTTCCTCCCTCTGGGCATGGAGGGAGCTCCTGACTTCAGTGTGTGACTCGTGTGTGCAAAGAGCAAATCTGGGCAGAATTGGGGCAGGGAAGGTTTGGGGACACCTTGGGATCTGGGCACAGGTGTTTTCCATTGCTCTGAGACTGTCTGCTGTGGAAAGTGGATTTAATATCCAGCAGAGGAATGACTTTTGCATTTGATGGAGCTGTGCCTTCCCTTGGCTTTGTTGGCTGACAAGAAATGAACATCCCTCTGTGTCTCACGCAGCTCCTTCTCCAAGGAAAGCAGGTGGGAGTTGGAGCCAAGGAGCTGAAAGCTGCAGGTGGAGCCTGGGGTGGAGGGAGCTCAGATTTGGCTGCTCTGAGTGCCAGGGCTTGGATGGGGGAAATGGTGGGGTGAGGGTAGGGAAGGGTCTGATTGATTGTCAGTTAGGAAGGGTCTTGATTTTCATATCTATTCAAACTGCATGAGGAGGTACCTGGATTCAATGTCAATTGGAGATTGCTATTAACAGGGGGCAAAAAGAACCTAAAAAAGGACACCTAAAATAGTTTTATCACTGTCTTTTTAAATAGAACATATTCAGTTGAACACACTTCTGAAATCTGTCTAATTAACCACACAAGATTTGCAAACTGAAATCAAATTATCCCCAGAGGCTTGGCTTGTTAAGGTGTTCTGAATGTTAATGAGCCCTGGGACACTGAATTCCTGCACTGAAGAGCTGAAGGCTGAACAAGCCTCTGCAGCAGGAAAATTCAGCAGCAGCCTCCAAGGTGCTGAGGATGTCAGCAGCCCCCACTGAGGCCATCCCTGCCCAGAGAGCGTGGGGGAATGGGCAGACAAGGAGAGCGTCCCTGGGGCTGGGGCAGCACAACTCAGAGGCACCAGCGGCTCCAGCTGGGCAATGGAGTGTGGGATGTGGCTGGGAAAGCCCTGCCTGGGCTGGGCCAAGCAGGACACACAAGCCCTGACCCTCATCCACTAAAAAACTCTCTCAGTGAGACATTTAAAAGGAATTACAATTGTTTGTGTCCTCTGAATTGAACTCGCTGGAGAAATACCAAAAATAGGTTCTCAGGAGCTCAAAACAACAAAACAGCCTTTACTGAGATCTTTAGACAATCAGAGAAACTTTGGGAAAACTACTTTGAACATTGTAGTCGTTTTGGTTTGTTAATTTAAGATTTTTCTAATCTTGAGATTTCTTAATTAATGGATTCATGAGTGTGGTGGGTTTTAGTATCAGTTAGTTATTTATGTATTTATTTTGTTGTGAGATAGGATTAGGAGAAATGTAAAGTAGGCTTAAAATTTTAAAAGGGTGTAAAGTAAATTTTATTAATAGTATATAAAAGAAAAACTGTAGTAAGCATTAAAATAAACTCCTTAGAACACCTTTTTTTGCTTTACAACTTTTTCTTTTTACTGACAATGTAAAGAAACTCAACTTAAAATTTCTAGTTAATTTACTATTTCTAGAATAGTCTTTTTTTAGTTTACTTAGGGAGAGAAGTTTTTCTTTTTGAGGTTACGGTGATTTTTTTGCAAGAGGAAAAAATAGCTTTTTTGTGGTTTTAAATTTTGTCATTGACAACAGTTGTCTGGGGAAATTTGTTATTATAAAGTTGTTTTTATTGCTACCAGCTTTTTCACACCTTGTTGATGGGCCATGTCGACTTATGGAGTATTGTTTTAAAAATTAATTCCTTAAAGGCAAAATGCTTTGTTATTTACTTTTAAAATTATTTTAATCTCTGGGAATAGAGATCTTCTTTTGGGGGTACTGGATTAATTTTTAATTTTTCCTGTTAGAAGTTTTGATGAAATTATAGTTATTTTAACATTTCTTTATTTTAGAATGGAGGTTTTTGATATTATTTGATTTTTTAAAATATTTTCATGTGTTATAAAGAAAAAGGGGTTTCTTCCTTATTGTTTATAAGAAGATTTTAGTTTTAAGATTAAGGTATTTTTTCTTCTTTTTTATTTGGGATTTAATTTCTTCTTTACTGATTTTTATGGTTTTATATTTTTTTTATATGCTTGTATTTTTTTTTTTTTTTACTCGAGGGAGGATTGAAGTATTGAAAGATTAACACCTAACTTGCCGGTAACTTGTGGTGGAAGTTGTGTTTGGGTTGTGTTAGGATTGGTTTTATGGTTCATTTTTTGCTTTTTTTGTGCTTAAGTGTTTAGTTGTAGGGTTATTTTGTGTGCGCTGTAGGGGTTTCTGGTTTGAGTTGTGTTGCGGGGAGGGGACTTGATGGTAAGATTTTAAAAGCTGTGGCTGGCTTTGTTCTGGTTGGGGTTTTGTAGCCTCTTTTGTTTTCCTGTTTGGGAGTTGTTGGGGTTTGGATTGGTTAGAATGGGGCCGATGGGGGGGGGGGGGGGGGGGGCAGCCTGGGGAAGGGGCTCAGCCCACAGCAGGGCTGCTTGGTTTGGCTTGGTTTGGTTTGGTTTGGTTTGGTTTGGTTTGGTTTGGTTTCGTTTGGTTGAGATGGGGCCAGGGCTGGGGCTCACTGCTTCTTTGTTGACTGCAAAAGAAAGAGGAGGTTCCTGGATTTTTTTCATCTTTAACATATGTGTTTTAACAGAGGTGTGTTCAGTATCTTAGTGGTTTAACAGGTTGTCAGTTACTGAAAAAGTTTTGTAATGCTTTTTACAATTCTTCTCATGTCAAACTATGACAGATATTCAATCAACAAAAAACACTTCTCAAAGCATTGACTTGGTCTATTCAACTTCACAAACTCTAAGTCTGTTCAATGTAATGTTAATCAAAATTGCAGGAGCACAGAAACAGAAGAAGAACAGAAAGAGAAAAAGACAAAAAAGATACAGAGAAGCACACACACATTTACCAACTCCTGAATTCCAGCACTGTTCAGATGGAAACTCCAAGAGGAGGTAGGGTCAAGATGTGTGCTTGCCTTGTGGTCAGCCTTCAATACCCCTTGGTCTTCCTGGGCCCTTCCCCCAGGTGGGGCTTGGGCTCATTTGGTCCCTCAGGAGCTGGGCTGGGGGCTGCAGAGGTGGCTGTGGAGCATTGCCTGTGCTGTGCCAGGGACTGGCAGCCACTGCTGGGCTGGGATAGAGGCTCTGGGGGCATTGGGGTTCCAGGGCAGGGCAGGGCTGGGGTTCCAGGGCAGGGCAAGGCTGGACCTGCCCCTTCCTCCCACGCACAGGAAATGTTTCCAGCCAACGATCTCCTCCAGTCTGTCGCGCTAAGGCACCGTTGGAGGTGGAACCCAATTCTGGCCATGGGCACCCGGACTAGCAGGACAATTCTTTTCCATAACAGAGAGCCCCAGCGTTTGGAAGGCAGGTGAGAACCTCACTGGGTCAAGGCCAGCCGCACTTGTCAGTAATGGCAGATTTTGTCTGGGAGTAGTCTTTGGATGTAGGGAATTTTGGAGGTGGAAACCCAGTCTCATCCATGGGCACCTGGAAAAGCAGGACAGTTCTTTCCCATGGGAAGGAAAGCACAAAGCCTTCCCCAGTGTTTTAGGGATAGATGGGAGGTGAACTGCATGAAGCCATTGCCAACCACTTTTGTCCTGGCAATATTCCTATTGGAACAATCCCTGGATATAAGGAAATTTGCAGATGAAATCCCAATTCTGGCCAGGGATGCCATGAGGATAAGAACAGTTATTTTCCTTTGGGAAGGAAAGCATGGAGCCCCAGTGTTTCAGCAGCAGATGAGAAGAGACACTCCAACATGCCAAGGTCAGCTGGACCAGTCAGGTGGCACCTGGGAAGCCAAACCAGCCAAATCTGTTCTGTGTTCCTTTGGTTTTGTGAGGCCCCACAGTGTCACAATGGTGCCTTGGATCCAAGAGGCCCCACAGTGTCCTAATGGTGCTTTAATTCCATGGGGTCCCACAGTGTCACAGTGGCCTCTAGGTTCCAAAAGGGCCCAAAGTGTCAAAATGGTCTCCATGGTCCCACAGACCCCACAATGTCATGTGATCCTCTGTTCCATGAGCCTTGCAATGCCACAATGAACCTTTGGACCCTGGGGGTTTGCAGTGTCACAATGGTCTCTTTTGGCTCCACAGTGTCACAATGGAACACTGATGACACGAGGCCTCACAATGTCCCAAAGGCCCCTAGGCTCCCTGCAGCCCTGCAGTGTCACAAAGGCCTCTTGGTTTCACGAAGCCCCACAGTATCACAATGGTCCTCTTGGTTCTGTGGGGACCCCCAAGGTCACAATGGTCTCACTGGTTCCATGGGGCCTCGTAGTTTCACAATGCTTTACCAATTCCATGGTCCCTCATACTGTCACAATGGTGTCCATGATTCCATGAGTCCCCTTAGTGTCACATTGGTCTCCTTGGTTCCATGGTCTCCTTCAGTATCACAATGGCCTCTTGGTTCCATGAGGCTGTGAAGTGTCTTAATTGTCTCTCCATGGTTCCATGGGCCCTTGCAATGTCACAATGGACCTTTGGCTCCATGGGGTCTCACAGTTTCACAATGGCCCCATGGTTCCATGACACCTCAAATTGCCTGTCCTTGCAACTTTAGTCTGAAAGCAACCCTTGGATATTTGGGGAGTTTTAGGGGTGGAATTCCATTTCAGCCATTCCTGGGCTAGAATGACAGTTCTCCATAGGAGGGAAAGGGTGGATCCCAGTGTTTCAAGGGCTCATTAGAGGCAGCCCCAAGGAGGCCAAGGCCAGCCAGATCTGTTGTCAGGCATGAATCCTTGGATAGACAGAATTTGGGAGGCCAAACCCCACTTTTGTCTATGGGTATCTGGACGAGAAAGACAGTTCTTTTCCATAGGAAGGAAAATACAGAGCCCCAGTGTTTCAAAGGCAGATGAGCGCTGGCCCTCAGGAAACAAAGGGAACCTAGACAGTCCTGGCAGCCTTTGTCTGGGAGCTATCCTTGGGTACAAGAAATTTTGGAGGCGGATTCTCAATTTTGGCCATGGATGCCTGGACATGAGAGATGTTTTTTTGCATGGGAAGAAAAGCACAGGCCCCCACTTTTTTGAAGGCAGATGAGAGTTGGCCCCCAAGAGGCCAAGGCCAGGCAGAGCTGTCTGTCCTGGCAGGTTTCATATGAGAAAAATCCTTGGATATAATCAAATTTGGAGGAGAAATCCCAATTTTGGCTATGAACCCCTGGAGGAAGAAAGACAGTTCTTTCCCACAGGAAGGAAAGCACAGAACTCCAGGGTTTTGGGGCTGATGAGAAGTGACCCTCAACAAGCCAAGGTCAGCTGGACCAGTCAGGCAGCCCCCAGGAGGCCCAGCCAGCCAGACCTGTTCCATGTTCTTGGATCCTTGGGGTCCTGCATCATCACAATTTCCCCTTGGTTCCATGAGGCCCTGTAGAATCACAACAGATCTTTGTTTCCATGAGGCCCAGTGATATCAAAATAGTCTCCTTGGCTCCAAAGTGTCACAATGGCCCCTTGCTTCCATGAGGCCTTGCAGTGACAAAATGGTTTCCTTGTTTCCATAGGACTGTGCAATGCCCCAATGGCCCATTGGTTCCATGAGGCCTTGCAGTGTCACAGTGGTTGCCTTGGTTATATGAGACCCTGTGGTGTCACAAAGGCCCCTTGGTTCCAGTGGGTACTTAAGTGTCATAATGGTGTCCATGGTTCCATGAGGCCGCACAATTTCACAGTGGACTTTTGATTCCATGAGCTACTGTACTGCCAACAACAGCCAACAACAGTCTCCTTGCTGTCACACTGGACCCTTGGTTCCATGGGGACTCACAGTGTCAGAAGGTTCCATGAGGCCCTGCAGAGCCCATTGATTCAACAAGGCCTCAAAGTCTCATAATGGCCTCCAGGATGCCATATATTTTATGAGGCCCCGCAGTGTGACAATGGACGCCTTGGTTCCGTGTGTTCCAGCACTGTTCCATGAATCCTTAGTTCCATGGGGCCCTGCAGTGTCACAATGGACTCCTTTGTTCCATGGTGCCACACAGTGTGACAACTGCCCCTTGGCCTGCCAACGCTCCATGGTGTCACAATGGTTCCTTGCTTCCATGAGGCCTTGTCGTGTCACAATGGCCCCTTGGTTCATTGAGGCCTTTGGTGTCACAATGGTCTCTATGATCCCATAAGGCCTTGCAGTGTCACAACAGACCATTGGTTTCACTGAGCCCCACAGTGTCACTGTGATCCCCTTGGCCCCACAAGGCCCTGAAGTGCCACAATGGCCCTTTGGTTTCACAAGGCCTCAAAGTGTAAAAATGGCCTCCATGGTTCCATGAGGCCCTGCTGTGTCACAATTGACCTTTGGTTCCATGATGCCCCTGAGTGTCACAATGGTATCCTTGGTTCCACTGGACCCTTCATCCCATGGAGACCCACAGGGATCACTGTAGTCCTCTTAATTCCATGAGACCCTGCACTGCTATATTGGGTCCCAACGTGTCAGAACAGTCTCCATTTTTCCATGAGGGTCCACAAAGTCACTGTCATCCCCTTGGTTCCCCTAGGCCCCACAGTGTGACAATGGACTCTTGGTTCCATGAGGTTCCTCAGTCACAATGGTCTCCTTGGATCCGCAGTGTCACAGTGGCCCCTTGGCTCCACGTGGCCACGCTGTGTCACAATGGATCGTGGCTCCATGAGGCCACACAGTTTAACAATGGACCCTTGGTTCCACGAGGCCTTGGTGTGTCACAATGGACTTCAGGTTCCATGAGGTTTCACACTGCCAACAGCAGTCTCATTGGTTCTGCAGTGTCACCATGGTCCCTTTGTTCCATGAGGTTCCATAGTAGAACACGGTCACCTTGGTTCTGTGAGGTTCTGCAGTGTCACAAAGGACCCATGGTTCCACCAGGCCTTGCTGTGTCACAATGGCCCCTTGGTTCCAAGAGGTTTCTCAGTGTCACAATGATCTCCTGGGATCCGCAGTATCACAATGGACCATTGTTTCAATGTGGTCCCAATGTGCCAAAATGGATTTTGGTTCCATGGAATTCTGCTGTGCACAATGGACTCTTTGTTCCATGAGTTTGCTCAGTGTCACAGCTGATTCCTTGGTTCTGTGAGGCCCCACTGTTGCCAAATCTCTGAAATATCAGAATAAGACTCATTAGCACTACTTTGCTGTTAAAGAGGGTATAATTTATTCAGGCCTGAGGTCTAGTGAAGGATAACCCCTAACCTTATGTGGACCTGTAATTCTACCAGCACCACTAAATGTGTATTACAATTTACCCATTACCATAAACCCCATCCCAAGTTCCCAGATTCAGTCTTTCTTTTTTCTATCACTTCACCCTTGAGCCAGATGTCTTCTTCTCTTCCAACTATTCCTGCTGGGAAGGCAGCCCCTGAATGCCTTGTTCCTGTGCTGAAAGTTCACAGGCACAACAAAAATTGAATTACAACTTTTGGTGTCAAGGCCAAGGCTTTGTGTGGGCAGGCAGAGGCAGGCAGGAGGCAGAACTGTCAGCAAAGGAAGGGCCCAGCCAGGTGGGGCAGCCGGGGGATGCCGACAGCCTGCAGGGACAGAGGTGCAGGTTTGCTCAGCACCAGAGACACCTTTCCCTTGCTTGTCCCCACCTGTCAGCACTGCTTCCAGTGTTCTGCTCTACCTGGAACCTGGGGACACTTTCTCAGTCCTGACCTTCATCGGAACCCATTAACTCTCCAAGAGAACTTCTATGGTTCAATCTCACTTTGGGCTCTTGAGAAGTTCTTTGAGCCCACTCTGAGGGAATGAGTCTGATGCAAAGAGCACCAAAGCCCCAGAGGGTCATTAAAGTCCCTGTGCTGTGTCTGTGCTGCTGAGCTGGGCCGGGCTCCTGGCCCAGAGGCAGCTCCTGGCAAGGGCAGCGCTGCAGAGAGACAGCTCTGGCCAGGAGCAGCTCCTGTGCACAGCCCAGCAGGGCTGGGGCACTGCCAGGGCCCCTCAGGGCCACCAGCAGGGCACAGACAGAGCTCACAGGGGCTCAGTACTGGCAGGGGCTGTGGCATGTCCCAGAGGGGGCTGTGTCACAGCAGCACCTCTGTGGCTGTGTCATAGAGGCCCAGAGCAGCTGTGATGTCAGCAAGGGGCTGTGTGACAGCACAGAGTGAGCTGTGTGACAGCACTGCAGGGGCTGTGCCATCACAGAGCTAGCTGTGACATCATAGAAGGCGGCTCTGTGACATCACAATGTGTTTTGTGACATAGAGTATGATATCACAGAGCAGCTGTGTGATGTCACAGAGAAGGCTGTGACATCACAGACATGGCTCTGGCATCACAAGGTGACTGACATCACAAAGCTGCTCTGTGACATCACATAGCAGCTGAATGACGTCACATGGAGGCTGTGTGACACAACAGAGTGGTTGGGGACATCACAGGAGGCTGTGTGACATCACAGATCACTATGTGACATCACAGGAGGCTGTGTGACATCATTGGGGCTATGTGATGTCACAGGAGGTTGTGTGACATCACAGGGGCTGTATGATATCAGAGGAGATGTGTGACATCACAGGGGGAACTATGTTACATCACAGATAGCCTGTGATGTAACAGGTGATAGTGTGATATCACAGAGGCAGTGTGACATCACGGGGGCTGTGTGACATCACAGATAGGAGTGTGACATCACAGGGGCTGTGTGACCTCACAGGGGCTGTGTGAGGTCACTGGGGAGGTCACTCTGCCCCAGCCCCCCTCACAGCTCCCCCCAGAGCAGTCCAACCCTGCTCGTGCACAGCAGGGTCCCCTGTCCCTCCGGGTCCCCCCCGCCCCCGGCCCCGCAGCCTCCCCCAGAGGATGTTCCACGAGATCGACCCCAGAGCCTGACACGGGGATGGGGGGCCGGGGCCCTGGGGGTGGCACAGGGGGACAGGGATGCCCCGGCAGCATCCCCGTGTCCCCCAGGGCCAGAGCCTGGTCCAGGGCTCCTTCCCCCTGTTATGGATAAATATCATAATAATGGCTTTTTGCAAATATCAAAATGGATTTTATATGTGTGATGTTAAAGTAACTTTGTTCTAAAGATACCGTTTTTATTTCTGTTGTTAATTAAGCTTAGTGAAATAGCTGCTTGTGTTAAACTGCCAGCTTGTGTTATAATTAAAAGTTATATTAAATTAGGGTACAGTTCAATTACATTGCATTAATTATGTTATATTAATTGCACTATGTTAAGAGGTTGGGGAGTTATTAGAATGTTCTAGGAGTAGGGTCCAGGGTTTGGTAGGAGGGCAGTCCGGCGGGGCAAGGCGAGGTCCAAGAGGGATTGGATGGAAGATCTGGTCAATCATTTGAACCCCTGCAGAAATGATTGGTTTAGAATGAATGGCGTGAAAGACCAATGATAAGCCTGGAAATGGACCAATGACTATGCAGATCCAAAATGGAGCAATCCTGGACTCAAAGGGGGCTATAAATAGGGGAGTTCACTTGGGTCGAGGTTCTTCTTTTTGGAAATTGTATTTCTGGGGAGAGCCCTGTGCACTTGGGGTAGCGCACTGTTCTGTTTTTGGCTTGTTGTATGGGTGCCTGGGCTTATCCTGGGTACTCTGTTCCTTGCAGCTATTTTAATTGTGAAATACAAAGCTGTGTTTCGTGTCAGGTACAAACAGGCGATGTGTGTATTTGTGATTGCGAAATGTGTGGAAATCGACAGTGGGAGAGCTGTGAATTCTAATAACTGAGGAAAATAAGACATGGAAAAAGGCCTTTGGATCTACTTTTTTTGTTGTTTGCACTCAACCCTGGTTGATTAAAGAGCATTGGAATTTAAGCGTTAAGGAAATTAATGCGTTAAGGATGTTGCTTTTTTTTGCTTATAGTTAATCCATAAAAAGCTCTGCAATAATAACCGTTTGAAGTATAATTTTAGAATATTACTTGTATCCTTGAAACTATAGCTTTGGAATATATATAGGAAATATGCTTATCTCATACCCTATTGAAGCAAAGAAAAACAGCTTGAGAAAAGAAGATGACCACCACTTCAAGGATTTATGGGTACGACCAAAGGAAGCTGGACATCACTGTTATTAGATTTATAGTCTCTGCAATTAACAAGTTGGACCTACATCTGAGGAGCTGGACTCTACCAGATGGGGATTCGTCTTTCTTCTGTCGGAAACTGGACCACCACCATCTGGGGATACTCCTTTAAAAACACATCCTGAGAAAAATTAAATCACAATAGTGTATAGAATTGTGATGTAATAATTTGGAAATAGAAACTGCTGAAAAAAATGAGGAATACCCCTATAAATATTTGTAATCCTCAATTATCGTCGTGCAGTTGGAGGGAAAACTTCCCCCACTGTACCCAGCGCGGTATTGCTCATACTTTACCATATTAAATAATAAATTGATTGCTGCTTGAATATTGGCCTAGTCAAGCTTCTTATTTATAACAATTTTGGTGCATTGGCCGGGAAATTTCCAAATCCATTGAGGGAGACTCCTGATCTCAGGGAGGCGCCCCACCTTGGAGGCTTTTGCCTCCGGTGGCCCTGAGTGACGGGGGAATCTCTCAGGGAAGAGGAAATTCATAAGGTAAATTATGAGCAAAGAATTTTGAGCTCCCGTAGTAGACTGCAGTGAATTCACCTGTAATAACTCGTGCACGAAGACCCAGGCGAGAAAAGGAGGCTGTAAGTATCGCTTGGTTAGGTGGGATAAGAACGGGTGTAGGTGTGTAAGAGTGTGAATGGTGTGTGTATGAGACGTGACCTGGTCACGACACGAGAGCGGAGTTCTTCTAACCTCGGTTCCGCTACCCCGCGAGGGGGGCGGCAGGTGAAGGAACAAAGCGTGTGGAGGAGGATTTTCTGTATATAAAAGGTCGGGGGGGGGTGAGATAAGATAACAGTACGGGGAAGATTTTTTTCTTTTCCTTGTAAAAATCAGAGGCAGGCAGGAGCTGTTAGAAGGGACTTTTTATTAAGGAAATTCCTGACAAGAAGGGACTAAGGTCTGAGCAAGTGAGGGAACACCTGTTCGGGAAAATGGGTAAATGCCAAAGCAAAAACCCAGGAGCTGGTATAAACCAGCAGGAAAATAAAGGTACTGAAGGTACTGGAAAAAGAGGGAGCATTTTGCCAGATATACCCCAGGACAGCCCCCTTGGGGTAATGTTAAAATCGTGGGATAAATGTGAATCCAGAAGAGGAAAAAGTAAGGAGAAAATGATTCAGTATTGTATGGTAGAATGGACTAGGGAAATGATCCGACCTGATAATTTATACTGGCCAATGTACGGGTCATCTGAAGGGTGGATCTGTAAGGCCTTGAATGCCTATGTAAACAAAAAGGACCCTATTAATCGAGAAGAAAGCGATTATGCTGCTTTATGGCATGGGTCCTGGCCTACTCCCTTGTATGCATTGAAAACCAAAAAGGAAAAGAATCAGTGGGACCCCTTAGATAACCTTCCCCCCCCTTATCTACCACAACCAGCTGCACTGGTAGAGGTGCCTCATCTAGCACCCAATCCAGCACCCCTCGCACCACAAGCCCCGGTGGCTCCGCTCACACTACCACAAGCCCCGGGGACTCCACTCACACTACCCCAAGCCCCGGTGGCTCCGCTCACACTACCACAAGCCCCGGTGGCTCCACTCACACTACCCCAAGCCCCGGTGGCTCCGCTCACACTACCACAAGCCCCGGTGGCTCCGCTCCCGGTACTTGATTCACCACCAGCACACAGAACGAGAAGCCAGGAAAAGGCACGAGCAGAAAGCAGTGGGGATGGCAATAAAGAAGGGAAGGGGGGGCAGCTGTACCCATTAAGGGAAGTACCATTAGTTGGAAATCAAGGGGGACCAGTAATTGGTTATGTGTCAGCACCCCTGAACACTGGAGATGTAAGAGCTTTTAAAAAAGAAATGGGAAGGTTACTTGAAGATCCTCTGGGGGTGTCTGAAAGGTTAGATCAGTTTCTGGGACCCAGCATTTACACCTGGGCGGAGATTCAGTCAATTTTAAGTATTTTATTTACAGCAGAAGAGAGGCAGCTGATAAGACAGGCTGGCATGAGAATTTGGGATAGGGACCATCAGCAGGGACCTTTAGGAGAAATAAAATGGCCCCTGGCAGCCCCTAACTGGGACCACAACAATGACCAGGATAGGCAGAATATGATGGATCTCAGGAATATAATTATTCGGGGAATTCGAGAAGCAGTCCCCAGAGGGCAAAATATTAGCAAGGCCCTGAATGAACGCCAAGGGAAAGATGAGTCACCCATAGATTGGTTAGAAAGAATAAGAAAGAGTATACAAATGTATTCAGGATTAGATCCTGATACAGCAGTGGGGGAATCAAAACTCAGTTTGTGGCTAAGTCCTGGGAGGATATAAGAAGGAAACTGGAAAAGTTAGACGGCTGGCAGGAGAGAGGTTTGCAAGAATTGTTAAGGGAAGCACAGAGAGTTTATGTCCGCAGAGACGAAGAAAAGGCCAAAGCTAAAGCTAAGGTTTTCGTGGCTGCGGTAAAGGAGGTTCAGAATGGTGGTGCATCTTCAGGAAAGGCAAAAACCACGAGAAAAATAGCAGGTGAGGGTTCTAAAAGACCTACCTGCTTTTACTGTGGTATGGAAGGACATGTTCAAGGGTGATAGAAGGGAAAAGAAATTCAGGATATGCTATTGTAGAAGGAGAAAATATGTCTGTGATAGAGAGAGGAAAAATAAGTTCTAGCTGGTCAGCTCAGGCTTGTGAATTATTTGCTTTATACCGAGCTTTAGAACTTTTAAAAGATAAGGTGGGGACTATTTACACAGACTCAAAATATGCTTTTGGAATTGTGCACACATTTGGAAAAATCTGGATGGAAAGAGGTTTGATAAACACTCAAGGGAAGAAACTGATCCATCAGGAGTTAATAATCAGAGTGCTTGAAGCCCTGAAAGGACCTAAGAGAATAGCTGTAGTACATGTAAGAGGTCATCAGCGGGGGTCAAGCTACTTAGTGAGAGGAAACAACACAGCTGATCAAGCTGCAAAGGAGGCAGCATGTACACTGAGAGAAACTATCCAGCTGAACACTATAGCGGAAATTCGAGAGGAGCTGCCAAAAAGCTATAGTATTCAAGAGGAGGAAGCTATAAAAGATTAGAAGTTAAAACTAGCAAAGGGGTTTTATCAGATGGGAGAGAGATTTTACCTAAGGCTTACGCTAGAAGAATTCTAAGCCAGTTACACCAGCGTACTCATTGGGGAACAAGAGCCTTATGTGATCATTTTCTAAAATATTATGGATGCATTGGAATTTTTGAGATAGCAAAACAAATAACACAGGGGTGTTTGACATGTCAAAAGGTTAACAAAAAAGTAATGAGACAAGCTCCAACTGGTGGTAGAAAAATTGCCTATAGACCATTCGAAAGGGTTCAGGTAGATTATACCGAATTACCAAGGGTGGGCAGATGGAAATACTTGTTGGTATTAGTAGATCAATTAACTCATTGGGTGGAGGCCTACCCGGCTGCCCGAGCCACAGCAAAGTTTGTAGTTAAAATATTGTTAGAACAAATCATTCCTCGATTCGGGGTTATCAGAGCCATCGATTCTGATCAGGGCTCCCACTTTACTTCCAGCATTATAAAAGGAGTAACACAGGCTGTGGGTATTTCCTGGGAATATCACACCCCTTGGCACCCCCAGAGCTCTGGGAGGGTGGAAAGAATGAACCAGACTATAAAACAACAATTAACAAAATTAATGATTGAGACCCAAATGTCATGGGTAAAATGTTTACCTTTAGCATTGCTTAATATAAGGACACTTCCAAATGCAGATACAGGACTTTCTGCATATGAGATGCTTTATGGAATGCCTTATTCCCAAGAAATACCCCAAACATCAGTAGTCATAGCTGATATGACTATTCAAAAATACATCCAGAAGATGGGACAACATGTCCTAGAACTAAGGGAAAAAGGGGTAATTGCTCAATCAGCCCCTCTTGGATTTAGTATACACCAAATAAAACCGGGTGACTGAGTACTGATTAAAAGCTGGAAAGAAGAAAGTTTGTCTCCTAGGTGGGAAGGTCCATATTTAACTTTGCTGACCACTGATACAGCTGTCCGAACTGCAGAAAAAGGCTGGACCCACGCGTCGCGGGTCAAAGGACCAGCAGAACCACCGACAGAGACAGAACCATTGACAGGGACGCCTGCTGAATCCCAGTGGAGAATTGCATCTACCCCTGGAGAACTGAAAATCAAGTTAAAAAAAGACTGATGTATGTCACGAAAACGCTCCTACCTTAGGCTGCAACCCCAAGTGTACTCACGAGAAGTAGAATGTTCTACTCCAAACTGTAAGTGTTATCCATGGGGTTGTTTTAAGTGTATAGAGTGTGAAGAATTTTGGTATACAAACCTACCAAGGGGACAGATCCCTAATGCTCTCTGCTGTAATTGTAGAAAAGAAATAGAAAAAGAAACTGATAAAACTTTGTAGACTGCAGTAAGGAAAGGATATATTAAAACAGGTGATAAAGATTGGTGGAGAACTTGGGTACACGGAACAAGAGCAGGAATTGATTTGCAAGAAATACCGAAGGCAAAATTAGAAAAAGTAGAGTGTGACAGGGGTAATTGGATACCGGACGAATATCAAATTAAAGCAAAAGAGTGGCAAGAAGCCAAGTATCACTGGAAGAGAGGGAGGCACATACACCAACCCTATTGTAGTCGCACATCCCCTGAACTTAGGGGCCAATTAGCCTAAATTAAAACGAATCGGGCCACAACCACGATAAATATCTGAAGGCTCGTGAGGCCAAAGGCAAAAATGAAACGAAATATATCAGTGACTAAATCCCAAGGTATAAACTCTGCTACCGAGAAGATCTACATCTCGGCCCTTGGATGCAACCCAAGGGGCCTTGAGAGAGGTAGAGAGTTGAACCCACTGAGGATTATTTTCACTGTATTGATCATTGCATCTCAGGGAATGGGCCTTAATAGCCTCACTCCTGAGCTCCACATAATCCATGAGCGAGCTGCAGGATCAGAGCCTATTGCTCCGGCTGTCTGTGACAAATGCAATCATACTGTCTGGATTGGGGGAAAAATGGAATTGATGTTCGTGGCACATTCCCATGTTAGTGAAGTGTGCTATGACCACAACAAATTAAAGATGTGCACTATAGGTGGTAAATTATATTGGGTTGGAGAAAATTTAAAACATAGACTGAAAGTTTCTCCCAAGGATGGGCCCGTGTTAACCAACCTTCTGAAAGATGATGATAAACGAATTTGTCTGCGATACTCAAAATTCTTTTGTTTAGCAAAGGACAGAGAAGGGAGAGACCCAGAGAGTAAAATAAAACAAATTACTCAAAAACTACAAAAGCAAGAATCCGAGGTAAAAAGGAAAAGAGTGGAACAAGAAAGGCTAAAGAAATTAAGTGAACAATACAAACAGCTAGAACAGCAGTATGGGGATTGGAGATTTCTGACTTCAAATAGGAACCTTTTTGTAGATCTAATGCAAGAAATTGCCACAGAATTAGAGTTATCCAACTGTTGGATTTGTGGGGGATTAAAATCAGCTGAAAAATGGCCATGGAGAGGTGAGAGTCTAGCTCCAGAGCAATTTTTAAAATGGAACCATACTCAAATTTCCAAAACATTGAAACGGCCTGAGGGATAGATTTTAAACCATCGAATAATTGGGACAGTTTGCATCAGCAGGGAGGGGAGAAGATACACTGAAGTGGTAGGGTACACTCCCTGCACATCTACTTTAACAGTAAATTCAAACAATAACACTAGAACCTGGCAGCCAGCACTTCCTGCCGGATACTGGAGCCTAATTAAAGAGAAAAATTGCGAATGGAACAACAAAATGAAGTTGTGCTGGCATAAAAGTCCTGGAGCTAACCCTTACCTATCCCTGGAGACCCTAAGAATGTACTGGGAAAAACCTGAGGCGGTAAATGACCCATAGATAAGGTTCCTGATATTGTGCTCATTAGCTGGGTTATTGTTTCTACCTTGCCTTATTCCATGTTTTATCAGACTAATCCACTCAGTTATACAAAGCATGCAAATTGCAGTAATGCCTGCCGACTCAGAATTGGCTACTGGAGAAATTGGTCGATTTGAGAAAACAGCTAAGGTAACTAAAATAATGAAACTGAAAAAAGGAGACCAAAAAGAGAAAGCTTCCAAAGTTTTGGCTAGATTTGAAGCCCAGACACGAATGAGTAAGATAAATGAAAATTTATACAAGCAGAGGGGGGACTGTGAAATACAAAGCTGTGTTTCGTGTCAGGTACAAACAGGCGATGTGTGTATTTGTGATTGCGAAATGTGTGGAAATCGACAGTGGGAGAGCTGTGAATTCTAATAACTGAGGAAAATAAGACATGGAAAAAGGCCTTTGGATCTACTTTTTTTGTTGTTTGCACTCAACCCTGGTTGATTAAAGAGCATTGGAATTTAAGCGTTAAGGAAATTAATGCGTTAAGGATGTTGCTTTTTTTTGCTTATAGTTAATCCATAAAAAGCTCTGCAATAATAACCGTTTGAAGTATAATTTTAGAATATTACTTGTATCCTTGAAACTATAGCTTTGGAATATATATAGGAAATATGCTTATCTCATACCCTATTGAAGCAAAGAAAAACAGCTTGAGAAAAGAAGATGACCACCACTTCAAGGATTTATGGGTACGACCAAAGGAAGCTGGACATCACTGTTATTAGATTTATAGTCTCTGCAATTAACAAGTTGGACCTACATCTGAGGAGCTGGACTCTACCAGATGGGGATTCGTCTTTCTTCTGTCGGAAACTGGACCACCACCATCTGGGGATACTCCTTTAAAAACACATCCTGAGAAAAATTAAATCACAATAGTGTATAGAATTGTGATGTAATAATTTGGAAATAGAAACTGCTGAAAAAAATGAGGAATACCCCTATAAATATTTGTAATCCTCAATTATCGTCGTGCAGTTGGAGGGAAAACTTCCCCCACTGTACCCAGCGCTGTATTGCTCATACTTTACCATATTAAATAATAAATTGATTGCTGCTTGAATATTGGCCTAGTCAAGCTTCTTATTTATAACATAATAAACGAGAACCTCTTTCTCCAGAGAAAGTTTGGCCTCGTTCAGATTCATAACAATGACACAGTGGGTGCACGGTGGGACTGCGGGAAGAACCTGGGCACAGCAAGGGCTGCAAGTGCCCAAGGCCAGGGGCTTCTCCATGCAGCTTCCAGTGGGCTCAGCTGCTGAAGGGGCGCTGGGTGTGGCCCTTTGTGTCACAGGGCTCTTGATGATGCAGGACATGGTGGCGCCCAGAGACCATTGTCACATCAGAGAGCCCCACCATGACTGAGGGGGTGTATAAAGGGCACAGAGCCCTGCGGTGCCCAGTCCCGTGACAGCTACTCTCGTAGAAGGAAGCAGCTCCCGGGATCTGTCCGTGCTACAGGAGCTCAGAGATGGAAGAGAACAAGAAAAAGCTCAACTCTTTCCAGTCACCCAGCCCCCTGCCCAGCTGGGGGCAAGACCAGGCCCTCAGCGGGCACTTGGTGGGGACAGTGGGTGCCTCAGCCGGGCCATGGTCAGACACTGAGGAGGAGGAGGAGAGACCCTTTGTCATCATGGAAAAAGAGAAGAAACCTGACAGAGATGACAAGTGGGGAGATGTTGGGCCCCGAGAGCTTGGCCTGAGGGAAGAGGCGCCAAGCTGTGAATTCTCCCAGTGGGTGCCAGCAGTGGCAGCGAAGGAAGCATCCCCACGCAGAGCAAGGAGTGCCCACGAGCTGCACCAGTGGAAGGCGGCTGTGAGGGTGCTGTGGGGAGATGGGGCACAGCAACAGCCCTACCAGGGGCAACAAAGGGCAACAGCCCAGGAGCTGCCCCCAATGGAAAAGCAGGGGGCTGAGCCAAAGCTGAGCCAGCGAGGGGAAGGAAGTGTGAACAGCCGGGAGAAGCAGGCACATTCTCCTGCCCCCAGGGAGGAGGTGCCATCAGCAGGGACACAGAGCCCAGTCCCTGCTCCAGACAGCCCCTGCTGCTCCCCAGCCCCTCACCCAGCCCACTGGGAGACCAGACCCCCAGGGAGCAGCTGGAAGAGGCAGAGCAGGGCTCAGTGCTGGCAGAGAAGGAGAGTGAGGAGGGGACCTCAGCTGGCAATGATGAAGACTGGGAATCTTACAGCCAGACTGAGCTTTGCCAAGAGTGCCAAGGTGAGGCAGAGCCAGAGCTGTCCCAAGGAGAGTTCAGCAGCTCCCAAGACCTCTCCAGCTGGGAAGATTGCAGTGAACCAGAGCTCAGAGAACTTCGAGAGGATTCCACGGAGGAAGACAGCAGCAGCACAGACCTGCCACAGGACTGCTGTGAAGGTAACAGCATCTTCAGCTTGGGTCCCACTCCCTTGCTATGGGACGAGGAGGAAGACGATAACTGGGATGAAGTCAGCATCCTGGAGCTGTCCGAAGGAGAAGGCAGGGCCCAAAGGCCGGCAGATCTTGCGGCAGATGGGCTGGCACTGCCCGTCCCTCAGGAGGTCTGGGTTGAGGGGCAGGCAGCGGAGTCCCTGTGTGCCTCGCTTCCCTCCCTGTGCAGCGAAGGCTCCCTGGGCCAGCAGGGGCCCGAGGCAGGGCCACAGAGCCCGGGGCCTGCCCCGCAGAGCCCTGGCGGCGCCTCAGCTGGCCAGCCGGGAGCGCAGGCCCGCAGGCAGCAGTGGCTGCCCCGAGCAAACGGCCTGGCCGCCTCAGGCGGGCGCTGCGGGCGCTGCTCTGCTGGCCCTGCCTGGCGCGGCAGCTGCAGGAGCAGCGCCCACGGCCCTGCCCAGCCCGGGCCGGCCGATGGCGGCGGCTGCTCCCTGCGCGGGGCCCCAGGGAGCCACACGGGCGGCCTCAGCCTGGACACGGCCCCGCGGCCTCAGCTGCCCCGGCCCACCTGGAGCATCTCCCCAGCACCCACAGGCACTGCTGGGGCCAGCCCTAACAGCACGCGTGGGACACGATTGGTGCCAGAGTGCCCAGCGGGGAATCCCAGAGTCATCGAGGTGGGAAGAGACCCTGACGCTCACCCAGTGCCACTGGCACCCTGGCAGCACCATCATCACCGCAACACCCCAAGGGCCACATCTGCACAACTCCTCAACGCCTCAGAGACAGCGACTCCACCGCCTTCCTGGGTAACTTCTTCCAATGCCTCACCCCTCTGTCAGAGAAAAATTCCTTCTGATATCGAATCTGAACCTTCCCTGCTGCCATCAAAGGCCATTTCCTCTCATCTTGAAAGGATTCCGTGCTGGTCCTTTGGGATTATATCCCTGAAGAATGGGCACAGATGGGAGCTGTTGCTCCATGGATGTGACTGCCGGACTTTGACTCACACTATTCCTCCAAAACAAATTAAAGTTGAGTTTAAGAAATAGTAGTAGTAGCAAAAAAAACCAAAAAAAAACCAAAAAAACAAAAAACAAAAAAAAAAAAAAAAACAAAAAAAAAAAACAAAAAAAAACCCAAAAAAAAAAACCCCAAAAAAAACCCCAAAAAAACCAAAGAAAAAAACTTACACAAAATATTCCAAAAATTTTAAAAAAATTAATAAGAATAAGAAGATGAGGAAGAAGGAATAGTAGTAGTAAATTGAGTAAGAATAATAAGAATGAGAATAGGAATAAGAAGATGATGAAGAAGAAATAGTAATAGAAAATTTAGTAAGAATCATAAGAATGAGAGAAGGAATTGCCTCATTGCCTCCTTGTCCCTGCTCAGCAGCCTGGCAGGGCCCGCCCCATGCTCCTGCCCTTGGCATTGCCCATCCCCACATCCCAGTGCCCTTGGAAGAGCCCTGAGCAATGAGGGAGGGACAGGATCTGCCTGGCCAGGGGCTGGGGCTAAGGTCTTGCCCCTTTGCATTCCTGACACACATCTCCACCATTTCCCTCATCCAACCCCTGGCACTCAGAGCAGCTGAGGAATGGAGTCATATCCAGGGGTGTCCCCAGGACTCAGGATTGGGGCCAGGTCAGTGGAATCTCTTTTTTGCTGATCTGGACGAGGCCATCGAGGGCACCCTCAGTCAGTTCCCAGGTGAGCCCAAACTGGGTGGCAGTGTGGCTGTGCTGGAGGGCAGGAAGCTCTGCAGAGGGTTCTGGCCAGGCTGGAGGCATGGGCCCAGGACAACTGGATGAGGTTCACCAAGGCCAAGGGCCACGTCCTGCCCTGGGCTCACAACCACCCCAAATCCCTGGCTCTGCCCTGCCCCTGATCCCCACAGTCTGTCCTGTTTCCTTCATCCCTGCATTGCCAGGGACTTTTTGGGATAAGGGAGCTCTGCTGTGAGGATGGAGGGAGGTGCAAGCGCCACCACTGGAGTGGGAACCACAACTCATTGTGTCCTTTGGGGGTCAGGAACTGGTGAGACTCAAAGGCACAGAAAGTTTCTCTTCCCAGCCAACAGACCACAGTTAAACAGGACACAATTTAATAGCAATCACACTCTTCCCTGATATATGTGCAATGTCCCAGCAGTGACTGATGAGTCCATCATCCACAGGTGATTTCCATACTAAAATTAATTTTAGACAAATGTGGTAATAGATATAAAAGCAATTAAGTTCTTGTACCAGGCTGCTCATCCTGGTGTGGGGGCAAAACAGCTCAGACAATTCTGATTTGCAAAGCTGCCAGTGGTGGATGGAGAGGGGAGGTCAGGCTGCTCTTGGTGTTGAGGAAATGCTGAAACCAGCCTGACTCATTTCATCTCCTCCTGTCCTGGCTGATCTCCCCTCTTTCCCCTTCCACCCATTGGCTTTTGTCTCCCACCAGGTCCCCCGGTGAAGAGCCTGGCTCTGTGTTCTCCATCCCCTCCTGGCTGGCACTGCCAGGCTGGGATGAGGAGCCCCTCAGCCTTCCCTGCTCTGGGCTGGACAAGCCCAGCTCCCTCAGCCTCTGCTCACAGCCCAAGGGCTCCAGCCCCACCTTGGAGGCCCTTCCCAGACCCTGCTCCAGCTGCCAGACATCTTTCCTGCCCTGGGCAACCCAAACCAGGCCACAGTGACCTGGATAATCCCCGGCCTTGATGTCCTGGTCATACAGCCCTGGCCCCTTGTCCCCATGTCAGGCTCTGGGCTGGATCCTGTGGAACATCCTTTGGTGGAGGCTGTGGCTCCAGGTGGGCCGGGGGGATCCCGGGGGACAGGGACCCTGCTGGGCATGAACAGCATTGGACTTGTTGGGAGAAACTGTGAGGGGGAGCTGGGGCAGAGTGACCAATGCAGTGACCTGACACAGCCCTGCTGGGATGTCACAAAGCCCCCCTGGGATGTCACAGTCTTCTCTGTGATGTCACAGGTGGGTCTCTGATGTCACAGAGGCTGACTATGATGCCACAGCTGCTCAATGACCTCACATACCCCACTCTATGATGTCACAGCCCACTCTGTGACCTCATGTTACCAGATGATAAATTGTCTCCACCAGGTGAGCTGACACCTGGAGCTTGTTCTCCAAAACCCCAAGCCTATGGAAACCACACAATGCCCGTTGTGTGAGAAGGGAACTGGAAGTTCACCAGCCTCAGTGTCCTGCCAGCTCAGCCAGGCCCACTGGAACATTGGGGTCCACGACCACCAAGGACCACCAGAGAGACCCCCAGGACAGAACAATGGCTCCTGGCCTGGATCAGGAATGGTGTGGCCAGCAGGAGCAGGGCAGTGATTCTGCCCCTGTGCTCAGCAGTGGTTGGGCAGCACCTCCAGTGCTGTGTCCAGTTCTGGACCCCCCAATGTAGGAAGGACATGGAGGGGCTGGACCATGTCAAGAGAAGGGGAAGAAGGCTGTTGAGGGGTCTAGAACACAAGTCCTGTGAGGAGTGGCTGAGGGAGCTGGAGTTGTTTATCCTAGAAAAGAGAAGGCTCAGGGGCAAGAAAATGGAGTGAGGGCATAGGATGGACTTGATGATTTCCAAGGTCTTTTCCAACCTTGCTGATTCTGGGATTCTCTGAAACCACCCTTGGAGCAGTTGCAGGATGAGCCCTAGGCCTCCTCTTCAGCAGCTCCAGCAGCCCAGGTCCCTCAGCTTCCCCTGCCAGCCCCAAAGCCCATCCTGTCAGTCCTGCAGAGCCTCTGCAGCTCCTCCTCACTGCCCAGAACAGGGAGCCCCAGAGGCAGACACAGCAGCTCAGATGTGCCCCCCTGGCCTGGGGTGCCTCTGGCAAGGGAGCAGCACCAGGCACTGCAGGAGCCTGCAGACAATTCCTGCAGCACTTGTAGGATGATCCTGCTGCCCAAGGGACGTTCCCATGGTGCCAAGTCAGGAACTGCAATGGGGAGTGGGGCCAGAGAGGAAAGGGCAAACAGGGATGGGCTGTTTGCAGGAGAGGGAAGAGGCCTGGACAAAATTAGGAAATTTGTACAAGGGAAGAGTATAGAAAGCAAAGGTGAAGCCAAGGAAATGCTCAGGGCAGTTTGGGGGTGGCTGCCAGGCAGCCCTGACTCTGAGCAACAGCGTCTGCAGTGACACAGGAAACTCCTAGCTGATGGGAACAAACTTCCTGGCTGAGTGCAGAGGCCTGGACAAAGCTGAGTGCTTTTTCTGGTGTCCCCCAGCCCTTGCTGGCCCCAGGGCCTGATGGCATTTGTGCTCCCTCAGGTTCATGTCCCCACAGCACCAGCATGGGGGTGCTCCCGCCTGCTGTGTGCAATGCAAACAGGGGCTGCTGAGCCAGTGCTGCCGTGTCTGTGCCTGCAAGGATGGGGCATCTGTGTGAGCTGGGGGAGAGGCCAGGGCTGCAGAGGGGGGATGTTGTTGGCAGCTCCATCAGGACGCTCTGGGACGCTGCCCTGGGCTGTGCAGCACCCTGGGGATGGATCAGCCCCTGCTCTGCTGCTCCTTCCCATCTGCCCCAGGGCCCTTGCAGAGCCCCAGCCATGCTGTTTGCCCCCAGCCTGCCCACGGCCAGCCTGGGGCTGCTCACGGGGCTTTTCTGTGCTGAGCATTGGCCTGGCCGTGTTCTTGAGAGAGCCTGGGCAAGGAGCCTGGAGCCCCCAGGGCCTGGCCTGAGGCGTCAGCGCTGCCCCAGCAGTGCCCATGGCCTGTCCCTGCTGCAGCCCTGGCACTGCCACCCCCAGGGCTGTGCCCGGCCCCGAGAGCACTCAGGCCCTGCAGCAACACCAGGGCCACCAGGGCAGCGGGGCAGGGCCACGGCAGCAGCACTGGCAACACCAAGTGCTGCTGCTGCTGGGCACAGCTGCTGGGCCAGCACTGATCTGCCCCAGCTCTGCACACAGACATTGCTGCTGCAGCTCCAGAGAAGGTAACAAAAGGGCATCTCTGCAGAAAACTCTGCTGGGAGATCCTTCACTTCCTTTAAAGCCACTGAGAGTGCAGCCCCTAATTGACAAAGTCTGTTGTCACAGGGAAGGTGGAGAGAAACAAAATGGAAATGGCAGAGAATGACATGACTTTTTGGATAATATGAAATAACTAAAGGAAACAAAACAAACTTCCACACTGAAGCCAATAAGAAGAATCAAAAATGGCTTTTATTATAAGCGCTTTGCAGAAATTGGCCAGCAGTTTAATGTTTCCGAAAGCATCCAGTCATCAGTCTCCACACTGCAGCCTTGAGCTCCTGGTTCCTCAGGCTGTAGATGAGGGGGTTCAGGACTGGAGGCACCACTGAGTATAGAACTGAGAGGGCCAGATCCAGGGATGGGGAGGAGATGGAGGGGGGTTTCAGGTGAGCAAATGTGCCAGTGCTGATAAACAAGGAGACCACGGCCAGGTGAGGGAGGCAGGTGGAAAAGGCTTTGTGCCGTCCCTGCTCAGAGGGGATCCTCACTACAGCCCTGAAGATCTGCACATAGGAGAAAACAATGAACACGAAACAGCCAAATACTAAACACACACTTACAGCAAAGAGCCCAACTTCCCTGAGGTAGAATTTGGAGCAGGAGAGCTTGAGCATCTGTGGGATTTCACAGAAGAACTGACCCAGGACATTACCATGGCACAGGGGCAGGGAAAATGTGTTGGCCGTGTGCAGCAATGAATAGAGAAAGGCACTGGCCCAGGCAGCTGCTGCCATGTGGGCACAAGCTCTGCTGCCCAGGAGGGTCCCGTAGTGCAGGGGTTTATAGATGGACACGTAGCGGTCGTAGCACATGATGGTCACGAGGAAATACTCTGCTGAGAGGAAAAAATAAAAAAAAAAGAGCTGAGCAGCACATCCAGTGTAGGAGATGTCCCTGGTGTCCCAGAGGGAATTGTGCATGGCTTTGGGGACAGTGGTGCAGATGGAGCCCAGGTCGCTGAGGGCCAGGTTGAGCAGGAAGAAGAACATGGGCGTGTGCAGGTGGTGGCCGCAGGCTACGGCGCTGATGATGAGGCCGTTGCCCAGGAGGGCAGCCAGGGAGATGCCCAGCAAGAGGCAGAAGTGCAGGAGCTGCAGCTGCCGCATGTCTGCCAATGCCAGCAGGAGGAAGTGCCTGATGGAGCTGCTGTTGGACATTTGCTGGGGCTGCACATGGGGATCTGTAAAAAAGTAATCATGGAATAGTTGGGATTGGGGAAGACTTTAAATATCCCAGCACAGCCTGGGGGCACTTTCCCCCCACTGCCTGCCCAGGGCTCTGCTGCCTGGAGCTGTCCCTGCCAGCAGCTGCTTCCCTGTGCCCAGGGCTGGGCCCTGCCAGTGCTGCCAGAGCCCAGCCCAGCCCTGGGGGCTCAGCTCTGCCCTGCAGACCCCTCCCAGCTCAGGCACTGCCCAGGGGCAGCTCTGGCTCTGCAGGCTCTGATGGCAACGTCAGAGCAACTCTGAGGAGGCTGGAAAAGTGACACTGATGCTGCCTCTAAGGGGTCCTGTGCTGATTTCTGTCACTGCCTGGTTTAGAAAGATCTGAGAGAATTTTTTTACTCTCCTCCGCCTCAACTGAAAGTTGAATAGCTATATACAATTTCCCACCCAGGCAACCCAGAGCAGTAGATTTAAAAAAGGATTTTCTCTTTTATGCAGCGCCTGCCTCATTGTGCTTCTTGTATTATCTAGTTGGAAATGTTCTGCAGATAATGCCATGCTGGGAGCCGTCCTGAACAATGCAGCACCCTCCCCACACAAGGAGAACACTTCCAAGCCTTACCAGCTGTCTCCTCCCACCCAGATCTTGTCCCCCAGTGCTGGGAGCAGCTGCCAGGGCTGGCTGAGAGCTGTCCCTGGCAGGCAGCAGAGTCCCTGCCCCAGCACAGCGCCCTGGGCTGCAGGACCCTGCTCTGCAGGACAGCCCTGGGCACCCCTGGCTGCTCTGCACAAGAGACAATCAGAGAATGTACTCACAGGCTCTGCAGGCATTGGGATGTTCCAGCTTTAGGAGATGGCTCCAGGAGCTGCAGCTGCATTGTCCTGCAGCCAGAGGTTCCTGTGCCAAGGGCTGGCAGTGATTGTGCCCCAGGCACTTCTCAGCACCTTCCCAGCCCTGACTGATTGATGCTCTCTGTGCCTCTGTGCTGTGCCCGGGCTGGCTGCAGGCAGTGCCCCAGCCCTGCTGGGCTGGCAGAAGAGCTGCTCATCAAGAGAAATGTGCTTTGGAAGCTCTGCTTGCTTACCAGGAGCTGCCTCTGTGCCAGAAGCCCAGCCCAGCTCAGCAGCACAGACACAGCACAAGGACTTTAATGAGCCTCTGGGGCTTTGTGCTCAGGCCCTGAACATCAGTCCCTGAGAGGGACCTCAAGAAACCTCTCCAGAACTCCAAGGCAGAATCCAACTCCAAAGTTTCTTGGACTTTTAATGGGTCCCAGAGAGGGACACGACTGAGAAAGTGTCCCCAGGCCCCAGGCAGAGCAGAGAACTGCAGGCAGTGATGACAGGTGGGGACAAAGAGAAGCCAAGTCTTGGTGCCCTGGGCCACAGCAGGGTCTGTGCCACCAAGGGCTGGGAGGAGACACCTTGTCCTGAGACCCTGGGGCCTCCTGGCACAGCCCCAGCCAGGCTGGGCACTGTCAGCCCCTTGTCCTGCCCTCAGCATCCCCCCCATGCCCACATCCCAGTGGCCTCAAGGATCTGCTGGAAGGAGTCCCTGGGGAGCCTTGCTCAGCAATGGCCCTGGGGGCTCCTGAATGCTCCCTGCAGGGACTGCAGGCTTTTCAAAGGACTTTGGCTTTGGCTTTTGCCTTGGAGTCTCTGAGAGGTTTGTGCAATCATGGCCTCCAATGATCTGCTGTAATTAGTCCCTGGAGAGGCTTTGTCAGTAACAACACTCACTGGGGCTCATTGATGTTTCAGAGTACTTCAGTTATTTGAAGGTACTTGGTGTTTCCTTTTTGATCCAGACTCTGTGAGAGGTTTGTGCAATCATGGCCCCAATTATCTGCGTTAACGAGTCCCTTGAGAGCTTTGTACTGAACGTCAGTGGAGCTCATTAATGCCTTGAGATACTCAAGGTTTTTAAGGTACTTTATAGATTTAAGAATACTTTTAGGTACTTTTAAGGATTTTCCTTTCCACACTGAGTGTCCAAGAGGTTTTTGTGCCATCCTGGTCTCCAGTTCTCTCCTCCAAGGAGTCCATAAGGAGCCTGTGTTTGGTATCTTCCCCTTTCTGTTTTACAACAAAGATGGAGCTGAAAGAATTTTGTAAGACTTTCTAAAAGCAACCAAACAAACCTGGAAGTGTTAGCAATACAACAACAACAACTAAGAGAATTAATAGTCCTTTTTAACTAGACATCATCCAACCCCTTAGTCCTCAGGATTGGAAGAGATTATTGACACAGTGTTTGTTTTCCACTTGGAACTTCTTGAACCCTTCCTTCAGTACCTGAATGCTCTTGTGGATTGACTCACTGTGGCTGGAGAGGTTCATGCAACACATGCCCTCAGTGTCTACACAGCCATGTCCATGTGCCCAGAGCAAAAACTCTATGGCTGTTCTGCAAGGTGGCATGTCTGATGGTCTCTATGTCTGAGAGCAGGCCACTCAATGTGAGGGAGGTAGCATTGGTTTGCTTACTTAACAGGCACCCAAGGTGGTCTAACTATCCTAAAGCTTTAGCTGCAGCCACCCAAGGTAGTCCAAACTGGGGGTGCTACCATCTGATACCTGGATTAAAGCTTTCAAAGCCATCTCTTTGATATCATCCAATACTTCTCTGGGGATACCTGCTGCTTGATCATCTGGTAGGCTGTGTTGTCCTTCTCAAGATGGATGGTTGATTGTCAATTCTACCCTTGCCTCATTATTAGCACAGTCTCCTATTAATCAATATTGTAAACATGTCCATCCCCCTTCCCACAGCATGTATTCTGTAGGTGACAACAACATGGTCATAATATATTTTAACTCATAGAGGGTTAAGACATGTGCTGTAAACACGGCCCTCATTAGGACATTAAAACAAGCTAAGTCCTTCCTAAGGTCTTTAGCTGCCCTACACAGATCCTTGATTTCCCTGTAAACCAATGGCTGATAGCTGGGATTCTGCCCCCTTCTTTCATAACATATGGGGTCAGTGACGTGGTTCGAGACTATTTGCCAGTCTTCTTCCTTAACTGCTTCTTTCCAGATCCTTTCCTAGGGACCTTCTGGGGTTGAGGGGTGAGGTGGTTCTGGGGAATCCAAACTGTCTTCTGGGGAGAAGAATAACTTGGAGCAGAAACATTTGGATTAGAAATAATGTGACAGTTGGGCTTAGTGTCTTTGACCATGGGGGTTATATTGTGTCTGGAGGGTGAAGCAAAGGGTGCTGCCATTTTGTCAGGTGTTGGGGAGGAGGGGCCTTGATTTAGGATGGCGGACTTCCAGGGTGGAGTTCTGGAGGCATGGCCCAGGGTGGAGGTAGAATAAGTGAAAGTGGGGGCATGACCCGCAGTCGTGAGGGTGGAGTTTGGAGGTTCGTTCAGGGTGGAAGAGAAGGTTGTGGTAGCAGGAAGTGGAGGAGCCAATTCGAGGAGGACAGTCAGGCTCAAGGGCATCTGGAAAATTTTAATGATCCACCACATGATTGATTTTAATTCATTCTTTGAAAATATTTCGTCATGATTAGTGAGAATTAACATAAAGCATCCATATATGCTCCTTTCTACTTCGGACATCTTGCCACCCATTTTTCTCTTTCTCTGCCTTAGGGGGAACAGACACCAGAATATACTGAATCAATATGGGATTTGGGTGCACACTGTAAAAACCCAGGGGCAAAATGGGCAATAAATAACTTGCGTTTCCCCAAACCCACCTGCAATCCTATGCAGGTGAAATTGTCTTTGTCCCTGCAGATCCTGGCCAAGGTCCCTTGAAGCAACGATGAATCCCCTGGGCCCGGCACAATCCAAAATCCCAGGGAGCGCTGGCCTATCCATCAGCTAACCCCAGCTGACGTGACTGACACAGGGAGCCCTGAATGTCATGGTCCCTGTTCGGGCACCAAAGGTCACAATGAAGGTGGCTGCAACAAACCTCTCTGGTTCCCTGACTTCAGGGCGAGAGTGGCAAATATTAAAAGGAGAAGGATCAATGGAGTTGTTAAAAGAAACTTTAATACCAGGGTGAAAAAAAATAAACATGGAGAAGTCGAGCACAGCATGAGGGGCAGGATCCAAAGACCTGAGACAAAGGGGAAGCAACAACACTTGGGGATAGAAACCTAGAGCAATAACCATATAGAAGAAACAAGTAACCAATAAACCAATAGGGGAGTAGAACTTGGACAACATAGCATAACAACACTAAAGGCTTATGGGGGAACTCTCAGGCTCACCCTAAGTTAAACGAAGGATTCCTAGGACTTCAAACTCATGCCCAGTTCTTCCAGGGTAAAATCTGTCCGACTCTGAGTTACAGCCAGGCTAACTCCCATATTGCTGATTTGCACTGTTCCCTTGGGACCATGTGGCCCAACAGAGCCACAATGATGTCCTTGGTTCCATGAGGCCCCACAGCGTCACAATGGTCCCTTGGATCCATGGTGCTCTGCAGTGTCACAATGGCCCCTTCATTTCACAAGGCTCCCAAGTGTCACTTTGGTCTCCATAGGAAGGAAACCACAGAGCTCCCATATTTCAGGAGCTGATGAAAGGCAACCACCAGAGGCCAAGGCAAGCATGACCTGTCTGTCCTGGCAGGTTTGCTTGGACCAATCCTTAGATTTTTGAAATTATCAATGTGGAGTCCTAATTTCAGATATTTGTGCCTGGAGAAGAGGGATGGTTTTTTTTCATAGAAAGAAAAGCACAGAGCCCTTTCCAGTGTTTGGAAAAAAGGTGAGGGCTGCCCCTCAGGAGTCAAAGACCAGCCAGATTTGTCTGTCCTGGTAATTTTTGTCTGGGAGCAATCCTTGGATGCACATGAATTTGGAGGTGGAATCCTAATTTTGGCCATGGATGCCTGGAAAAAATGGACAGTTCTTTTCCATAAAAAGAAAAGCCTAGAGGCCCAGTGTTTCAGGGGCAGATGGGAGTGGCCTTCCACATTCCAAGGTCAGCCAGACTGTCAGGTGACCCCTGGGAGGCCAAGGCAGTCACACCTATTTCATGTTCCCTTGCTTCCATGAGGCCCTGCAGTGCCACAATGATTCTCTTGCTTCTATGATGCCTTCAGGTGTCATAATGGCCCCTTGGTTACACAAGTCCTTAAGGATCTTAATGGTCTCCATGGTTCCACAAGGCCCCACAGTGTCATAATGGTCTATTGCTTCCATGAAGCCTTGCTGTGTCCAATGGCCCCTCCCAATGGTTCCACAAGTTCCCATAGTGTCACAATGGCCTCTTCCTTCCATGAGGCCCCACAGTGGCACCATGGTCTCCATGATTCCATGGGGCTTGCAATGCCACAATGCTCTCCATGGATCCACAGTGCCCTGCAGTGTCACAATGGCCCTTTGGCTCCACAAGGCCCTGAAATGCAGCAATGGCCTCTTGGTTCCACAAAGCCCTGCTGCTTCACACTGGCCCCTTGGGACCATGCAGCCCAACAGAGCCACAATGATGTCCTTGCTTCCATGAGGCCCCACAGTGTCACAGTGGCCCCTTGGATCCATGATACCCTGCAGAGTCACAATGTTTCCCTTGGTTCCACAAGGGCCTGCAGTGTCACCATGGCCCATTGGTTCCACAATGCTCTGCAGTGTCACAGTGGTCTCCATAGG
The DNA here is from genome assembly GCA_024362935.1 of Setophaga petechia. NCBI lineage: Eukaryota > Metazoa > Chordata > Aves > Passeriformes > Parulidae > Setophaga > Setophaga petechia. The sequence continues at coordinate 1,349,697 of JANCRA010000099.1, forward strand.
AAGGAAACAAGTGAGCCCCAGTGGTGCAGGGAAGACAAGAGGCAGTCACCAGAGGCCAAGTCTAGCCAGACTTGACTGTATTGGCAGATTCTGTCTGGGAGTAACTCTTGGATATAGGGAATTTTAGATGCAGAACCCCAATTTTGGCCATGGGTGCCTAGACAAATAAGACAGTTATTTCCCATAGGAATAAAAGCACAGAGCCCCAGTGCTTCATGGTCAGATGGGAAGTGGCCCTTGACATGTCAAATTCACTGGGACCTGTCAGACAGCCCCCAGGAGGCCAAACCAGGCAGAGCTGTTCCATGTTTCCTTGACTTCATGGGTCCTAACACTGTCACAATGGTGTCCTTGATTCCATGATTCCTGGATTTCACAGTCTCACCATCATTTCCTTGGATCTTCATTGTCACAAGTAACCCATGGTTCCATGAGGTTCTGTAGTGTCACCATGGTCGCTGTCAGTGGCTGGATGAGATCAATGTCCCGAGACACCTTGGGATGCTCGGAATGCCCGTGTGGGGCCAGGGCCAGGTCAGGCCTTGGTTTGTGGTGGGACAGAGCCCCGCCCCCAGCCCTGGCCTGGCAGAGCTGTCAATCACACAGCAGGGGCGGTGCTAACATAGCTCTGATTGCCCATCTGTCAATCAATCAATCACACACCAGCAGGTGGTGCTACCCTGGCTCTGATTGGACAAGCAAGTGGCAGTCCCACCCCAGGGGCAGGCCCATGAAGGCCCAGGGGGTTAAAAGTCGGAGCACAAGGCCAGCCCAGGGTCTGGATCCTGCCTTTTCCTGGGGTTTGTGTGTTGGTGATCCTGGAACCTGAGCAGTCGGTACCTGTGTGTGTGTCTTTCTATGGATCTTCTTTCTTTCTGTTGTTCTCTATTTCTTCTCCTTCTAATCCTATTTACCTGGAACATTTTTGGGTAACTTAAAATCTTTAAAGTTAAAGGTTTTTAGGTTAAATGTGTGGGAATCCAGGGCACAGGCAATATTTCTCTGTCTGTTTTGAGGGGTCCTGACCCCCAGAGAAACACTGCTTTTAACCTTTGCCCATGGAGAGGACTTCTAAGACTTTGAAATAGATTAGAATTTACCCAAGTGTAAAATAGATTAGAGGGTGTTATAGCATGTAACTTGGGTGAGAAATTTAGGTTTTGGGATTTTTAGTATGGTGTAGATAGGAAGCAAAATGGAGGAATTTGGATGTAGTCCCTGTCTTCTTTTTCATCTGCTCCATTTTCTACTGTGTTGGTGGCACAGGGTGATTGCTCAGGGAAAGCACAGTGCAGAGGTTACGTGGACAGTCAAGGGATGAGTTATTGGTAGATAAGTATAAATAATGCATGTTTTAAAGAGTTAATTGGATGAGACAACTTTAAAAGACCTTGAAACTGTACATTTTAGAGCCATTTTGAGGTGTTTTTCTAGCATGCTGAGCCTGGTGTGGACAGCAATGCAAAACTTCAGGTAAGACAACAGTAAACAAGAAGCTGAAGACTGAAAAAGTTCTGTGCATCTCCTTTTACTTGGCACAGAACTGCTACAGGAGGGTTTCCCCCATCCAGGGAGCCCCCAGAAAGGCCCAACATATAACAAACATAAATAACTGATGTCCTGACAATGTTTGTAATAGGTTGGCTTTTTTCCATAAAGTTGTTTACTGAAGGGTGTTGTCTTAACAGAACAATCATGTGAAATGTGTTGACTAAAGGACCAGTGAGGTCCATGTGTAGCAAACCAAGATATAAAAGGACTGAAAAAACAGGTGGCTTTTAGCCATTAGCCTTCTGGTCTGAGTCTGTGTCATCTCTGATTCAACGGGGACATTTGAGGATCTGTTGGGGCTCCTATCTGCACCTTGTGACCAAACAGGAGCTCCTCTAATAAACTTTGTCTGAAGCTCCCACTGTGCCCATGACAGGAACCCATGTGAGTGTCTGGGACATCCTGGCTCTTTGGCAGCCTGGGGACTCCTGGGATGTCACCGTGGAGCCCCCGTGAGTGCCTGTGACAGATCGGTGCCGTTGCAGCCCAAGGTGCCCTGGGATGTCACCATGGAATGGCTGTGACTGCCTCTGACCACAGGCTCTTTACCATCCCCAGAAAGCCCTGGGAGGTCTCCATGGAGCCCCTGTCTGTGCCTGTGACATTCCGGCTCTGGAACAGCCTGGAGACTCTTGGAAAGTCCCCATGGAACCCCTCTGAGGGCCTGTGACAAATCTGATCCTTAGCAGGCAACCATCACCTGCTGAGGATCACCTGTTGTTATGGTCAGTTTCCATGGCAACCATCCCCAGCACCCTGTGGCTATGGTCAGTTTCCCTGGCAACCATCACCAGGACCCTGTTGCTATGGTCAGTTTCCATGGCAACCATCACCAGGACCCTGTTGCTATGGTCAGTTTCCATGGGAACCATCCCCATCCCTGTTGCTATGCTCAGTTTCCATAGCAACCATCACCAGCCCCCTGTTGCTATGCTCCGTCCCTCGGCAGCTCCGTGGAGACCCCATGCCAGGGGTGGTTGCCATGGACACCAGCTCAGGCCTGCAGCCAGACCCCGTTGCCATGGCAACCATTGGCAGCCCCATCCCCAGGCTCATGGGATCCCAGAACCACAGAATTGGCTGAGCTGGGAGGGACCCATCAGGACCCTCCAGTCCAACTGCTGGCCCTGCACAGGACACCCCAACAATGCCAGCCTGGGCCTGGCAGCGCTGTCCAAACGCTGCTGCAGCTCAGAGAGCCCTGGAGCTGGGAGCCTTCCCTGGGGAGCCTGGGCAGGGCCCCAGCAGCCTCTGGGCAAAAACCTTTTCCTGACATCCAACCTGAGCCTGCCCCGACTCAGCTGCAGCCGTTCCCTCCACTCCTGTCCCTGGGCACCAGAGGGAAGAGGTTCCCACAGCCCCAGCCAGGGACCCGCTCCCAAGGCTGTTGCCATGGCCACCAGGACTGGCACCAGCTGGGATGCTCGGTTTCCACGGACCGGGGTTCAGGAATGGGATTCTTCAATTTCCTGCTCCCACTAAAACCGTGTTGCCCTCGCTGCCCTCCTGCCTCCCATGGAAAGCACAAAAGGCAAAGATCCCGAGCTGGGATAAGAACAATTTATTGGGAACACCAATGAGATAAGGAACAAACAGGAGCAGAAACAATACTGATAAAAGAAGGGATAAATAAAAATGTTTACAGGGCAAACTACAACACAACTCACTGGGTCTGTCTGGCCACAATTTCCCCCTACTTGGAAAGGACACCCTTCTCCTCAGGGAGAGAGAGAGAGAGATAGAGTCCCTTTCCTGCCACTGGCAATGACCTGAGGTGGGAGTGATTGTAATGTCATGGCCATGGCCAGACCCTCATGTTCTTTCATCACACATCAGGTCATTGGGAGGGGCAGGAAAAGGGACAGGTGTCTTCCCAGCATGAATCACAGGGAAAATGGATCCCCAGGGCTCTTCCCAATGTGGGACCTCCAATGGGGAGTTAAACTACAGCTCAGCATGAAGCTCTTCTGCAGTCGGGGCACTGGCAGGACTTCCCTTACTGGTGGCTCCATTGGTGTCTGGTCAAGTAAGAGCTCTGGGTGAAGCTCTTCCCAAACTAGGTGCACTCGTAGGGCCTCTCCCCAGTGTGGATGCGCTGATGCCTGATGAGGGTGAAGTTGTGCTTGAATCCCTTCCCGCAGTCAGGGCACTGGAAGGGCCTCTCCTGGTGTGAATGCGCTCATGCAGACGGAGATTGGAGCTGGTCTGAAACCTCTTCCCACATATGGGGCACTCGTAGGGCCTCTCCCCAGTGTGGATGCGCTGGTGGGTGATGAGGTGGGAGTTGCGCTTGAAGCCCATCCCACAGTCAGGGCAGCAGAAGGGCCTCTCATCCGTGTGAATCTGCTGATGCCTGAGGAGATCAGAGCTGGTGTGAAACCTCTTCTGACACTGGGGACACTCGTAGGGCCTCTCCCCAGTGTGGATTCGCCGGTGGGTGACGAGGGTGGATCTGTAGCTGAAGCCCTTCCCACATTCCCCACACTTGTAGGGCCATTCCCCAGTGTGGATCATCTGGTGGCTGATCAGGGTGCTGCTCTGCCTGAAGCTCTTCCCACACTCCAAACATTTGTGGAGCTTCTCTCCATCATGAAGCTGCCCATGGACCACCAGTTCCAAGCTCTGGCTGAAGCTCTGCCCACCTTCCTGGATCAGGGTGGGTCTTTCTTCCTCAGGGCACACTGGGCTGGGTTTGCAGCCCATCCTGCTGTGGGATCTCTGGTGATTTTCCTCACAGTTTGATTCCTGTGCCATGGAGCTGCTAAAAACAAGCTCTTCTATGAGGTTCTGCTGTGGGGATTTGACCTCCCTGGTCTCCATCCTCAGCTCCTTGTCTGGGGGAGGAAGGACAAGGACAGGATGGGATTTGCCTCCGTGCCAGAAGGAAGAGGAAGGAGATCCCCCCAGTGCATCCCCAGCAGGACAGGGTTGGCACCGGGATTGGCCTGCAGCCAGGGGCTGTGCTGGGTTGGGAGATGGAGCAGGAGAGAGGGGAAAAGGGGCACTGACTTCCTCCTCACCTGCCTGGGTGTCCCGGGGCATCTTCCTCTTCTTCGCAGCCTCCTCTTCCATCTGGAAAAGGTTTGGGGATAGAAAATTCTGTTTTGGGAAGAAAACAAGGGTTGAATACACTGAATTTTATACTGGTTTGAAGGCAAACCTGCGGGAGGGTCTAAGCCAGAACAGCAATTTAATAAGAAAATTATGATCAAGGCAATGATACAGAAACCCTGCCTTAAACTGACAGAGTCAGGATATAACCTGACACCCTGCTGGTCAGGGTGGTGGCAGCAGTCCCATTAAATGGTGGCTGCAGTCCCATTGGAGTGATCAACGTGATTCTCTCGAGGCAGTGGTCGTGTCGAAGGTCTGGTCTTCCTCTGAAAGTCCAATGGTCGTTATGGAGCTCTTGTCCTCTGGGAATCCAGCTGGCAAGGTTGCAAGGCTCAGCTTATATCCAAGGTAGGAATGCTTGGATCCTCCCCCTGGGCGGAGCATCCCACAATGGGATGATGGAATTTGATCAGTCCTGCAGTGACACTCAATGGCCCATTCACAGAAGATATCTCCCCTGGAGGGCGTTATCAGGGCTGAGTCATGGAAGAGATAAAGAACACTGCCCCGCCTGTTTATAGCAGTTGATGAAGATGGGGATTGAAAACACGCATTTGGTTACATCTTACATTGCAACCTGAAACAGTGGGGTAATCCCTGCTCAGGGGATGAACACCACCCCCCTTACCCAAACTGGCTCAGGTGTAAAACCTCCACCCTGGGAAGGCCACACACACAGGAGACAATGTCACACTTGCCCTGCTCCAGGGGAGGTCTCTGTCCCTGTCACTCCCTTGCCCGCCCCCCTTTTCTCTTTCTTTCCATCTCTCTCTCTACCTCACATTTACTGTTCAATGAAACCCACATTGGATTTAGTCTCATTAGCACCTTAATTGCGGCAGAGGAATCTCTCTAAAAATTTTCTTAACCAGATTGCATGATTATTTTGGCACAGCGAGTTCAGGGTGCTGTTCTCTGACTCCAAGTGTCTTTGACAACAGCGTGGTTCCCTCCTCTGATGAGGTTGTAGTTCTTTCTGGAAGAACTCTTAGAAACTTGCAAACAGTTCCTCCTTCATTCTGAGGAACTTAGGGGAGAAATGATGAAGAAAATGGCTGTTGTGGGTGGCCAGTGAAAAAGGAAATATTTTGTTGTCCTTCCTTGAAAAGTTTGTTAAAATCACGGGAGGAAAGGGAGCAAATGACACCAGCGAGCCTGACAAGGTTCATTCACTTCAAGGTGAAGAACACAAGGAGCTGCTCAAAGTCCCACAAGAAGCCCAGCTCAAGTAGCCAAATTCCCAAATAACTCCAGCCAGGGCTCTCCGGGAGGATTTTTTGGAGAGTGTTCGGAGACGGCAGATCCCGGACTCGAGCCCCGGGTATCTCCGGGCTCCCTTAGAGGAGCTTTTTCGGGGGCAGAGGAGCAGCGATCGCCCCTCGGGAGGGTCCCGGGGGGTCCACGTGGGGATGGCCCGGTACCGACGGGGTGGGACATTGGTTTTGGGGATCCCCGTGAGAGCCGGGGCTGTGGAACGGGGGACCCCCGGGGCGGGGAGAGGGGAAGGGGCGATACCGGAGCTGGGGGACCCCCGGCAGCCCGGAGATGAGGCGGGGACGGGACCCCCTGACCCTGACAGGGGCGTGTCCTGGGGTGACTTCATGATGCTCGTACCCATCGGTCTGTTTAGCCCAGAAATGAGTTCTGCACCTTTAAGGCTGGTTCTGAGAGCGAAGGGGAGTAGGAAGAAGCTGCGGTTTGTTTTCAGAAACTGCATTCATGCCTCCACATTCCTGCTCGTGGACTGTTGCAATGTCTTAAGGAGCTGGAACAGAGGCCAGACAAAGCTAAGAGGAATGAAGTGAATTTTTATTTAAGTGTCTTCAAAGGCCACACCCTGGCAGTACCAAAGCCAGAGTTGTGGCTCTGCCTCGACGTCTCCAGCACAGGAGCTAAAGAGAGTCGTAAGATCTCACATTTTTATAAGGTTTTAGTCTATTTTCATATAGAAGTTAACTGTCCAATTAATAGCTTCAAATTATGAAGTTTCATCCTCTTCGCTTGCTTGCCTGCTCTCCTCTTTTCATGTTGTTTATGCTTTGGGGCTGAAGTTTGAAGAGATTGTCCTTGAGTCTCCAGCTGGAACAGGACTGTTTTGTCTTCACCACCCTCTGAGAAGATCCCAGTAACACTTAATATAAAGCTAAAATCTGCACACCAAAACAGAACAGAAAAACTTAAAACCTAAGGTATCAGTTGTCTGTAGTCAGACAGACAGCAGGACAGAGCTCTGTTTTGCTTTCAGTTCGTTTTTAGCTTGCTGAGACAGAGAAGTTCTCTGGACTGTGATTTTTCTTTTTCTTTGGAGCTGTTTAAACCTGCTCTGGACTGAACACCCAGAGCACCACTGGCACCTCACACCTGTGGCCCACCTGGCCGAGCCTGGGCCGTGGCATTTCCAGTGCTGGAGGGACTGATAAGAGACTGAGTGAGCCAAGCTACAGCCCAAGGAGGGACTTTCTGAGTTCAACATCTCTTTTGTAGTGGCAAGAGGTTTTGTTGTTTAATATTGTTCATTTTTTTGTGCTGGTGAATACTTTGCCTGTTAAATAAACAGGCTTTTTCCACTTTTCTCCATGGAAATCTTTTCCTGATATGGTTAGGCATAAAGGCTGCTTGAATCTGCTTTTTAGAGGAAACCCCTTTGGAGCTTTCTCCCAAATTTGCCCTAAACCAGGACAGGGCAGTGGGAAGATGGGGGAGCCCCAAATGGCTGGATTGGAGGGAGGCTGGACAGGGGGACCTAAAATCCCCCAGTATCCCTAAGCAGGACCCTGGAGAGGGCGGTCCCCAGGACCCATGGGATCCTCAGCAGACCTGAGACGGGGGACCACCAGAACCCCAGGGGGATGAGACTGGAAATGGGATGCTCCTGGTGGCTTTTTTTGATTCACTCGTGATTTTTGGAGGCTTTTATGGACACCAGATGACTTCTAGAGATGGACTTGGGTGGGAGGAATCCCCAACCAAAGGCATTCACACCTTGCTTTTCCCCAAACCAGGATTTCCCATTCCCAAACCTTGGCTGAATGAAGGAGGAGGCTGCAAGGAAGAGGAAGATGCCCCAGGACACCCAGGCAGGTGAGGAGGAAGTCAGTGCTCCTTTCCCTCTCTCTCCTGCTCCATCTCCCAGTCCAGCACAGCCCCTGGCTGCAGGACAGCCCCGCTGCCAAACCCGTCCTGCTGGGGATGCACTGGGGGGATCTCCTTCCCCTTCCCTCTGGCACGGAGGAATATCCCATCCTGTCCTTGTGTTTCCTCCCCAGACAAGGAGCTGAGGATGGAGACCAGAGAGGACAAATCCCCACAGCAGAACCTCATGGAAGAGGCCATTTTGAGCAGCTCCATGGCACAGGAATCCAACAGGGAGGAAAATCCCTGGAGATCCCGCAGGAGGAGGGGCTCCAAACCCAGCCCAGGGTGCTTTGAGGAGGAAAGAGCCACCCTGAGCCAGGAAAGTGGACAGAGCTTCAGCCAGAGCTCAGAGCTGGTGGTCCACGAGCAGCTTCATGATGGGGAGAAGCCTTATGAGTGCTTGGAGTGTGGGAAGAGCTTCAGGAAGAGATTCAACCTGATCTGCCACCAGAGGATCCACACTGGGGAACGGCCCTATGAGTGCTTGGAATGTGGGATGAGCTTCAGCCACAGGTCTGACCTGGTTGTCCACCAGAGGTTCCACACTGGGGAGAGGCCCTACGAGTGTCCCGAGTGTCAGAAGAGGTTTCACACCAGCTCCCATCTCTTTGTACATAAACGAATTCACACAGAGGAGAGGCCCTTCCACTGCCCCGACTGCGGGATGGGCTTCAGGCACAACTCCACCCTCGTCACCCACCGGCGCATCCACACCGGGGAGAGGCCCTACGAGTGTCCCCAGTGTGGGAAGAGCTTCTCAGACCGCTCGTTCTTTACCCGACACCAACGGAGGCACCGGTAAGGGAAGCCCTGTGAGAGCCCCGAGTGCAGGAAGAGCTTCATGCACTGCTCCAGCTCCATCCCCATCAGAGGAACCACATTGGTCAGAGCCCTGGTGATCCACATTCCTTTTAAAACACAGTGGGAAGTGGCTGGTGTTCCTTTTATTTTGCCTCTAATTATCTTTTGATTTATCTCACTCCCTTCAAAACACAGAAAACTGGGGTAAAAATCAACAAATTCATCAAAGGCATCTAAAACCTCACATTTGACTTGTGTTTTGGGGGAATCTTGGATTCTGGAAGATATCTGGGAGGATATGGGGCGGTTGTGATGTATTTGGTTGTCTGTATTTCTTGGCACTCCAAAAGATGAGAGGGATTGATCTGTCAGCTCAAAACTGCTCAATGCTACTGAAAACTACTCAATCCCACCCCAAAATTCTTTGATTCCACAGCCGCTCAGGGTGAAATGGGGTTGGAAGGGGATTGGGCAAAGTGGGATGCAAGTCAGGAGGGGTGATATGGGCATTGGGTGGGGCAGGATTAGTGGGATGGGGTTTGGGAGGTGGGAAATGGGGGAAATATGGCTTGGGAAGGGGGTCTTGATGTCCAGGAGTGGTGGTATGGGTTGAGGTTTGCCCTCGCAATAAACTATGTACAAGCACGAACGGAACGGTGCCCTCCTTGTCAGCGTCTGAGAGGTTTTATTAGCGCATCAGTCTCTACAACATTGTTACAACAATGGAGACATAACAGATGCAATTTTCTCGCTGAACCAAGCAGAATGCCAAAGAAACTTAACGTTACAGCATATCATAAAGCCATTTCTATCTGCGTTTTAACCAATCACATAGAGAACAAGAACATTGACAATAATTCTGTCCAATAATATAAAGCACACATAATTTTGCTAAGCGGCCTAGTTTCTAAAACAATAGCTTCTTCATAGAAGTCAAAGCACAAAAGTCTATTCAAAACTTCAACCTTCTAAAGATATACATTAAGAAAACTTGTTACTACTTAAGGCAGCACCTAACATAGGCCTATTGTTCTATTCTCAAACTTTCTCACGTTTGCATTACTAATATTTCTGCTGCTTTAGCATCTAACTATCTTACTGTCTGAGGCCTGCTTTCTTAAAACCTTTCTTTCTTAAAACCTTCTGGTTTTTAGGATTCCTACAGGGTTGGGATTGAGGAGGTGGGCTGGAATCTGGAATGAGACAGCCAAAGTTTGGGGGTAATGAAAGGAAGGGAAGCCTGTTACTGAGTGAGTTTTTGAATAATTGACATTCCTGAAGAGATTTTGAGGTATCTCACGTTTCTGAGCCAGTTTTGGGGCACTACCCAGCTCTTGGGGATTTCCTGAGACCAGCTCCATGGACCCCCATTGCCAGGGGTGGTTGCCTTGGGCACGAGCTCAGGGCTGTAGCCAGAGTTCATTGCCTCGGTGCTGGAGAGCAGAGAAATGATGAACGGCCCCAGACATCTCCAGTGTGTGCTTGGGGGCAGGGAGAGTTCTGCATAGGTGGGGTGGTCACTGCCCCACTCCAGCCACTGCAGCCTCTGGCCCAGCCCCAAAGTGGCTGCCAAGCCCCTGGCACCCCAAAACCCCACCTGAGAGAGGGACCAGAGCAGGTCAGGCTGTGACATGGGTGTGACACTGGCATGTCCCAACAGCTCCAGAGCTCAATGCAGCTGAGATCCAAGACTGACTGTGGATGTCTGTCTCCCTCTTTGTCTTCTCCTGACTTCCTCTTCTCAAAATCTGGATAAGTTGAAGTTGGACAGGTTAGAGTTTGCTCAGTCAGTGCTTTAGGGAGTGATTTGCTGTAATTCCATGTTTATTCCAATTTCCCAAGTACCTCATTCTCTGAAGTTTGCAACTAAGGGTTTGTTCTCCACCCTCCTGAGAAGTTTGTTGGTTTCTTCACTTGGACATGTGTCCTGCAGGCTGTGCCCCCTGTGCGTGCTGCCCCTCTGCCCTGGCCGGCTGCACTCGCCCATCTCGCTGTGCCCAGCATTTCCCACCCAGCGTTTCTGTGCCCCCCTGGGCTCCCTGCACCCAGCGCTGCCGGCTCCTGGCACACAGAGCCAGGGCAGGAGCCCACCCTGCCAAGGGGCTCTGGAGCAGGGCGGGGGCTGCGATGGCTTCTGAGCTCAGTAGCTGCTCCTGGCATGGTTCCATGGAGACCGAGCCCAGCAACGCTGCTGAGCATTGTCCCTGCTGAGGGTCACACACTGCCGGGGCACATTCCCTGCCTGCAGGATTCGGGCCCGACCCAAGCGCTGCACTGATGGCTCCAGCGTTGCTTTCCAGCAAAAACAGGGGAAGGCAAACTGTGTGCAGCTCATGGTATTTTAGAGTGTCTAAAACTCGCTAAGTCATCGATCTTAGAGGTGAGATGCATTTGGAACTCAAGGCGTGGAGAAGTAGTGCAAGATGGAAAAGGGGAGCATAGAAATAAATAGAGGGAAACATTTCAGATGGTTTCTTTCCATTTTCATTTCACTTCTAGAAAGCTGATTCAGCTTTCCAGAAATCTTCTCCACAGTCCTGTCTGCTCTTTTCAAGAACCTTTCCTGGAGAATGAGGTCGAGCTGCTGTCACAAGATGTGCCACCAACTGCAGCTTCTCCTGGCTTTCCACACTGTGCCTGCAGCAGGACTCTTGCAGCAAAGCAGGACAAAGGTTTGGAGAACTTGACAGCTTGTCCTTTCTTTTCCTGGTGGTCTGGGGAGTTTGGTGAGTGCCATTGGCGAAGTTTTCATTGTGACTGTTCCAATCTTGGAAAACAGGAGGTGGTACCAGGACTTGTGGGGAATGCAACCCTGACTGAATTCAGAGAAAGAATCTCCAGAAGCTGCAGCCAGAAATGGTAAGTTATGTGATAATCATTCACACATCTCCATGGACACCTGGAAAATTATCTAGAACAAGAAAATTAGTTGTCAGAGGCAGTTTCTTTCTGTTTTCAGTTCAGATGATTCTACATCTCTCACGCTGGTATAAATTAAGAACACAATCAGTTCATGATAAGGAGCCCAACAAGCTGCATCTCCCAGGGTAGAAGACTGAAAGAATCTGGAAAGGAGAAATGCAGGGAATGACTTGGTGAACCTTGCCTGTAAGAAGGGTAACATGAGGAAAACACCCAGAGGAGGGTGAAAACTACCCTTATGGCCCTTCCAAAACATCCAAGTAGACTTTACTGAGCTTCCCCAGGTACAACGGTGGAAGTTTTTGCCAGTGATAGTAGATCATGTGACTCATTGGGTAGAGGTGGTACCCACTGTGAAAGGCAATGCCAATGCTGTGAGTAAAACACTTCTAGAATCAATCATTCCCTGATATGGAATGGCAAACAAGACTGAGTCAGGCTGGGAAACTCATTTCACATCTGAGATATTACAGAAAGTTGTTCAGGCCCTGGGAGTAAAATAGGAATTACACACTCCATGGCATCCACAGAGTTCCGGCTGGATTGAGAGAATGAATCAAACTCTTAAAAGAGCTCTAGTTAAGCTAATGATTGAAACCCAAATGTCATGGATAAAATGTCTCTCTTTGGCCTTATTAAGAATTAGAACCCAAGCCCAGTCAGATCTGGGGTTCTCACCCTATGAAATGATGTTTGGGTTTCCCTTCCTGACCTCACCCCAGCAGGCTGCCACCTATGAGGAAGGGGAAGCCAATGCCAAGAAATAAGTGATGTCCATAGCACAAACCTTAGAAGGGCTAAGACATAAAGGTGCAATTCCTCAAGCTACCACCCTGGATTTCAGAATCCATCATATTAATCCTGGGAGTTGGGTGATGATTAAGCCATGGAGAGATCAGCCTCTGACTCCTCAGTGGGAAGGTCCCTTTCAGGTACTGCTCACCACAGAATCGGCTGTGCGAACTGCAGAGCGGGGATGGACTCATGGCAACAGAGCCAAAGGCCCAGGAGAAGAACCCAAAGAGTGGACTGTAACATCCAGACTGGGTGAAACAAGATTAAATTTCAAGCAGAGACTGAAAGACAACCAGGAAAACGCCGAGACACCCAAAAAGTAGAGTCAAGGTTCCACCAACCCGCTTGAGAACTCTTCCTGTATTAATGAATGAGAATTACCAGCATTAGCGGAGGAGAAGTACACAAGGGACTGTAAAAGGCAATGGGGCAGCTTCTTTAAGGAAATAAGACAAAGGAAGGAGGGCAAGACCAGGCTGGCCCCTTTGTTTGCTACCAAGAAGGCTCCATAGCTCTGCTGCAGGTAGGAACCCTGTAGGCATGGTAAGGTAGGGACAAAAGGCCATACCAGATCTCTATAATTCCTCAGCTGTCTTTTAATTCAACAGGGATTGGAGGGCAGGACTGAGTTGGCCTCTGTACTCACCCCTAAGATACACTGACTATGGGTAGCAGCCACACAGGCACGGTAGAGGGGAGTCAAAGCCACACTGGACATCTGGGATGCCCTTTTGTCCATTCCAAATAAGTGTGTCTAAGGAAAACCTGAGATTTTTTTCTCCTGTCCCCACTGTCCTTGCCCACATCAACAGATGCTGGTATGACTCATTCAAGAGACAGAGACAATTTTTTACTTAATTGTTTGCACAAAATGACCTATAGAAAAAGAAAAGGGAGGTTTGTTATAGATGAGTAATCCTATGGTTGACTCTCACAATTAAGGGGTTAATATTAAATATATGTTAAGAGAAGTTTTGCAGATGTACAGTTATCCTTCCCCTCCCCTTGCATTGTTATCACAGGATGGCCTCAGTGGTTGGGGCATTTGGGAGGGTCGGCTTGTTCCTATGGCAGCACCTGACCTCCAATCAAGGTGTAAGACAGTGATCTCCACCACTGGACAGGGAAGAAGGAGTCGATTGACAAGACTTTGGGAGGGGCTAGAGGTATGAAAGACAGAACATCCATTTTGTAGATGAGCTCACAGTGACTGAATCCTTTGGTCCTGGTGCTGTATTCTTTTCTTTATTCAGTCTTCTGTTGTATTTTGATAAGGTCTTAACAAAGCATTTAAATTTTTGAAAGTAAAAATAGTTTCTCACATCGGGTTGGGGAATGTGAGGCAGGGCTGTCCACACTGGGTCAGCTCCAAGGTACAACTTCACTGACCTGGCCAGACCTCCTTAAGAGACCCTGGATCAATATCAATCACAGAATGCTGCAATCACCTCTTGAAAAATAAGAACAGCAAAAAAGGACACCCTTTTAAGATAGGATTACATATTTCCTAGAAGCTCTTTGAAATATTTCTTCATAACTGTAAAAAGAAATATTCCTGCTGAACTGAGCTAGACCAGAAGGAAATCAAGGCAGAGCCATGGTTTGTCAGGACTTCCTTGATCCTGATGAGCCCTGTGGTGCATTTGGAGATGAGCCCTGGAACCTCAGGGCCTGAGAGGAGATTGCACAAACCTTTCCAGGAGTCAAAGTGAGAAGAAAACCCCAAAGTGTCTCAAGGCATGAATGGGTCCCACTGAGGTCCATCCCCAACACAGGCTCCTCATGGGCTCCTTGGAGGAGAGAATTGGAGGCCAGGATGGCAAAAAAACCTCTCAGAGATTCAGAGTGGAAAGGAAAATCAAAGTACCTTAAAAATCTTGAATATCTCTAAGTATTAATAAGCTCCACTCAGTGTCAGTACAAAGCTCTCAAGGGACTTGTTAAAGCAGATAATTGGGACCATGATTGCACAAATCCCTCATGGAGTTTTTCTGAAAAGGGAAACACCAAGTACCTGAAAATAACTGAAGTACCCTGAAGTATTAATGAGTCCCACTTAGTGTTGTTACTGACAAAACCTCTCCAGGAACTAATTACAGCAGATAATTGGAGGCCATGATTGCACAAACCTCTCAGAGACTCCAAGGCAAAAGCCAAAGCCAAAGTCCTTTGAAAAGCCTGCAGTCCCTGCAGGGAGCATTCAGGAGCCCCCAGGGCCATTGCTGAGCAAGGCTCCCCAGGGACTCCTTCCAGCAGATCCTTGAGGCCACTGGGATGTGGGCATGGGGGGGATGCTGAGGGCAGGACAAGGGGCTGACAGTGCCCAGCCTGGCTGGGGCTGTGCCAGGAGGCCCCAGGGCCTCAGGACAAGGTGTCTCCTCACAGCCCTTGGTGGCACAGACCCTGCTGCTGTGGCCCAGGGCACCAAGACTTGGCTTCTCTTTGTCCCCACCTGTCATCACTGCCTGCAGTTCTCTGCTCTGCCTGGGGCCTGGGGACACTTTCTCAGTTGTGTCCCTCACTGGGACCCATTATAAGTCCAAGAAAGTTTGGAGTTGGATTGTGCCTTGGAGTTCTGGAGAGGTTTCTTGAGGTCCCTCTCAGGGACTGATGTTCAGGGCCTGAGCACAAAGCCCCAGAGGCTCATTGAAGTCCTTGTGCTGTGTCTGTGCTGCTGAGCTGGGCTGGGCTCCTGGCACAGAGGCAGCTCCTGGTAAGTAAGAAGAGCTTCAAAAGCACATTTCTCTTGGTGAGCAGCTCTTCTGCCAGCCCAGCAGGGCTGGGGCACTGCCTGCAGCCAGCCCAGGCACAGCACAGAGGCACAGAGAGCTTCAATCAGTCAGGGCTGGGAAGGTGCTGAGAAGTGCCTGGGGCACAATCACTGCCAGCCCTTGGCACAGGAACCTCTGGCTGCTGGACAATGCAGCTGCAGCTCCTGCAGTGATCTCCTCAAGCTGGAACATCCCAATGCCTGCAGAGCCTGTGAGTACATTCTCTGATTGTCTCTTGTGCAGAGCAGCCAGGGGTGCCCAGGGCTGTCCTGCAGAGCAGGGTCCTGCAGCCCAGGGCTCTGTGCTGGGGCAGGGACTCTGCTGCCTGCCAGGGACAGCTCTCAGCCAGCCCTGGCAGCTGCTCCCAGCGCTGGGGAGAAGCTCTGGGGGGAAGGAGCCACCCTGAGCAGGGCAGGGGCTGCTGCTGAGAGGGGCTGGGTGGGGCAGGGCTGCTCCCAGCTCCAGACCAGCCTGGACACAGCTCTGGAGGGCACTTCCCAAAGAAGGTAAGCCTGGGTTTGCAGTAAAGATCAGGAGCTTTCCTGAGAGTGTTTTCAATTTCCTGCTTGGAGAGGAATGGGAAAGTTGGGGTGATGACAAAAAGATTTTTGCATTTTATACATTTTTCATATATTCATAGCTCTGTAAATTACTGTTATATAGTTATAAAGCTATAATCTTTATTTAACTCCATTAAACTCATAATTAACTCTATTAAACCCTTTATTAATTCTATTTTGCAACAATTATGCAGTTATATAACTATAACCCTTTTTAACTATAGTAGATTTCCTAACCTTTCTCTTAGATTTTAGAACACTAACCTGACTGTCTAAATACATTCCTGAAATACTTTATAGTCTTATTATCAGGAAGAGAACCTACAAAAACATTTTCTTTTTTCACCAGAATGTGAGCAGTCATAACAAAAAATTTTGGCAATGAAGCCTTTGGACCTATTCCAATGGGTTGAGGCAGAGGTGTGTAACTGGGGCAACTGAATCTCCCATTGGATGTTACTGTTAAATATCAATTATTCAACCTTAATAAATTTTTGAAATCACCGCCCGGGTGTGCCCCATCCCCCTGGGATACCTGGACGCTTCCAAATAATGTCTGGTTTTTGCTTTACTGTTCTAACACTGTTGCAAGGGATTTTTTCTCTTTGCATTATAGACAAAAGGGAGATGAGAGAAGCAGAAGAGGAATTGTAATCCCAAATCCCAGAACATCCTGAGTTGAAAGGGACATACAGTATCACCAAAGGAATGTTTGAACATTTACAGAGACTCCAGAACTGTAACTTTGGGTGGTCAGTCTCTCTGCTGGGAGCCTCCCCAAGGGCCCTCAGCCACTCCTCAGCCCTGGACAGCAGCAGCATCACCTCTGCAGGGCCCAGCAGGGCTCTCCTGAGCTGCCCTTGCCCAGCTGCACACAGAGCCTGCCCCAGCCAGGGCCCTGCACACAGGCAGGTTTCTGTAGGGCTGGGCCAGGGCACACAGGCTGGGATGGGCTCTGTGAGTGCTGGCAGGGACAAGGCTCCTCTCAGCAGGGAATGTCCAGGCCCAGGGAGATGCTCAGGGAAGGAGAGGGGGCTGAAGAGAGCAGTGCTGGGGGCAGGAGGGCACTGTTGGTGTGTGGGAGGTGCTGGGCACAGCTGGGCACGGGAACACTGCCCTGAGTGCCCGGCTGTCTCTGCCCTGCCCTCTCAGGCACAGCACCACAACATCTTCTCTTGGTTCTGCCCTGCCCTGATATTGTCACTGTTATCTGTTGCTCTCAGGGAGGCTCTGGCACTTGCAGCAGCTGAGTCAGGCTCTGCCCTTGGCATTCCTGTCAGGCAGGGCTGTCCATGGGAATGGGGTGTCCAAACTTCCCTGGCACCTGTGGGGCTGTGGGCAAAGCAGTCCATGGGAAAGGGGAATGAGCTGAGCCCCCTCCCTGAGATCCCATCATGGGCACAGCCAGGGATCTCCTTGCTGTGCCCTTCCAAGCTCTGAGCTGCCCTCCTGGGTGCCAATCTGTGCCAGAGCCTCTGGAAGTTCTCTGAATGTCCCACGGGTAAGGGCAGAGCTTCCAGAGCTGAGGAAATGTTGCTGGGTTTGCCATGGGATACGTGAGTGTCCTGGGCACAAGGGGGTGCTGAGACCTTGCCCAGAGACCTTTAGAGAGGGTGAGACACTCTGGGATTCCTCTGCTCTGGGCAGGGTCTGGTTTATCCCAGGGTGACAGAGAAGTGTCATTGTGCTCTGATTGCAGCCAAAGGTGCAAACCCAGGGCAGGTGGGAACAAGCCCATGCAGCCCCTCACCTTCCCTCAGCCACAGGGAATCCTTTGCCTTTCTGATCTCTCAGAGGCAAACTCTGAGTGCAGCAGGAATGCTGGGGATTTCTGACCTCAGAGAGTCAGCAATGATGTGTGAGCAGAAAAAAATCCTTAAATCACCTCCTATCATCCATGTCCTAAAGAACTGGGAGTGCAGATGCTACCAAGCCTGCCTGCATTAGGAGTGATTCTCCTGACAAATCCTGAATATCCAGTCTTGTCCCTCTGCCACATGGCCACAAGCCCAGGGCAGCAGGGCAGGGATGGCTCCTCGAGAGCCCCCACACACAGGACTGGCTGCTCCTGGCACACTCAGCCAGCACAACTGGAGCCCAGGCAGGGACCTGGGTGAAGGTTTTCCCAGAGCAGGAACAAGTTTGGGTGAGTCCCAGGGGGACAGTCTGCAGGGAATGGCCCAGGTTTGGCTCAAAGCAGCCTCTCCTGACTTGTCAATGTCCTCTCTCCATGAACAGGCCCCAAAGTCCAGCCCCAGCAAATGTCCAACAGCAGCTGCATCAGGCACTTCCTCCTGCTGGCACTGGCAGACACGCGGCAGCTGCAGCTCCTGCACTTCTGCCTCTTGCTGGGCATCTCCCTGGCTGCCCTCCTGGGCAACGGCCTCATCATCAGCGCCGTAGCCTGCGGCCACCACCTGCACACGCCCATGTTCTTCTTCCTGCTCAACCTGGCCCTCAGCGACCTGGGCTCCATCTGCACCACTGTCCCCAAAGCCATGCACAATTCCCTCTGGGACACCAGGAACATCTCCTACACTGGATGTGCTGCTCAGCTCTTTTTTTTTGTGTTCTTCATGGGAGCAGAATACTATCTCCTGACCATCATGTGCTACGACCGCTACGTGTCCATCTGCAAACCCCTGCACTACGGGACCCTCCTGGGCAGCAGAGCTTGTGCCCACATGGCAGCAGCTGCTTGGGCCAGTGCCTTTCTCACTGCTCTCATGCACACGGCCAATACATTTTCCCTGCCTCTGTGCCATGGCAATGCCCTGGGCCAGTTCTTCTGTGAGGTACCCCAAATCCTCAAGCTATCCTGCGCCAAATCCTACATCAGGGAACTTGGGGTTTCTGTTTTTACTGCCTCCTTAGCTTTTGGCTCTTTTGTGTTCATTGTATTCTCTTATGTGCAGATCTTCAGGGCTGTGCTGAGGATCCCCTCTGAGCAGGGACGGCACAAAGCCTTTTCCACCTGCCTCCCTCACCTGGCTGTGGTCTCCCTGTTTATCACCACTGGCACATTTTCCTACCTGAAGCCCCCCGCCATCTCCTCCCCATCCCTGGATCTGAGTCTGACAGTTCTGTATTCGGTAGTGACTCCAGCCATGAACCCCCTCATCTACAGCCTGAGGAACCAGAAGCTCAATGCTGCAGTGTGGAGAATGATGACTGGATACTTTCAGAAAGACTAAATTAGGTGACAGATTTTGCAAATCATTTGTAATAAAAGTCATCTTAGATAGCTCTTGTTAGTTTTCATGCTGTTTTTATTTTTCCCTTGATTATAGATTTTTCATAGCGTCCACAAAGAAAAGCCATTGTTTGTTCCATTTCACATTTTGTGTATCTCAAGAGTTCCTTCATCCTATAACTGTCAATGAGGAGCTGTGCTCTTGGTGACTTCAAATTAAATAATGGGTGTTCCAGCAAAGTTTTGTGCAGAGATGCCCTTTTGTTGCCTTCTCTGGAGCTGCAGCAGCAATGTCTGTGTGCAGAGCTGGGGCAGATCAGGGCTGGCCCAGCAGCTGTGCCCAGCAGCAGCAGCACTTGGTGTTGCCAGTGCTGCTGCCGTGGCCCTGCCCCGCTGCCCTGGTGGCCCTGGTGTTGCTGCAGGGCCTGAGTGCTCTCGGGGCCCGGCACAGCCCTGGGGGTGGCAGTGCCGGGGCTGCAGCAGGGACAGGCCATGGGCACTGCTGGGGCAGCGCTGACGCCTCAGGCCAGGCCCTGGGGGCTCCAGGCTCCTTGCCCAGGCTCTCTCAAGAACACGGCCAGGCCAATGCTCAGCACAGAAAAGCCCCGTGAGCAGCCCCAGGCTGGCCGTGGGCAGGCTGGGGGCAAACAGCATGGCTGGGGCTCTGCAAGGGCCCTGGGGCACACGGGAAGGAGCAGCAGAGCAGGGGCTGATCCATCCCCAGTGCACTGCACAGCCCAGGGCAGCGTCCCAGAGCGTCTTGATGGAGCTGCCAACAACATCCCCCCTCTGCAGCCCTGGCCTCTCCCCCAGCTCACACAGGTGCCCCATCCTTGCAGGTACACACACGGCAGCACTGGCTCAGCAGCCCCTGTTTGCATTGCACACAGCAGGCGGGAGCACCCCCATGCTGGTGCTGTGGGGACATGAACCTGAGGCAGCACAAATGCCATCAGCCCCTGGGGCCAGCAAGGGCTGGGGGACACCAGGGAAAGCACTCAGCTTTGTCCTGGCCTCTGCACTCAGCCAGAAAGTTTGTTCCCATCAGCTGGGAGTTTCCTGTCCCACTGCAGACGCTGTTGCTCAGAGCCAGGGCTGCCTGGCAGCCACCCCCAAACTGCCCTGAGCATTTCCTTTGCTTCACCTTTGCTTTCTTCACTCTTCCCTGATACAGATTTCTTCTCATTGCCTACCTCTGTTCAATCCCCTGCAAACAGCCCATCCTTCTTTGCCCTTTCCTCTCTGGCCCCACTCCCCATTGCAGTTCCTGACTTGGCACCATGGGAACATCCCTTGGCCAGCAGGATCATCCTACAAGTGCTGAAGGAATTGTCTGCAGGCTCCTGCAGTGCCTGCTGCTGCTCCCTTGCCACAGGCACCCCAGGCCAGGGGGGCACATCTGGGCTGCTGTGTCTGCCTCTGGGGCTCCCTGTTCTGGGCAGTGAGGAGGAGCTGCAGAGGCTCTGCAGGACTGACAGGATGGGCTTTGGGGCTGGCAGGAGAAGCTGAGGAACCTGGGCTGCTGGAGCTGCTGAAGAGGAGGCCCAGGGCTCATCCTGCAACTGCCCCAAGGATGGCTTCAGAGAATCCCAGAATCAGCAAGGTTGGAAAAGACCTTGGAGATCATCAAGTCCAACCTGTGCCCTGACACTGCCTTGTCTCCCCTGAGCCTCCCCTTCTCCAGGATAAACAACCCCAGCTCCCTCAGACACTCCTCACAGGACTTGTGTTCCAGAAACCTCACCAGCCTTGTTGTCTTTCTCTGGACATGCTCCAGCCCCTCCATGTCTTTCCTAAATTGGGGACACAGCACTCGAGGTGCTGCCCAACCAGTGCTTAGCACAGGGGAAGAATCACTGCCCTGCTCCTGCTGGCCACACCATTCCTGATCCAGGCCAGGAGCCATTGGCCTTCTTGGCCACCTGGGCACACTGCTGCCTCATGTCCAGCCTGCTGTCCATCTGTCCCTGCAGGTCCCATTTTGCCTGGCTTCTCTCCAGCCACTCTGTCCCCAGCCTGTAGTGCTGCAGGGGTTGTTGTGGCCAAAGTGCAGGACTCAGCACCTGGACTTGTTAAATCTCACCTTGTTGGATTTGGGCCCTGGATCCAGCCTGTCCAGGGCCCTGTGCAGAGCCCTCCTAGCCTCTAGCAGATCAACACTCCCAGACAACTTGGTGTCACCATGGTTCCATGAGGCCCCAGAGTGTCCCAATGGTCTCCAAGATTCCATGCGGCCTCCCAGTGTCACAAAGTCCCTTTGGTTCCATGGGACCCCTTGGTGTCACAAAGTCCCTTGGATCCTTGGGCCCCACAGTATCACAATGTCCTTGGCCACTACGGTGTCTGTCGAGACCCAAGACATCCCTCTGGCTGTCCTGAGCAGCCAAGACCCTTCCCAGAGGGCTCGGAGACCCTAGCACAGAGCCAAAAAAGCCTCTTTGAGTTTGATTATAGCCCATAGAGCAAATTACCAACCTTCTATGAAGATCAGCAAGCCACAAGAGTTTAAGTAGAATATTAGTGAAATTATCACAGAGTGAATTATGTATTTTAAGATTACTGTACAGGGGAGTTATATCCCTGTACAAGAGAGTTATGGAGACAAGATAGAAAAATCAGAGCGTGCCTCATGCTTCTTCTTTCTTCTTCTTGTCTTCCATCTTCCGTGGTGATGCTAGCACTTAAAGATTAGTTTATAGTGAAAGTACACTTGTCAATAAAAGTAAAAAGTATTAAGAATAAAAAGTAAATATGATATACGTAGTTTTTGTTATAAAAGGATGCGACCGCCCCGTAAGTGGGCAGAGTGCCTGTGGCTGCCCTGCTGAACAAATCTCTGCTAGGCAGAAAGAAAATTTTTTAGATAAGAATTAATAAACGACCTTGAGACCGAGAGATGAAGAACTCTGACTCCTTCTTTAAGCGCCGAGCTAAGAAAAGAGACTTTAGAACTTTTCTCGGGGTCACTCTGACAAACTAATGATCCCGACAATTGGCTTTCCCTGGGTGGACACTTGGCAAGCAGCTACGCCACCAGCCATCAGCTGCTGAAATCCAGCCCGAGAAGGAAAGAAAACAGGCACTCTCAAGAAAAAAAAAAAAAAAAAAAAAAAAAAAAAAAAAGGAAAAGTCCAGAAAGACCATCTCGACTTCTGCCGAGACGATTCATTTCAACCTCGACCTGGAAGGAGGACGACCAGAAGCCGGCCTGGAAAATCCTCACCTGTGAGCTGCTGGACAGTGACCAAGGCAAACTCCGGACTGACCTTGCAGATGATTCAGCTTTTGGTAAGAAAGGTCAAAATTGAGAACATGGAGGATACATGCTCCCAAGAACAATTCAGCATCTTGTCAGCCCTAGAGGGCCTGACAGACACACACCCTGTAAAAATCCCTGAAAAAAGATAAAACGGCCATAAAGTTTTTATCTCCAGCAAGAGTAATGTTGGAGGCAATTACGTGGAATTCCACGGGGTCTGCCAAGTATCGGCAGGTAGCAAGTATTCTCTCAAGAATGGGGGAAGGAAAATAATCCTGCTATTAGCAGGGGGTAGTTGCCCTTACCGACCAGGGAGGGGCAAAAGCAATTCCTACCAAACAGGTGTGGGAGGAATTGGGATTATCTTCAGAGTCCCCAGGGTCCCATGGGTCCCCAGAATGCCCAGAAACCCCAGAACTTTGAGGGGGAGGAGGGCGGAGGGGGTCGGGGAATCTGGGGGAGAGCTGCTTCTCAGCGACTGGCGAACCCGTGCCACGGTGGCGCCAGCCGGCCAGCAGCCCGGGGGAGACACAGAGGCAGCCGTGGGGGTTGCGGAGGCCGGCGGGGGGACCATGGCGGCAGCGGGGGGAGTCGCAGACACAGCAGCAGCGGGCGGTCAGCAGCCGTCCAGGACACGGCCGGCGGCTGCGGGGGCAGCGCCAAGCGGAGCGGGGCCGGGCGGAGCGGAACGCCAGTCCGCGGGGAGGCAGGGGACGCGAGTTTTGCAGCGATTTTTGCGAGCGCAGCGCCGGGGGCGGCGGCAGACCCTGCTAGTGCGGTGCCGAAGGTCCACAGGACGGGCAAGGCTTGCAGAGCTTCTCGGGAAGACTCGCAAAGCACTGGTAAATGCGCTAGACTGGGGCGGAGCACTGGGAGCGGCTGCAGGGCTCCAGCCGGCCGCCACAGCTAGACGCAAGGGGCGTGCTTTGATGACAAATCCGGAAGTAAGGATGCGGAGATGGGCCTGTATCGTGGCACAGGCAACATTAAAAGGAGGGACCGCGCGCGCTGGTTGCGGGCGCTGGCACGGAGCCAGAGCGGGATCGGGGCACCCCGGTGTTGGTCACAGGCAGAGGGGGGGTGTTCCCGAAGCCGCGCCTGTGCCGAGACGAGCGCAGGAGAGGCGCGGTCAGGGTGGGAGTGCCCGCACTCCGTGACGGCACAGGCAGAGACGGGGCGCGGTCCGGGTACAGAGGGTCCCGAGGTACCGGCCCTTCTCCGGTCCCACGGCAACGGGCACGCAGCCAATCGCAGCAGCCAGCACACAGTTTCAACCTCTATCAAAATCTGAAGTTAGAGATTTTGTGCGGATGCAGCACAATATGTGTGAGGCACACAGAGCTCCTAACCAGTCCGATCCCACAGAAGTGACAGAAACAGTATTTACCAGATGATCAGGCTTCAGGTGCAAAAGATGGACATGTAGAAAAGCTGTCCAAAATCAGAGTAAAGTGTGAAAGCACCAGGCTTTTGCTCATGATACAGATAAAAGGGGAAACCAGTACAAATCAATGTTGTTACAAATATGATGTAGATGGAAATCTATTGTGAATAATGCCTCTCAGGGAGGGAAACGACCATATAGAGATAGAAGTATTAGTCTTGATTCAATTACCTGAAATGTCTCTGAAGACAGAGCATTTAAGAAATGTCAGTCAGATCCTATTTGTGGGGTCATCAGTTGATTCTCCAATGGTTCAGAGTCTTGTTGGTATTGAATTTGTAACCTTTGTTGGTTTGAATTTTATAGGTGACACTGATAAATAAGGATTGTTATTAAAGCTGTATAAATACTTTTAAAAGGTTGTCATAAGCCCTTCAAACATTTCCTGTTGATAAGTTGATTATATAATGAGAATTCTCAGAATTTATGATAAGAATTATTAGCAAGGTATTGTAATATTTACAGCCAGCTTTTATGCGTTTCACTATCTCTTTGTGTGATCATCTACAAGATGTGTGTCTTCAGAATCTTGTCTTATATTTCTTGACTACTCATGGTTTTTGGGTTTCTTTTAAATTCAGATTGCCATTTTTGTGGTTTTCTTCAGTTATTATATCTTCAGTTTTTATAGAGGTACTGCATGACGAGAATTTAAGAGGTTTGCTGTGTTTGAAGAATTTCTATCCTGACAGAAGTTTCGGAGGGATTCATCTATTTAATGGTTTGAGTGATCTTTAATTCTAAAGTTTCCTATTCATAATTGTTGTTTTTAAGAGTCTTGTTTCAAAATGTATTAAGTGACATCCATTAATTAGAGTTCGAACTCTGGCCAAGTTCTAGCTCTACTTGAATGGAATGATTGACAATCAGCCCAGATGTTTTCTGCATCAAAAACTATTCAAGTCCTTTTGGCTTGGCAATTTGACCATATATGATAGCTGAGCCTGCCTTCAAAGGGAGTTTGGAGAAACATGAATCCGGACATGAGTTCTCCAGTTCTCTGTTGTTTTAAGGTTCATCAGCTGTCGCAGACTCTGGGATGACAGTTCAGTGTTGTAGTGATTGATAACTGTATAATTTCAGTTGTGTTATTGGTTATGTGTATTATCTGATAGATTTCTATTTGCTGTTATCTTACATTTCCCTATGTAATATTGCATAGAGACTGAAACAGAGTAGATATATAAGGGCACATTTTTCACCTTCAAGATTTTGAGATAATCCTCCAGTCCCTGTGGGGATGTGGATTTGTTTGTGTTTTAGCAGGTGCAGAAGTCCAGGTAGATCTCAGTAAACAATGTGAAACTTGATCGAGTGCGTGAGAATGCTGACAAGGAGCATGAGCAAGAAAACGCTGACCATTTCACAAGCAGAAAAAAAGATGCACAGATGTGGACTGTACAGAGATTCCAACCTTTGTGTTTCACCTACAGAAGATTGTGGACTTTGGGTTGCTTTATGGATGAGAGCCCTGCAGTGATACCCACAGGTGTCACTGGAACTTTGTCCCAGAGACAGGACTTTTTAATAATTGGTAAAAACAGAAGCAGCATCCTTGGACTTGTCATTTATCCTTCGATCATTTTGGCAAATCAGAATGAAGAGTTGACAGTTTTAGCTAAAGCTCTTTGACCACTACTGACTGTTCCAGAGAATACCCTGGTAGCCAAAGCTCTCGCTTTGCCACCACATGCAGCAGAACAAGGCATGCCGGTGTTTGATCAGCAGGACTTTCCCTCTGGAGACCATGTCCATGGAATTCTCCAGTGTTTGTCATTCAGAAGAAAACTTCAGACTCATGGAGACTGCTACATGACCTCAGAAAGATCAGCAAAGTCATCGAGGACATGAGACTGCTTCGACAGGGACCTCCTTCACTCTCAGTGATTCCCAGATTAGCCACTTGTGATCATTGATCTCGAGGATTCTTTCTTCAGCATCCTGCTCCATCCAGATGATGCTCCTCCACTTGCATTCTACATCCCAAGCAACAACAGGGAAGAACCCTCTGCAAAGGTACCAACGCAACAGGAGCTGCAAGAAACTTGTGACTGTGTGATTGCAGAGGTGCAAACGACAGGACTGAAAATCAGTGTTTAAGAAATTCAGGAGATCGCATCGTGGAAATAACTAGGGTGGAAAATTTCAGAGCAAACAATAAGACCACAGAAGATAGAAGTCAGCTCCAAAGTCAGCAATTTGCATGACCTACATCAGCTGCTCAGAGAAATCGACTGGATGAGACCAACCATGGGGTTCACAAATCATGACATCTTAGAGGCTCAATCTTTTGAGAGAGGACAATTTGACAATGACATCAAATCTCCCAGAACTCTTACACCTGAAGCGCAGAGAGAACTTGAGAAAGTTACAAAGGTCTCCAAAGACAAACCTCATAGACCTGGAGATGGCATTCCAAATTACCATAAAAGCAAGGATAAGGGTTGCTGACAATGTCAGGCAGGAATTTTTCTACAATTCATTTACTATTGAAGAAAGATTATTTTAACTAGGCAATGCAGAAATCAAAAGGCTTGTTAATAGCATTGTTAAAGTAGCCAAGCGTTTGCATGACTTGTTTTCCAGATCACAGATTGCTGAAATCAAAAATATGTTACAGGGAAAAACAAAGAATAAGTGAAGAACTTACTTATTAGTCAAGACAACAGTAATGGTTCACTAATGGTTCTAGCAAAACTTACAAATCAGTAATCATGTGACAGAATTCAGTCACAGGGGAATGGGACTCAGATGTAAAAATAGTCCAAGGTTCATCATAGATTGTAGAATTGGCAGCAGTGGTCAGGGTCTTTCAATTGTTCTACCAATCTCTCAAATCTGATCACAGATTCAGCATATGATACAAATATGGTCAGGTGATTGGAAGGTTCATTTTTGAAAGAAACAAGCAATGACATTTTAAATTCATACTTATCATGTATAGAGGCACTGCTGGAAAGCAGGGAGCGCAAGTGTTTCATCATTCACATTAAGGCATACTCATCCTTTCCAGGATTTTTTAGCAGAAGGGAAAACCCAGGCAGACAAACTAACCATGCTCATTTCACAGACTTTACTAGATATTTTTGAGCAAGCAAGGCTGAGCTATGCGTTTTTTCATCAAAATGCATAAGCACTGATAGAATCCTTTCACATCTCAAAAAGCCAGGCAAAGGAAATCATTAGTGCTTGCCCAGACTGTCAGCTTGGGCAGCCACCTGCATCCACAGGAGCAGTCAGTCCAGGAGGATTGCAGGGCCTCCAGCTGTGGCAGGTGATGTCACACAATATCCATCTTTGGGAAGCTCAGAAATATCCAAGTCTCAATTGATACATTCTCAACAGCTCCTTTTTCAAAACCCAATCCACCAATTCTTAGGCATTTTTATAACACTAGCCAGGCAAAACTAAAGGAGAATCCTTTAGTTTTGATCAGAAGTCCAGAAGTAGAACAAGTTGAAGGTCCTCTCAAACTAATCATGTAGAGCAAAGGTTTAGCTTGTGTTTCTACAGGATGAAGTCCAAAGAAAGTGTTGGTGAGACTCGTAGAGCCCTACAGGACTCAGACACAGGAAAACACGGATCCCGGAACCGAAGAGGCAAGCACACAAACAAACGCAGAAGACAAGACTGTGAACATCTCCTCGAACAGCACATAAAGAGTTCAAGGACTTGGGGTTTCTCTCAGGGGCTTGGGTGTCATGGCATGGAAAAATTTCTCACAAGGAGTGAAGCCATGAGCTTGAGATTTGATCAGGTATTGCTCATGTGCCTCATTCTTCCATCTATTGCCTTAGGCAATGGAGCAGATTTGTCCATGGTCCAGCCAAAACAAAATGTCTGGGGGGCTTTGGCCAGTGCAGCAGGTTTGGATGGTGTCTGCTTGGCATGTTCGGGGCCAGGGAGATCGTTCTCAATGTATCTGGTGGGTTTGCCAGTGAATGAATGGCCAATTCCAAAAAATACTTCTATAAAGATTTCACAGGTCATTTTAAATCCTGTGAATGAGTAACATCTTTGGACACAGTTCCTCCCTGTGGCTCCTTTTGAACCTGAGGAACTGGAAATTCTTAAGTCAGCAAAAATGAATTAATGAATTTTTGTATAAAGTTTTGAACTTTTGAAAGTGACACAAACAGAAAATAAGACAATGTCACTCCAAAATCATCATTTTTATAAGAACGCATCTGATTGGTGCAAATACACCAAGGTGACAGCCAAAGCATCCCTCCAAGTTTCAGTACAATTACCACAGGGAATTTTTTTTTATTTGTGGAGACAAACTTGGCCTGCAATTCCTGCAAATGTCAAAGATAGTCCATGCAGCACTGTAAGAGTTTCATTGCTAACATCCGATTGGAGAATTTTTGAAAGAGTAAACACATAAGAGGAAAAGATTAGTGGAACAATACAGTCCAAATTGTGATAATCATATACACACATGAGACAAGGCTTGGAGAATTGCAGTTGCAATTTTCTCCCCACAGGCAGCATCAGGGGTGGCCTTGACTCAGTTCATATGGGTTGCTAGCTGAGCAAACATGCTTGAGCTGTTTTTCTTACACTGAGTGAAATGCTTGAGCTGTTTCTCTTACACTCAGTGAATATCTAACAGACATCAGCAGTGTAAGACGAGCAACTCTCCAAAACAAAGCAGCAAGTAACTATTTGCTGCTGGCACATGGACACAGGTGTGAAGAATTTGAAAGGATGTGCTGTATGAACATGTCAGATCATTCAAAATCAATTTATGAAACATCAAAAGTTACAAGGAAGTGTTAACAAACTTGGGGAGGTCACTGGATCATGGATGGTTGATGTGGTTGGATTTTTTAACCTTTCACCATTGTAGAAAGTACCTTTAAAGGTAGGTTATTACATTTTGACAAGGCTTGTGGTTCTTCTGCTCATCTTACCATGCATCTGCGTGTGCATGTAGTGGGCCATGAACAAAGTTGCAAAAGGGGTGTTTTTTTTAGTGCAAAGAGAGGGGGGAGATGTCGGGTTCAGGACATCCCTTTGGCTGTCCTGAGCAGCCAAGACCCTTGCCAGGGGTCTCAGAGACCCTGGCACAGAGCCCAAAATGCCTCTGTGAGTTTGATTATGGCCCGTGGAGCAAATACCAACCTTCTATGAAGATAGCAAGCCACAAGAGTTTAAGTAGAATATTAGTGAAATTATCACGGGGTGAATTATGTATTTTAGGATTACTGTACAGGGGGGTTATATCCCTGTACAGGGGGGTTATGGAGACAAGATGGAGGAATCGGGGTGTGCCTCGTGCTTCTTCTTTCTTCTTCTTGTCTTCCATCTTCTGCTGTGATGTTGGCACTTAGAGATTGGTTTAGAGTAGAAGCTCACTGTCTAGCATAAGTGATGGGTATTGGGGAGTAATTGTAAATATTGTACATGTAGTTTATAGTATAAAGACATAACACCGCCCCGGGGGCAGGCAGAGTGCCTGTGGCTGCCCTGCTGAGCAGATCTCTGCTGGGCAGAAAGAAAATTTTATAGATAAGAACTAATAAACGACCTTGAGACCGAAAGATGAAGAGTTCTGACTCCCTTTTTAAGCGCCGGGCTGGGAAAAGAGACTTTGGAATTTTTCTCGGGGTCACTCTGACAAACTAATGATCCTGACAAGACCAAGGCCTCATGGGACCTGGAAGAGCACTGTGACACAATGGAACCTGATGGAACCAAGGGCCCATTGTGACATGGCAGGGTCTCATGGAACCCCTGTGCCACTGGGACATTGCCAAGGCTGGTGCAAGCAAGGCTCCACTGTGACAAAGGCAGGCCTTGTAGCACCCAGGAGACCACTGTGGAACAATGGAATCTCATGGAACCAAGGCCCCATTGTGACAAAGCACGGCCTCATGGAAGCCCAGGGCCACTGGGACATCTCCAGCCTTGGAGGAAGCAAGTGTCCATTGTGCCACAGCACAGCCTCAAATCACAGGAGAGCAGAGGGATGCCATGGAATCTTGGGGAACCAAGTGTCCATTCTAAACACAGCGAGGACTCATGGAACCCAGGAGACCATTGTGATGCTGCCCTTTGTTACAAGGCCTTGCTGTGCAATAACGGAGCTTTGTTCCTACCAGACCTGGCAGTGTCCCAGTGGCACCTGTGTCCCATGAGGCCCCCCTTGGTCACAGCAGAGCCTTGGTTTAACAAGTGACCCTTGTTTCCTTGAGATTCCATTTGTGAAAAACACGTTCACTCTCCTGTGAAAACGTACAAAGTTGAATAAAGGACAATGGGAGGCCAGGACCATGGAGCAAAGGTTATCACAGCCGGGTGCATCTTGGCACTCAGCCAGGAGCACCCTGTTACCTTCGGGGATCCCCCTGAAATACCTTTCCCTTACATCGGCCTGTTGCATATTCATAGACCCTCATGCATATCCATAAATTACTTTACATATCCCAGGAATGATTTCACATGGCCCCTCCCTGGCTCTGCCTTTTCAGAGCATGTGTGTTTCTTGGCTGTGGTTTTGGCTCCTTCTCTTTATCACCTCCAGTTTTTGGGCCTTGCTCCACTCTGCCTTCAGACGGGGAGTGCTGATAGTTGGCAGACCTGTCCAGGTGTCCTCATCCTGTGTGCATTGGATGTTATCCCATCCAAGCAGGCAGTTTAACACAAGCAGCTATTTCACTGAGCATAATTAACAACAGAAATAAAAACTATAGAACCAAGTTACTTTAAAAACAGTCCCAGTCCATATTTGATCCAACTCCAGTCTATCCCGGTCTGGAGGGTTCTGATCCACAGGATCTTCATCCACATGATCCCTGTCCAAGTGATCCCAGCCCATATTTGATCCCAGTCTGTGTGGTCCAGTCTGTGTGGTCCTGCACACACTCCCAGGGTCTGGAATTCCAATTCCCAGCCAGGAAAAAATGTTCCTGTCCTTGAATGTCCTTCCTATCCCCTCAACACAATGCAATAAAATTACAAAAAAAGAAATAATAATTGAAATTAAATAAATTATAATAAAAAAAAAAAAAATCTCTATTCTTCTTTACAATACTCCCAACAATGATTTAAACCAAAACAGCAACTATTACTACAATATTGCCAATGCATATAAATAAACAAATTATATACCAAGAAATACCTTTTGAAAGTTTTAAATCAATAACTAATATACTTTAGATAAAAAATATCTAAAGCACTAACATACAATCTAACACACCTCAGTAAAACAATTCATATTAGAAATATACTAAACACAAAACCAAACACCACTATAACTTCTCACACATTTGAACCAAACAATTAAACTTTATTAACATCCTTAAGAACTCTAAAACAATTTAAATTATTTTTAAAAGATTTACTGGAGATGTGATTTTATTTGGATATTGGGTTTTGAATTTTTAGAGGTTAGACTTTTAAAATGGAAATTTATAGGAATTTAACCAGCAGCGAAGGTGGCACTCTGCAAACAGAACGGACTGAAAATGGACAGGACAGAAATCAGTAACTCTGAAAGTTTTATTTGCTATCAAATACATCCCACACACCCAGCCCCACACAATCCCCATCCCACTGCTCCAAATTGGGATCCCACTTCTCCCAATCTCCTCCAAACCCCATCTCACCCTGGTGGCTGTGGAATGGAGTGAGTTTGGCCTGGGACTGAGTTTTCTTGAGGAGGGAACAAGCAATTTGACGTGGGTTTGAGCTTTTTTGCGTTAAAATTCAGTTATTTTCAGTGGCACTTGAATGGTTTTGAGGTGACAGATGTATCCATATTGGCTTTTGGAGTACAGAGGGATGGAGAAGCAGGCAGGTGTGTTCCCAACATGGATCACAGGGAATGTGAGTGACCAGGGCTGAGCCCAAAGTGCCTCCTCCAGTGGGGGATGGAGCTGGAGCAGCGCACGAAGCTCTTCCCGCACTCGGGGCACTCGCAGGGCTTCCCTTACCGGTGCCTCCGTTCATGTCGGGTCAAGTTAGAGCTGTCTGAGAAGCTCTTCCCACACTGGGGACACTCGTAGGGCCTCTCCCCAGTGTGGATGCGCCGGTGGGTGATGAGGTTGCAGTTGTGCTTGAATCCCTTCCCGCAGTCGGGGCATTGGAAGGGCCTCTCCTCTGTGTGACTCCGATAGTGCAGGAGGAGATAGGTGCTGGTCAGAAACCTCTTCCTGCATTTATCACACTCATAGGGCCTCTCCCCAGTGTGGATCTTTTGGTGGTGGATCAGGTAGGAACGCTGCCTGAAGCTCTTCCCACATTTCCCACACCTGTGTGACCGTTTTCCAGTGTGGATGCTCTGGTGCTGAATCAGGCTGGCACTGTATCTGAACCTCTTCCCACACTCCCCACACTCGTGGGGCCGTTCCCCAGTGTGGATCCTCTGGTGCCTGATCAGGCTGGAGCTGTGGCTGAAGCTCTTCCCACATTCCTCACACTCGTGGGGCCTCTCCCCAGTGTGGATGCGTCGGTGCCTGACAAGATGGGCGTTTCGCCTGAAGCTCTGCCCGCAGTCGGGGCAGCGGAAGGGCCTCTCCTCTGTGTGCGTGCGCTGGTGCTGGAGGAGATCAGAGCTGGTCTTAAATCTCTTCCTGCACTGATCACACTCGTAGGGCCGTTCCCCAGTGTGGCTCCTCTGGTGCACAATCAGGGTTGAGCTCCACCTGAAGCTCTTCCCACACTCCCCACACGTGTGGGGCTTCTCCCCATCATGACCCTGCTCATGGAGCACCAGCTCCGAGCTCTGGCTCCATCTCCGGCCGCCTTCCCGGCCCAGGCTGGCTCTTTCCCCCTCACATCCCCGCCAGCTGCGTTTGCAGCCCCTCCTCGTGCGGCATCTCCGCGCCTTTTCCTCCCCGCTGGCTTCCTGCGCCGTGGAGCCGCTCCAAACGGCCTCTTCCACCAGGTTGTGCCGCGGGCATTTGTCCTCCCTGCTCTCCATGCTCAGCTCCTGCTCTGGGCGAGGAAGGACTAGGACAGGATGGGATTTGACCGAGTGCTTCTTTCTCCTTTCCTTGATGCTCCTTTGTCCCTCCTCTTCCTCCCCCTCCTCTCCCATCCCTCCTCCTCCCTCCTGACCCTTCCTCCTCCTCCCCCTCCATCCCTGCCCTTGCCTCCCTCCTCCTCCTCCCCCAGCAGCAGCCACACCCTCGGTGCTCCGTTCCCGCAGCCCTTGCAGCCGTGGCAGGAGCGGCGATGGAGCCGGGACAGGTCGGGATGGGCAGCGCGGGGCTCTCGGCTGCTCCCAGCCGCTGCGGGCGGTGGGAAGCCGGCCCAGCCCAAAGGAGAGGCAAACTGGGCAAACTGGGGGCTGCACATCCAAACTGGGCCCTGCTGGGGACCCTGCCTGGCCACTTCCAGCCCTTGGGGCTCCTCTTGCCACATCCGCCAGGGGGGAACGCACACAGGGCCGGGGGATCCCAGCAGTGGCAGCACTGGAACTGGTTTGTACTGGGAGTGACTGGGAATGACTGTGAGCATGCTGAGGGACACTGGGATATACTGGGAGTGTCTGTTAACCATACTCAGGTGACTGGAACCACACTGGGAACAGGTGGGATCATGCTGGGAAGAACTGGGACCCCATGCTGGGGGTACCTGGGAGCGAGTGGGAATGACTGGATGTACACTGGGGACAACTGAGCATGACTGGGGCCATGCTGGCAGGGACTGGGATCATCTGTGGATTGGCTGGCACTATACTAGGGACAACTGGGATCACACTGGGAGGAACAGGGAGTGACTGGAACCGTGCTGGGGGCTACTGGGATCCTACTGGGACCAGAGTAGGAGAAGCTGGCCAATGCTGGGAGTGACTGGGATCATACTGGATCATACTGGCAGCCACTGAGACTGCACTGGGGGTGACTGGGAGTGGCTGTGAGCAACTGGCATCAGGCTGGAAGCAACTCAGGGCAACTGGCAGTGACTGGGAACATGCTGGCAGCAACTGGGATACACTGGGAGAAACTGAAACCACACTGGGGATAAATGGGAGCAACTGGAACCACACTGGATGATCATGGGAGCAGCTGTGCCCATGCTGGGTCATACTGGGATCACACTGGGAGTGACTGGGAAGATGCTGGCTCTGACTGGAACCATACTGGAAGAGATTGGGAGCAACTGGGCCCACACTGGGAGTGCCAGGGAGTCACTCTGAGCATGACTGCAATTATGCTGGGAGTGTCTGGGACTGACTGGGGTCATCCTGGGGGTGACTGGAACCATAATGGGAGTGACTACTGGTCCTGCTGGGGTCATCCTGGGAGCCACTGGGAACACACTTTGGGCAACTGCCAGAAACTGGGATCATGCTGGAGGCAACTGGGAGGAACTGGGAAAGACTGGGATCATTCTGAGCTAACTAGAACTGTACTAGGCCAACTGGGATATGCTGGGACTGTCTGTGACCATACTGGGGTTCTGGAAGCACACAGGGAACAGCTGGGACCATGCTGGGGGCAACTGGGAGTGAGTTGGACCATGCTGAGAGGGACTGGGACTATTCTAGGGACAACTGGGATCATGCTGGAAGGAACTGGGAACAAGTGGAACTATACTGGAGGCAACTGGGATCATACTGGGATGACAATGGGAGCAGTTGGATCCGTGCTGGGTGAGACTGGGATCACACTGAGGGTGCTTGGAATCATACTGGGATTGACTGGGAGTGGCTGTGAGGACTGGAATCATGCTGAAAGCAACTGGGAGGAACTGGGAGCATTCTGCAGGTGACTGGGATAAACTGGGAGAGACTGGGAGTCACTGGGATCATACTGGAGGCTCCTGGGGTCATGCTGGCATTGACAGGGAGCAACTGGGATCACACTGGGGGCCACTGGCATTATACTGGGAGTGACTGGGAGCAACTGGGAATGGCAGGATGCAGCTGCGGCAGCTCCCCGGGGACCCCGTGCTGGTGCCGCTCGTGGTGCCGGCTCTGGCTGTGCCCAGATCCCGCTGGAAGGGGATCCCAGCCAGGGACCCCATGGACACCAACTGGGGGAACCCCGGGCCGGGCTCCGACAGTGCCACGGGCAGGGAACGCAGGGACAGGAGAACTGGGGGAACACCGAGATTTGGGGGCTGGGGGGGCACGGGGGAACCAAAGGGGGAACCAAAGGGAGAGCTGGGAGAGCAGGGAACGGGGTTTGGGGGATCCAGGACTGAGAAAAGGGGAGGCTGCAGTGGGCAGAGGGGGGACGGGCTGGGCTAAGGGGGTTCCTGCATCCAGGAAAGGGAGCTCCAAGGGTCCCCGGTGTTCCCATTCCTAGCAAAAGGTGGGAAAACCCGGGATGGCTGGGAATAGGGGTGCCGGCTGTCCTCGGTGTTGAGGAGAGGAGGGGCTGGGGGCTGGGAAAGGCAGGAATTGGGGTCCAGGGGGTCTCTGGGGGAAGGAAAAGGGGGCTCTGGGTGCTGGGAGAGGCGGGATTGCCGGGAAGGGGGTGCCGGGGTTTTTGGTGCCGGATAAGGGGGTGCAGGGTGGATCCCATGCCCGGGAATGGGGGTGCGGGTGGATCCCATGCCCGGGAATGGGGGTTCAGGGGCCCCCGGTGCTCCGGGATGGGCGATCAGAGAGTCCCGGTGCCGGGGGTCCCCCTCAGCTCTCGCCGCCCCCCCGGGGCCCCAGGAGCGCCCCCAGCCCCAGCGCTGGAGCCATCGTGCTGCTCCTCCTCACTCCCAGTGTGACCCCAGTACGGTCCCAGTAGAACTCAGTCACCCGGGAGCTGCTCCCAGCATGATCCCAGTACAGCCCATCACTCCCGCTGCTGCCATCCCCCCCAGCCCTCGCTCCGTTCCGACCTGTCCCGGCTCCATCCCCGCCCCTCCCGCGGGCTGGGAGGGCTCCGGGACCGGGGCAGGAGGAGGAGGGAGGGAGGAAGAGGCGGAGCGGCAGCAGGAAGCGGCGGGAGCAGAGGACGGCCGGGATCGCGCGGCTCCGGCGCTGCCTGAACTCCGGAACCCGGCAGCATCGGCCCCATCCCGCAGGTGCCCGGGGAGGTTCCCCCCTGTCCCAGCCCCTGGGGGTCACACTTGGACTGGGGGTCCCCCTTCTCCTCGGTGCCCGCCCTGCCCAGGCTGCTGGGAGACCCAGCGATCCCAAAAGTTCCCCCTTTTCCATCTCCCCGGGATGCTGGAGGTTATAAATAGCCCAACCCAGGGAACTCCCAGGATATCTGAGCTGAGCTCCCCCTCCCCGCTTACCTGCGCGATGGGGGGGACAATGATCCCACAGGTCGGAGCTGCAAATTCAGGAAGGGTCGACCGCGTGGTTTTCTTCTTTTATTGATGCTCCTTTGTCCCTCCTCTTCCTCCCCCTTCTCTTCCATCCCCCCTCCTCCTCCCCCCTGACCCCGCCTCCTCCTCCCCCTTCATCCCTGCCCTTCCCTCCCTCCTCCTCCTCCCCCAGCAGCAGCGACTCCCTCGGTGCCCCATTCCCAGCCCTGCCACCGCTGTCCCAGCCTGCCCCATTCCCAGCCCTGGCACCGCTGTCCCAGCCTGCCCCGTGCCCAGCCCTGGCACCGCTGTCCCAGCCTGCCCCATTCCCAGCCTTGGCACCGCTGTCCCAGCCCGCCCCGTGCCCGGCCCCGCGGGGCTCCGACCTGCACGGCGGGGCCGGTGTGGGCTCTGTGGCCAAAGTGCACAGAAATCAGAAGTTGACTCTGTTAAACCAGCGGGCCTTCATCTCATCGCTGGGCAGGTCGCCACCGGCAACAAAAAACACTGCAAGAGCCAAAAAATCATCCCCCAGATCTCCTGCTCCTGAAGCTAGCAAGGCTTTGGAGAAAATTACTGATGCTCTGCAAAATAGACAAGCACTTAGTTATGCTCCAGATAAAACTTTTTTCCTTGCAGTTCTAGGAGAAACGCTGAGACTGCCTGGCTCATCTTCCAGTGGGACTCCTCTCAAAATGATCTTTTTTAATAATTGAATGGGTTTTTCTTTCTTACAGTGCACCAAAGACAATTTTCGCACCTTTAGAGATGATTTCTCAAATTGTCATTAAGGGCAGGGCAAGGCTTCTTGCCATAGCAGGTTGTGAATTTAAAATCATCTATTTACCTATGATTAAATCCTATTTTGATTGGGCCATGCAAAAGTCAGAAGATTTACTGTATGCCTGGTTAGATTTTCCAGGTGTTTGCTCTATTCTTTATCCAGCACACAAAGTGATCAAAGCTAAATTATGCTACAAAGAGAAACCCCTTATCAGTGAAGAACCTTTAGATGCAGTTACTCTCTTCATGATGGGTCAGGACAAACACACAAGGCAGTAGTTACCTGGCAAAATAAAAACACTAAATCCTGGGAACAAGACATGGAAAAGGTTGAAGGTTCTCCTCAGATTGTTGAATTGGCTGCAGTTGTAAGAGCATTTCAGCTCTTCCCAGAACCTTTTAACTTAGTCATTGATTCTGCATATGTTGCTAACATTGTTAAGAGAATTGAAGGGTCTGTTTTAAAAGATGTTGGCAATGACAACTTGTGTCTTTGGCTTACCTGTCTTGATCAAATTTTGTTACACAGGACTAATCCTTCCTTTGTTGCTCCCATTAGAGCTCGCTCTGGTCTCCCAGGATTTATGGCAGAAGGGAATGCAGGAGCTGATGCACTGGCACCAGCAGCGTGTGATGAGGGAGCTGCAGGAGACAGGAAAGGCTGCACGTCTGTGCTTCCTGCAGCTCCCTTGCCTGACATTGTTGAACAAGCTAAATTGAGTCATGCCTTTTTTCACCAAAATGCACGGGTGATCAGATGAGATTTTCACATCTCCCTAGAGCAAGCACAAGCCATTGTACGGGCTTGCCCTGACTGCCAGCTAGTTCAACCTATCCCTTCTACAGGAGCAACCAACCCAAGGGGGTTGGAGAGTTTGCAGAAGTGGCAAACAGATGTCACAAAGTACCCTTCCTTTGGGAAATTTAAAAATATCCATGTCTCTAATGATACATTTCCAAAAGCAGTTTTTGCATCTGTACATACAGAAGTAACAGCTAAGCATGTTTGCCAGCATTTTTCACAAGCATTTTCTTCACTGGGTGTCCCTCAAGAAATTAAAACTGGTAATAGTCCTTCATATGCTTCACAAGAATTGACCACATTTTTAAATGACTGGGATGTTCACCATACATTTGGTAATCCCTACTCTCCTACAGGTCAGGGAATGGTGGAAAGAACACATCAAACTCTAAAACACATTTTAGATCCACAAAAAGGGGGGGAGCCCAGGATACACCTCAGAGGAGGCTGAATAGGGCTTTGTATGTTTATAACTTTTTGAATAGCTCTGCAGAAGCTATTTACAGACATTTCAAGAACAATAAAAAAGCAAAACTGAAGGAACACCCCCCAGTTTTAATTAAAAATCTAGAATCAGGAAAAATAGAGGGACCATTTGAGCTTATTACATGGGGCATGGGTTTTTCTTGTATTTCTACAGATACAGGACTCAAGTGGATTCCAGCAAAAAAGTGAAATCATACCACCCATCAAAGCCCGTGGCTGCTTCTGCACCAGCCAGTGACCCTGTGAGTGGGAGCCGAGAGACGGGCACCCAAACGTGAACTACACAGAACCACTCAGAGAAAACTGTCTGCCAGAAATGGATCAAGAAAAGAATGGAGTTGTATTATTAGTGGCACTGGTGCATGCTGCTTTTAACTTTTTAGTTTTATCTTTGCAGTGAAGCTTTACCTGTAACTCAACCAAAAACAAATGTTTGGGTTTCTTTAGCCAAGTCCGCAGGCTCTGACACCATTTGCTTATCTAACACTAGCCCTGATAAACCTTTTTCAACTTGTTTAATTGGAGTTCCTTTCCCAGAGGGTTTTGATAATGTTTCTTTTCAGAAATATTGGCCCTATGATGATCATCACATTTCCCCAACTCCCAGCCCGAGACACCAAACTTACATTGATAATTTTAAAGTTGATAAATCTGAAACTTCAAGAATTAGAAATTTTTGGCTCAGTATTGTTATTTGTTTCATTTTGTAGGAAAAAATGGGCCACATTTAAATGTTACTCCTTATCACCCAGTTTACAGCAATATGACTTCTTCGTGTAATCAAACTAAGCTTCTTAGATATGATGAACCTCATACAGATTGTTTAACAAACTTCCAATTCGATTTCCTAAAGGAATTTGGCTCATCTGTGGAGATAGGGCTTGGCACGGTATTCCCTCAAAAATAGATGGTGGTCCTTGTGCACTGGGACAACTTACAATAATTTCTCCCAGTGTCAAAAAAGCAATCAAAAAGAAAAACAGAAAAATAAGATCTTCCTTAGGGCATCATGATGACAGCAACTGCGATAGTGAGTTTCACCCCTGAAACTCTGGAAAATCAATTGTTACAAGCATTTTTTTGCCTCAGCTAAGTTCTGCAATTGCATTGAAACAGTTAAACAAATTAGGGTGTTGGCTCAGTAAAGAAGTAAATGCCACCTCTACCATAATTAGTGATTTGCTGACAGATGAAGAGGCAGTCAGACATGCCACTTTACAAAACAGAGCTGCTGTTGAATTTCTTTTACTAGCACATGGGCATGGCTGTGAAGATTTTGAAGGATTGTGTTGTATGAATTTGTCTGATCATTCTGCTTCAATTCATAAACAGCTGCAAAACTTAAAAGATTTAGCTGACCAAATTACAACAGGTGATCCATCTTGGTAAGACAGTTTGATGGTTGGAGCGTTGCAACTTGGCTGAAGGAACTTTGTAAGTGAGGCTTGATTGTGTTAGTGGTGATAATTGGAATTATGGTAGTGGTACCCTGTGCACTTCAATGTGTGCAGAGAATGATGAATGAGACAGTTTCCAGCATCTTTTTTGTTCATCAGAATGGGGGAGATGTTGGGAAGGATGAAAGTTTGACAAGAAAGTCTCACATATTTGTATGCTTAACAGAAAGATTTTTAAATGTGGAGTCTGATGAAGGAATAGAGATGGGAGCAAGTTTTGATATAGAAGAAAAGAATTGCTGAGCCAGTCTTACTGGCTAACCAAGGAGGCAAAGGGTGTGTTAGTTAGAAGGGGTTTTTATGGCTTAGAGCAAAGGATAAACCCACCTCAAATAAGAAGATGTTTTTACCAAGCAGAAAGATAGCATAGGCAACAAGTCAGCAAAGTTGCAAGTAGAAAAAAAGTCTCAGAATTTTCCACTGCAAGAAAACTGAAAAACAACTTCTAGCTTAAACTGTAATGTACTAACTTTTAGTGATTAGAGAATAGTAACATGAATATGGTAATTATAGGAGTTTTGATAGGCTATAGGTAGCAGTAAGGGTATAGATTGCTTCTACTGTATTAAGATGCTCAGCAAAGAAAAGTATAGAATGCACTGTAACCAAAACCAAAGGGTCTCCAGGCCTGCCTGCAGCTGGAGCTGACAGCTTGTCCTAGGGTGACGTTATGGTGCTTGTGTCCCCATTCATGTGTTCTGTTTCTGCTGGATATCATGTTCTGTGCCTTTGAGACTGGCTCTGAAGAGTGGAAGTTTTGTTTTGGTTTCTTATCAGCCGCTCCCCCATGGCTGGTGGGACACACAGATGGGGCAGTACCTGGTGCTGCGTTTGCTTTTTGCTTGGCTTTTTTCTCTGCTCTCACTCCTGCTTTGCTATTGCTTCTGCTCATTAGTTAGTTTAGCTAAACAGTCCAGATTTCTTCCTGGACTGTTTCTCCTCTCCTCTTTTTGGCCCCACTTGAACCTGCTCCGGACTGGGACCTGGGAACACCAAGAGTTTGCACCTTGTGGCTGCAGCAGCTGCCCCAGCGCCAGAGGGACCGATAACAGAGCGACCACCCCCAGAGAGACTTTCTGAATTTGTAATCTTTGTCAGAGCAGTGACAGAGTGGTGTCACCTGGTAGTGTTCATTTTGTGTGCTGGGGGTGCTGTGCCTGTTAAATAAACAGGTTCTTTCCACTTCTCTCTGAGGAATCCATCCCAACCCAGTTGAGGGGAGGGGCTGTGTGGGTTTGCTTTGTGGAGGGGCCCCTTTGGACATTCTCTACCAAATTTGCCCTAAATCAGGACACCACCTTTCCAAATTTGCCCTAAATCAGGACACCTGTCCTGGATGGCTCGGGCTGTCTGATGTAACAATAGGGGGGAAAGGGGACTGTGGGGAGAGCAGAGGACATCTAAACAACAGACTGCAATAACA
Source organism: Setophaga petechia (assembly GCA_024362935.1). Taxonomy (NCBI): domain Eukaryota; kingdom Metazoa; phylum Chordata; class Aves; order Passeriformes; family Parulidae; genus Setophaga; species Setophaga petechia. The sequence continues at coordinate 1,390,400 of JANCRA010000099.1, forward strand.
TAATCACACATCAATAAAGCTTCTCTTAATATTCACACAGTATTCATCCCTTAATTGTGAGAGCCAATCATCTCATTAGCCATCTATAACACAAAGGGACCTAAAACCACCGTTAAAAGGCTTGGTTCAACCTAAAATTACGCAAAGGCCTAAAATCAGCCAAAGGCATCTAAAATCCACCCCAAACCTGCCCGGTTTATCCTAAAATCACCCAAACAGGCGCCCAAACTCTACACAAATGAGCTTATATGATCCAAATGAAATCAAAAATCCACCCTAAAACCCACCAGATTTGGCCTAAAATCAGCCAAAGGGGCCTAAAATCCACCCTAAAAGGCTTGAAATCACTGCAAGGGACCTGAACCCCACCCTAAACCTGCCCAGTTTGGTCTAAAATCACCCAAATGGGCCTAAATTCTCCAGGACTGAGACCAAACCCAGCAGCAGAACCAGCACCAGCAGCAAGACTGAGCCTGACACTGGAACTGGTATTGGCAGCGCTACAGGACCGGCACCGGGACTGGGACCAAGACCCAGACCAGAACCAGCACCAGAACTGGCACTGGGACCAAGACTGGGACCAAGCCTGACACTGGGACCGGCACCAGGAGCGCTTTGGAACTGGGACTGGCACCGGCAGCGCTCCAGGACTGGGATCAGGACCGAGACTGGAACCCGGCACCCGCAGCGGGACTGCTCTGGGACCGGGACCAGGACCGAGACCGGGAGCCCTCCAGGACTGAGACCGAGAGCGTCACCGGAACCAGCACCGAGACTGGCAGCGCTCTGGGACCGGGACCGAGACTGAGATTGGCACTGGGAGCACTCCGGGACCAAGACCGGCACCAGTAGCAGCACTGGGTCCAGAACTGCTCTGAGACCGAGACTGAGACCAGCACTGAAACCAGCACCAGCACTGGCACAAAGAATGGCACCGCTCCAGGACTGAGACTGAGACTGGGACTGGGACTGCTCTGGGACTGAGATCGACATGAGAACCAGAATCAGCACTGGGAGTTCTCTGGGACTGAGATGGAGACTGAGGCTGGCACCAGGACCGGGATCAGCGCCAGGATCACTCTGGGACTGGCACCAGGATCAGAAATGGGACTGGAAATGGTATTGGCACTGGGATCCCTCCTGGACCTCTGCGTTCATTCCAGAGAGCTTTGGCTGCGCCCCCGGGCAGGATGGGGAGGGACCCCTGGGCAGGGCGGGACCCCCTCGGTTCACATTGATCCGGTGCAGCCATCCCGGTCCATATGGTCCAGTTTGGATGATCCCAGTCTCTGCTCCTAATCCCTATGGGCCCAGCCTGAGAAACGCTAGTCCATGTGATCCCAGTCTGTACAATCCCAACCCACACAATCCCAGTCCACATGATCCCAGTCTGCATGGTCCTGCACAGCACACACTCCAAGGGTCTGGAATTCCACTTCCCAGCCAGGAAAAGATGTTCCTGCCCTTGAAGGCAAAGCTCTTAAGAAGGGGCTGAAAGCCCAGTGGAGCAAGATCCTACAGTGACATTTCACTGTCAGCCTTCAGAACTTCACCCATGGCTGTTGTAGCTCCTGCACTGGGAATTAAATCAGGGCAGGGTCTTTGGTGGCAGCTGCCCTGGCTCAAGGGAGACACTGGGAGAGAAACAGAGCAGGGAAAGAGAGGCAGGAGAGAAAGGAGGACACAAACACAATCAGCTGAGAAGGTGGCACTCTGAAAAACAGAACTGCAAAAGACTGGAAATGAATGGGACAGAAATCAGTAACTCTGAAAGTTTTATTTGCTATCAAACACATCCCACCCACCCAGTCCCACACAATCCCTATGCCCCTGCTCCAAATTTGGATCCCACTTCTCTCAATCTCCTTCCAATCCCATCTCACTCTGGTGGCTGTCAAACCAAGTGAGTTTGGCATGGGATTGCATTTTTTTGAGGTGGCAATAAGCCATTCTGAGGTGGGATTGAGCTTGTAGGAATAAAAATTCAGTTGTTTTCAGCAGGATTAAGTTGTTTTGAGGTGACCCTCTTGGCTTTTGCAGTGCAAAGAGATGGAGAATGCTGCTCAAAATCCCCCCAGAACCCACAAATCCCCAGAATATTGTCCCCAAACCATCAATTCCCCCTAAAAAACCTCTGAAATTGTGGGACTATAGACATCTTTGATCCATTTCATTCATTTAACCCTGTTTTGGCAGCCTTCAAGGAATGAAGATGAATCAGAAAAAAATTGAGGCCAAAAAAAAGGAGAAGCAGCCAGGTGTGTTCCCAACATGGATCACAGGGAATGTGAGTGACCAGGGCTGTGCCCAGCGTGGCTCCTCCAGTGGGGGATGGAGCTGGAGCAGCGCACGAAGCTCTTCCTGCACTCGGGGCACTCGCAGGGCTTCCCTTACCGGTGCCTCCGCTGGTGACGGGTCAAGTTAGAGCGGTCTGAGAAGCTCTTCCCACACTGGGGACACTCGTAGGGCCTCTCCCCAGTGTGGATGCGCCGGTGGCTGATGAGAATGGAGTTGTGCTTGAATCCCTTCCCACAGTCGGGGCATTGGAAGGGCCTCTCCTCTCTGTGAATCCAATAGTGCTCGAGGAGATGGGACCTGATGTGAAACCCCTTCCCACACTTGGAACACTTGTAGGGCCTCTGCCCTGTGTGGATCTTTTGGTGGCGGATCAGGCTGGAACGCTGTGTGAAGCTCTTCCCACACTCCCCACACTCATGGGGCCGTTCCCCAGTGTGGGTCCTCTGGTGGCGGATCAGGCTGGAGCTGTGGCTGAAGCTCTTCCCACATTCCTCACACTCGTGGGGCCTCTCCCCAGTGTGGATGCGTTGGTGCATGACAAGATGGGCGTTCTGCCTGAAGCCCTGCCCGCAGTCGGGGCAGCGGAAGGGCCTCTCCTCTGTGTGCGTGCGCTGGTGCTTGAGGAGATGGGAGCTGGTCTGAAACCTCTTCCTGCACTGATCACACTTGTAGGGCCGTTCCCCAGTGTGGCTCCTCTTGTGCACAATCAGCGCGGAGTTGCACCTGAAGGACTTCCCACACTCCCCACACGTGTGGGGCTTCTCCCCATCATGACCCTGCTCATGGAGCACCAGCTCCGAGCTCTGGCTCCATCTCCGGCCGCCTTCCCGGCCCAGGCTGGCTCTTTCCCCCTCACATCCCCGCCAGCTGTGTTTGCAGCCCCTCCTCGTGCGGCATCTCCGGGCCTTTTCCTCCCCGCTGGCTTCCTGCGCCGTGGAGCTGCTCCAAACGGCCTCTTCCACCAGGTTCTGCCGCGGGCATTTGTCCTCCCTGCTCTCCGTGCTCAGCTCCTGCTCTGGGTGAGGAAGGACAAGGACAGGATGGGATTTGCCTCCGTGCCACAGGCAAGGGCAAGGAGATCCCCCCAGGGCTGTGCTGCAGCCGGGGCCGTGCTGCGCTGGGAGATGGAGCAGCACAGAGGGGAAAGGGGCATTGACTTCCTCCTCACCTGCCTCAGGGTATCCCGGGGCACCTTCCTCTTCCTCACAGCCTTCTAGGGGTTGGGAATGAGAAATCCTGGTTTGGGGAAAACAAGAGTTGAACACGTTGAGTTTGAAGGTCCCTCTGCCCAAGTCCCTCTCTAAAAGTCAACAGGCATCTGGGCTCCAGAAAAACCTCCCACACACCAAGATTCAGCCCTGAAAAAGCCTCACAGGACCTCCCCGACCCTGCTCCCATCTCTTTGGTGTTTGGAGGTTCCCCCCTATTTCAGCTGCTGGGGGTCACACTTGGATTGGGGGTCCCCCTTCTCCTTGGTGCCCGCCCTGCCCAGGCTGCTGGCAGTGCCAGCAATGCCAAAAGCTCCCCCCTCTTGGCTCTCCCCATTTCGGGATGCCGGGGCTCTTTGGGCTCCCGGGCTCCCTTCTCCCCTCATTCTCTGCTCGGGGCTGCAGCGGCTCCAAGGAGTCCCCCCTGCCCCTCTCCAGGCTCTTGAGGCTCCCGCCAATGGCGGCGCTCCCCCCTCTCTGGGCTCCCCACTTTGGGCTCCTGGGGGACACAGGGCTCTGCTCCTCCAGGCTGCCTCTGCCGGCAGCCGCCACCGCCACCCCCCGATGTCCCCCCGAGGGGCCTTTTCCGCTCAGCCTTGGACTTCTTCATTCTCCAAACATCCCCCCAAAAACCCAACTGGGAGGGACTCCCCGGGATATCTGGGCTGAGCAACCCCTCCCCGCTCACCTGCAGGATGAGGGGGGGGGCGATGATCCCAGGGGTGGGGGCTGCGAATTCAGGAGGGCTCGAGCATGTGGTTCCTTCTGCTTTCCTAGATCCGTCTTTGCCCCTTCTGTTCCATCTCCCCTCCTCCACCTTTCTAACCCCACCTCTTTCTCATATTTCCATCTCTCTTCCTGCATGACTCCTCCTCCCCCCTTACCCCGCCTCCTCCCTCCTCCTCTCCCTCCATCCCTGCCCTTCCCTCCCTCCTCCTCCTCCCCCAGCAGCAGCCACACCCTCGGTGCCCCGTTCCCGCAGCCCTCGCAGCCCGCGGCGGGAGCGGCCATGGAGCCGGGACAGGTCAGGATGGGCAGCGCGGGGCTCTCGGCTGCTCCCAGCCGCTGCGGGCGGGGGGAAGCCAACCCGGGCCAAAGGAGAGGCAAACTGGGCAAACTGTGAGCTGCACATCCAAACTGGGCCTTGCTGGGACCCTGCCTGGCCACTTCCAGCCCTTGGGGCTCCTCTCGGCACATCCGCCAGGGGGGAACGCATACAGGCCTGGGGGATCCCAGCAGTGGCAGCACCGGGACTGGTTTGTACTGGGAGTGACTGGGAATGACTGAGAGCATGCTGAGGGACACTGGGATATACCAGGAGTGTCTGTTAACCATACTCAGGGGATGGAACCACACTGGGAACAGGTGGGACCATGCTGGGAAGAACTGGGACCCCATGCTGGGGGTACCTGGGAGCGAGTGGGAATGACTGGGTGTACACTGGGGACAACTGGGCATGACTGGGACCCTGCTGGCAGGGGCTGGGATCATCTATGTAGTACCTGGGACTATACTAGGGAGAACTGGGATCACACTGGGAGGAACAGGGAGTGACTGGAACTGTCCTAGAGGCTACTGAGATCCTACTGGGATCCTACTGGGATCACAGTAGGAGAAGCCAGGCAATGCTGGGAGTGACTGGCATCATACTGGATCATACTGGCAACCACTGGGACTGCACTGAGGGTCACTGGGAGTGACTGTGGCAACTGGCATCAGGCTGGAAGCAACTCAGGGCAATCGGCAGTGACTGGGAACATGCTGGGAGCAACTGGGATACACTGGGAGAGACTGAAATCACACTGGGGCTAAATGGGAGCAACTGGAACCACACTGGATGATCATGGGAGCAGCTGTGCCCATGTTGGGGTCATACTGGGATCCTATGGGAAATGGGTGGGATCATACTGGGAGTGACTGGGAAGGTTCTGGCTCTGACTGGAACCATACTGGAAGTGACTGGGAGCAACTGGGCCCAAACTGGGAGTGCCAGGGAGTCACTCTGAGCATGACTGCAATAATACTGGGAGTGTCTGGGACTGACTGGGGTCATCCTGGGGATGACTGGAACCATGCTGGGAGTGACTACTGCTCCTGCTGGGGTCATCCTGGGAGCCACTGGGAACACACTTTGGGCAACTGCCAGAAACTGGGATCATGCTGGAGGCAACTGGGAGGAACTGGGAAAGACTGGGATCATTCTGAGCTAACTAGAACTGTACTAGGCCAACTGGGATATGCTGGGACTGTCTGTGACCATACTGGGGGGACTGGAAGCACACTGGGAACAGCTGGGACCATGCTGGGGGCAACTGGGAGTGAGTTGGACCATGCTGAGAGGGACTGGGAGTATTCCAGGGACAACTGGGATCATGCTGGAAGGAACTGGGAACAAGTGGAACTATACTGGAGGCAACTGGGATCATACTGGGATGACAGTGGGAGCAGTTGGATCCATGCTGGGTGAGACTGGGATCACACTGATGGTGCTTGAAATCATACTGGGATTGACTGGGAGTGGCTGTGAGGACTGGAATCATGCTGAAAGCAACTGGGAGGAACTGGGAGTGACTGGCAGCATTCTGAAGGTGACTGGGATAAACTGGGAGAGACTGGGAGTCACTGGGATCATACTGGAGGCTCCTGGGGTCATGCTGGCATTGACAGGGAGCAACTGGGATCACACTGGAGGCCACGGGCATCATACTGGGAATGACTGGGAGTGATTTGAGTTACACTACAAGAGACCAGGATAATACAAGGAGTGACCAGGATCATACTGGGAGTGACTGGGATCATACTGGGAGTAGCTACAATCAGACTGGGACTGTAGGGGGTGTGATTGGTCCCTGTCTGGGGGGTGCTGGGAGCTGCCAGGCGCATGCTGGGAGCCGACTGCGCAGCCACTGGGAGGAACTGGGAGCAACTGGGAATGGCAGGATGCAGCTGCAGCAGTGGCAGCTCCCCGGGGGCCCCGTGCCGGTGCCGCTCGTGGTGCCGGCTCTGGCTGTGCCCAGATCCCGCTGGAAGGGGATCCCAGCCAGGGACCCCATGGACACCAACTGGGGGAACCCCGGGCTGGGCTCCGACAGCGCCACGGGCAGGGAACGCAGGGACAGGAGAACTGGGGGGACACCGAGATTTGGGGGCTGGGTGGGCATGGGGGAACCAAAGGGGGAACCAAAGGGAGAGCTGGGAGAGCAGGGAACGGGGTTTGGGGGTTCCAGGACTGAGAAAAGGGGAGGCTGCGGTGGGCAGAGCGGGGACGGGCTGGGCTAAGGGGGTTCCTGCATCCAGGAAAGGGAGCTCCAAGGGTCCCCGGTGTTGCCCATTCCCAGCAAAAGATGGGAAAAGCCAGGATGGCTGGGAATAGGGGTCCCGGCTGTCCTCGGTGTTGAGGAGAGGAGGAGCTGGGGGCTGGGAAAGGCAGGACTTGGGGTCCAGGAGGTCTCTGGGTGAAGGAAAAGGGGGCTCTGGGGGCTGGGAGAGGCGGGATGGCCGGGAAGGGGGTGCGGGGGTTGCCGGTGCCGGATAAGGGTGTGCAGGGTCGATCCCATGCACGGGAATGGGGGTGCGGGGGCATCCCGGCACCCAGGAATGGGGGTTCAGGGGCCCCCCGGCGCTCCGGGATGGGCGATCAGAGAGTCCCGGTGCCGGGGGTCCCCCTCAGCTCTCACTGCCCCCCCGGGCCTCAGGAGCGCCCCCAGCCCCAGCGCTGGAGCCATCGCGCTGCTCCTCCTCACTCCCAGTGTGATCCCAGTACGGTCCCAGTAGAACTCAGTCACCCGGGAGCTGCTCCCAGCATGATCCCAGTACAGCCCAGTCACTCCCACTGCTGCCATCCCCCCCAGCCCTCGCTCCGTTCCGACCAGTCCCGGCTCCATCCCCGCCCCTCCCGCGGGCTGCGAGGGCTCCGGGCCCGGGGGAGGAGGAGGAGGAGGGAGGGAGGAAGAGGCGGAGCGGCAGCAGGAAGCGGCGGGAGCAGAGGACGGCCGGGATCGCGCGGCTCCGGCGCTGCCTGAACTCCGGAACCCGGGAGCATCGGCCCCATCCCGCAGGTGCCCGGGGAGGTTCCCCCCTGTCCCAGCTGCTGGGGTCACACTTGGACTGGGGGTCCCCCTTCTCCTCGGTGCCCGCCCTGCCCAGGCTGCTGGGAGACCCAGCGATCCCAAAAGTTCCCCCTTTTCCATCTCCCCGGGATGCTGGAGGTTATAAATAGCCCAACCCAGGGAACCCCGAGGATATCTGAGCTGAGCTCCCCCTCCCCGCTCACCTGCGCGATGGCGGGGCAATGATCCCACAGGTCGGAGCCGCAAATTCAGGAAGGGATCGACCGCGTGGTTTTCTTCTTTTATTGATGCTCCTTTGTCCCTCCTCTTCCTCCCCCTTCTCTTCCATCCCCCCTCCTCCTCCCCCCTGACCCCGCCTCCTCCTCCCCCTTCATCCCTGCCCTTCCCTCCCTCCTCCTCCTCCCCCAGCAGCAGCCACACCCTCGGTGCCCCATTCCCAGCCCTGGCACCGCTGTCCCAGCCCGCCCCGTGCCCGGCCCCGCGGGGCTCCGACCTGCACGGCGGGGCCGGCGTGGGCTCCGTAGCCAAGGTGCACAGAAATCAGAAGTTGACTCTCTTAAACCAGCGGGACCTGCATCTCATTGCTGGGCAACAAAAAACAGTGAAAGAGCCAAAAAATCATCCCCCAGATCTCCTGCTCATGAAGCTAGCAAGGCTTTGGAGAAAATTACTGATGCTCTGCAAAATAGACAAGCACATAGTTATGCTCCAGATAAACCTTTTTTCCTTGCAGTTCTAGGAGAAATGCTGAGACTGCATGGCCTCATCTTCCAGTGGGACTCCTCTCAAAATGATCTTTTTTAATAATTGAATGGGTTTTTCTTTCTTACAGTGCACCAAAGACAATTTTCGCACCTTTAGAGATGATTTCTCAAATTGTCATTAAGGGCAGGGCAGGGCTTCTTGCCATAGCAGGTTGTGAATTTAAAATCATCTATTTACCTATGAATAAATCCTATTTTGATTGGGCCATGCAAAAGTCAGAAGATTTACTGTATGCCTGGTTAGATTTTCCAGGTGTTTGCTCTATTCTTTATCCAGCACACAAAGTGATCAAAGCTAAATTATGCTACAAAGAGAAACCCCTTATCAGTGAAGAACCTTTAGATGCAGTTACTCTCTTCATGATGGGTCAGGACAAACACACAAGGCAGTAGTTACCTGGCAAAATAAAAACACTAAATCCTGGGAACAAGACATTGAAAAGGTTGAAGGTTCTCCTCAGATTGTTGAATTGGCTGCATTTGTAAGAGCATTTCAGCTCTTCCCGGAACCTTTTAACTTAGTCATTGATTCTGCATATGTTGCTAACATTGGTAAGAGAATTGAAGGGTCTGTTTTAAAAGATGTTGGCAATGACAACTTGTGTCTTTGGCTTACCTGTCTTGATCAAATTTTGTTAGGACTAATCCTTCCTTTGTTGCTCCCATTAGAGCTCACTCCGGTCTCCCAGGATTTATGGCAGAAGGGAATGCAGGAGCTGATGCACTGGCATCAGCAGCGTGTGATGAGGGAGCTGCAGGAGACAGGAAAGGCTGCACGTCTGTGCTTCCTGCAGCTCCCTTGCCTGACATTGTTGAACAAGCTAAATTGAGTCATGCCTTTTTTCACCAAAATGCACGGGTGCTCAGACGAGATTTTCACATCTCCCTGGAGCAAGCACAAGCCATTGTACGGGCTTGCCCTGACTGCCAGCTAGTTCAACCTATCCCTTCTACAGGAGCAACCAACCCAAGGGGGTTGGAAAGTTTGCAGAAGTGGCAAACAGATGTCACAAAGTACCCTTCCTTTGGGAAATTTAAAAATATCCATGTCTCTATTGATACATTTCCAAAAGCATTTTTTGCGTCTGTACATACAGGAGAAACAGCTAAGCATGTTTGCCAGCATTTTTCACAAGTATTTTCCTCACTGGGTGTCCCTCAAGAAATTAAAACTGATAATAGTCCTTCATATGCTTCACAAGAATTGACCACATTTTTAAATGACTGGGATGTTCACCATACATTTGGTATTCCCTACTCTCCTACAGGGAATGGTGGAAAGAACACATCAAACTCTAAAACACATTTTAGATCCACAAAAAGGGGGGGAGCCCAGGATACACCTCAGAGGAGGCTGAATAGGGCTTTGTATGTTTATAACTTTTTGAATAGCTCTGCAGAAGCTATTTACAGACATTTCAAGAACAATAAAAAAGCAAAACTGAAGGAACACCCCCCAGTTTTAATTAAAAATCTAGAATCAGGAAAAATAGAGGGACCATTTGAGCTTATTACATGGGGCATGGGTTTTTCTTGTATTTCTACAGATACAGGACTCAAGTGGATTCCAGCAAAAAAGTGAAATCATACCAGCCATCAAAGCCCGTGGCTGCTTCTGCACCAGCCAGTGACCCTGTGAGTGGGAGCCGAGAGACGGGCACCCAAACATGAACTACACAGAACCACTCAGAGAAAACTGTCTGCCAGAAATGGATCAAGAAAAGAATGGAGTTGTATTATTAGTGGCACTGGTGCATGCTGCTTTTAACTTTTTAGTTTTATCTTTGCAGTGAAGCTTTACCTGTAACTCAACCAAAACCAAATGTTTGGGTTTCTTTAGCCAAGTCCGCAGGCTCTGACACCATTTGCTTATCTAACACTAGCCCTGATAAACCTTTTTCAACTTGTTTAGTTGGAGTTCCTTTCCCAGAGGGTTTTGATAATGTTTCTTTTGAGAAATATTGGCCATATGATGATCATCACATTTCCCCAACTCCCAGCCCAAGACACCAAACTTATATTGATAATTTTAAAGTTGATAAATCTGACCTTCAAGAATTAGAAATTTTAGGCTCACTAACTATGGACACTTGTTATTTGTTTCATTTTGTAGGAAGAAATGGGCCACATTTAAATGTTACTCCTTATCACCCAGTTTATAGCAATATGACTTCTTTGTGTAATCAAACTAAGCTTCTTAGATATGATGAACCTCATACAGATTGTTTAACAAACTTCCAGTTCGATTTCCTAAAGGAATTTGGCTCATCTGTGGAGACAGGGCTTGGCACGGTATTCCCTCAAAAATAGATGGTGGTCCTTGTGCACTGGGACAACTTACAATAATTGCTCCCAGTGTCAAAAAAGCAATCAAAAAGAAAAATAGAAAAATAAGATCTTCCTTAGGGCATCATGATGACAGCAACTGCGATAGTGAGTTTCACCCCTGGAACTCTGGAAAATCAATTGTTACAAGCATTTTTTTGCCTCAGCTAAGTTCTGCAATTGCATTGAAACAGTTAAACAAATTAGGGTGTTGGCTCAGTAAAGAAGTAAATGCCACCTCTACCATAATTAGTGATTTGCTGACAGATGAAGAGGCAGTCAGACATGCCACTTTACAAAACAGAGCTGCTGTTGAATTTCTTTTACTAGCACATGGGCATGGCTGTGAAGATTTTGAAGGATTGTGTTGTATGAATTTGTCCAATCATTCTACTTCAATTCATAAACAGCTGCAAAACTTAAAAGATTTAGCTGACCAAATTACAACAGGTGATCCATCTTGGTAAGACAGTTTGATGGTTGGAGCATTGCAACTTGGCTGAAGGAACTTTTTAAGTGAGGCTTGATTGTGTTAGTGGTGATAATTGGAATTATGGTAGTGGTACCCTGTGCACTTCAATGTGTGCAGAGAATGATGAATAAGACAGTTTCCAGCATCTTTTTTGTTCATCAGAATGGGGGAGATGTTGGGAAGGATGAAAGTTTGACAAGAAAGTCTCACAGATATGTATGCTTAACAAAAAGATTTTTAAATGTGGAGTCTGATGAAGGAATAGAGATGGGAGCAAGTTTTGATATAGAAGAAAAGAATTGCTGAGCCAGTCTTACTGGCTAACCAAGGAGGCAAAGGGTGTGTTAGTTAGAAGGGGGTTTTATGGCTTAGAGCAAAGGATAAACCCACCCCGAACAAGATGATGTTTTTACCAAGCAGAAAGATAGCACAGGTAAACAAGGCAGCAAAGTTGCAAGTAGAAAAAAAGTCTCAGAATTTTCCACTGCAAGAAAACTGAAAAACAACTTCTAGCTTAAACTGTAATGTACTAACTTTTAGTGATTGGAGAATAATAACATCAATATGGTAATTATAGGAGTTTTGATAGGCTATAGGTAAAAGGGTATAGATTGGTTCTACTGTATTAAGATGCTCAGCAAAGAAAAGTATAGAATGCATTGTAACCAAAACCAAAGGGTCTCCAGGCCTGCCTGCAGCTGGAGCTGACAGCTTGTCCTAGGGTGACGTTATGGTGCTTGTGTCCCCATTCATGTGTTCTGTTTCTGCTGGATATCATGTTCTGTGCCTTTGAGACTGGCTCTGAAGAGTGGAAGTTTTGTTTTGGTTTCTTATCAGCCGCTCCCCCGTGGCTGGTGGGACACACAGATGGGGCAGTACATGGTGCTGCTTTTGCTTTTTGCTTGACTTTTTGCTCTGCTCTCGCTCCTGCTTTGCTTTTGCTTCTGCTCATTAGTTAGTTTAGCTAAACAGTCCAGATTTCTTCCTGCACTGTTTCTCCTCTCCTTTGTTTGGACCCACTTGAACCTGCTCCGGACTGGGACCTGGGAACACCGAGAGTTTGCACCTTGTGGCTGCAGCAGCTGCCCCAGCGCCGGAGGGACCGATAACAGAGCGACCACCCTCAGAGAGACTTTCTGAATTTGTCATCTTTGTCAGAGCAGTGACAGAGTGGTGTCACCTGGTATTGTTCATTTTGTGTGCTGGGGGTGCTGTGCCTGTGTGGTGGTTTGACTGGAAATGGGACATCTGGGATTTGCTGTTTATGCTGTGGTCACCAATAGGCATTCGGATTTTAATATTGGCACCTGGTTTGGCCACTGGAGCACTGGATCCGCCTCTGAGACCACCCACACAGGGGTTAAAAGCAGGGCTCTCCTCCCTCGGAGCCCTCTTTGAATTTCCGGTGGGAGGCGTTAGATCTCTCCCCCGGCTCAGCTGCTAGCTGGGTGGGGGAGGGGAAAGCCACGGGGCCCGGCTGAGGTAGGCCTGACCCGGAGGGATGGAAGGGTGGAGGAGCGAAGTGCCGGGAAGCACCGAGCAGCCTGTTCCCCCCTCCACCTTTGGAGATGGAGAGAGAGAGTGCAGCCTGTGCTTGAGACTGAGTTACCTTGAAACTTGATATCATGTGCCGGCAGCAGGCAGCACGGCTGAGGAGGAGAAGGGGGGTCAGCGAGAAGGTCTCCGGCCGCTGTGGGAGGCTCCGGGCGGTGCAGCGAGGAGCCCAGCCGCCTGTGAGAGCTTTTAACCCTTTGTGGACAATGAAAACTTTACAGAACATTACCCTTCCTAGAAAAGGAGATAAGAGTGGAGGATGAAAGAAGAAATAGCCCAGTGGGGAGGTCGTGCAAGAGAGAAAGAGAGATGTTGAAGGAATGGAGAAAGATGGAGTGGCATTTTTTGCTGGACTCTTTTGTTTTATATCCATGGACTGTTTCCTTGTGATACAGAGACTGCATCCAGGGGGAGGCAAGGACTCAGAGCCAAGAGAGTTCAGTGTCGAGACCCCTCGGCCCCAGGGAGTGTGAAAGAAATGGGGGGACAAAGGTCCCAGAGATGAGACTGTGCTCTGTTTGGAATGAGACAAGGCATCTTTAAAAAGACCACCCTCAGAGCAGGCCTCTGCCCCATGCAAGGTGGTGAGAGCACCGGGTATGGAAGGAAGATGTCACAATGGCAAAGGATCTCCGGGCGGTGCTGATTGTGACAAGAAGTCCATGGCACAAGGAAGGACTCCGTCTACTCTTGATGAACTGGAGATTTGATTATCTAAAGGGTGGTGCCAGACCAAGTGTTGATAATTTTGGGAAATGTAAATGTGCTGGGAATTTGGTGGGAGGAGGAGGGGGAGTGTTTCTGTATAGTTTTCATTTTCCTTGTGTTTATTTTCTTCCTTTGTGGTTTAGTTTTTGTAGTTTAGTTATTAAAGTTTTCTCTTCTTTCCCCTAAGTAGGAGTCTGCTTTGCTTATTTCCAGGTACCACCTCACAGCATACGCCAGGGAGAGGGAATTTTCGTGGGGTCACTGGCATTGTGCAGTGTCAAACCATGACATGCTCCCAGCAGCGCCTCTTATAATTCCATGCTGTTTTCCAGGTACCAGGTCAATGTATCTTTCTTCATTGGTATCCGTATCTCATCGGGCTCCTTTCCAGTAATCTGTAACGCCCGTTCACAACCCTTCTTAAGCAAATCAGCCAAAATTTCGATTTTTTGAAGAAGGGTTTTATGTTGCTGAAGTGGGGGAGATATCCATTCTAAGGCCCATGTCTCCCCCATTTTTCTGTCTTGCTGAGTAAGTGCACCCAGTAAAAACTTAGTTCCACACCAAACTGTCAGCTGTATGGGGAGGTTAAGATCTTGTCTCCGGACACTACCCTGTGTTACACAGTCCAGTATCTGTTGAAGTATCTTAACCTGTTCAGAGGTTATACGGACAGGCTGTGCCGAGTTAGTCCCTTTCAGCAAAGGTCGAAGTTCATCTAATAACTCTTTTGGGATGCTCACAATAGGTTGTAGCCATTGCAGATCACTAAGTAACTTCTGTGCATCATGCAATGTATGTATTTTAATATTCAATTGTAGTTTCTGGGGGGTAACAACCTGATCGGTAAGTATCTTTCCTAGATATTTCCAGGGTGCAGATAATTGAATTTTCTCAGGAGCTACAAGCAGTCTATGTAATTTTAGAGCATCATGTATTTCTTGAATTTGTTGACCTGTAAAAGGTTGCGGCTGCACAAATAAAATATCATCCATGTAACGAAAAATGGCAGTTTCGGGCCAGGCTTGCCGTAAAGGTTGTAACGCGTTGTCAATATACAGTTGACACAAGGTGGCGCTGTTGCGCACGCCCTGCAGCAATGACACCCATTCACATCTGTTGTCTGGTTCTCTGTTTAAGGCCAGCAAGGTAAAGGCAAACCTCCGAGTGTCTCGAGGGTGGAGAGGAATAGTAAAAAAGCAGTCCTTAAGATCCACAACCAGCAGTGGCCAGTCCCTTGGCAACATAGCTGTGTTAGGTAAACCTGGTTATAAGGCGCCCATAGGCTCCATTTGTTCATTTACAGCCCGTAGGTCATGTAACAAGCGATACTTTCCCGACTTCTTTTTAACAACAAAAATAGGTGTATTCCATGGGCTTATTGACAACTGTAAATGACCTTGTTTATATTGTTCCTGCACTCGTAAATGTGCTTGTTCCAGACTTTCCCTTTTTAATGGCCATTGCTTAACCCACAGAGCAGTGTCGGTGGTCCATGTTAGTGGGATTGGGAAAGTCCACGCAATGGCCACTAGCCCAAAGGGTGTTCATTTGTCAGCACTACTCCCAGTTGAGCCAGAATGTCCTGACCAACAAGGCACTGTACAGAAGGGGGCAAAGGTACAACTGAGAAAACACTCCGTAAAATTCTTCTGTTAACAGTTACAGATAACATGGGTGATGTTCTTGCAAGCGTTAGACCTCCAACCCCTGTAACCGTCACTGTTGTCTGCTGTAATGGCCAGTTGTGGGGCCAGCAATCTGGACTAATAATGCTGGAGTCTGCACCAGTATCCAATAAACCTTCCAAGGTTTGCCTCTCATCCTGATATTCTGTTAATACAGTGCGTTTTGGCTGGTCGTTTAGATTCATTGTTAATAGAGTAAATCCTCCGGTGGAGCCAAAGCCTTGCTCTCCCCTCAACTGTGATTGACAAGGGGGTAATGTTTTAGTCATTTGCTCCAATGGAACTAATTGAGCTATCCTCTGTCCCTTCTCAATTCGTATCGGTGGAAAAGGAGTATGTACCATAACACAAATTTCTCCAGTAGAGTCAGCATCGATAATCCCAGTTAAAACAAATAATCCCATCATAGTGGCCGATGATCGTCCCAGTAACAAAGCTCCCATAGGCTGTCTGTCGATGATGACTGGTCCTTTTATTCCAGTCGGAACCTTTTCCGGCCGAGTGGTCATCAACGTTACTGCTACTGAGGCTGCCACGTCCAGCCCAAGGCTGCCGGCGGTGGCTGGCTGGAGAGGGGCTGGGCTGAGGTGTTGACAGCTGCTACTTGTGTCTGGGTGCAGCGGGTGTCTGCTGTGTTCGTGCTCCCCTTTATGTTTCCCAAGCAACGTCAGCAAATTCTGGTGTTGTGGGTGTCCGAGCGGCAGCTTTGACACCAAACATCAGCTGCGTGACAGGTCCGTCGGGTGTGTCCCCTGCCTTTGCACCGGTAACACTTGAATCAGCCAGTAGATGGAGCCCGCGGAGTATTTGCTGCTGCTGCCTGTAAGGGCGCGAGTGCTGCCAAAACCTAACTCTGGGACGCTGCTGCCTGGTCCTTTAATCCTATCCCTAACTCTTTAATGGCTTCTACTAACATCGCCTGACTCCCTAAGGCACATTTGCCATTCGTTCTAAAGCTTCTTCTATAATCCAATTAGCTGCTAGGGTAGTTAGTACATTCCTGGTAGTCTGGTTGCTATTCTGGAGGGCACATTGTTTCAGTAAAGCACCCTTCATGTAATCAGGGACTCCTGCTCACTCCATAGCAGTGGCTGCCTTATCTATAAACGATCCGAATGACTCATCTCTACCCTGATTTATCCCCATGTATGAGGGAACCCCGCCTGGATTTTTTATTCTATCTATAGCCAGTCGCACCAGTCGCATAGCTTCTCGACATTTATCGGGACTGATTAATGCTTGCGCTTCTGTTCGAGCGAAAGCCCCTACACCCAATAGTTCATCCAAAGTTATTCCATGTAATGGGTCACCTGGCTGCCAGACTAGTGCTACAGATTCCTGGCAGAGTGCTTGCCAATGTGCATTAAACAGAAGCTGCTGATCTTGAGTAAAGATAAGCTTCGCAATTCCTCTGCAATCAGCTGGCAATAGCACCTGGGTACCCCAAATATAGTCAAGCATTTGCTTTGTAGGCTCTGTTGTGACGCCGAACTGGCTAACTGTGGACCGTAATTGTGATAACAGCTTCCAATCTAACGCAGTGATCACTGACTGCAATCCACCCCCTTACAGAGGCGTATACACCACTGGGCAGGCAACTTCCATGGCTGCTGCCATAGCCTCACTATCCCCCGAATCCATGATCTCTTTTGCTACCGCTGCCCATGCCTTCTTCCTCTCCTGTGCAATGGTCCCCGCTAGGGCACTCTCTGCCCCAGGGATCGGCTCATTGCTAGGAGAGGGAGATGGAACCTCTGGCCATGGTGCAGGTGGTGCAGACGGCGCAGACAGTGCTGCTGTGGAATTTATGGGGGAGGGGGCGCTGCCTGAAGCAGAAGCCGAGGGAGGTGGCAGAATGATTGTAGCTGTAGCAGGGGGTAACGGAAAGTCTGCCCAGTCCCCATAACTTTTATTCCTGTCATGAGCTGCACTAGCTTGCAGCGCTGCCTTCTTTTCTACCTGATATTGTATTAACTCATTATGCACCACTCGCCACAACTGCCTAACTTCTTTGATGTCTTATCATCATCCAGAACTACCTCCAGCAACTTATCCCCAAACTTACGCCACTCACTTAATTCATGAACTGAATGAGGATTTTGGAAGAATCCCTGTGCATACCCATAAGCTAATAACCCAGGAAGCTCTTTCTGCAAATCTATACCCTTAACCTGACGCTTTTTTAAAAAGCAAGTAAATAAATCATACGCTGCTTGCCTTTCCATATTAAATTGTGAGCGCTCTTTGCAGCCTTACAGGTTTCGGCAGTACGTATCAGCCGGGTCCTCCGGTGAGTTCCCCCAGGGCGCGGCACCTTCCCCTTTTTCAGCAGTGCTTTTTCGTCGTCCCGACTGCGACAGGACCCGAACTC
Organism: Setophaga petechia; assembly: GCA_024362935.1. Lineage (NCBI taxonomy): Eukaryota > Metazoa > Chordata > Aves > Passeriformes > Parulidae > Setophaga > Setophaga petechia. The sequence goes on from JANCRA010000099.1 coordinate 1,407,858, forward strand.
CTTCACCGATCCCCCGTGGTTGCCAGTATCACGTACGAGTCACCATTTTGTTGGGAAACAGCGGAAGAAACGTGGGACTTAACATAAGCCATCAGCGAATCTCGAACTTTATTGATAGGTACACATATTTATATCGGTGTTAATGAAGCTCATACATATTGCAAAGGCGAGCTCATTATTGGTTAGTTACTTATCAGCCAACTACGCCTACTTCTACATTCTTGTAGTTATTCTATTGAAACTGTTCTACACATTTCTGCCAAAGATTTTCCTCCCTATCCTGATGTTGCATCAAGGGCACAATGTCCTTGCCTGTTATTGGACACTGACTACTGGCTCCTGTACTTGTCTCCTTCTAGCTTAACCAGTGGTACTATGTCTACGTGACCCTTCTCAGATAGCCAGGTGTCCAAAAAGCTCTCCACAGTCGGCGGCGCGGGTTGCAGTCCCCCCATGGTGAGGCTCCGCTCCTCCCACCTCTGCCGCCGGGAGAGCTCTCTGCCCACGCCCACCCCCGTCCGGAGCCGCCTCAGGTGAGCCGCCCGCCGCAGCTGCTCTCCATGGCGCGGTGCCCACGCCGAGTCGGGAGCGGCACAGCCCCACCGCGCCCCGAGCCGCGGCTCCTTCCTCCATCACAGCACGGCTGCTGACTCCTTGTGCGTGTGACTTGCAGCGCCTGCACTGCAAGCACTTTTTTGCAACTCCATATGCAAGTAATCTCGGGAGTTCTTTTCCCAAGTCGATAGTCTATAGTCCCCACTTTTCTAAAAAGCATTTAAAAAGTTTATACGCCACTTGTCTCTGCATTACCTTCTAATCTGATCAGCGCTCTGTTGAAGCTTTGCAAGACTTCGGCAGCGCGTAGTCAGCTGAGCCCCTCTGTAGGGTCGCCCAGGGCATGGAGTCCTGCTCTTTTGCCTCCTTCGCTGTGTCGGGACTGACACGGATTACTGCACCCGACCGTGGCTCCCAGGTTCAAACTCCCCATTAGCAGGGTCCCTGTTCGGGTGCCAGTTGTCGCAGCCAGCCATTTGTTGCAGTGCAGGGAAGGCTCGAGACACTCAATATGAGTGAGAATCAGCAAGCTTCATTTATTGAATAGAGCATCAAACATTTATGCACAACAAGTAATAAGCTCATACATATTCTGGAAACTAAACAGTCTATTGGTTATACTAGAATATCAGTTCTTCTTCATACCTTAGACGTTACATCTACTTTTTCTCATGTCTCTTTCAATTACAGCATCTTTGCTATCAGAATACAGCTTATGCTTCAAGGCCACCGTGTCCTTGCAGGTGTACAGACTTAGATTAGCCACAGTCTTGTACTTTTCCAATTCTTAGTTAACTATTCTTCCAACACACCAGCTGCTGGGAAAGTTGAACAGTGCAACAGACTACCTAAGACTACCCTGAAGGCACTTCGGGGGGAACTTTTAGAAACTGGGAAGTGAACTTAGCAAATCCACCTGGATGGTCAACACCCAAGGGTCTCTCAGTCGAGTTGCTCCTGCCCAGTCTGAACCCCTGCACACAGCGGATGGAGACAAGAGTTCCTGTGATACACATGAAAGGATTTTAGGAAAGACTGTTTGGATTAATCCCACTGCAGGCAGGGCAAACCCATCCGTGGAACTGTTTTTGCTCAAGGACCTGGTTACACGTGGTGGGTAATGCAGAAAGATGGAAAAAGCCATTGTGTACCACAGGGAAACCTAGTCTTAAGTGAGAACCGTGTGTAAGGTTTCATTGTGATGCAGATGGAAATAGGATGAGGTTGGACAGTATCCTGGATTGCAAGGCAATGTGTGTGTGCTATTTGCATCTGTTAGAGGTGGGGCTCTTATCTTCTGTGAATTGGGCAGTTTTCTTTATCTCTTCCACAAACTAGTCCTCCCTCTGGGAAGACATCTGCTGTTAATAGTCCATTGAGTGTCACTGCAGGACTGATAAAATTACATCATCCCATTGTGAGATGCTCCGCCCAGAGGGAGGAGCCAAACATTCCTAATTGGATATGATCTGAGATTTTGGGACACTAGAACAGCCTTTTCCATTAGATTCCCAGAGGAAGACCAGGCCTCTCTACACCACCACTGGATCTTCAGAGGAAGACTACATCCTTCTACAGGATCACTGCTCCAACAGAACCACATCTGCCACTCCAGGAGGACTGCAGCCACGATTTCAATTGAACTGCTACCAACACCCTGACCAACAAGGTGTCAGGTCATATTCTGACTCTGTCAATGCTGTTTTGTATTACTGCATTGTTTATTTGTTTAATTTTTTTCCCTAATAAAGAACTATTATTCCTGCTCCCAAATCTTTGCCTGAGAGCCCCCCTTAATTTCATAATTATAACAATTTGGAGGAGGGGGCTTACATTTTCCATTTTAAGGGAGGCTCCTGCCTTTCTTAGCAGACGCCTGTCTTTCCAAACCAAGACACCGGTCCCTCAGGGATAATCAACATCAAATGAGGTAGAATTTCTCAAAAGGTAACTACACCAAGCCCCATTAAAAAACTTCCACCGGAGCACAAGGTGGCCTCACACTATGACACAACTGTTCAAGCCGACAATGCCTACAATTGATGACGGTCAAGAAAAGCAAACACCCGTTATAGACCACATGGGCCAACCATCTTGTAACCAGGGGCAAAACTGGAGTTGGTGAGTGCAGAATCTGTTGTTTTAACCAACTATTTTGCAATATTGACAGGACAGCTGGAGCCCGAAGACTGGCCTCATGAACTATTAATTTTAGGAAACTGCAAATCAAGGACTGAAGGATTTTTTGTATTGCCATCGGTACTATCAGTGACCTCACAATAAGAAATTACAGTGCTGGCCCTGTCTCCTGACCCACCTTGTTTTATACCCCAAGGACTAACAATTGCCCAAGCCATAATACTCCCCAAACAGAATGCCAATGACACTTCACTGGGGATTTGCACCCAGGTGATAAATCACAATCAACCGAAAATCACCTGCACTCTGGAACTTAACAATGAAAAGATTCTTTTGAAGGGCTTGTGGACATGGGAGCAGATGTGACAGGTATCTCATGTTCCAAGTCGGCTCCTAACTGGGCGTTCTCAGCTACTGCAGGAATATTGTCCGAGATTGGAGATGACAGTGACAGTGTCTGAAGTGCAGAACTCATTAACATCAAAGGACCTGAAGACCAAATTGCCACAATGAGACCATTTGTGATAAAGGACCTTGGTGTATCCTGGCTAAGAACATCAAGCCCTACCTGTAGCCACTGAGTACAGATTCTCCAAAGGAACCCCCAAGTCCTCCCCAAGACAAAACCCACCAGACTGTGACTCTAGCACCTGGACTAGACAATTCTTTTGAAGATGACACATAAGAAGCTTCTACTCACATTCCTCAGCCTGTTCGCAACCATGCTCCTCACGAGTGGATGGGTAGCCCTCAAAAACACAAAGCACAAGGTATGGATAACTCTGGCAAAAGCCATGAAACAAGACACCCTGTGCCTGTCTGTCGCTAGCCCTGACGACCCCTTCTCCACCTGCCCACTGGGGTTGCCTACAGATGTCTGGTCAATACCTGAGGATGCCATCTGCAGTACGCGAGGTGACAATCCTGATGGCAAATGGAAGTGCAACCCTGTCGATGCTTGGGACTACTGGACCCAGAAGCTCCTGCATGCAGCACTTGAACTCCAGGAGCTAGAAATTCTCGGCTCTGTAAAAATGGACTTTTGTGTAAGGTTTTATTACCGTCTGAGATGGGAAGATGGTGAAAGAAACAAAATTACAAGAAAAAAAGAAACCAGAAGGAGAGACATCTTCCCATACCATCCCACTTAAAAAACCAGACCCGATGGTGTAATTACACCCCTTCCATAATTTCTTGGTCCAGCAGCTACCCACTCCAGTTGCTGCAGGGTGTGTTTCTTATTTGCAGGGATAGAACACAGCCTGATGTTCCTTCACACATCAAAGGCGGACCTTGTAGCTTGGGGAGGCTTACTTTGCTGGCAACCAACACAAAAATGATTAATGTCCAGAGAAACAGAGCAAAAAGATCTGCATACTACTTTGAAACTGATTGCTAAGATAATGTCATCTATTGGAGTAAAAACAAGAGAATAGCAGCCTCCATGTTACTACCTTGGGTGGCTGCAGCTAAAGCTTTAGGACAATTAGACCATTTTGGGCGCCTGTTAAGTAAGCAAACCAATGATACCTCCCTGACATTGAGTGGCCTGCTCTCAGACACAGAGACCATCAGACATGCCACCTTGCAGAACAGCAATAGAGTTTTTACACTGGGCACATGGGCATGGCTGTGTAGACTCTGAGGGCATGTGTTGCATGAACCTCTCCAGGCACAGTGAGTCAATCCACAAAAGCATTCAGGTACTGAAGGAAGAGTTCAAGAAGCATCAAGTGGAAAACAAAGACTGGTTCAATAAACTCTTCCAACACAAGAGACTAAAGGGTTGGATGACGTCTAGCTAAAAATGACTATTAATTCTCTTAGTGATAGTTGTTGTATTTTTAACTGTCCCATGTTTATTTGGATGCTTTTAGAAAGTCTTACAAAATTCTTTCAGTTCCATCTTTGTTGTAAAACAGGAAGGGGGAAGATACCCAACACAGACTCCTCATAGACTCCTTGGAGGAGAGAATTGGAGGCCACGATGGCACAAAAACCTCTCAGAGACTCAGTGTGGGAAGGAAAATCCTTAAAATTATCTAAAAGTATTCTTAAATCCTTAAAATACTTTAAAAACCTTGAGTATCTCAAGGCATTAATGAGCCCCACTGAGTGTCAGTACAAAGCTCTCAAGGGACTCCTTAAAGCAGATAATTGGGGCCATGATTGCACAAACCTCTCACAGAGTCTGTATTAAAAGGGGAGCACCAAATACCTTAAAATTACTGGAGTACCCTGAAGTATTAATGAGCTCCACTGAGTGTTGTTACTGACAAAGCCTCTCCAGGGACTAATTACAGCAGATAATTGGAGGCCATGATTGCACAAACCTCTCAGAGACTCCAAGGCAAAATCCAAAGCCAAAGTCCTTTGAAAAACCTGCAGTCCCTGCAGGGAGCATGGAGGAGCCCCCAGGGCCATTGCTGAGCAAGGCTCCCCAGGGACTCCATCCAGCAGATCCTTGAGGCCACTGGGATGTGGGCTAGGGGGGGATGCTGAGGGCAGGACAAGGGGCTGACAGTGCCCAGCCTGGCTGGGGCTGTGCCAGGAGGACCCAGGGCCTCAGCACAAGGTGTCTCCTCACAGCCCTTGCTAGCACAGACCCTGCTGTGGCCCAGGGCACCAAGACTTGGCTTCTCTTTGTCCCCACCTGTCATCACTGCCTGCAGTTCTCTGCTCTGCCTGGGGCCTGGGGATACTGTCTCAGTTGTGTTCCTCAGTGGAACCCATTAAAAGTCCAAGAAAGTTTGGAGTTGGATTCTGACTTGGAGTTCTGGAGAGGTTTCTTGAGGTCCCTCTCAGGGACTGATATTCAGGGCCTGAGCACAAAGCCCCAGAGGCTCATTAAAGTCCTTGTGCTGTGTCTGTGCTGCTGAGCGGGGCTGGGCTCCTGGCACAGAGGCAGCTCCTGGTAAGCAAGCAGAGATTCAAAAGCACATTTCTCTTGATGAGCAGCTCTTCTGCCAGCCCAGCAGGGCTGGGGCACTGCCTGCAGCCAGCCCGGGCACAGCACAGAGGCACAGAGAGCTTCAATCAGTCAGGGCTGGGAAGGTGCTGAGAAGTGCCTGGGGCACAATCACTGCCAGCCCTTGGCACAGGAACCTCTGGCTGCAGGACAATGCAGCTGCAGCTCCTGCAGTGATCTCCTAAAGCTGGAACATCCCAATGCCTGCAGAGCCTGTGAGTACATTCTCTGATTGTCTCTTGTGCAGAGCAGCCAGGGGTGCCCAGGGCTGTCCTGCAGAGCAGGGTCCTGCAGCCCAGGGCGCTGTGCTGGGGCAGGGACTCTGCTGCCTGCCAGGGACAGCTCTCAGCCAGCCCTGGCAGCTGCTCCCAGCACTGGGGGACAAGATCTGGGTGGGAGGAGACAGCTGGTCAAGCTTGGAAGTGTTCTCCTTGTGTGGGGAGGATGCTGCATTGTTCAGGACAGCTCCCAGCATGGCATTTAACTGCAGAACATTTCCAAGTACATTATACAGAGAGCATAGTGAGTCAGGGGCAGCATAAAAGGGAAAATCTGGGTTTTTTTTCCTACTGCTTTGTGGTGCCAGGATGGAAAACTGCTTGAATATTTTCATCCCTCGGTTCAGGTAGGAAAAAAAAATCATTTTTTCACATATCTGAATAAACCAGGCAGTGACAGAAATCAGCACAGGACCCTTTAGAGGCAGCATCAGTGTCACTTTTCCAGCCTCCTCAGAGTTGCTCTGACGTTGCCATCAGAGCCTGCAGAGCCAGAGCCGCCCCTGGGCAGTGCCTGAGCTGGGAGGGGTCTGCAGGGCAGAGCTGAGCCCCCAGGGCTGGGCTGGGCTCTGGAAGCACTGGCAGGGCCCAGCCCTGGGCACAGGGAAGCAGCTGCTGGTAGGGACAGCTCCAGGCAGCAGAGCCCTGGGCAGGCAGTGGGGGGAAAGTGCCCCCAAGCTGTGCTGGGATATTTCAAGTCCTTACCAAACCCAGTTATTCCATGATTACTTTTTTACAGATCCCCGTGCCGAGGCACCATAGGAAATGACCAACAGCAGCTCCATCAGGCACTTCCTCCTGCTGGCACTGGCAGACACACGGCAGCTGCAGCTCCTGCACTTCTGCCTCTTGCTGGGCATCTCCCTGGCTGCCCTCCTGGGCAACGGCCTCATCATCAGCGCCGTAGCCTGCGGCCACCACCTGCACACGCCCATGTTCTTCTTCCTGCTCAACCTGGCCCTCAGCGACCTGGGCTGCATCTGCACCACTGTCCCCAAAGCCATGCACAATTCCCTCTGGGACACCAGGGACATCTCCTACACTGGATGTGCTGCTCAGCTCTTTTTCTTTCTGTTCTTCATCTCAGCAGAGTATTTCCTCCTGACCATCATGTGCTACGACCGCTACGTGTCCATCTGCAAACCCCTGCACTACGGGACCCTCCTGGGCAGCAGAGCTTGTGCCCACATGGCAGCAGCTGCCTGGGCCAGTGGCTTTCTCTATTCACTGCTGCACACAGCCAATACATTTTCCCTGCCCCTGTGCCATGGCAATGCCCTTGGACAGTTCTTCTGTGAAATTCCCTCAGTCCTCAAGCTCTCCTGCTCCAATTCCTACCTCAGGGAACTTGGACTTCTTGTTGTTAGTGTGTGTTTAGCATTTGGTTGTTTTGTGTTCATTGTTTTCTCCTATGTGCAGATCTTCAGGGCTGTGCTGAGGATCCCTTCTGAGCAGGGACGGCACAAAGCCTTTTCCACCTGCCTCCCTCACCTGGTTGTGGTCTCTCTGTTCCTCAGCACTGGATCATTTGCTAACCTGAAGCCTCCCTCCATCTCCGTCCCATCCCTGGATATGGCAGTATCTGTTCTGTACTCGGTGGTGCCTCCAGCCCTGAACCCCCTGATCTACAGCCTGAGGAACCAGGAGCTCAAGGCTGCTGTGAAGAGACTGAGGACTGGATTGTTTCAGAAACATTAAACTGCTGGCCAGTTTCAGCAAATAACTTGTAATAAAAATAATCTTTGATAGTACATGTTGGTTTCATTTTGGAGGTTCTTTCTCTTTTTATTTTACTTTTTTGATCTTGTCCAATAATAAATATAATTTTTTGTGCCAGTCCTCAATTTGTTTCTCTCCGTTTTCCCTGGGGACACAGACTGTGTCAATGAGGGTCTGCACTCTCGGTGGCTTTAAATGAACTAAAGGATCTCCCAGCAGAGTTTTCTGCAGAGATGCTCTTTTGTTGCCTTCTCTGGAGCTGCAGCAGCAATGTCTGTGTGCAGAGCTGGGGCAGATCAGTGCTGGCCCAGCAGCTGTGCCCAGCAGCAGCAGCAGCACTTGGTGTTGCCAGTGCTGCTGCCGTGGCCCTGCCCCGCTGCCCTGGTGGCCCTGGTGTTGCTGCAGGGCCTGAGTGCTCTCGGGGCCAGGCACAGCCCTGGGGGTGGCAGTGCCGGGGCTGCAGCAGGGACAGGCCATGGGCACTGCTGGGGCAGCACTGACGCCTCAGGCCAGGCCCTGGGGGCTCCAGGCTCCTTGCCCAGGCTCTCTCAAGAACACGGCCAGGCCAATGCTGAGCACAGAAAACCCCCGTGAGCAGCCCCAGGCTGGCCGTGGGCAGGCTGGGGGCAAACAGCATGGCTGGGGCTCTGCAAGGGCCCTGGGGCAGACGGGAAGGAGCAGCAGAGCAGGGGCTGATCCATCCCCAGTGCGCTGCACAGCCCAGGGCAGCATCCCAGAGCGTCCTGATGCAGCTGCCAACAACATCCCCCCTCTGCAGCCCTGGCCTCTCCCCCAGCTCACACAGGTGCCCCATCCTTGCAGGCACAGACACGGCAGCACTGGCTCAGCAGCCCCTGTTTGCATTGCACACAGCAGGCGGGAGCACCCCCATGCTGGTGCTGTGGGGACATGAACCTGAGGCAGCACAAATGCCATCAGCCCCTGGGGCCAGCAAGGGCTGGGGGACACCAGGGAAAGCACTCAGCTTTGTCCTGGCCTCTGCACTCAGCCAGTAAGTTTGTTCCCATCAGGTGGGAGTTTCCTGTCCCACTGCAGACGCTGTTGCTCAGAGCCAGGGCTGCCTGGCAGCCACCCCCAAACTGCCCTGAGCATTTCCTTTGCTTCACCTTTGCTTTCTTTACTCTTCCATGGTACAAATTCCTTCCTATTGCCCACCCCAGGGGTCTTAGAACTGGACACAGCGCTCGAGGGGCTGCCCAACCAGTGCAGAGCACAGGTCAAGAATTACTGCCCTCCTCCTGCTGGCCACACCATTCCTGATCCAGGCCAGGAGCCATTGGCCTTCTTGCCCACCTGGGCACACTGCTGCCTCATGTCCAGCCTGCTGTCCATCAGTCCCTGTAGGTCCCTTTCTGCCTGGCTGCTCTCCAGCCACTCTGTCCCCAGCCTGTAATGCTGCAGGGATTGTTGTGGTCAAAGTGCAGGACCTGGCACTGGGACTTGTTAAACCTCACCTTGTTGGATTTGGGCCCTGGATCCAGCCTGTCCAGGGCTCTGTGCAGAGCCCTTCTACCCTCCAGCAGACCAACACTCACATCCAACTTGTGTCACCATGGTTCCATGAGGCCCCAGAGTGTCACAATGGTCTCCATGATTCCATGAGGCCTCCCAGTGTCACAATGTCCCTTTGGTTCCATGGGAACCCTCAGTTTAACAAAGTCATTTAAATCTCTGGGCCCTGCAGTGTCACAATGGATCCTTGTTTCCATGAGGTCTGGCAGTGCAGCAATGCTCTCCTTGGTTCCATAGTGACACAATGGCCTCTTGGTCCCAAGGGCCACCACGGTGTCAAACACGTTTCCTTCATTCCAGGAGTCTCTGAGGAGCAGCACTGGCCCCTTGGTTCCATGGGGCCCTGCAGTGTCACAATGGCCCCATCATGACATCAGGTCCTGCTCTGTCACAATGCTCTGCATGGTTCCACAAGGCCCTGCAGGGTCACAGTGGCCTCTTGGTTCCAGGAGGCCTCAGAGTGCCACAATGAATTCCTTGGTGCTGCAGTGTCACAATGAAACCCTGGTGACACAAGATCCTGAAGTGTCACCAGGGACCCTTGGTTCCATGGGGCACCACAGTGTAACAATTGTTCCCTCCATTCCCAGAGTCCTTGCAATGGAGCAATGGCCCCTTGATTCCATTGTCCCCAGGCTCTCCCAAGGGTCTCTTTGGTTCCACAGTGGCACAATGGCCCCTTGGTTCCACAAGGCCCAGCAGTGTCACAGTGGTCTCTGTGGTTCCAGCAGGACCCAGACTGTCACCATGGACTCCTTGCTTCCATCCAGCCCCACAGTGTCACAATGGCCCCTTGCTTCCCCAGGGTCATGCAGGGTCACAATCATCAGAGAATCAACCAGGCTGGAAAAGACCTTGGAGAGCAGTGTAATGTTTGCCCAATTATCCCTTCATAAAAAAAAACAAACAATATTTGAGATAGCAGCAATTTTAATTAAATAGTTTAGAAAATACATAAATAAGGGATAATTTGGTTCCAATAATAGCACATAAGCAAAAGATAACCGCGGGTTACGGAGTGCAGGGTTCTGGGACCCTTGCGACCTCACGTACAAGTTAGCCAAGTAAAAATTACCCCCTTATATGCCATGGGTTAATACCATCTCCTCCTATTTTCAGTTCGTCATATTTCTATCTCCACCCTCATCACCACCTTTACCACGCATGCGCCACCACTCGGTTTGGTGGTCGCACAAGTCTTTTGGGGGTCGTCTGATGAAGATTTCGTAGTCTTCCTCAGTGTCCTTTAATTCACCTTTGGGTTACACATGCGCACCAAGCCAGTACAATGTAAGCCAAAACTAACATATCACTATATCTACATATCAAGGCAATATATCCCTTATAATTAACATTTTTTGGGACCCAACCAGGTTTTGCTTCCTTTCTACTCATTTTTAGCAACTATATCTTCAGCTTCTTTCCTCCTGTCCTTGTGAACATCTGCCGGGGGGTGGAGCCCCTCCTCTCCCTCTCTTCTTTGGCATTACCACTTTTAACTATTTTTATTATTCCCAATTAATATAATAATTAATATAATTACTGTACCAATATTGATTATTGTTTCAATTTTATCAGCACGAATCATACCTATTTATCACACACATGCTCTCCTAGCTCCTGGCAGCAGGATCATATTCCTGTGCAAAGCCCTGCTCAGCAATGTTGCAGTGTTGGACTGAAGGCTCTCCCTTCCTCTCCCACTCCCTTCCCCCTCTTGCCCCCGCCCCGCCACCCCGTCCCTCCCTTCCATTTTACAATTTTCTAGCTTGTGCCAAAATGTGCTCCAGACAACACAAGACCTGGCCAGGGCATCCAGGACCTGGGAACTTCCTCATTTTTCCTTCTAATCCAAGCCCAGGCAGTCCAGCCTGGGGAAACCACCCTATAACAGAAACAACCAGGTTTTACCAGTGTCCCATAGGAATGGGAACAGGAATTTGCACCCTGGGCTTTGCCTCCAGACCCTGGACCTGCAGCCGTGCCCAGAAAAGCAGCAGACAGGGAGGTGAAATATTCAGAAGCATTCAAAGACTGAATCCTGTAGCCCGTGCTGCCCTTAAGTCAAGCTTACTGCATCAGTTCATATCACGACACACCTGAGCATAAGGGGATCCTGACCAGAATCACAACTAAATCCAGCTTCAGGCCAGGTGTCACAGCAATTCAGAGCAGCATTTGTGCAGTTCGTACCTTTCATGAGATGAACAACCACATGTGGTATTTTAGACAAAGATACAATTAGGAAAAGGCACACTTGAAAGGGCTTGCAGTGTAGGACTTCCAGTCACTTTAGGAAGGAAATCTTTTGACTTCAATTAAAGCCGAAGAGATACTGAAGCAGTCCAGCCCATCATGGGCCTTTGGTCTCTTTTGTTTCAAAATTCTATTCCAACAACGCATCAGTGGATTCTTTTCCTTTGCCTCATGAACCTTGTGAGCTGTCCTGTGTATTACTCTGCGTTATAAAGTGAGAAAGATGGACTTCTTGTCTGTGCCCAGAGCCCCTGGGGACACTCGTGACCCCACGCAGACTGTTCCCCTTTGTGACGTGGGGCTTGCATGTGTGCAGATCCCATTGTGACGTTTGGGGCTACGCCCTGACCAGGACAGTATAAAAAGGGGCAAGGAGGCCCGGGGGAGTCACTCTCGGGAGAGCAGCTCCATCAGGAGACAGCATCTTCCGAGGGACGGCAGTGTCGGAGCGCCTCCGAGATGTCCACGGACAAGGAGACGAGCACCGACATGAAGCCCAAGAAGAAGTGGCTGGTGTTTCGCCGGGGGGAGAGGGTGAGGGATGGGGGATGCACGCAGCTGCCTCGGGGCCAGGCCGGGCTGGCCATTAGCGAGCTAGCTGCTGCGCCCGAGGGGAGGTTTCCACCCCGGAGGGGCCCCTCATGCTCATCCTTCTCGGCCTCCATACAGATATCGGGCTGTGGGTCACGGGCAGCACCTCAGGAGGCCGAGGAGCAGCGGGGCTCCTGTGCTGGCCCTGGCGCGCAGGCGGCGGCCGCAGAGAGCCGGGGGGCGGCCCCGCACAGCCCCAGGGCCCGCGGCCGGGCTGTGCTGCGCTCGCTGCGCCGCGGCTCCCGTGCCATCCTCAGCAGGGTGGCGGCTGTGCTCCGGCCGCGCAGCCGGCAGCCGGGGACACAGCGGCACCTGCAGCAGGGCATGGAGGCAGTGGCGGCAGGGGCACAGAGCCAGGCGGCTTCCCCGCACGGCCCCAGCTGCCCGCCCGCAGCAGAGCCCACCCCGCTGGAAGCTCTGGGTGGAGAGGGGGCAGGGGCAGCGCTGGGGGCTGTCCCGGCAGCCCCACATGGTGAGGAGGAGGCCTGGGAAGCGAGCAGCCCCAAAGAGCTGTCCCAGGGGGAGCAGGACCCAGACCAGAGCTCTAGAGGGGCAGAAGTGAGGCCCCCTGTGAGGCCAGGCGGGGCCGGGGTGGAGCGCAGCAACGTTCCGCCGTGCATGGCCTCCGGCCAAGCCTCAGCTCTAGCCGGCAGAGCCTCTCAGAGCTGGGCAGAGGACTCCAGCTCTGAAACAGTTCTGGGTCTCCTGCCCCCCTGCCCCTCACCAAACCAGGTGGAAGCTCGAAGGCAGTGGGCAATAGCAGCAGCAAAGATCGTCCTGGCAGGGCTGCTGAGCGAGGAGGGGGACAGCTCAGAGGATGTCCAGGGCAGCAGCAGCAGCAGGGATGAGAGCGTCTATGTGTCCTGTGAGGAGGCACCAAAACCTCTGGTGCCGTGGAAAGGCACAGGACACGTAGAGCTTACTCCCCAAACGGCAGCTCAGGCAGAGGATGTCCAGGGCAGCAGCAGCAGCAGCGGGGATGAGAGTGTCTATGTGTCCTGTGAGGAGGCACCAAAACCTCTGGTGCCATGGAAATGCACAGCACACGTAGAGCTTACTCCCCAAAGCGCAGATCAGGCAGCGGCCAAAGGGGAAGACACGAAGAGCGAGGAGCTGTCAGAGGAGAAGGGCAGTGCCATCACTATCCGCACCCTCTGGGTGAATCCCCTCTACCCACAGCTCCTGGGGCTGCCCCACGGGCCGCTGGAAGAAGAGGCGGCTGTGGACCTGCCCAGCACATCTCAAGCCCTGGCAGGTCCCAGGCACGCCCAGCCAGCAGCTGCTGCCCTGGCCAGAGCTCCTGAGCACAGGGAGCCCCCTGTGCGTGGCACTGCCTTGCCACAAGAGGTGGCAGAGACAGCAGCTTCTGCTGGCCCTGGCGCGCAGACGGCGGCAGCAGAGAGCCGGGCAGCGGCCCCGCACAGCCCCTGGGCCCTCGGTCGGGCTCTGCTGGGCTTGCTGTGGCGCGCCTCCCGTGCCATCTGCAGCTGGCTGGCGGCTGTCATCCGGTGGCACAGCCGCCAGCTGGGGACATAGAAACCCTGGCATCAGGGCATGGAGCCGGTGACGGCAGCCAGAGCCCCCACGGCAGGGCCACAGAGCCGGGCAGCAGCCCCACACAGTCCCCGCTCCTCCAGCAGCCACTGGCCCACCCTGCTGGAAGCTCTCTGTGGGCAAGGCCCAGGAGCAGCACTGGAGGATGTCCTGCCACTGCCAGCACGTGAATGGAAGCTCTGCCTCCTTCTGGAGGCAGACTGGGAAGGGGACACCCCTGAAGAGATGTCCCAAGATGAACAACAGCAAGAGCAGAGCAGGGACACAGGGGAACAGAGGCCCCTGTGAGGCCACGCAAGGCCTGGCTGTAGCACGGCCACCTTCAGCTGTGAACAGCCACAGGCCAAGGCCCAGCCCTGCCCAGCAGAGCCCCTCACAGCGGGGCAGAGGCCTCGACTCCAGGCCTGGTTCCAGAGCGCTGCCCCCACAGCCCCTCCCCAAGACTGCTGGAAGCTCCCAGTGGGCCACGGTTAGGGTTAGGCTTAGGCTTAGCCTTAGGTTTAGTGTTAGGTTTAGTTTTAAGGTTAGGGTTAGGCGTAGGGTTAGACTTAAATTTAGGGTTCATGTAAAAGTTTGGCTTAGGGTCAGGGTAAGTGTTAGGGTTAACTTCTATGGGGGCAGTAGCTGACCCATGCCTGTCACTGTCACCAGCCGAGGAGGGCTCTGGCTCCAAGGGACCCAGGACTGTCTGGAGTGTCTCCAGAAGACAGCTGAGCTGGAGCAGTGCGGAAGAGGCGAGTGCCTCAAGCTCCCTCCCATGTCTGCCCATGTCTATACCAGGCAGATGAGGAGAATAAACAGGAGTGTTAATAAAGTTCATTCTTTATATGAAATACAAGGTAGAAATTTGTTGTGCTCCCTGCCAGTAGGATGAAGGCCATCTCATGCCTTCTATTCGTCTTTCATTAATAAATTACACATTGGGGTTCACCATAGGAAGTGACAGAATGAAGCCAAGGGATTAATGTTAGGAATTCTAAAGTTTTGAAGTAGATGTAAGAAAAGTCTTAGGAAGGAGAAGAAATCTTTGAGGAAAAGTCTTAGGAGGCCATTTTTGGTGTTGATAGATGGTATTTTTCTACACTATGTCAGGAATATGTTCCTTAGTTCGTTGAATTGTAGTCTTTGCTAAGTTAGAATTGCTTTGATGGGCGCTTTTGTTGAAATAAAAGGACAGAATCAATAAATCGGAAGTGCTTGTTCTTTTCACTGCCCTGTAGTCATTGATTTGGGCGGGAAATCCTGGAGCCCAAAGCCTTTTGGTCCCCAGGAGGGTGCAGTGTGTGTGGTGTGGGGCAGAGGGGCAAAGCGCTGCCTGTGCTGGGAGGGATGAGGGCACACCATGCCCTTGTGCCTTGTGGCACAATGGATTTGTTGGATGCAGGACCCCGTTCTTTTGTGTCCATTTTTCTCTTTTTAGCACCTTTCTTCCCAGACTGGGAAATGCACAACTTTGGAATCATCGATCTTCATGTTCTGAAGTATCTCAAATGACCACATGGTCCCCTAATGATGAGTTCTCCAGGACTTCCTTGCAGGTAGCCGTGAGATTCCATGTCAAAGATTAAATTTCATGACAGTCCTTTCACTGGGCCAAAAGGGATGAAGGACTTGAATTGTGGATCACCTAAAGGGAGTGCAGAGGCCCTGAGACTCTTATATTTTGGAAAAAAATCAGGTATTTCCCCTAGAAAACACTTTGTTCTTTGAGGGAATCAGCATTGAATTTCCCAAGAACTGCAAGGCTGTCCAAGCCATTAAGCAAGGCAAATAGTTCTGCATTTAATTTCAAAGTCACAGTCCTTCAATATCATCTGAACAGAGCAGGCACTGTTTTAGTGAGGGCAAAAATCTGTCAGCTTCTTGAGGAGCTTTAGGCAACTCCCAGCCTTGATTCTCCAGGACAGAGCACAGCCAACTAGACCTGGCAGATAAAGGGCAGATGTGTGTTTGTACCTGTGCTTCCTGATTGCTATTCTCATGTTTGGTAGCATTACTAGAGGATCCTGGCAACAGTTTCACCTCAAGCAGGGCCATAAGGATGTGCTGAGGCTCGAGCTTTTAAAAACACACATCAGGTCCTGTGCTTGGGGGTACTTCCCCTGTGCGTAGAGAGCAGTGAGCTCACCCGGGGGAAGTAAACATGTATCCCTTATGTCCTACTTCCATTCACCCTTTCTTCTGACTTGAAGTGTGAGGAACTGAAAGGAAACATTCCCTCAGGAAGCGGACATGAACTGCCCCAGGGCTGTGGGTGGTGTCGGCCCTGGCCCGGGCTGAGGGAAGGTGCTTGATGCTTTTGCCATTCATCTCCTCAGGCAGGAATTTGAAGTTTACACAATCACACGTAGTTATGTGGTTTCTCACCAGTTGTATAGATATGAAAAGTCACCGTGTTCCAGAACTGGGGATAGTGGGTGTGTTTGGGAGGGAGACAGGGCCGCCTTTAGGATCTAGGTGCTGCCCACACGATCCCGTTGCTGCCCTCAGGATCCGAGTGCTGCCCACACGATCCAAAAGATGCCCGCAGGATCCAGGCACTGCCCACACGATCCAAAAGCTGTGCGCAGGATCTGGGTGCTGCCTTGTCGATCTGGGCACTGTCCACAGCATCCTGGGGATACCCACGGGGACCCAGGCGCGGCCCACACGCCCCGGGCTCTGCCCATAGGATCCAGGAGCTCCCGTCAGGATCCAAACTCGGCCCAGACGATACGGGCAACGCTCTCAGGATCCAGGAGCCGCCCACACGATCCAGGCCCTGCCCACACGATCCAGGAGCCGCCCACAGGATCCGGGCCCTGCCCACACCACCGCGGCGCCGCCCTCAGGACGCCGTCCCGCCCCCACGGCCCTCAGGGCAGGAGGCGGGAACGGAGGGGCCTGAGGCGAGTGCGGGCAGTGGCGGGGCTCGGTTTCATTGGTCTTTGTTTCTCAATGTCCAGGGGCTGTCAAAATCCATATTTTTCCTTGTTGAGCAAGCCCCAGGGCGCCCACCCCTGCGCAAACAGCTTGTAACAGAACGCACGTTCTACCTGTGTCCCACACAAAGGCAGGAATGGCAACAGGAATTTGCACACTGGGCTTTGCCTCCAGACCCTGGACCTGCAGCTGTGCCCAGAAAAGCAGCAGACAGGGAGGTGAAATATTCAGAAGCATTCAAAGACTGAATCCTTTAGCCCGTGCCGCTCTTAAGTCAAGCTTACTGCATCAGTTCATATCACGACACACCTGAGCATAAGGGGATCCTGACCAGAATCACAACTAAACTCAGCTTCAGGCCAGATGTCACAGCAATTCAGAGCAGCATTTGTGCAGTTCGTGCCTTTCATGAGATGAACAACCACATGTGGTATTCTTAGACAAAGATACAACTAGGAAAAGGCACACTTGAAAGGGCTTGCAGTGTAGGACTTCCAGTCACTTTAGGAAGGAAATCTTTTGACTTCAATTAAAGCCGAAGAGATACTGAAGCAGTCCAGCCCATCATGGGCCTTTGGTCTCTTTTGTTTCAAAATTGTTTTCCGACAACGCATCAGCGGATTCTTTTCCTTTGCCTCATGAACCTTGTGAGCTGTCCTGTGTATTACTCTGCGTTATAAAGTGAGAAAGATGGACTTCTTGTCTGTGCCCAGAGTGTTAGCGTTCAAAAACACATAATCACGGAGTGATTATATGCGGTGCTTTTTATTAAGAGCTCTGGGAATTGGGGTATACAACCTAAATCTAATTCCGACCATACATTCGAGGTGAACGTGTTTTATACTCTATCGTTACATAACTTTCATGTTAATTATTAAACTTACATTGTTCTATTGTATACGTAGATTCTTACGGTATAATAATTATACTTAATTACTAAACAATCATCACATCTAACAATTATATCATTTATCACACTTTTTACGCAGGTGCAGTGTTCTGAGAAAAGCACAAAGCCTAACATCTTAGAGTTCTATCTTTGACATTTTCCAGTGTTCCACTATCACAGTAAGCTACTTTTATACCCTTGGCCAGGCTCCAAACTTGACCAATGGACAAAGGTTAGAAGGTTTACAAGTGACCAACAATAGAGTTAACAAGACTTTTCTCATAAGGGTACAAAGATATGTTGTGAGTCTGGGGTCGGAACACGTCTCTGCTGCTGTGTCAGCATTCTTATTGTTAAATCCTCCACGGTGCCTTGGCAAGGCTTGTGGCGTTTACTACAATTCCACTTTCTGTTTTTATGAAAAAGGCGTTTGCTATAGTTCTTTTGAAACAGTGGACAAGGCATGAGAACATAGCTAATACAATAACAATTACAAGGAGAATTAACAACATTCCCTTAACCAAAGATGCAGCCCATCCTGTTAATCCCCACTGCCCAAAAGTTTCATTGACCCAGTCTGGGATTCTTTCTACTTTCAAGTCCTTCACGAGATCTTTCACTTTCTGGATGTTCGCATGGATGGATTACGAGTGCAAAGAGAGGTTGAAGCAGCACATCCCTTCGAAGTCCTCACAGCCGTGTCCGTGGGCAAGCAGCAGGAAGTCGATTGCTGCTTGATTTTGGAGAGAAGCCTGTCTGGTGGTTTCTTCTTCCTTTAAGAGATCACTCAGGCCTGCAGATGTGGCATTAGCTTGTTTGCTGAGCCAGCACCCAAGGTGATTGATTTCACCGAGGGCTTTAGCAGCAGCTACCCAGGGTAAAAACAGTGAGACAGCAATCTTTTTTGGTTTGTTCCAATCGTATAATTTAGGATCACAATTTTTATTAAATTCAGTGTAGGACCTTTTTAGGCGTTTTGATTCATTTTCCTTTTTCCATTTATGTAATAGAGTGATATTTGGAGTAAGGGTAGAAAGTCTTCCAAGGGTACAGGGACCTCCCTGGAGTCGGGAGGGGATCTCAGCCCATACTCTGTCACCACAGATGAGAAACATTCCCTTGGGTAATACTTTGGGATGGTGGGAAGACACAGAAATCACACGAGCCGTGTGATTGCACCAATCATGAGAGTTACAGGCTTTGTTAATTGGTGATACATTTTTTTGATATGGGTATTTGTGTTGGTCTGTCGGGACTCAGGACATCCCTCTGGCTGTCCTGAGCAGCCAGGACCCCTGCCAGGGGTCTCAGAGACCCTGGCACAGAGCCCAAGGTGCCTCTGTGGGTTTGATTATGGCCCGTGGAGCAAATTACCAACCTTATATTAACACCAGCAAGCCACAAGAGTTTAAGTAGAGTATTAGTGAAGTTATCACAGGGTGAAATATGCATTTTAGGATTTTGGCACAGGGGGGTTATGGAGACAAGATGGAGGGAACTGGGTGTGTCCAGCCTTTCTTCTTCTTCTTCTTAGCCTCCATGTTCTGTGGTGACGTTGGCACTTACCCTTTGGTTTAGAGTAGAAGTTCACTGTCTAGCATAGGTGATGGGCATTGGGAAGTTATTGTAAATATTGCACATGTAGTTTTTAGTATAAAGACATAACACCTCCCCGGGGGCAGGCAGAGTGCCTGTGGCTGCCCTGCTGAGCTGACCTCGGCAGGGCAGGAGAAAATTTTTATAGATAAGATAATATAAACAACGCTAAGACCGAGAAATGAAGAGCTCCGACTCCTTCTTTAAGCGCCGGGCTGGGAAAAGAGACTTTGGAATTTTTCTCGGGGTCATTCTGACAAACTAATGATCTCGACAATTGGCTTCCCTGGGTGGGCACTTGGCAAGCAGCCACGCCACCAGCCATCAGCTGCTGAAATCCAGCCCGAGAAGGAAAGAAAACAGGCACTCTCAAGAAAAAAAAAAACAAAAAAAAAGTCCAGAAAGACCATCTCGACCTCTGCCGAGAAGATTTGTTTCAACCTCGACCTGGAAGGAGGATGACCAGAAGCCGGCCTGGGAGATCCTCACCTGTGAGCTGCTGGACAGTGACCAGGGCAAACTCCGGACTGACCTTGCAGATGATTCAGCTTTTGGTAAGAAAAGTCAAAATTGAGACCATGGGGGATACATGCTCCCAGGAACAACCCAGCATCTTGTCAGCCCTACAGGGCCTGACAGACACTTACCCTGTAAAAATCCCTGAAAAAAGATGAAATGGCCATGAAATTGCTGGCACCAACCAGGATTATGTTAGAGGCGACCTCAGCAAATATAAGGAGGTCAGCCGGGCAGCATTCAGCTGCGGATACCGCAGAAGCCAGGGGGGAAGAAGCGAAGTCCTAAAAGGAGATTCGCTCTGGTCCCCGTCAGGTCACGAGAGCTAATTCCCGGGGAAAGTGGACGAGAAGAGGTGTTACCGCCTCCTGTCCCGACAACCCGAACACCAAAGAGACCCCCAAAGCGCCCTGAAACCCCAGGATATACAGGGGGTTCAGGCAGCGACTCAGATACAGATACGATCCCAAGTCCAGATGAACTGGGGTTTTCCCCGAGCGAGATCGAGGAATTGGGTGGTCCCGAAGGGACGTGCCCCCCCAATCCACGGGAACCTGGGGAACAGGGGTTGGAAGCGGCTGTAGACTCGGAGGGACTCGGAATCAGTTCGGGGGGAGGGGGAGCGCTTCCCCGTGGCAGCGACGCGGCGGGAGTGGAGCCGGCAGCGCTGGCTTGCGGGGGGGCAGCGATGGAGGCGGGGGATGCGAATTTTGCTGCGATTTTTGCGAGCGCAGCGCCGGAAGCGGCGGTAGACCCTGCTAGTGCGATGCCAAATGTCCACGGGACAGGTAATGCTCGCAGAGCTTTTCGGGAAGACTCGCAAAGCACGGGTTAATGCGCTAGGGTGGGCTGGCTTTCCCGGGGCGACTGCAGCGTCCCAAGCTGCAGCCACAGCTAGACGCAAGGGGCGTGCTTTGAAGACGAATCCGGAAGCAAGGATGCGGAGATGGGCCCGTATCGTGGCACGACAAAATTAAAAGCAGGGACCACGCGCGCCGGTTGCGGGCGTTGGCATGGAGCCAGAACGGGACCGGGGCAGGGCCGGTGTCAGTCACAGGCAGAGGGGGGGCGTTCCCGAAACCGCGCTTGTGCCGAGACGAGCGCAGGGGAGGCGCGGTCAGGGTGGGAGTGCCCGCACTCCGTGACGGCACAGGCAGAGACCGGGCACGGTCCGGGTACAGAGGGTCCCGAGGTACCGGCCCTTCTCCGGTCCCATGGCAACGGCCACGCAGCCAATCGCAGCAGCCAGCACACAGTTTCAGCCTCCAACAAAATATTAAGTTAGAGATTTTGTGCGGATGCAGCACATGTTGTGTGGGGCACACAGAGCTCCTAAACAGTCCGGTCCCACAGAAGTGACAGAAACAGTATTTACCAGATGATCAGGCTTCAGATGCAAAAGATGGACATGTAGAAAAGCTGTCCAAAATCAGAGTAAAGTGTGAAAACACCAGGCTTTTGCTCAAGATACAGATAAAAGGAGAAACCAGTGAAAATCAATGTTGTTACAAATATGATGTAGATGGAAATCTATTGTGAATAATACCTCTCAGGGAGGGAAATGACCATATAAAGATAGAAGTATTAGTCTTGATTCAATTACCTGAAATGTCTCTGAAGACAGAGTATTTAAGAAATATCAGTCAGATCCTATTTGTGGGGTCATCAGTTGATTCTTCAATGGTTCAGAGTTTTGTTGGTATGGAGTCTGTAACCTTTGTTGGTTTGAATTTTATAGGTGATACTGATATATAAGGATTATTATTAAAGCTGTATAAATACTTTTAAAAGGTTGTCATAAGCCCTTCAAACATTTCCTGTTGATAAGTTGATTATATAATGAGAATTCTCAGAATTTATGATAAGAATTATTAGCAAGGTATTGTAATATTTACAGCCAGCTTTTATGTGTTTCACTGTCTCTTTGTGTGATCATCTACAAGATGTGTGTCTTCAGAATCTTGTCTTATATTTCTTGACTACTCATGGTTTTTGGGTTTCTTTTAAATTCAGATTGCCATTTTTGTGGTTTTCTTCAGTTATTATATCTTCAGTTTTTATAGAGGTACTGCATGCCGAAAATTCAAGAGTTTTGCTGTGTTTGAAGAATTTCTATCCTGACAGAAGTTTCGGAGGGATTCATCTATTTAATGGTTTGATTGATCTTTAATCCTAAGGTTTCCTATTTATATAATTGCTGTTTTTAAGAGTCTTGTTTTAAAATGTATTAAGTGATATCCATTAATTAGAGTTCGAACTCTGGCCAAGTTCCAGCTCTACTTGAATGGAATGATTGACAATCAGCCCAGATGTTTTCTGCATCAAAAACTATTCAAGTCCTTTTGGCTTGGCAATTTGACCATATATGAGCTGAGCCTGTTTTCAAAGGGAGTTTGGAGAAACATGAATCCGGACATGAGTTCTCCAGTTCTCTGTTGTTTTAAGGTTCATCAGCTGTCGCAGACTCTGGGATGACAGTTTAGTGTTGTAGTGATTGATAATTGTGTGATTTCAGATGTGTTATTGGTTATGTGTATTATCTGATTGATTTCTGTTTGCTGTTATCTTACACTTCCCTATGTAATATTGCATAGAGACTGAAACAGAGCAGATGAATGTTTTACTTTCATATAAGGGCACATTTTTCACCTTCAAGATTTTGAGATAATCCTCCAGTCCCTGCGGGGATGTGGGTTTGTTTGTGTTTTAGCAGGTGCAGAAGTCCAGGTAGATCTCAGTGAACAATGTGAAACTTGATCAAGTGCGTGAGAATGGTGACAAGAAGCATGAGCAAGAAAATACTGACCATTTCACAAGCAGAAAAAAAAGATGCACAGATGTGGACTGTACAGAGATTTCAACCTTTGTGTTTCACCCACAGAAGATTGTGGACTTTGGGTTGCTTCATGGATGAGAGCCCTGCAGTGATACCTACAGGTGTCACTGGAACTTCACCCCAGAGACAGGACTTTTTAATAATTGGTAAAAACAGAAGCAGCATCCTTGGACTTGTCATTTATCCTTCGATCGTTTTGGCAAATCAGAATGAAGAGTTGACAGTTTTAGCTAAAGCTCTTCAACCACCACTGGCTGTTCCAGAGAATACCCTGGTGGCCAAAGCTCTCGCTTCGCCACCACATGCAGCGGAACAAGGCATGCCGGTGTTTGATCAGCAGGACTTTCCCTCTGGAGACCATGTCCATGGAATTCTCCAGTGTTTGTCATTCAGAAGAAAACTTCAGACTCATGGAGACTGCTACATGACCTCAGGAAGATCAGCAAAGTCATCGAGGACATGAGACTGCTTCAACAGGGACCTCCTTCACTCTCAATGATTCCCAGATTAGCCACTTGTGATCATTGATCTCGAGGATTCTTTCTTCAGCATCCTGCTCCATCCAGATGATGTTCCTTCACTTGCATTCTATGTCCCAAGCAACAACAGGGAAGAGCCCTCTGCAAAGGTACCAACACAACAGGAGCTGCAAGAAACTTGTGACTGTGTGATTGCAGAGGTGCAAAAGACAGGACTGAAAATCCTGTGTTTGAAAAATTCAGGAGATCACACCGTGGAAATACCTAAGGTGGAAAATCTCAGAGCAAACGATAAGACCACAGAAGATAGAAGTCAGCTCCAAAGTCAGCAATTTGCATGACCTACATCAGCTTTTCAAAGAAATCGATTGGATGAGACCAACCATGGGGATCACAAATGATGACATCCTAGAGGCTCGATCTTTTGAGAGAGGACAATTTGACAATGACATCAAATCTCCCAGAACTCTTACACCTGAAGTGCAGAAAGAACTTGAGAAAGTTACAAAGGTCTCCAAAGACAATCCTCACAGACCTGGAGATGGTATTCCAAGTTACCATAAAAGCAAGGACAAGGTTGCTGACAATGTCAAGCAGGAATTTTTCTACAATTCATTTACTATTGAAGATTATTTTAACTAGGCAATGCAGAAATAAAAAGGCTTGTTAATAGCATTGTTAAAGTAGCCAGGCATTTGCATGAATTGTTTTCCAGATCACAGATTGCTGAAATCAAAAATATGTTACAGGGAAAAACAAAGAATAAGTGAGGAACTTACTTATTAGTCAAGATAACAGTATTCACTAATGGTTCTAGAAAAACTCACAAATCAGTAATCATGTGGCAGAATTCAGTCACAGGGGAATGGGACTCAGGTGTAAAAATAGTCCAAGGTTCACCATAGATTGTGGAATTGGCAGCAGTGGTCAGGATCTTTCAATTGTTCCACCAACCTCTCAAACCTGATCACAGATTCAGCATATGATATAAATATGGTCAGGTGATTGGGGGGTTCATTTTTGAAAGAAACAAGCAATGACATTTTAAATTCATACTTATCATGTATGAAGGCACTGCTGGAAAACAGAGAGCACAAACGTTTCATCACTAACATTAAGGCATACTCATCCCCTCCAAGATTTTTAGCAGAAGGGAAAGCCCAGGCAGACAAGTTAACCATGCTCTTTTCACAGACTTTAGTGGATATTTTTGAGCAAGCAAGGTTGAGCTATGCATTTTTTCATCAAAATGCATAAGCACTGATGGAATCCTTTCACATCTCAAAAAGCCAGGCAAAGGAAATCATTAATGCTTGCCCAGACTGTCAGCTTGGGCAGCCACCTGCATCCACAGGAGCGGTCAGTCCAGGAGGATTGCAGGGCCTCCAGCTGTGGCAAGTGATGTCACACAATATCCATCTTTGGGAAGCTCAGAAATATCTAAGTCTCAATTGATACATTTTCAACAGCTCCTTTTTTAAAATCCAACCCACCAATTCTCAGGCATTTTTATGACACTACCCAGGCAAAACTAAGGGAAAATCCTTTAGTTTTGATCAGAAATCCAGAAGTAGGACAAGTTGAAGGTCCTCTCAAACTAATCATGTAGAGCAAAGGTTTAGCTTGTGTTTCTACAGGGTGAAGTCCAAAGAAGGTGTTGGTGAGACTCATGGAGCCCTACAGGACTCGGACGCAGGAAGACACGGATCCGGAACCCAAGAGGCAAGCACGCAGACAAACACAGAGGACAAGACTGTGAACATCTCCTCGAACAGCACATAAAGGGTTCAAGGACTTGGGGTTTCTCTCAGGGGCTTGGGTGTCATGGCATGGAAAACTTCTCACAAGGAGTGAAGCCATGAGCTTGAGATTCGATCAGGTATTGCTCATGTGCCTCATTCTTCCATCTATTGCCTTAGGCAATGGAGCAGATTTGTCCATGGTCCAGCCAAAACAAAAGGTTGGGGGGGCTTTGGCCAAATGCAGCAGGTTTGGATGGTGTCTGCTTGGCATATTCGGGGCCAGGGAGATCGTTCTCAATGTATCTGGTGGGTTTGCCAGTGAATGAATGGCCAATTCCAAAAAATACTTCTATAAAGATTTCACAGGTCATTTCAAATCCTGTGAATGAGTAACATCTTTCGACACAGTTCCTCCCTGAAGCTCCTTTTGAACCTGAGGAACTGGAAATTCTTAGGTCAGCAAAAATGAATTAATGAATTTTTGTATAAAGTTTTGAACTTTTGAAAGTGACACAAACAGAAAATAAGACAATGTCACTCCAAAATCATCATTTTTATAGAAACGCATCTGCTTGGTACAAATACACCAAGGTGACAGCCAAAGCATCCCTCCAAGTTTCAGCACAATTACCACAGGGAATTTTTTTTTTTATTTGTGGAGACAAACTTGGCCTACTATCCCTGCAAATGTCAAAGATAGTCCATACAGCATTGTAAGAGTTTCATTGTTAACACCTGATTGGAGAATTTTTAAAAGAGCAAACACATAAGAGGAAAAGATCAGTGGAACAATACAGTCCAAATTGTGATAATCATGTACACACATGAGACAAGGCTTGGAGAATTGCAGTTGCAATTTTCCCCCCACAGGCAGCATCAGGGGTGGCCTTGACTCAGTTGGATCATATGGGTTGCTAGCTGAGCAAACATGCTTGAGCTGTTTTTCTTACACTGAGTGAAATGCTTGAGCTGTTTCTCTTACACCAGTGAGATTCTAACAGACATCAGCAGTAAGACGAGCAACTCTCCAAAACAAAGCAGCAAGTAACTATTTGCTGCTGGCACATGGACACAGGTGTGAAGAATTTGAAAGGATGTGCTGTATGAACATGTCAGATCATTCAAAATCAATTTATGAAAACATCAAAAGTTACGAGGAAGTGTTAACAAACTTGGGGAGGTCACTAGATCCTGGATGGTTGATGTAGTTAGATTTTTTAACCTTTCACCATTGTAGAAAGTACCTTTAAAGGTAGGTTATTACATTTTGACAAGGCTTGTGGTTCTTCTGCTCATCTTACCATGCATCTGCGTGTGCATGTAGTGGGCCATGAACAAAGTTGCAAAAAAGTGTTTTTTAGTGCAAAGAGAGGGGGGAGATGTCGGGTTCAGAACATCCCTTTGGCTGTCCTGAGCAGCCAAGACCCTGCCGGGGGGCTCAGAGACCCTGGCACAGAGCCCAAAATGCCTCTGTGAGTCTGATTATGGCCCGTGGAGCAAATACCAACCTACTATGAAGATAGCAAGCCACAAGAGTTTAAGTAGAATATTAGTGAAATTATCACAGGGTGAATTATGTATTTAAGGATTACTGTACAGGGGGGTTATATCCCTGTACAGGGGGGTTATGGAGACAAGATGGAGAAATCGGGGCGTGCCTCGTGCTTCTTCTTTCTTCTTCTTGGCCTCCATCTTCTGTAGTGATGTTGGCACTTACTTATTGGTTTAGAGTAGAAGCTCACTGTCTAACATAGGTGATGGGTATTGGGGAGTAATTGTAAATATTGTACACGTAGTTTATAGTATAAAGACATAACACCGCCCCGGGGGCAGGCAGAGTGCCTGTGGCTGCCCTGCTGAGCAGATCTCTGCTGGGCAGAAAGAAAATTTTATAGATAAGAACTAATAAACGACCTTGAGACCGAAAGATGAAGAGCTCTGACTCCTTTTTTAAGTGCCGGGCTGGGAAAAGAGACTTTGGAATTCTTCTCGGGGTCACTCTGACAAACTAATGATCCCGACAAATAGGGAGAAAATAAATGGGAGAAATTACCATAGGGTTGCAGAGCACTATGGGGGAAGCCTCTTCCCTCACTCTGAGCTCAGAGTTCCTCACCCAGAGCCTAAGGTGCATCTCTCCAGGGCATTGCTGTTGACCTCTCCCCAGTAAGCTCACAGGTCTCCAAACACACACAGGAGTTGTCTGGGGCCATTCAACATTTCTCTGCCCTCCAGCACCGAGGCAATCCACTCTGGCTACAGCTCTGAGGTCGTGCCCATGGCAACCACCCCTGGCATTGGGGCTCCATGGAGCTGCTCTCAGGAAACCCCCAAGAGCTGGGGAGTGCTCCAAAACCACCTCAAAAACGTGAGATACCTCAAAATCTCTTCAGAAATGTGGAATATCCAAAAACTCACTCAGTAACAGGCTCCCCCTCCCTTTATCATCCCCAAACTTTGGCTATCTCATTCCAGACCCCAGCCCACCACCCCAATCCCAACTCCAACCCATCCCACTTTTGCTGGACATCAAGACTCCCTTCCCAAGCTGTACTTCCCCCATTTCACACCTCCCAAACCCCATCCCACCCATCCTGCCCCACCCAATGCTCATCTCACCCCTCCTGATTTGCATCCCACTTTGCCCAATCTCCTTCCAACCCCATTTCACCCTGAGGGGCTGTGGAATCAAGAAATTTTGGGATTGAGTAGTTTTCAGGGGCATTGAGTGGTTTTGAGCGGACAGATCAATCCCTCTCATCTTTTGGAGTGCCAATAAATAAAGATAATTAAACCAAATACCCCAAAACTCCCCCATATCCTCCTAGATATCTCCTGGAATCCAAAATTCCCCCAAAACACAAGTGAAATGTGAGGTTTTAGATCACTTTGATGAACTTGTTTATTTTTACCCCAGTTTTCTGTGTTCTGAAGGGAGAGAAATAAATCAAAAGATAATTAGAGGCAAAATAAAAGGAACACCAGCCACTCCCCACTGTGTACACAGGGACTGTGGGTCACCAGGGCTCTGACCAGTGTGGGTCCTCTGATGGGGATGGAGCTGGAGCAGTGCATGAAGCTCTTCCTGCAGTCGGGGCTCTCGCAGGGCTTCCCTTACCGGTGCCTCCGTTGGTGTCGGGTAAAGAACGAGCGGCCTGAGAAGCTCTTCCCACCCTGGGGACACTCGTGGGGCCTCTCCCCGGTGTGGATGCGCCAGGGGGTGACGAGGGTGGAGCTGTGCCTGAAGCCCATCCCGCAGTTGGGGCAGTGGAAGGGCCTCTCCTCAGTGTGAATTCGTTTATGTACAAGGAGATGGGAGCTGGTGTGAAACCTCTTCTGACACTCGGGACACTCGTAGGGCCTCTCCCCAGTGTGGAACCTCTGGTGGACAACCAGGTCGGACCTGTGGCTGAAGCTCATCCCACATTCCAAGCACTTATAGGGCCGTTCCCCAGTATGGATCCTCTGGTGGCAGATCAGGTTGAATCTCTTCCTGAAGCTCTTCCCACACTCCAAGCACTCATAGGACTTCTCCCCATTATGAAGCTGCTCGTGGACCACCAGTTCTGAGCTCTGGCTGAAGCTCTGTCCACTTTCCTGGCTCAGGGTGGGTCTTTCCTCCTCAGAGCACCCTGGGCTGGGTTTGGAGCCTCTCCTCCTGTGGGATCTCTGGGGATTTTCCTCCCCATTGGATTCCTGCACTGTGGAGCCACTCAAAATGGCCTCTTCCATGAGGTTCTGCTGTGGGGATTTGTCCTCTCTGGTCTCCATCCTCAGCTCCTTGTCTGGGGAGGAAGGACAAGGAGAGGATGGGATTTGTCTCCATGCCAGAGAGAAGGGGAAGGAGATCCCCCCAGTGCATCCCTGGCAGGACGGGGTTGGCAGCAGGGCTGTCCTGCAGCTGGGGGCCGTGCTGGGCTGGGAGATGGAGCAGGAGAGAGGGGGAACGGGGCACTGACTTCCTACTCACCTGCCTGGGTGGCCCGGGGCATCTTCCTCTTCCTTGCAGCCTCCTCCTCCATCCAGCCAAGGTTTGGGAATGGGAAATCCTGGTTTGGGAAAAAACAAGGTGTGAATGCCTTGGATTGGGAATTCCTCCCAACCAAATCCATCTCCAGAAGTCATCTGGTGTCCATAAAACTTCCAAAAATCAAGAGTGAATTAAAAAAGCCACCAGGAGTGTCCCATTTCCAGTCTCTTCCCTCTGGGGTTCTGGTGGTCCCCTGTCTCAGGGTGCTGGGGATCCCATGGGTCCTGGGGATCCCCCCTCTTCAGGGTCCTGCTTAGGGATGCTGGGGGATTTCAGGGTCCCCCACTCCAGCCACTTGGGGGTCCTCTCTCTTCCCACCACCCTGTCCTGGATTAGGGCAAATTTGGGAGAAAACCTCCAAAGGGGTTTTCTCTAAAAAGCAAATTCAAGCAGTCGCTCCCCTAACCGGTTCGGGAAAAGATTTCCTCAGAGAAAAGGGCAAAAAACTGTTTATTTAACAGGCAAAGCATTCACCAGTACAACAAAATGAACAATACTAAACAATAAAACCTCATGCCGCTCCAAAAGAGATGACAAACTCAGAATGTCCCTCCATGGGCTGTAGCTTGGCTCACTCAGTCTCTTATCAGTCTCCTATCAGTCTCCTATCAGTCTCTTATCAGTCCCTCCATCACCGGAAATGCCATGGCCCAGGCTCAGCCTGTTGGGCCACAAGTGAGAGCTGCCAGTTGTGTTCTGGGTGTTCAGTCCAGAGTAGTTTAAACAGCTCCAAAGAAAAAGAAAAACCACAGTCCGGGAACTTCTCTGCCTCAGCGAGATAAAATCTAAGTAAAACCAAAGGAGAGTTCTGTCCTGCTGTTGGTCCAACTACAGACAACTGATACCTTGGGTTTTAAGTTTTTCTGTTCTGTTTTGGTGTGCAGCTTTTAGCTTTATATTAAGTGTTACTGAGATCTTTCCACAGGGTGGTGAAGACAAAACAATCCTGTTCCAGCTGGAGACTCAAGGACAATCTCTTCAAACTTCAGGCCCAAAGCATAAACAACATGAAAAGAGGAGAGCAGGCAAGCAAGCAAGGAGAATGAAACTTCATAATTTGAAGCTATTAATTGGACAGTTAACTTCTATATGCAAATGGACTAGAACTTTATAAAAATGTGAGATCTTGCAACTCTCTTTAGCTCCTGTCTTGGAGCCATCCAGGCAGAGTCAGCTGTGGCTCTGGTACGGCCACGGTGTGGCCTTTGAAGGCACTTAAATAAACATCCACTTTATTCCTCTTAGCTTTGTCTGGCCTCTGTTCCAGCTCC
Source organism: Setophaga petechia (assembly GCA_024362935.1). Classification (NCBI taxonomy): domain Eukaryota; kingdom Metazoa; phylum Chordata; class Aves; order Passeriformes; family Parulidae; genus Setophaga; species Setophaga petechia. The sequence goes on from JANCRA010000099.1 coordinate 1,437,732, forward strand.
TTAAGGCATCATAACAGTCCAGGAGCCGGAATGTGGAGGAATGAGTGCAGTTCCTGAAAACAAACTGCAGCTTCTCCCTCCTCCCCTTCGCTCTCAGAACCAGCCTTAAAGGTGCAGAACTCATTTCTGAGCTAAACAGACCGATGGGGTACGAGCATCATGAAGTCACCCCAGGACACGCCCCTGTCAGGGTCAGGGGGTCCCGTCCCCGCCTCATCTCCGGGCTGCCGGGGGTCCCCCAGCTCCGGTACCGCCCCTTTCCCTCTCCCCGCCCCGGGGGTCCCCCGTTCCACAGCCCCGGCTCTCACGGGGATCCCCAAAACCAATGTCCCGCCCCGTCGGTACCGGGCCATCCCCACGTGGAACCCCCGGGACCCTCCCGAGGAGCGATCGCGGCTCCTCTGCCCCCGAAAAAGCTCCTCTAAGGGAGCCCGGAGATATCCGGGGCTCGAGTCCGGGATCTGCCGGCTCCGAACACTCTCCAAAAAAATCCTCCCGGAGAGCCCTGGCTGGAGCCGGGGCGAGCTCGGCCTCCGCCCTCACCTGCGGCTCGGGGCTGGGGGCGATGCTCCCGGGCAGGGGGGCTGCAGGCTCAGCGTGCGGGCGCTGCGAGCGCCGGGATTCTCCCGCTCCTGCTGCTCCTCCTCCTCATTCCACTCATTGTCCTCCTCCTCCTCCTCCTCCTCATCCTCCTCCTCGTCCACGGCCACCTCCTCCTCCACCTCCTTCATGTCCTCATCCTTGTCCTTGTCCTCCTCTTCTTCCTCGTCCTCCCCCTCATCCTCGTCGTCCTCCTCCCTCTTGGCTTCCTCCTCCTCGTTCATGTCTGGCTCATCCTCGCCCTCCTTCTCAGCCTCCTCGTCTACCTTCACGTCCTCCTCTGCTCCTCCTCCTCCTTGCCCTCTTCCACCCCCGTCGTCCTCCTCCTACTCCTCCTCCATGTCCTCCTCGTCCTCCTTCTCAGTGTCCTCCTCCTCACTGACGTCCTCCTTGTCCTCCTTGTCTTCGACGTCCATGTCCTTGTCCACTTCCTCCTCCTCATCATTGTCAACCTCCTCTTCCTCCTCTCCCTTGTCCTCGTCCTCATCCTCGTCCTCCTTCTCTTCCTCCTCCCCCTCCTCCTTGTCCTACTCCTCTTCCTCCTCCCCCTTCTCCTTGTCCTCCTCCTCCTCCTCCTCGTCTACCTCTTTCTCCTCCTTGTCCTGCTCCTCCACCTCCTTGTCCTCCACATCCTCATCCTCGTCCTCCTCCTCCTCCTCCTAATCCTCCTCCTCCACTTGTTCGTGTACCTCTATGTCCTCATCATCCTCATCCTCCTCCTTGTCCTCCTCCTCATCCCTGTCCTTCTCATCCTCGTCCTCCTTATCCTCCTCCTCCTCTTCCTCCTCCTCCATGTCCTCTTCCTCTTCCTTCTCCTACTCATCCTTGTCAGCCTACTCCTGTTCGTCCTCCTCCTCCTTGTTTTCCTTGTCCTCGCGCTCCTCCTCTTCCTCGTCCACCTCCACATCCTACTCATCCAACTCCTCCTCATCCACCTCCTCCTCATCCTCCTCCTCCACCTCCTCATCCTCGTCCACATTCTCCTCTTCCATGTCTTCCTCCTTGTTCATGTCCTCCTTGTCCACGTCCTCCTCCTCCATGTCCTCCTCCTTGTCCTTCTCCTCCACCTCCTCCTCCTTGTCCTCCTCTGCCTCCTCCTCCTCCTCCATGTCCTCCTCATCCTCCTCCTTGCTCTCCATCTCCTCATCCTCCTCCTGTGTCCTTCTCCTCTTCCTTCTCCTCTGTCTCCTCCTTCTTGTCATCCTCCTCCTCCTCATCCTCCTCCTTCTCCTCATCGTCCTTCTCATTCGCCTCCTCATCCTCCTCCTCCTCCTTGTTCTCCTTCTCCTTTTTGTTCTCCGCCTCCTCCTACTCGTTGTCGTCCTCCTTCTCCTCCTCATCCACCTCATCATCATCCAGCTCCCCCTCCTCCTCGTCCTCTTCCTCCTCCACGTCCTCCTTGTCCTCCTCCACGTCCTCATCCTCTTTCTCCTCCACATTCTCATCCTCCACCTCCTCATCCTCCTTCTCCGCATCCTCCTCCTCCTCCACGTCATAACCCTCTTCCTTCACCTCCTCCTCGTCTTCCACCTCCATGTCCTCGTTCTCTTCCTTCTCCTCCTCCTCGTCATCCTCCTTCTCGTCATCCTCCACCTCATCTTCCACCTCATCCTCACCCTCCTCCTCCTTGTTCTCCTTCTCCTCCACGACCTCATCCTCCTCCTCCTCTGCCTCCTCGTGCTCCTCCTCCACTTCCTCCTTGTGCTCCTCCTCCACCTCCTTCTCGTGCACGTCCTCCTCCTCATCCTTCTCTGCCTCCGCCTACTCGTCCTCCTCCGCCTCCTCCTCTTCATCCTCCTCCACCTCCTCCATGTCCTCATCCTCCTCCTTCTCCTTCTCCTCCTTGTCCTTGTTGACCTCGTCTTCCTCCTGTCCCTCTTCCTTGTCCTCATCGTCTTCCTCCTCATCCTCGCCCTCTTCCTTATCCTTGTCCTCCGACATATCCTTGTCCTCCTCCTCGTCTTGCTCATCTATCACCTCATCATGCTTGTCATCATCCACCTCGTTCTCCTCCTCCTCCTCCTCATCCTCCCCATCCTCCTCCTCCATGTCCTCCTTATCCTCATCCTCCTGCTCCTCCCCCTCCTCCAAGTCCTCATCCTCTTCCTCCTTCTCTTCCTCCTCTTCCACATCCTCTTCCTTGTCCTCGTCTTCCGCCTCCTCGTCTACCTCAATGTGGTCCTCATCCTCCTCATCCTCCTCCTCCTTGTCCTTTTCCTCCTCCATGTCCTCTTTCTCCTCCACGTCCTCATCCTCTTCCTCCTCATCTTCCTCCATGTCATCATCCTCCTCCTCCTCATCCACCTTCTCCTCGTGCACATCCTCCTCCTCGTCCTCCTCCTCCTCCAGGATCTCCTCCTTGGCCTCCTCCTCCTCCATGTCCTCCTCATCCTCCTCCTCATCCTCCTCCTTCTCCTCGTCCATGTTGACCACCTCCTCCTCGTCTTCCTCCTCATTCTCGCCCTCCTCCTCCTTGTTCTCCTCCTCCTCCACATCCACATCCTCCTTCTCCTCCTCTTCCTCATCTACCTCCTTGTCCTCCACCTTCTTGTCCTCCTCCTCGTTCATCTCCTCCTCCTCCTCCTCATCCTCCTCCTCCACTTCCTCATCCTCCTCCGCCTCCTCCACGATTTCCTCCTTCACGTCCTCCTCATCCTCCTCCACCTCCTCGCCCTCCTCCTCTGCATCCTCCTATTTGTCCGTGTCCTCATTTTCCTCACCCGCTTGTCCTCCACCTCCTCGTCCTCCTCATCTTCGTCTTCCTGGTCATTGTCATCATCCCCCTCCTCCTCCTCCACATCCTCGTCCTTCTCCTCCTCCTCGTTCTCCTCCTCCTCTGCCTCCTCATCCTCTTCCTCCTCCTTGTCCTCCTCCATGACCTCGTCATCCTCCTCTATGTCCTCCACCTCTTGACCCTCCACCTTCGCATCCTCCTTCGCCTCCTCCACCTCCTCCTCCTCGTCCTGGTCGTTGTCATTGTCCCCCTCCTCCTTCTCCTCCACCTCCTGGTCCTCCTCCTCTGCATCCTCTTTCTCCTCATCCACCTCCTCCTCCTCGTCGTCCTCCTGGTCGTCATCATAATCTTCTTCCTCCATGTCCTTGTCTTCCTCCTCTTCCTTGTTCACCTCCTCCTCCTCTTTCTCCTTGTCCTCCTCCTCTGCCACCTCATCTACATTCTTGTCCTCCTCATCTTCCCCCTCCTTCTCGTCCACCTCGTCCTCCTCATCTTCCTCATCCTTGTCCTCCTCCTCCTCTTCGTGTCCCTCCTCCTCCTCTTCCGTGACTTCGTCGTCCTTCTCCTCCTCATCATCCCCAGGCTCCTCCTTCTCATTCTCCTCCTCGTCCTCCTCCTCATCCTCCTTCTCCTCATTCTTCTCATGCTCCTCATCTTTGTTCCCCTCATCAACACGACAGGAGAAGTTCCCCTCCCTTCTTTCTGTGGGAGGATGAAGCCCAGCTGCCCTTTTCTTCTGGTGCCTCCTCCTCTCCTCAGCTGAGGATGTCAAACTCCCCAGGAGCAGGAAAATCCCCATTCTCTGTTTCCTTGTGGCTGCAGCCTGGAACACTCACTCAGAACAAAACCTTTCTGACAGCCCTGCTGAATGACAGTGAGAAGAGGTTTGTGAGAAAGGGAGGAAAATGTGTTTTGATAGGAAATGGAGTTAAAAAATTATTTCTTTCTGTCCCATTCATTTTCAGTCAGTTCCAGTTCTGTTTCAGAGTGTCACCTTCTCAGCTGACTGTGTTTGTGTCCTCCTTTCTCTCCTGCCTCTCTTTGCCTGCTCTGTTCCTCTCTCAGTGATAGTAGAACCCTGGAAAATGTTAAAGATAGAACTCTAAAATGCTAGGCTTTGTGTTTTCTCAGATCACTGCACCTGCGTAAGCAGTATGATAAATGATATAATTCTTAGATGTGATGATTGTTTAGTAATTAAGTATAATTATTATATAACCATAAGAAGAATCATGAGAAACTATGTTGGAAATTTAACGGGGGCTATGTTTAGCTGAAATCTATGTATACAATAGAACAATGTAAGTTTAATAATTAACATGAAAGTTATGTAACGATAGAGTATAAAACACCTTCACCTTGAATGTATGGTCGGAATTAGATTTGGGTTGCAATACCACAATTCCCAGAGCTCTTAATAAAAAGCACCGCATATAATCACTCCGTGATTATGTGGTTTTGAACGCTAACATTGGGACTAACTGATGCACAGCTGTCTCCTCTGTATGATTTGTTGAAAGGAGACTCTGATTTAAAGTCACCTCGCACACTGACCCCTGAGGCACGTGAGGCGTTGCAGGTGGTTCAGCGAGCTGTTTCGGCTTGCCAAGTTTATCGCATTGATCCCTCTGTTGATGACACCGTGTTCATCACCACTCCAGATTCGTATCCCACGGGCATCATTGGCCAATGGAGTGACAAATGGTCTGATTCCTTGCATGTTCTGGAATGGGTCTTCCTGCCCCATCAGCTGCAGAAGAGAGCAACTGCATTGTTTAAGCTGATTGCTCGTTTGATAATCAAACGCCGGCAACGGTGTTTGCAATTGATGGGTGCGGATCCTGCAAAGATCATACTCCCGGTGCAACGGGAGGATTTTGACTGGGACTTTGCAAACAGTGTGTCCCTGCAGAGTGCTCTGGAAAATTTTTCAGGGCAGATCACTTATCATCTGCCCAGCCATAGGCTACTGCATATGGCAAAATCCACACAAATTTCTTTTAGGCCCAAAAATAGTCAGGAACCTGTGCAAGGACCCACCGTCTTTACTGACGGTTCAGGGAAAACAGGAAAGGCCATTGTTACCTGGAGGGACGGATCTGAGGGGCAGGTTCTGGAAGGCCATGAGGATGGGTCAGCCCAATTGGTTGAATTGAGGGCTGCTGTCACGGCATTTGAGAAATTTTCCCAGGAACCTTTCAACTTGGTCACGGATTCCGCCTATGTGGCTGATATCGCACAGCGGTTGGATCATTTGGTTTTGAAGGAGGTCAGTAATCCTGCCTTGTTCCATTTACTGAAGACCTTGTGGTGTGCCATTCAGGCCTGGGTTCATCCCTTTTATGTTCTGCATGTGAGGAGTCACACCGATTTGCCAGGCTTTATTGTGGAAGGTAACGCGAGGGCTGACAAGTTGGCTAACCCAGCGTGGGTGGCGCCTCAGCCTGATACACTCGCGCAGGCCGAGGCATCGCATGGGTTTTTCTACCAAAATGCACATACCCTGCAGAAGCAGTTTCAGCTGATGCCAACTGAGGTTTGTGACATTGTCGAGTCATGTGATGACTGCCATGCACTTGCTCCACCTTTGCCAGCAGGGGTAAACCCCAGGGGCCTTAGGGCCTTGGAGCTTTGGCAGACCGATGTCACCCAGATTGCCGAGTTTGGTCGGTTCAAGTATGTGCATGTCACGGTGGACACGTTCTCCTCTGCGATGTGGGCTTCAGCTCACACTGGGGAGAAGGCCCGTGATGTCCTCGCCCACTGGAGGCAGGCCTTTGCTGTTCTGGGCACACCTTCTGCTGTGAAAACCGACAATGGTCCTGCTTACGCATCGCAAAAGGTGCAGCAGTTCCTGCAGTTGTGGGGTGTCTCACACAAGTTTGGTATCCCTCATTCTCCCACTGGTCAGGCTATTGTGGAACGTGCTCATGGTACTCTGAAGCGGGTTCCTCAAAAACAAAAATGGGGAATGCAGGGTGAAACCCCGCACAGTCGGTTGGCAAAAGCTTTGTGCACAATTAATCATCTCACTGTGCCACAGAACTCAAATAACCCTGTCATTTTGAATCACCATCTCTCGCTGCAGGCTGTGGACGAGGCACATCAGCCTCGGGTGAAGGTTCGAGTGCGGAATTTAGTCACCAAACAGTGGGAAGGTCCCTATGACCTTATCGCTTTGGGGCGCGGGTATGCTTGTGTATCCACAGATACTGGGGCACGCTGGGTACCTTGGAAATGTGTTCGCCCTGACCTGCGACCGCAGAGGCAGAATCCAGCCGACGAGCAGGATGGAAACCGTGACCAACCTGAAAGGCATCAGGCGGGTGAATCATTGAGTGATGACTCGGATGCAGATGATGAGAGTGATCACTCCGATGATTCCTCTGCAAATGGACACTGAACATTGTTCATGTTTCCTTTTTCACATTGTTCATTTTCTTTTCCTTTTTTTCTTTTTTAAACAGAAAAGGGTGAGATGTCACCCTGGCTTTTTAAGATTTTCTAAGCCTTCTGATGTTGACATTCTTGTAGGGAATTTTCTCACGCACTTTCTTGTAAATAACTTACTGTTTGCATTCCTTTGATGGAGGAGGAGAGAGTTGATGGACTGTTGGTTTAACCAGTGTCATTGGAGAGGTGTCACTGTCACCCTCCAATCCGCTGTCACCTTTGTAAAACTATAAATATTGGAGTCAGAAAAATAAACGTCCCTTTTTTCCTTTCACCTTGAGAGCAGGTGTGCTTATGTTCTTTCATGTCCTATAGCGTCAGATTCCCTCAGCTTTTGCCATGTCCTGTTTGTCTTTCAGTAGTGACTGACACCCCACCCTGTCCCACAGCTCCATCCTGGCTCTGCAGGTGGCTTCCTGGGTGAGCTCACCCCTAGTGAGAGACACTTCTGGAGTTCACGTTCTCTTCAGGCCTGCACCAGCATTCCTCCTTCCTGACATCCACACTCTTGTTAGAAAACCGGGTCATTCAGGAGAAAAGGATGCATGGAAAGATCCTCAGATGGAAGTCAGAGAACCTCTATGGCCACCTCAGTATATGGAGGAGGACCAAGGTGTTTCTTCGCCCTCTTTTATCAACTGAGAATTCTGACCAGCAGTAACAGAGACTCTCCTAAGGCCCCATTAATGAATGCACTTACACAGCCCTGGGGATGCCAGTGAAGGAAACCATGTGTCATGTAATGCGTGGCATGTATGACCAGAGTCACCAAACACCACCTAAACATGGAATTGTTCCACCTCTCTAGGACAGGAAGAAATTTAAAGAATTAACTGCGACCTTAAGGGCAGAAGAGGCCAGAGGAGGAAAACAACTCTGAGGGGAAAAAAACACCATCTCTGGAGGGGGAAACATCTCTGCCTGCTCTGAATTGGTCGAGGGAACATGTCTCTATTCCTCTCCTGAAAGGGATGCTTTAGGTGACCTTTGCAACTCCAACTGCCTTGGACCAGGGCCAGGAAGATTCTTTTATGTAAATGTTAACTAAATACATAGGTAGGAAGATAGACAGATACATCTCACTACTATAATCTCCCTTTACTGTCCTCTCTGTTGCTACACACATCAAAACTTGGTAGCCAGTGTCCCAATCAGCAGTAATCCTGGGATTTCTCTCCTGTTGCTCAAAAAAGCACACTCCTGGGGAATCTGGAGCGTGTAGGACCTTATGGAATGCAATCAGACCCAGAGCATTGCACTGGGAACTGCACTCTGTGCATCTGTGCTCGGGCAAGTTCTCTTAGACTCAACCACACTGACGGTGCTGAAGTGGCTGGAATCAGAAATGCAGCCCAGCCCCTCCCAGCTCCGGTGATCTCTGAGGAACAGCTGGAATGCAAAGCATTGATCTCCTGCTCAATTCCAAAACATAACACACTCCGATTCCCTGGGCTGCAGAAAGTCTCAGGTACTATTCAACTCAAAGAGATCTTTAAGGCCATGCATCAAGGCCTGGAAACCCAAAAGCTCCATCTGCATCAAGTTCCACAAAGGGTGCGGAATGACTTCCAGAGCTTGATAAGGGCAGAAAAGATTGTGCAGAAGTATCCCTGCTTGCTGGAAAAAGAGAAAATGAACAGGCCTTCTCCTCCTTGGATACCCACAAACCACAAGATGGAAGTGTCAGCCACTCCAGTGTCTAAAGTCCTTGGATGCAGTGAGGGCATATTTGGTGGTGAAACAGCCCTTGTGCTGAGCACTGTCATGCAGGGATCGATGGAAGTCTCCCTGAAGGTCCCTCAAGAGCCCCCCATTGTCCAGGCTAAAGCTCCCTCAGCACCTCCTCCCTGGCCTCGTGCTGCACCCCCTTGCCCAGCTCCCCTGTCCTTGTGTGCACACGCTGCAGCCCCTCCATGGCTTTGTGCTTCCCAGGGCCCACAGCTGCACACAGCACTCCAGCTGTGGCCGCAGCGCTGCCCAGCACAGGGCCACGCTCCCTGCCCTGCTCCTGCTGCCCCCCTGCTGCTGGCACAGGCCACCGTGCCCTCGGCCTGCTTGGCCCCCTGGCCACACGCTGCCTCATCTTCAGCTGCTCAAGGCCGCCAGCCCTGCGTCCTTTTGGCCCACGCAGCTCCCCAGCCACAACGGTGCCCATTGCACTGCAGATACAGCAGGCACCATTGCAAGATGGCCTTCCTTGTCTACCACCTCATGTTCCAAGTAGGTATCATAAAGTTTGATAGGAAGAGGATTCTAAGTCACTCTGTTTATATTAAAATGATCTAATTTAACTGTAGAAGAAATTGCTCTGTGTTAAATTTCCCTATCTGCTGTCAGCAAGCATTGTTCTCTTTGCAAAACTAGGTTTTTAGTTCTTCAAAGCTCTGAGATGGAAATTTAAAAACATCTATCTCTGCTTTTGTTATTGTTTTAGCAGGAATGAAAATGGAATTTCTTTTGGCCTTCCTAGCTGGCCCTCTACAGTCTACTGCTACTGGCCAAGCTCACATCCTCCTCTACAATTCTTAAACACCACAAATATGAAATGTTCCTTTCTCACTCACCTCAGGATCTTCCACACTGCTGAATACACGCTTCAGGTGACCTGTAGTAGGAAGGGAAAAAGAACCAGATGCTGCCAGAAAACTGCCTGGGCTGCTGAATCCCACAGAACAAGTCAACCCAAACAGAGATGATTTCCTGTTTCACAACTTCCCTCCTGGAGACACATTTCATTCACACAGTCAGCAAGAGACCAGAACCATATTCTTGGCTGTGCCTACACTTCGGCCTGTTTAGCCAGTAAATGAATACAAACATGATCAAGAAAATGCAAATTGTTCTTCAACACTCAATGCTCCTGTTCTACCAAACACATAAAACAGCTTTTGAAATTGTCTCCTTCAGGTACTCTTTTTTTTTCAATCAATTACATGCACTAGTTCTCATTAACTTGCAGGAAAATGTTGCCCAGAAAAGCTTCCCCAAAATCCCCCTGAGTTGTGGCAGTTCTATTGTGGAAGAGCACAGCAGCACCTCTAGGGTTCAGGAGCAGACACTCACTGCTTTAGGGTTTGCACTTCCTTTCAAATGGAGTAACTATTTTAGCACTAGTAAAAAGTCAAGACAGACAGTCAAATCCCTTCATGAAAAAACTCAGAAAGAAAGAAGCTTTCCCTGAATTCTGGGAACAACTGCAAAGTTTTTAGAAGGCATTCCCTGAAGGTCTGCCAGTCTAATTTTCAAAGGTGTCTTGCTTGTCCCAGCAAACTGAGGAAATGACAGACTCTGCTGCCACAGACTCTCCCATGGAGGGAATAGAACCCCTGCAGCTTCCCCTGCAAATGCTGCCCCTGTGGCTACAGACACCCCCTTTTAGCTGAACGCCTTGACAGGAGCTTTACCAAACCAGCGGCATCCTAATGCTCTTTCTGTTTCAAAATCAGAAACTCAGCCACTAAGAAAGAGCAGGAAGACATACAGAAGCCAGGTTAGGATACACCCTAACCTAAGCAGAAGGGAAACCTCTACTTACGGTAGAAGTGTGTCATGTAGTAGGCAGAAAAAGTAATGCCATAGGCAGCAAAAGCTGCCGTGGCCAGATGGTGAAACATGGTAGCAGTGTTGTGGGAGTTCACCACAACACGAGAAAACACAGAGCTCTTGTCAGTGGGCAGCTCCCCGCTGACAAAGGCGCCAGCCAGGGAAGTTCTCCTCAACTGAGCAAGGCCTGGGGCTGCTCTGACACTCAGGTCTTCCGTGCACCAAGGCAACCTTCTGATGGCACTGTGACCAGGTGGCAACCATGCCCTGACATCACAAAGCAAACACTCCATGTTGGTCTGGGAATTTATGCAAAGCAATAACCAACCTTCCCTACAGCAAACACAAAATGGCCTCGAAGTTCTCCTCTGACACAAAGCAGCACAAATTCCCTTCATGGGCCAAACCCTGTTGTTCAGGGGATCCAAGAGGAACTCCAAGAGTGCCCCAAGCACCTACAGCCTGTACCCCAACTGAGCACTCAGATGGGACCCAAGCAAAGGAAACCAGACCAAGAAAATGGCCCACAGCATTGCACATGTGAGAAACTACCCTTCCTTTAACTTTTTAGAGGTTTATTAAACCTTAAGAAAGGACTGAATAAGGAAAAATTGCAGCATTGGGAGTCTCTGTGACTAGCAAACGTGTTCATCTACAAAAAGGATGCTCTGCCTTTTATACCCTTAGCCCCTGCAAAAGTTTTGTCACTCAACTCTTTCTCTGCTGTCTGTTGGTGGAGATTACTTTCTTGCATCTTGACTGGAGGTCAGGTGTTGTTACACCCTGCCTGCTGGTCCCAAACCAGCCCTCCCCAAATGCCCTGACTCCCGAGGCTGTTACAAGGGGGACGGCAAAGAGGACTATGGGAGGATATTTTACAATATCATCACTACACATTTGAACATCCACATAACATCTACTGCTTAATTGTCAGAGCCAACCATTGCATTACTCATCTAGAACACACAGAACCAGTAGAGAAGCCACAGTTGGCATCACAGCTGAAATGCTTCCTAACAAATCTCCCCACATATTTGCCCCTTTATTGGACATGCCCAGGGCTCCGGTGCCTGTACATCTCTGCCTTCCTTCCCCTTTGGCAGCAGTCGAACTGGCAGCATCTGCCCCCAGCAGCAGCTGCTCCAAGCTGGGAACGCCACTGGAGGTGCTGATTTCCAGAGGCTCCTGTGTGCCAGGGGCAGCCAAGGCAGGAGCGGGTTGAACGGTGCTGGCGCTGCTGCTGCTGCTCTGTGCCAGAGAGCCCCGGCTGGGCAGGGCACGGTGCCCACTGCGCTGCGGGCTCCTTCTCCTGCCACAGCTGGGCACACCTGGGAACAAGGCATGACAACCTGTGGGCAAACCAAGGGCTGTCTGGGGCTGCACTGCTCTGCACACACCCAGGGCACCTGCAGCACAGAACCTTGGATCCCCAAAAGGTAAACAAGATGGAAACAGCTGGAAAAGATTTCATTTCAACCATTCTTTATGCTTCAATAGAAATGACCAAAATGAAAGTTACCGAGCAGGGCCGGATCCACACTGCCAGCTCAGTGTGAGAAAAGAGGCATTACTTTATTTCAGTGCTGGGTGCGTGGGGAATCACTTCCCTGAAACATGCACACCCACGTGTTGGTATCCATGGAACTAAGACATTATTACTTTCATTACTTTTATTCATTACTCTGCTCAAACTCACAGGCTAAACATTCTCACAAAGTATTTGACATGTTTAAATCACTTCCCCACAATTACTGACATTTAGAGTAGGGGTGTCGTGAGGGTCTCTGGTGGTCATGTGGTGAACTTCCCATTCATCAAATTCTCCTTCCATGGTTAAGAGCCTTCTTCTCCTTGAATGCATTGCAGCTACCTCCTCAGTAGGCCCACTGTCTTTATTCTCAAGGCTAAGACATCCACTTGCACACATCAGCCACTGGTGTGAAGCACTGTCTGTTAAAGCTTAACAAATTCACCATTGGTTGCAGGTCAACACTTCCCCAACATCTCTCCTTCCTTCTCTGGGAATCAAACACAAGTATTTTGTGATCACTGAGCCCAAGGCCACCTCCAACCCTCCTGTCACCCACCAGCCCTTCTCTCTTCACAAACAGCAGCTCCAGCAGTGCCTTCCCTCCCTGGCTCAGTCCCCAGCTGTGTCACAAGTTCTCTGTCACACACTCCAGGAACATCCTGCACTGTTTGCTCTCCGCTGCACTCTGTTGCCAGCAGACATCCCCACCCTGTTCCATAGCCCTTGCAGAACCCTGCACCTGCTCTCCATGGGCACCTGGGCAGGGGAGGCACCCACGGAAGAGATGCACCAGCTGCCCTGGGCAGGAACCAAAACCCTCTGGCGGCACAGCTGCTGGCCTGTGTCTGGCACAGCTCTGGCTGCCCCCTCCTCATGGGCTTTTGGCTGGAAATGCAATTGCACTTTCTGCCTCATGTAGAAACACCAGGGCTGCACAAACAACAGCCAGCAGGCCACATCCCAAAGGCACTGCAGCATGGAGTTGGGAAGGAAGAAGAGCCTTCCCCAATTCCTAACCATACCAAAACCAGCATAATTGGGACTTATAATCTTCTGAATGTAGAGTTGATTCACAGGGTGACAAGGGAATCTCCCAATGGAGTTGAAGTTTGGTAGAGTTTTTATTCTGAGTCCTACTCAGACTGTTGATTTGAAAATTTATTTTAAAATATTTTTTAAAAGGCTGTGCAGTCATATGGTTTTGTTCTTATACCAAAATGGCTAGATGAAATGTACTGGCATTTTAATTACATCCAAACTGATTGGTCTGTAAAAGCTTTCCTGCAGAATAGCTCAGCAGTGATGATGGGCACAGCTGGGGGGTGGCTGCAATGGAGGCTGGCTTCCAGTGAGCTCTGTTGGTCTTCCACACTGGAGCCAACAGAGCTTCTGGAAGGAGTCTCCTCTTGTGAGCTGCTGCAGCTGGAGCTGGCACTGGCCACAGAGCCGCTGTTTTCATCCCTGACAGGACCTGAGCACAGCAGCCTCTGGGCCTCCTTGCTGCACAGTGACAGTGAGGAGGCCATGGACCAGAGGTTCAGTATGTATGACTGAGTTTCCTGATAAACTGTGCTAAGAAAACCCTGCATCCCTCCTGCCAGATCTAAGACACTCCAAGAAATCTGTTGGCACATTGGGAACTCAGAATTGTTTGCATTTTGTACAATTGTCTTATGAGCGCTTTTGATTGTTTTTGTCATTTTGTGTTGATTCAGTTGATCCTTCAGAGAAGCTTTCCTAATAATATAAAACAAGGGAAATTATGGAGACCCTGGGGGGGCATTCCCTGGTCTAGGGAGACACAAGAAGCTTCCCTCAAAAAGCTGTTAGACCCCATTGGCTCCTTCCCCTGTTCCTGTGTCTGTTCCTGTGTTCCTGAGCCACACCTTCCCTATTCCCTGATTGGCCCCCTCATCTTTGCACTGCCCCGAGATCAGGGTCAGCCCCCAGGCCCCTGTGGAGACACAGTGAGACCCTCTGTGTGTGGGTGCTGGGACCTGAACATCTCCCTGCACAGCTGAATAAAACACCTGTGGAGATTATGCAAAGGTCCTTTTTGCTTCTTTACCCTGGACTATGCTAGCAGCAATTCAGACTGCTACAGAGGAGAAGCTGCAGTACTGGCACCAAGATTTTGGCAGCTTGACCATAGGCACAGAGGGCGTGCAGGATGCTGCTCTATGAATTCCTTAAGCAACCATCTCTGGTGCTGGCACATTCCCTCCAGCTTCTGGTGCAGCCAGGGCCACCTTTGGTCCAGTAGATGACATTGTTATTTGAAAAATTCGGCCACACCTTGGGCAGGAGGCCATCCACAGGCTCTGGTGCTGCAGCCCCCTGCTCAGCTGGGGACAGTGTTCCCTGTGGGGAAGATGGAGCAGCCATCACAGGGTCTTGGGGGCTGTTTTCAGCAAGGTGGCCAGGCTCTCTCCCTGCTGGACTCTAGCAATTGTTTGGGGCAGCTGATGGCAAATTGTATGTAGTCCTGTTCATCCTACTCAGAAAACCTGACAGCTTCTATCATTCTTCTGCAGAGTGGGCACGCTGGATTTCTCTTTGCCCACTGCAGGATGCAGCCCAGGCAGAACCGGTGGTGACAGGGCAGAGAAAAATTCACATCCTTCTTAGTGACCTGGCAGATGGGGCAGCTCCATTCTGTCCCCATGGCCACGTCTGTTTGTCACAGCAGAGGGAAGAGCTGAGGACCATGAGCTGCTCTCATTAGCAATCTTGCTTGGCGAGAGCCCAAGCTCGAGCCAGAGTGCTCCAGGCTCTGTCAGTGCCCAAATATAAGCAGAAAGGGATGTTGTGTCACAATCCATTCCTTGGTGAAGGAGGTCCATAGCAGCCTCAAGAGGCATCTCAGACACTCCACAGTCAAGGCAGTAACATATGGACAGGACACAGATGGCAGCTCATGGCTGGGAGAGCATTCGTAGACATATCCAAGGACAAATTTCCCAGCAACTCTCCACAGCTCTGGGATCTGCCCATCAGCTCTGTCAGAAGTTTCAGCAGAACAAGCAAAGTCCTAAAAAGCAGCTTCCAGACACTTTTCCTACCATCCTGCCTGAGTAGCCGGTTTTGCTTGCTGCAAAACACTCTTTTTCTCCTCTTCCCCAATGCCCTGTGGACACTTGCAGCCAAAATAAAAAGCTTCTGGCCCTCTGTGTGATGAGATCATACAGTTTTTATATTTCCATGCTGGGAAGAAAGCAAGTTGTGCTGTGGGTCAGGAGAGGCCAGGACCCACTTGGCCTTCCTGCAGGCTGAGGTGGTCCCAGCAGACAGAGCTGCTGGGATCAGCTCTGCTCACAGCTCGCAAAGCACGGCCAGCCACGGACCCAGAGGGAAGGTTATCGCCTACACACCCTGCGCAGCTGGGCTTGTAGCAGCTGCCATGGGCCAGGCAATCCATTTCCTTGTACAGTTCTTAGGCTGTGCAGTGTCTGATCTGCCAGGCTTGAGACAGAGGGGCTGATGTCATTTGCCATGCCTGGAAGGGCTGGAACACAGAAGAACAGACAAGGTCAGACCACGCATCTGCTGAGTCCCCAGGAGCCTTCCTGACATACCCAGGAGGGCCTTTCCATCCAGCTCTCCTCATGGCCAGGAGAGAGCAGGAGCTAATGGGATCAGCCAGAAGGTGCTGGCTACAAATATCCCATTTGCCCCTTAAATCCTTCTCTGCTCTCCCTGCACTGCACTTCATCCAAACAGGGAACAGACCTCTTACAAGATGGGGCAGGAACTGAAGCTTCCTGGCTCTCTACTCATCCCTGCTCAGCCCCAGCTGACACCCCACTCACCATCACAGATGATCTGGAACTCTTCCTGCCATCGTTCCCTCATGCACTGCCCAATGAGGCCTGGGAACACAGACCCTGCTATGGTCCCAGTGACTCAGCTCCCCCACACCAGTGCTGCCAGCCCAGCCACACGCCCTCCTCCCCTGGCAGGGCTGAGCCCAGCACCTTCCCAGAGTGTGAAACCCCAGGGTGACAGAGGGTGGCAGCGGCCCCAAGGGACTGTGGCCCTGACCAGGGAGCCAGGGCTCTAAAGGCACTGGGCTAAATCCTGTTGCCAGCACAGCAGCCAGGGCTGGGGCAAAGCTGCAGGGGTACAGGAGCGCCCTCGGGGCTGTGGCTCACCCAGGAACTTGATGGCGATCTCTCGCATGGACCCCTGTGAGCCCTGCAGGTGTGCCAGGGACTGGCGCCAGTACTCGTCTGTTGTTTCTCTGTCCTCTGCCAGCTGGAGACAGTGCAAGGGCAGGAAGGGAAGGCTTGGTACAGACTCTGTGCCTTGACCAGCTTGCACCTGTGCCCACGACTGGGCTCTCCTGCTCAGACAGCAGCTGGATGGTGCCAGAGTCTGAAGGGAGCAGAGGGCTGGGTATTCCATAGTGAACCTAGATGCCAGTCTGCTGCCAAAGAACAACTGGGCCAGGGCTCCATTGGCCCCCTGGACTGTGGGGGAAGGAGTCTGGAAAGGAGTTTGTGAGCTGACAGGCCGACAGTAAGAAGCAGCATGTGGGGTGCAGGCTGGTGGCAATGAGTGCAGGAGTGGGCAGGGGCACAGCTACCAGCCCCACAGGCCTTGTTTGTTCAGGCTGTGTTTTGGGTTTTGGAACCATCCCTACCAGGCACTCACTACATCTCCACAGCTTGTCCTTCTCCAGACGTCTCTTGAACTTCCTCTTCTTCAGAAACTTGGTGGCTTGAAGCAGGGTTTCCAGAGAAGCCTAAAGAGCAGCAGAGACCAGGAGATGGGACCAAAGCCTGGGGCAAGGATCTGTGTCCCTGCAGGCAAAGCCAGGAGGAGACTGGAGAGCTGCAGTCTGCCAGTCACTAGGGCAGGAGGCAGCTTGGAATCCTCACCTTTGCCACACGCTGGTTCTCATCCTACAGGTGGTAGAAGAGTGGAAGCAGACTCTGGCACACACACATTTTCAGGGAATTTTTTCCCTCTTTCTTTAGGTAGACTATCATCTCTCGAAAGAGGCAAATGGAGAGAAGGTGCACATGGCTGATGTCCTTGTGGAAAGGAAGTGGGCAAGACCACAGCACTGGCTATTCCAGGCGCCCCTGGGCTGGGGCCTGAAAATCCACAGGGCACAAAGTTTCCTGGCAGCACACAGCACCATGACAGAGGGTACAGTCTTACACTGTCAAAGAGTGGCCGGAGTGCCTCAGCCAGCTGCAGACCAATAAGGACAGGAATTGTCACTTTTGTCCTGGAGCATCTTGCTGAGCACAGAGAGGGTCAGCCCAACCAGCTCCCCATCCGCACCCTCCAGGAGTTCCACGAGGCTTTCAGGAAAGCTCTGCAACCTTCTGGCCTGTGTGGAGCACAAGGCTGTATTGCAAAGCTATGGAAGGCTGCTCTAACAAAACTGCTCTGGTGGTGTAACCCCACCCAGCAGCCTTGGGGCCCAGAAGGAACAGGTCTGCCCCAAAGTGTTGTAGTGCGTTTTTGTACTTTGAAGTAGTTTTGTTTCGTATCCCATATTTTTCCCAAATGGTTTATCTCAGACTGTACCCCCCTCCCTTTACCTGTGCTATCCCTCTCCCTGGAAGAGATCATCCCCAAACCCCCACCGTGGCTCTCTGTCCATCATTCAGCATCCCATCCCTCCATCTAGAAGCTTCGGTCCAGGATGTCGAGTGATTAGCCAGAGGCCAGGGGTCAGCCCCCCAAGCCTTGGCCCACACCCTGTCCTGAATGTCCATCCCCCAGTGCCCATCCCTTAGGGTCACTTATTGGTCAGTAAAATGTTCTCTACTTTGGGTTTCCACCTCCCTTTGAATGTAACCTTGGCACATCTCCCGGGGCTCTCGGCAGGAGACCCCTGAGGTGCAGGGGCTCCTTTGGGACTCCTAGAATAAAACCTTGGATTGACCCCTGCTAAGAGCCGGCCCTTTATCTCCTACCGATGCCTCCGGTGTCTCTGGTGCTGCAAAGGCGACCAGCCCAGGTGCCCTCAGTCCCCTCGGGGCACAGAGAGTGTCTCCCCGCTGTCGGCCGTGCCGGGGCTGCCCCCTGGTGCTGCCGACTCGGGACTGGCCGGGGATCCTGAGAGGCTCCCAGAGGGACCGAGACACTCCTGGCTGGGTGCCAAGATGCACCCGGCCGTGATAACCTTTGCTCCATGGTCCTGCTCTGCCAGTCCTTTATTAAACTCTGTACATTTTCACAGGAGAGTGAACGTGTTTTTCACAGGCAGCTCCACAGAAACTGGAAAACGTGGCGGTTCCCAGGAGGGGGCCCCGCTGATCCAGGGCATTGAGGCGCTGCCTGCAATCGTCCATTACTGCCCATAAGGAGCCTCCAGGGCTTTGCCCTCCATGAGCTGCAGCAGACGTGCTGGGAAAGGTGACAGGAGCCCGTGGAATGGTCCTTGTTGCAGGCAGATTAGCCACTTGTAGCTCTTCAAAACTCCCTCCCATGAAAAGTGAAAAAACTTAAACCGTTCCTAAATGTGAAAAACATGTTCACTGTCCTGTGAAAATGTACCAAGTTGAATAAAGGACAATGGGAGACCAGGACCATGGAGCAAAGGTTTTCACAGCCAGGTGCATCTTGGCACTCAGCCAGGAGCACCCTGTTACCTTCGGGGATCCCCCTGAAATACCTTTCCCTTACATCAGCCTGTTGCATATTCATAGAGCCTCATGCATATCCATCAACTACTTTACATATCCCAGGAACGATTTTACATGGCCCCTCCCTGGCTCTCCCTTTTCAGAGCATGTGTGTTTCTTGGCTGTGGTTTTGGCTCCTTGTCTTTATCACCTCCAGTTTTTGGGCCTTGGTCCACTCTGCCTTCAGACAGGGAGTGCTGATAGTTGGCAGATCTGTCCAGGTGTCCTCATCCTGTGTGCATTGGATGTTATCCCATCCAAGCAGGCAGTTTAACACAAGCAGCGATTTCACTGGGCTTAATAAGGACAGAAATAAAAACTGTAGAACAAAGTCACTTTAACAAATGGTCCCAGCCCATAATTGCTCCCAGTATGTGTGGTCCTGATCCATATGGTCCAACTCCCTAGGATCCCAGTCCAAAGGATCCCAGTCCATATTTGATCCCAGTCCGTGTGGTCCTGCACACACTCCCAGGGTCTGGAATTCCAGTCCCCAGCCAGGAAAAAATGTTCCTGCCCTTGAACTTCCTTCCTGTCATCTTAAAAAATTAGAATGAAATTATAAATAAATAAATAATAATTAAAACAACTAATTATAATGAAAATGAAATACAGTAATTTCAACTCCTACTTACAATACTCCCATAATGATTCAAGCCAAAAAAACAATAACTATTACAATAACATTCCCAATAAATATAAATAAATTATATACCAAGAAAAAACTTTTGAAAGTTTTAACTTGATGACTAATATACTTGAGATAAAAAATATCTAAAAAAACAAACGTACAATCTAACACACCTTAGTAACACAATTCATATTACAAATATACTAAACACAAAACCAAACACCACTATAATTTCTCTGACATTTGAACCAAACAATTAAACTTTAATAACATCCTGGAGAATTCTAAAACAATTGAAATTTTTTAAAAAATATTTACTGGGGATGTGGTTTTATTTGGATATTGGTTTCTAAATTTTTAGAGGCTAGATCTTAAAAATGGAAATTTATAGGAATTTAACCAGCAGAGAAGGTGGCACTCTGCAAACAGAACTGATGGAAAATGAATGAGACAGAAATCAGTAACTCCGAAAGTTTTATTTGCTATCAAATACATCCCACACACCCAGCCCCACACAATCCCCATCCCACCGCTCCAAATTGGGATCCCACATCTACCAATCGCCTCCCAACCCCATCTCACCCTGGTGACTGTGGAATGGAGTGAGTTTGGCCTGGGACACAGTGTTTTTGAGGTGGGATTGAGCCTTTTTGGTTTAACATTCAGTTATTTTCAGTGGGATTTGAGTGGTTGTGAGGTGACAGATCCATCCCTCTAGGCTTCTAGAGTGGAAAAAAATGGAGAAGACAAAAAAAAAAAGCCAAACCAAAAGGAGAAGACACCAAATGTGTTCCCAAAAAGGATCACAAGTAATGTGAGTGACCAGGGCTGTGCCCAAAGTGCCTCCTCCAGTGGGGGATGGAGCTGGAGCAGCGCACGAAGCTCTTCCCGCACTCGGGGCACTCGCAGGGCTTCCCTTACTGGTGCCTCCATTGGTGTTGGGTCAAGGTAGAGTTCCTGGAGAAGCTCTTCCCACACTGGGGACACTCGTAGGGCCTCTCCCCAGTGTGGATGCGCCGGTGCCTGATGAGGTGGGAGTTGTGCTTGAATCCCTTCCCGCAGTCGGGGCATTGGAAGGGCCTCTCCTCTCTGTGATTCCAATAGTGCCGGAGGAGATGGGAGCTGGTCAGAAACCTCTTCCCACACTTGGAACACTCGTAGGGCCTCTCCCCTGTGTGGGTCCTCTGGTGGCTGATCAGTGTTGAGCTCCGGCTGAAGCTCTTCCCACATTCCTCACACTCGTGGGGCCTCTCCCCAGTGTGGATGCGCCGGTGCCTGATGAGGTGGGAGTTGTGCTTGAATCCCTTCCCGCAGTCGGGGCATTGGAAGGGCCTCTCCTCTCTGTGAATCCGATAGTGCCGGAGGAGATGGGAGCTGGTCAGAAACCTCTTCCTGCACTGATCACACTCGTAGGGCCGTTCCCCAGTGTGGGTCCTCTGGTGCACAATCAGCACGGAGTTGCATGTAAAGGACTTCCCACACTCCCTGCACGTGTGGGGCTTCTCCCCATCACGGAGCTGCTCATGGAGCACCAGCTCCGAGCTCTGGCTCCATCTCCGGCCGCCTTCCCGGCCCAGGCTGGCTCTTTCCCCCTCACATCCCCGCCAGCTGCGTTTGCAGCCCCTCCTCGTGCGGCATCTCCGGGCCTTTTCCTCCCCGCTGGCTTCCTGCGCCGTGGAGCCGCTCCAAACGGCCTCTTCCACCAGGTTCTGCCGCGGGCATTTGTCCTCCCTGCTCTCCATGCTCAGCTCCTGCTCTGGGCGAGGAAGGACAAGGACAGGATGGGATTTGCCTCCGTGCCACAGGCAAGGGCAAGAAGATCCCCCAGGGCTGTGCTGCAGCCGGGGCTGTGCTGGGCTGGCAGATGGAGCAGCACAGAGGGGAAAGGAGCACTGACTTCCTCCTCACCTGCCTCAGTGTCCCGGGGCATCTTCCTCTTCCTCGCAGCCTCCCAGGGGTTGGCAATGAGAAATCCTGGTTTGGGGAAAACAAGGGATGAGCACGTTTGTAGGAGTGTCAGGGGGTAGGACAGTCGGGATAGACGGAGACGAGAGATCTCTGCAGCCAGGTCGTGGAACTTGCTGTTTATTGCAAAGGGCCTGGGTGCGGGGCCCTGCTGGGAGCTGCCAGCCACAGCTCGGAGCAGGCCCTAGAGAAGAGAGGGGTAGAGAGGATGAGAGGATAAGAGAGTAAGAGGGGAAGAGCATAAGAGAGTGAGGTTCCCGTTAAAATACAATAAATCTTTCTGTGTTGAAAATTCTATTTCTCACTAACCAGTCTAGTACAAGATACAAATCCTAGAGCGTTTACATAAAGTCTGTAAGAATCATTACATCACCATAGTGTGTTACATTTTAAACCCTAAAAACTCCTCTTTGGACCCCTTCTGCTGAGCTACTAGGGTCTGCTCTGACCCTTGGACCTTTCTGCAAGCAGAGGGAATTGTTTCATCAAAAGGGCATTACGTTCAGATGGGGCACACCACTGTTTTCCATTTGTTCAGTAACTAAGGTATCTCAAAGCTTGCTTTTATTTCAATCTTGCTTATAGTTTCTGTATTCTCAAAATCTTTTGCCAGACAATCATATTTATCATACTGATGGAACAGGAAAGCCTGTTTCATCTTCCCCAACACACACTGAGTTTGAAGGTCCCTCTGCCCAAGTCTATCTCTACAAGTCACTGGCCACCTGGGGTCCATAAAAACCTCCCAAACACCAAGATTCAGCCCTGAAAAAGCCTCCCAGGAGTTCCCCGTCCCTGGTCCCTCCCCTTTGGTCCTCTCGGCACATCCACCAGGGGAGAACGCACACAAGGCTGGGGGATCCCAGCAGTGGCAGCACTGCCAGGGACTGGGCTGGACTGGGATCGTACTGGGAGTGACTGGGATTATGTTGAGGGTGACTGGGAGCAGCTGTGAGCAACTGGAATCAACTGGGAATGACTGGGAGCATTCTGGGGGTGACGAGATCATACTGGCAGTGAGTGCCACTACACTGAGGCTGACTGGGAGTGCTTGGGAGCAAATGGGATCATACTGGAAGGAACTGGGAGTGACTGGGAACATGCTGGAGGGAACTGGGCTATACTGGGACATACTGGGAGGGACTGGAACAAAAGTGAGGGGGAAAGAGGCAGCGACTGGGAGCATACCGGGCTCAGATTTGGATCATACTGGGAGCGACTGGACTAATACTGGGAGTGTCTGAGAGTGACTGGGAACACACCCTGCACATCATCCCCCATACTGGGCCTGACTGGGAGCAACTGGGAGCACGCTGGCAGCAAATGGCATCATACTGGGAATGACTGGGCTGATCTAGGAAGCAACTGGAACCATGCTGGAGGCAGTTGGGACCATACTGGGAGAGATTGGAAGCAACTGGGATTATACTGGGACCACACTGGGAGGGCTGGCATAGGACTGGGATCAAACTGGAGCTCACTGGGATCATATTGGGGTTGAAAGGGAGCGGCTGGGATCACACTTTGGGCTACTGGGAGCAGCTGAGAGAAACTGGGATGATGCTGCAAGCAAACTGGAGGAACTGGGAAGGACTGGATGCATGCTGGAGGCAACTGGGATATACTGGGCATGACTGGGGGATCATACTGGGAGAACTGACACCTTACTGGGGCCACTGGCAATGCCTGGAAATGACTACAGACATGCTGGGGGCAACTGGGATGTACTGGGAGTGTCTGTAACCATACTGGGGGGACTGGAACCACACTGGGAACAACTGGGACCATGCTGGGGGCAAACTGGGATTGAGTGGGACCATGCTGGGAGGGACTGGGATCATCTGGGGAGTGACTGGGACTAGAGCAGGGGCAACTGGGGCCTACTGGGACCATACTGGGAGTGTCTGTAACCACAGGGGAGTGATGGAAGCACACTGGGAACAGCTGCGCCCATGCTGGGAGCAACTGGGATCACACTGGGGGCACTGGCATCAGACTGGGAGTGACTGGGAGCAACTGGGATTAGACTGGGAGCGACTGGGATCATACTGGAACTGGCTACACTCATACTGGGATTATACTGGGTGTGAATGGAACCTGACTGGGGCTTACTGGGAGCTACTGGGCCCATGCTGGGAGGAAAATGTGACACACTGGGAGCAACTGGGATCGGCTGGAAGGTACTGGAATCGTGCTGAGACGACTGAGACTACAACTGGGACAACTGGGATCATACTGGGAGCAACTGGGGCCACCGTTTGAGCAACAGATGGAAACTGGGATTATGCTAGAGGAAACTGGAAGTAACTGGGAAAGACTGGGATCATTCTGAGGTAACTGAAACACACTGGGAGTGTCTGGAACCATACTGGGGATACTGGAACCACACTGGGAACAGCTGGGATCATGCTGGGAGCAACTGGGACCATGCTGGGGGAAACTGAATCTACCCTGGAGGCAACTGGGCACAACTGGGACCCTGCTGGGAGGGACTGGGACTGTTCTTGGGACAACTGGAATCATAATGGGAGGAACTGGGAACATCCGGAACTATGCTGGGAGCAACTGGGATCACACTGGGATCACAGTGAGAGCAGCTGAGTCCATACTGGGTTACACTGGGATCTCAGTGAGAGCAACTGGAATCATACTGGGATTGACTGGGAGTGGCTGGTTTTGTGGATTTTGGGGGATTTTCTTGGCATTTTGAGGGGGAGTTTTTCTGGGGGTGTTTGGGGGTTTATTGAAATATTTTATGGTGCTTTTTTGAATTTTGGGTTTTTACTGGGATTTCGTTGGGATTTTTTGGGATTCTCAGAAATTCTGGGGGTTTTATTGGGATGTTTATAAGATTTTGGGGTATTTTATTGGAATTGTGTTGGCATTAAGTGGGATTCATGGGGCTTTTGAGGATTTTTGGTGGGATTTGGGGGGTGTTGTGAAGATCTTTTGGGTGTTGCCAGGATTTCTTTGGATATTGGTGGAGATTTTGTGGGACTTTTTATGGTTTTGGGGACATTTTTGGGGAATTTGTGAAGTTTAATCAGGATTTTTGGGGTTATTAGGATTTCAAAGGATTTTGTGGGCTTTTATTGGGATTCTAGGGTGTTCTAGTGGGATTTTGAGAGATTTAATTGGGATTTTGTGGGTTCTATTGGGACTTTCAGGGTCTTTAAAGAGATTTTGGTGCCTCTCAGCCCTTCCCAACACCCAGGGAATGCCCCAAAGTCTCCCAAAATTCCACTAAAACCCCACAAAATCCCCAAAAATTACAAGAAAATCCTCAGAAAATCTCTGAAAATCCGAGTGGAACTCACCAAAGTTTTAAAAAACTCCCAAAAAATTCAATAAATCCCCCCCCCAAAAAAACCCCACAACCCCAACACCCAAAATCCAAAGCCCTCTAAATCAACAAAACCCTCCAGAACCATGTAACCATCCCAAAACCCAATAATTCTTCTCAAAAACTGCAATAATTTCCCCCAAACTCCCAAAAAAATTCCCCAAAGCCCAAAAAAGCCACCCCGAAATCCCCACAAATCCCCCCCAGACTCAGTGGGGCCGCCCTGGATCAGGGGGCACCGGCCGGTGGAGCAGGAGCCACTTCAGGGGGCCCTCGGAGCTGTTTGGGGAGGGGGCACCATGGGAGACCCCCCAAAAAACGGGGGGGGGGGAACCCCTGCTGTGCCCCCTCCCCCCGAAACCCCCAGACCCCGGTTCAGGGTGGGCCTGGGAGGCCCCGGGACCCCCAGATCTCCCCCAGGAATCCCCAAACCCCCCAGGATTGGCCCAGGACCACCCTGGACCCCAAAAACCTCCCCAAGACTCTCAGACCCCCCCATTTGCCCCCAAAATTGACCCCAGACCCACCTGAGACTCCCCGAAATCCATCAGACTGCCCCAAATCGCCCCCAGAGCCCTCAATCCCCCCCAAACCCTATGAAATCCCCTCAGACTGCATCAAATTCCCCAAGCCCACCTCAGAATCCCCCACATCCCCTCATAACCCCCCAGTTCCTTGGGCAATTTCTCAAAATCGCCCCAGACCCTCCCAATTCCCCTCAGATCCCCCTAAATCCACCTGAGAACGCTCCAGACCCTCTCAAGCTTTCCCCAAAGCTGCCTAAAGCACCCTTAGACCCACCAAAGCCCCCTCAGACCCCCTCATTCCCCCCAAACCCACCGCACACCCCCCTATTTCCCGTCGATGCCCCCAAAAATCCCCAATTTCCCCTCAGACCCCACCTCAGCTCCTCCTCAGCGCCGCTCTCCGTTCACAGCGTCCGCCGCGTGCGCAGGCTCCCAGACAATAGCGGCGCGCCGCGCCCCGAACCAACCAATCACCGCGCTTCTCGTCCCCGACGCAACCAATCATGGCGCAGCTTCGCTCAGAAATTCCCGCCTCTCCCGCGCCGCCCCAGCCAATCAGAGGCGAGCCGGAAGCGGCGCCCCTTCCCCGCCGCCGCCGGGACCCGCCGGGCTCGGGACAGGAGCGGGAGGGGCCTGAGAGGGGATCGGGGGGGGGGCGGGGGAGGGTCCGGGGGGGTCTGGGGGGGCTTTGGGGAGGGGTCCGGGGGTTTGGGGGGGTTTGGGAAGGGATCCTGGGGCATTGTGGGGGGACCGGGGGGGGAGGGCGAATGGGTCCTAAGAGGGGTCTCGGGAGAGGGTTGTGGGAAGGTGTAGGGGGGTTTTGGGGAGGGGTCGTAGGAAGGTCTTGGGAGGGTCTGGGGGGTGTTGGGATGATCCTGGGGGGAGTTTGGGGATGGCTCTGGGGGTTCCTGGGAGGGTTTCGGGGAGGGGCCTTGGGGGGTCTGGAAGGGTTTGGGGAGAGGGTCTGGGGGGGGTTTGGGGGGTTTTGGGGAGAGGTCCTGGGGGGATCTGGGGAGGGGCTGGGGGAGCCTGAGTTGGGTTTGGGGAGGGGTCTGGAGGGTCCTGGGTGGGGTCTTGGGAAGGGTCTGGGGGGGGGTCTCAGGGAGGTCTTGAAGGAGATTTGGGGGTCCCGGGGGTCCCAGGCCCACCCTGAACCGGGGTCTGGGGGTTTCAGGGGGAGGGGGCACAGCAGGGGTTCCCCCTCCCCCGGTTTTTGGGGGGTCTCCCATGGTGCCCCCGCCCCAAAAAGCTCCGAGGGCCCCCTGAAGTGGCTCCTGTTCCACCGGCCGGTGCCCCCTGATCCAGGACGGCCCCACTGAGTCTGGGGGGTCCTGGGGGGCTTTTTTGGGGATTTTGGGGTTTTGAGAGGGTTTTTGGGGATTTCGGGGTGGCTTTTTTGAGCTTTGGGGGGATTTTGTTGTTTAGGACAGACGTTTTGGGTTTTTGGGGGAATTATTGGGTTTTAGTGAGGGTTGTGGATTTGAGGGGTTTTGGATTTTGGGAGAGTTTATTGGGGTTTTACAGGGGGTTTGGTTTTTTGGGGGGATTTATTAAAATTTTTGGGAGTATTTTTTAAATTTGGTGGGTTCCACTGGGATTTTGTGGAATTCTCTGAGGTTTTGGAGGATCTTATTGTAATTTTTAGGGGCTTTTGTGGGTTTTAGTGGAATTTTGGGGGCCCTTGGGTGGTCTGAGGGGGCTTTGGAGTTGTCTCCCGGTGTGGGGAAGGGCTGAGAGGCGCTGAAATCTCCTGAAAATTGCTGAAAGTCCCAATAAAACCCATATTATCTCAATTAAATCTCACAAAATCCCATTAGAACACTTTAGAATCCAAATAAAAGCCCACAAAATCTCTTTAAATCACAACAGCACCCCCCCATAATCCAAATTAAGCCCCACAAATCCTCCAAAAATGTACCCCAAACTACATGAAGCCCTAAAAAATCCTGCAGAAGACACATAGAAATCCTGGCAACACCCCAAAAAGACCACAAAACCCGCCCAAATCCCACAAAAATACCCCCAAAACCCCAAAAATTTCCTTTAAAAACCCAGACGTCCAAAGAATCCCACTAAATGCCTCCACCATTCCAATAAAACCACCCAAAATCACACAGAAATTCCAATAAAAGCCCCAGAAAATTAAGGGAATCCAAACAAATCCCCACAAAATCCCAGTAACCCCTCCAAAATTCAAAAAAAACCTCTAAAAAATTTAAAAATCCCCAATCACACCCAGAAAAACACACCCCAAAGTGCCAATAAAACCCCCCAAAACTCCCCAACTCCCCCCAAACCCAATCCTTCTCTCCCAAACCCCAATAACCGCCCCTGCACTCCCAACAAACTCCCCCAGCCCCAAAGCCCCAAATGCCCCAGCCCTGCCCAGCCCTCCCTGGTCCCTCCCAGTCCCGCCCAGGCCCGTCCGGGGCCGCGGCCAAAACTCCCCGGAGCGAACGCGGAGGGCCCGGAGCGAGCCCGGAGCCCATCCCGGGCTGGGCCTCAGCCTCGGCCCCTCGGGGGCATTTGGGGCCGGCCTGGGCAGGGTTAGGGTGGGCTCCGATCCCTGGCAGCCATTCCCAGCCTGTCTGGGGGGATTTTAGGCCCCTTGGGCTGATTTGAGGCCCAATCTGGTGGGGTTTAGGCAACTTTTGATAATTTAAGAATAAACTGGACAGTTTTACAATGAATTTTAGATCCCTTTTTCTGATTGCAGGCCTCTTTGGGTAATTTTAGTTTGAGCCAAGCCTTCTAAGGGTGATTTTATGTTCCATTGTGAGCATTTTAAACCAGTCTGGGTGATTTTAGGTCTCTGTGGGTGATTGTACATTAAACCAGTTGAGTTTTAGGGTGGATTTTGTTGCAAATAAGGAGCTTCACTAGGCCAATATTCAAGCAGCAATCAATTTATTAATTAATATGGTAAACGTTGAGCAATACAGCGCTGGGTACAGCGGGGGAAGTTTTCCCTCCAACTGCACACCGATAGTTGAGGGTTACAGGTATTTATAGGGGTACTCATCAGCTTTCTCAGCAGTTTCTATTCCCATTTTTACTCATCAGCAGTTTCTATTCCAATTTTTACATCAGAATTCTATACACTATTGTGATTTAGTGTTTCTCAGGATGTATCCCAAAAGGAGTATCCCCACATGGTGGGGTCCAGTTTCCAAAAGAAGAAAGACAAATCCCATCTGGTGCAGTCCAGCTCCCCAGATGTGGGTCCACCTTTTAATTACAAGGACTATAAATCTCATAACAGTGATGTCCAGCTTCCCCTGGTGGAAACCATAAATCCTTGAGATGATGTTCATCTTCCTTTCTCAAGCTGTTTTTCTCTGCTTTATTAAGGTGTGAGATAAGCATATTTCCTTTGTATATATTCCAAAGCTATAGTTTCAAGGATACAGGCAATATTCTAAAATTATACTTCAAAAGGTTATTATTGCAGAACTCTTGAAGGATTAACTACAAGCAAAAAGCAACATCCTTAACGCTTTAATTCCAATGCTCCTAAGTCAACCAAGGTTAATTGCAAGCAAAAGATAGGTTCAAAGGCCTTCTTCCATTCTTTACTTTCCTCAGTTATTATTAGAATTCACAGCTGTCCCATGGTCGGTCTCCGCACATACCGCAGTCACAAATACCCACATTGCCTGTGTGTACCTGACACCAAGCACAGCTTTGTATTTCACACCCCGCCGCTCCCTGCCCCGGGCCGTGCGGGCCGGCTCGGCCGGTGCTGGGCGCAGGGAGCGCCCGGCCGAGGGGCAGAGCCCGCGCCGAGCCTTCCGTGCCGGCGCTGCCCGCAGCTGCTGCAGGACGAGAGCCGAGCGGCCGAGCACCTGCGCCGGGCCCTGCCGCACCTGCAGCGCCCGCAGAGGCCCCTGCGACAGGCGGCCGGCAGGTTCACGGCTGAGCCCCGAGCCCGGCGCCCCTCGCTGCCCCCGGCCCGGCCGCTGCCCCGGCTCCAGCGGGAGCCGCGCCCGGGCCGCCGCAGCCCCGCCCGCCCTCGGCGCTGCCGCCGCCCTCCCGCAGCCGAGCCCTCGGGCGGCAGCGTGCGGCAGGGCCGGCAGGAGCCCTGCCCGGGCAGGAGGGCGTGCGGCCGCAGGGCTGGCAGCGCCCGTGCCGGGCAGCTGTGCCGCCTGGCGCCGCCACGGGCTCTGTCTTGCCAGGGCTGGCCGGAGCGCTCACGGTGGGGCAGAAGGAGGAGCTGCAGCTCCGCACTGAGGGTGAGTCAGGGCAGCCGCGCGGCAGCGAGCACCGCCGGGGGCAGCTGCACATCCCGGCCCCGGAGCTACAATCCCTGCCCGGGCTGCCGAGGGCTCTGCTCCCTGTGCGGACCGGGGGCGGCGGGGACAGAGCCCGGAGAGCTGCCAGGGACACGTGGGGGAGCCGAGGCCAGCACCTTCCCGCCCAAGCCCTTGTCTCCGGCTCCCTCCTGGCCATAGCAGGAGCCGGCTGGGATTGCCTGGCAGGAGGCTTTCCTTGGATTCCCTCTGTCTGGCCTCTGACCTTGGCTCTGTTCCTCTCTCTTCCAGCTCTTCAAGCCCTGAAGGAAGATGAGAGCCCATCGTGCTTGAGCAAACTGCTTCAGATGACCTTTGAAAGAAGATCTGCAGGACTTTGTTCGTCTGCTGGATCAGACATACCAGCGTCCATCGGCGATTTCCAGTGCCCATTGAAGATGGGAGCACCTGCAGAGCAGGATGGGCCAGCTGGAGCTCCAGGTACAGCTCTGGCTGCTCAGAGCTGAGCCTGTGGGAAGCTCCAGGAGCTCCTGCCATCTCCCTGTTGGCAGCTCCGTCCCTGCGGCCCCCAGGCCCTGCCCACCCCCTCTTTTTGTCTCCCTG
Source organism: Setophaga petechia (assembly GCA_024362935.1). Lineage (NCBI taxonomy): Eukaryota > Metazoa > Chordata > Aves > Passeriformes > Parulidae > Setophaga > Setophaga petechia. Next base: position 1,467,556 of record JANCRA010000099.1, read on the forward strand.
CTCACCCCTTCCCTTCGCTTTCCCTTAATAAACAGTTTGGGTTTTTCACTTACCCGCGTCTCCGTGGAGCTGAAGCGGCACAAACCCTGAGCCCGGGGACGCGCAGGGCCCTGCTGCCGTTCTCCTCCGCGCTGCGTCCCGGGCACGGGCAGAGAGGGACAAGGGCAGCTCGGGCTGCAAAGGGCCCTGTCCGGCTGCCCCAGGGGCCATTTCCAGCCAATCAGAGCGTTTGCCGCTGATGACTCATCAGTTGCCAGGAGCGGAATTTGGGGCGGGGGGCGGTGACCCCGGGGATGGGGATGGGGCGTGCGGGGACAGCCGGGGCCGCACTGGTGGCACTGCGGGTGCTGGGAGCCCCCCCGGCCGCGGGGGCAGCGGGGGGCGCGGGGAGAAGGGGGCGCGGGGACCCCAAATTAACCCAAAGGGGGGTCGGGAACCCCCAAAACCAAGCACGGGGGAGGGGATTGGGAATCGGAGGAACGATGGGGAAGGGGCGGGAGAGCGGGGAAAAGAGGGGGATGGGACCCCCAAACAGGATCAAGAGAACTTAATGTGGCCACCTTCAGACGTGGATGGCAGCCAAAGGCAGCCAATAGCAGCCAAAGCTTTTTCCCAGTCCGTGTGATCCCAGTCTGTGCAATCCCAATCCATATGACCCCAGTCCAGGTGATCCCAGTCCATATAATCTCAGTCCAGTTTATCCCAGTCCGTGTGGTTCCAGTCCATACAGTCCCAGTTCATATTTGATCCCACTCCAGGCTATCCCGGTCTGGAGGGCTCTGATCCACAGGATCCCAGTAGAGGTGACCCCCATCCACGTGATCCCAGTCCAGGTGATCCCAGCCCGTATTTGATCCCAGTCCAGGTGATCCCAGTCTGTGTGATCCTGATCCATATGGTCCCACTCTGTGCAGTCCCAGTCCATAGGATCCAAGCCCATATTTGATCCCAGTCTGTGTGGTCCTGCACACACTCCCAGGGTCTGGAATTCCAGTCTCCAGCAAGGAAAAAATGTTCCTGCCCTTGAACTTCCTTCCTATCCTCTCAAAAAAAAAAAAAAAGCAATAAAATTATAAAAAAAAAATTAAAACTGAAATTAAATAAATTATAATAAAAATGAAATATAAAAATCTCAAGTCTTCTTTACAATACTCCAACAATGACTCAACCCAAAACAAAAGCTATTACTATAATATTATCAATGCATATAAATAAACCAATTATATACCAAGAAATACCTTTTGAAGGTTTTAACTCAATAACTAATATACTTTAGATAAAAAATATCTAAAAAAATAACATACAATCTAACACACCTTGGTAAAACAATTCATATTACAAATATACTAAACACAAAACCAAACACCACTATAATTTCTGAGACATTTTAACCTAACAATTAAACTTTAATAACATCCCTAAGTACTATTAAAAATTAAAATTATTTTTAAAAAATTGTGTGTGGTGGTTTTATTTGGATATTGGTTTTTGGATTGTTTGGGTTAGATGATTTAAAAAATGGGATATTTTTATTCCTATATTCCTAATTCTTTATTCCTATAAAGAATTGAATCAGCTGAGAAGGCAGCACTCTGCAAACAGAACTGACTGAAAATAAACGAGACAGAAATCAGTAACTCTGAAAGTTTTATTTGTTATCAAATACATCCCACACACCCAGCCCCACACAATCCCCATCCCACCGCTCCAAATTGGGATTCCACTTCTCCCAATCTCCTCCCAACCCCATCTCACCCTGGTGGCTGTGGAATGGAGTGAGTTTGGCCTGGGACTGAGTTTTCTTGAGGAGGGAACAAGCAATTTGAAGTGGGTTTGAGCTTTTTTGGGTTAAAATTCAGTTATTTTCACGGGGACTTGAATGGTTTTGAGGAGACAGATATATCCATATTGGCTTTTGGAGTACAGAGAGATGGAGAAGAGAAAAAAATTAAGGCCAAACGAATGGACAAGCAGCCCAGTGTGTTCCCAACATGGATCACAGGGAATGTGGCTCACCAGGGCTGTGCCCAAAATGCCTCCTCCAGTGGCAGCCATGGCCAAAGTGCTGCCCAAGTTGGCTCTGGCAGGGCTGTCTTGCAGCTGCTGCCCGTCCCTGTGCCCTGTGCAGCCCAGGCTGTCCCACGCTGTCCCTGCCCTGCGCCTCTGTCCCTGCAGGCTGTCGGCATCCCCCGGCTGCCCCACCTGGCTGGGCCCTTCCTTTGCTGACAGCTCTGCCTCCTGCCTGCCTCTGCCTGCCCACACAGAGCCTTGGCCTTGATACCAAAAGGGGTAATTCAATTTCTACCATGCCTGTCAACTTTCAGGACAGGAACAAGGCATTCAGGCTCTGCTTTCCCAGCAGGAATGGTTGGAAGAGAAGATGAAGACATCTGGCTCAAGGGTGCAGGGATAGAAAAAACAAGGACAGAATCTGGGAACATGAGGTGGGTTTTATGGAAATGGGTAAATTGTAATTCATATTTAGTGACTGTATAGAAGCAAGATGCTGGTAGAATTAAATGTCCAACTTTCCCAGTCGTGTCCCTCTGTGGGACCCATTAAAACTTCAAGAAAATTTGAAGTCTAAATTTAACTTTGAGTTCTTCAAAAGTTTTTTGAAGACATGCTTAGGGAATGAGTCTGATGTAAAAAACAACAAAGCCCTTGGAGGGTCATTAAAGTTTTCCTAGTCCTGTTATGGAGAAAGATTTCAAAGAGCAGTAATAAAATATACATTCCAATTTTAAAGGTTGTCTTTTATTAAATTTCTCTTTAGAACAGAGGTGATTGCAGCATTCTGATTGATACTGACCCAGGGTCTCTCCTCAGCAGCTCTGGCCTGCTCACAGAAGCTGTGCCTGGAGCTCTGACCCAGTGTGGACAACCTTGCTCCATATTGCCCAGCCCCATCCTGTCTGTCCTCACTGCCCTGGGACCTGCTGTGCTTGCAGAGCTGGCTGCACCCAGCCTAGGAGGGGTTTTCCCTTTTTGTACTTTTTGCAGCAATCTCAAACTCCTGAGTTTCCCCACTGCAAGCAGACACACTGCTCAGGTGTGTGCCAGCCCCAGGTGCCACCAAAGGCACTGCAGAGCTGCCCTGGGCCAGCTGTGAGGGTGGATCATCAGCCCAAGCTGCACGGGGCCCCTGCAAGGGGCTGTGGCCATGGGCACTGCACTGACCCCTCTGCTGGGTTTGGCTGCCACGGCCACCGTGAGAAATTAAACTGTCCTTGGGAACACTGGGGAGGACTGGGACACACTGGGAACACTGTGGGATACACTGGGACATCCTGGGAGTGACACTGGGGAGGACTGGAACATACTGGGAGACACTGGGACATACTGAGAGTTACACTGGGGGATACTCGGACAACTTGGGAACAAGGGGAATGGTGAAAGGGAATCTGTGTGGACTGGGATGGACTGTGGGGGTGCTCTGAGACAGACTGGGAGATACCAGGACATACTGGGAGTGATAGTGGGGGATACTGGGACAAACAGGGGACACTGGGGCATCCTGTGGATGACATTGGGATGAACTGGAAGGGACTGGGAATAAACTCAGGTGTCTTGGGAGGGACAGGGCTGTCATGGGAGGGATTGGAGGGGCACTGGGGTTGTACTCGGTTCTGCTTGGGATCACTTGGTCTGTACTGGGGTTGTACTGGACTGTACTGGGGTTGTACTGGACTGTACTGGGGATGAACTGTTCTGTACTGGGAGGGACTGGAGAAGTTGAATGGGCTGTTCCCGCCTCTGCCGCATCCCATTTTTCGAGGCTTCCGCCCATCACCGCCCAAAGCCAATCAGCGCCGGGATCGGGGCGTCGGCGGCGGTGCCTAGGAAAAGACATCTTTTTTTTTTTTTTTTTTTTTTTTTTTTTTTTTTTTTTTTGCCTATAACTCCCGTCATGCCCCGCGGCCCAATTCAGCCCCATTAAAGCCGGGACTACAACGCCCGTCATGCCCCGCGCTCCACAGAACACCCCAAGCATCCGCCCCCCCCCTTTGTCACTTAAGTGTCCCCCAGACGCTCCAGGATCCCTCAGTGCCCCCTCAGCGCCCATTCGGGACTCCCCAAAAGCATCCCCTGGCCCCCTGAGTGCTCTCAACCCCACAGATGCCCGGTACAGCCACTTCTGGCAATTCATCTCTTCTCCTCCCCCTCGGTCCCAGAGCCCCTCAGAACACGGTCCCGCGCCTAAAACTCCTGCTGTGCCCCGCGCCTTAAAGAGCCCGAGAAGAGCTCCCCGAGCTCCCCGCAAGCTCTCTCGAACCGTTTACATTCCCCCGAAGACCTCAAGTCGTGGCTCGGACGCAGAAGTGTCCGCCAAGAGCCTTCCCGGACCCCCAAACAAAGCGTTCGAGCCACTTCCGGGACTACGGCTCCCATCATGCTCCGCGGCGCACCTCTAGCGCTGTTCCAGCCGGGACTTCATCTCCCGTCATGCCCCGCGCCCCACCGAGAGCCATTGCAGCTGCGCCTCAAACTCCCGTGATGCTCTGCGGCTCTATTAAACCGTATTAGACCCGCGCCTACAACTCCCATCACCCCGCGCGCCCCATGGAGCTCTCTCAGAGCCCCTCAAGGGCCCGCCCGGACCCCGAAGGGCCCCAAATTCCCCTCCCTGACTTTCAGGGACCCCCCTGGACCCCCAAGTGCTGCCCCGGACCCCAAACTGTCCCTCAGAATCCCTGAGTACCCCTCCAAGTTCCCACCCGGCTCCCCCAAGTCTCCTCCAGACCCTCAAGTTCTCTCTGAATTCCCTCTGCAGACCCAAAACTGCCCCAAATGTGCCCCAGAAACTTCTCCACGGACCCCGAAGTGGCCCCTTTTTACCCTGTCTGTGAAAATGATAAAAATGATGACAAAAGTATTTAAATAGGGACTAATTAGCATAAAGAAGGAGAAATCAATAGCCACACTGGTCAATGAATTAATGAAGGGAATTCAGTTACTTAGAACCAATGACCAATAAATGTTTTGCTTGCTAAAAAGGTATGGACTTTATAATATAAATACTAAAATTTGGTAATGCAAATATAGAATAATACTCTTACAAATAAGAAAAATAATTTTAATTTTATTAATTAAGTAAATTTTATTTTTCAGGGGAAATGCATAATTATTTTTATGTTTTTGGATTTCAGCTGTAAGAGACATCCCGAAGATCCCTCATCTGCCTCACAGCCACCGTCAAGGATGGAGATTGAAGCCCTCCTCAAGGACTGAGACTGAGACCCTTCAAATTCTAACCCAGGGGTGCTGGCCTGACTGGAGCAGGATGTCTGCCATTGGAAGCGGGATGTTTCCCATAGGAACCAGTCCTGAAACAACGGGCCCCGCTCACTGCTGGCACCGGTTTGTGGTGTTCAGAACTGGACTGTCTGTACCTGTTCCCAATGGATTTATTCTCCACTGTTCCCTCGATGTGCCATCCTACTCCCCTCCCGGTGGTAGACTATAAAAGACCCCTGAGTTAACCAAAGACTTTGAGACTCTCCCCGACTTGATCAGACAGATCTATTGGCTGGAGCACGAGGATTTCATCTCTCTGTTGGTAGCTATTCCCCCCGTCCTTTTCTCTGTCTCTCTATCCTTTATCTCTTTTCTAATCCTTCTGTTCCATCTGCTGTGGGCACTCAATAAAAGGTGCATTTGTTTGGGTTAATACTGAAGGTCCCCTGCTGTGTGTCTCTGCACTCTGAGATCAGTAACACGAACCATCGTGACCCCCCTTGCACCAGGGGATCGTGACACGGCCTGAGGGGGTTGCTGCCCACAGCGTGTGAACGTGATCTTCTTGGTGGCGACTGCACTGGCTCATCTGCTCTTGCTTTCTGGTCTCCCTATCCCAGAATTACCTTTGCCACCTGCTTTTCTTATATTGTGGTTCTGTGTAGTTCCTTCAATAGTCAGCCCTTCTTAAGTTCACTCTTGGAATAGGGGATCATCACCTCCCCATCATATCGAGTGCATTTGAATGCACTGAATGCATTTTGCCTGCATTCCAGATATGGTCCCTGTTTTTGATTTACTGTGGAATCTCTGTTTGTATTTTCTACCTCTGTCATGGCTGGGATTGAAGGTACTTGAGATGATATTTGGTGTTCAGATTCAGGTGGTTTTTGTGTCTTATCAGTGACACAGCCTCACAACCATGAGTTCTGCAGCCTTTCATCTAAGGCACAAAGTGGCTCAGTATCTCTTGTTACAAGGCCTGGATGGTACCAAGGAGACCATGGTGATGCTGGGGATCCAAGGAGACCACGGTGACACCATGGAAACTCATGGAACCATGGGCATTTGACACAGCAGGGACTCATGGAACCAAGGAGTCAATTGTGACTCTACCAAACCTCGTGGAACCAAGGGCCCATTGTGACACTGAAGAACTTGAGGGAAGCAAGAGTCTCTTGTGACACAGGGGCTACTCATGAAACCATGGAGACCATTTGGAAACTTCAAGGCCTGCTGGAACCAAAGGGTCATTCTGGCGCTTCTGAGCCTTGGAACCAAAGAGAGCACAGTGACACAGTGGGGCTCTGTGGAACCAAGGGGCCATGGTGACATTGTGCAGTGTCATTGAACCAACTGTCCATGGTGACACTGCAGGGCCTGATGGAATCATGGACACCACTGTGACACTACAGGGCATCATGGAAGCAAGGGGCCATTGTCACACTATGGGGCCTCTTGGGATCCAAGGGCAGTTGTGATACCAAGGAAATTATGGCAACTGTGGCACCATGAAACCAAGGAGATCATTGTGACCCTACAGGACCCCATGGAAGTAAGGATTCATGCAACAGTGCAGGACACATGGATCCGAGGGGCCATTGTGAGGCTGTAGAACCAAAAGAGCCCATTGTGACATGGATCCAAGGGTCCACTTTGACATTGCAGGGCCTCATGGAATCCTGGAGAGCACTGTGAAACTTTGGGGCCTTGTTGAATTAAGTGGCCCTGCAGGGCCTCATGGAACCAATGAGATCCCATAGAACCAAGGGTCCATTGTGACCCTGTGGTACCAAGGTGTCGTGGGTTGACCCAGGCCAAATGCCAGGCATCCATGTGGGCTGCTCATTCACTCCCCTCTGCAGCTGGACAGAGAAAATTTAATAAAGTTGAGTTGGGTTGAGATAAGGACTGGGCAAGATCACTCATCAAATACTGTCCTGGGAAAAACAGGCTTAGCTTAGAGATATGAAATTCATTTATTGCTAATGTTTGCCCAATTATCCCTTTATGTTTGCCCAATTATCCCTTCATAAAAAAACCAAACAATATTTGAGATAGCAGCAATTTTAATTAAATAGTTTAGAAAATATATAAATAAGGGATAATTTGGTTCAAATAATAGCACATAAGCAAAAGATAACCGTGGGGTACGGAGTGCAGGGTTCTGGGACCCTTGCCACCTCACGTACAAGCTTGCCAAGTAAAAATTACCCCCTTATATGCCATGGGTTAATACCATCTCCTCCTATTTTCGGTTCGTCACATTTCTATCTCTGCCCTCATCACCACCTTTACCGCGCATGCGCCACCACTCGGTTTGGTGGTCGCACAAGTCTTTTGGAGGTCGTCTGATGAAGATTTCGTAGTCTTCCTCTGTGTCCTTTAATTCACCTTTGGGTTACACATGCACACCAAGCCTGTACAATGTAAGCCAAAACGAACATATCACTATATCTACATATCAAGGCAATAAATCCCTTATAATTAGCATTTTCTGGGACCCAACCAGGTTTTGCTTCCTTTCTACTCATTTTTAGCAACTGTATCTTCAGCTTCTTTTCTCCTGTCCTTGTGAACATCTGCCGGGAGGGGGGGTGGAGCCCCTCCTCTCCCCTCTCTTCTTTGGCATTACCACTTTTAACTAATTTTATTATTACCAATTAATATAAAAATTAATATAATTACTGTACTAATATTGATTATTGTTTCAATTTTATCAGCACAAATCATACCTATTTATCACAAATCCCCCATTTCTCCTCTTGATCATTATGATTTGTGCTTGATTAAAAAGCTATGCTCTGATATCCTTTATATTTTTCAAAATTTAGATTTTTTTTTTCGTTGTCTCTTTTCAACTTCAAACTTTTCCAGCATTTCTATTACTGCCTCTAGTCTTTCACACTCTCTTTCAAATTTGGTTAGCATTTCTTGGTCTATTTCAATCTTTTTAGGTCCTTGTTCCTTAACACGGGTCGATTTAGCTGTCAGTACCATGATAGATTATGGTTTTCCTTTTTCTACTGATTCTGAATCTAGAGACATTGTTGTAATCTGCATCCCCTGGATCACTGAGTGAATCAGCCTAATAAAACACAGAATCATACAAGGCAGAAACAAAAGTCCCACAATTAAACATAACAACATGAACCCTAACTTTTTCCACCAAACACCTCCAAAGAGGTTATTCCACCAATCTGCTTTCAAGATTGGATTCCACTTTTGTACTGGCACATGAGCCACTCTTTTAATTTCCTCCGCAAGTTCTATGACAGCTTCCCCATAATCAATTTCTACACAGCACTCGGATTCATTAAATCTCCCACAAAGTCCTCCTTCTTCTGCTAACAGATAGTCTAGGGCCATCCTGTTTTGGTACACAAATGCTTGTATTTGTGTATATTGCTTGGCCAACATTTTTAAGGCACCAGAGCTATGATTTGACACCACCTCCACTACTGCTTAGAGCCTTATCAATCAATTCAACAGGTACATTGGGATCCTATATCCCCATGACCCATCTTGAGCCCATGTTGCTGAGTTATAATATGCTATAATTCTTTCTGCAGGCCATTTGTCCTCCCCCCATTTTTGGTTCCCTCCTGCTGTTGGAAAGTTGAAATTCAAATCTCTTTTATTCTACTGCAGAGTTTCATACAGTGGAGTTCCTAGCACATTGCTCCTAGACCTCAATAGAACAAAGAAGGAGGGCTGTATTATTCCCAAAGTACAGGTTCTTCCCCATTTTTGAGGTAACTCACTGTATGCTTGTTGCTCACAAATCCAATATATCCCATCTGGGGCTTTCCATTTCTTATCAGTTTTCTCTGGTTGTTCCCAATAAGGCTTAAGGCTGTTGATGGATTGGTAGGGGTTAGCTCCAGGACCTCTGTACCAGCATAAATTAATCTGTTCATCCCATTCACAATTTATTTCTTTTATTGGTCCCCAATATCCAACAGGGGTTTCAGATTGCCAAACTTTTGAACAATTATCCACATTGACCACTAATGTGGATTCATAAGGAGTATACCTCACTACTTTATTAAATTTCTTTCCTTCTCGAGTTATACATATGATTCCAATTACTTGATGCTTAAAATCCATCCTTCAGGTCTTTCCAATGTTCCAGAAATTTTGGTATGGTTCCATTTTAGAAATTGTTCTGGAGCTAAGCTCTCACCTTTCCACAGCCATCTTTCAGCCATTTTTAGACCTCCACAAATCCAACATTTGGATAATCCCAATTCTGTAGCAATCTCTTGCATTAATCCCACAAACAAATTCTTATTCGAGGCTGGCAGGTCCCAATCTTTGTAGTGCTGTTTTAGCTGTTTATACCATTCAGCCAATTCCTTTGACTCTTTTCTCCTGTTCTTTCCTCTATTTCCTTTTGTTTTCTTTTCTTCTTTTAGTTTTTCTTTTAATTTTTCTTTTAATGCCCGGTTTCCCATGCCAATACTTGGATCTTTTCCATTTTCATCTTTTTCAAAACAAAAAAATCTTTCATATTGAGGGCAAATCTGATCGCCATGGGGATAAGGAGCTCGTCCATTATATCCCAGATTTTTCCCTACCCAATACATCTTTCCTTCTTTCAGACAAATATCTATAAAGTTGCTACGATTGTAGCAGGCAGAATTAACATACAGGTGTGTCACAAACACAAATTCCATCTTGTCCTTAATCCACACAGGGTGATTACAATAATTACAAATGTTGAAATTGCTGGGACTTGGTTTTTGTCCTGCTTGTTTTTTTATTGCTGAAACTCTGTCCAGTGTGGCTTTCTGGCTTTGGCCAACCGCCCAGGGTACCAGAATGATCACAGTGAAAATAATCTTCATGAGATCTACCTTTCTATCTTTCTCAAGGCCCCTTGGGTTGCAACCAAGGGCCGAGATGCCAGTCTTCTCGGTAGCAAAGGTAATATCTCGGGATCTAGTCACTGGTGCTTTTTGTTTTCTTGGTACCCATAGCCCCACAGAGTTTGCTTGTCTCTTTTTAAATGCCATTTCCCAGTTTTGGCTGGTTAAGAAGGGATAATTCAAATAAAAAGAACAGGGAAAAGGTTAGGCCGGAACACCATAAATTTATATTTTCCAAAGTTTCAGGGATATACCAACCACATAAGATTTTACTAATTATCTTTCTGCTTCAAGGGCGGGGAGTTCATTAAGTCTCCACCCCCAACAGGCACACTGGCGGTGCCAGTGTGCCCCTGGAATGCGCCTATGATGTGGTGTATAGACTTCTTCTCCACAACAACTATCCATTATGAGACACTGGTCTATATTCTTATGGACTGCTCGTTCTCTTATTTGTGCTACAGCCAATAAAGCAAGAACCAATTGATCTAAATTCTCTATTAATCCAATGGCTGCTGGAAGGGTCCCGTCTCCCAGTCTCAAAGGTATTCCAAAAAAATCACTAGCAATGCACTCTATAGTTAGCTGGCTAAGTACATAACCATAGCAAAACAAGCAAATCAATTGTCTCTCTTTCTCTTCCCTCTTAATTACTCTCACTATGAGTTAAAGCAAAGTGTGCAAACAATACATATCTATGGATGACACTCTAAACCATGTCCATCGTACTCCCAACATTTTACTTGTCTCTGCACTCTTTCAACAACAGGTGTTATCAAATTCAGTTTCTGGAATTGCAGTTCTGTAATTAATTCTAATAATGTTGCTGGTGGGTGACCCTGCAGGAGATCTTCGATCCTTTTAGGCCGTTCCCACTGATTCAGAGTCTTTTATTCTTTTTCCACCGGCGTTCTTCTGCCTCTGAGCTCAAGGGAATTGCGGTCAGCAGCCACTCCAGGATGCTTAATTCCTTCTTAATAAATCAGGGTTAATAAAGATCAACTTAAATCTCACCATATTATCACATTCTTGGAAATATATGTTTTAACAATATTTTAGTCACCGTTTGAGTTGTAGCTTGAGCTGCTGGAAATGCTTCAACTCACTGAGTTAATTGATCCATTATAACTAAAAAATATTTCCACCGACCCACTTTAGGCAATTTTGTAAAATCAACTTAGATCTTTTCAAATAGCCTGGAGGCTGTTTTTCGTCCTCCAGAGGGAGGGCTCTTTAACACTTTCTTATTTACCTTTTGACAGGTGTGATACTCCCTGGGTAATTTCTTTTTTCAATTTCAAATATCCTTATACACACATAAAATTTTAAAAAGTAATCACAAAGGACTCTTGTTCCCCAGTGTGTCCATCTATGCAAGTTATCTAAGATCTAACATGCCACTGGTTTTGTCATCATGATCCTGCTGTCAGAAAAAAATCTACTTTCCCTCCTTAAATGTTGCTTCTAATTTCTTTATAGCTGCCTATTTTGCTAGCGGAAGGGAAAGTGTCTCCTGCTGAATTTCTGTTTCTTGTAAGGTCATGATTTCAGTATCTCTTTTTCTTAAGGTCGCTCTTTTTGCTTCATCGTCGGCTAAATTATTCTCTCTGACTTCGATATCCCTCCCTCTCTGGTTTCTTTTTACATGGACTACAACTATTTTCTTCGAGCCTTTTAAAGCTTCAAGTATCTGAATTATCAATCTCTCATATACTAACATTTTCCCTTGAGTATTTATAAGTCTCCTTTCCTTCCAAGTTTTTCTAAAAGTATTTACTACACTAAAAGCATATTTGGAGTCCGTATAAATAGTCCCTTCTCGCCCTTTTAGTATTAATATTGCACGGAGTAATGCATAAAGTTCACAGGCTTGTGCTGACCAAGAGGGACTAAGGGGACTAGACTCCTTTACCTCAAGATTTTTCCCACTTCACCTGAATGCCAACCTGTATCATTAATTCTAGATTGTCTTCTTCAGTTAAAGAATAAATTTTAAGTTTTCCTTCACAGGGTTTTATCTGTAAATTTAAGGCTATTATTAAATCTCTGCCTAACAAATTATTCTTGGCCTCTGATATCAACAATAAATCATTTACTCCAAATTTGTCATCTATTTCAATTTGCACTTCTTTAATTATAGGAACAGAGAAAGCCTCTCCCGTAATTCCGATTACTGAAACTCACTCACGACTTATCTCACATCCCTGGGGTAATTTTTTAACAGTAGACCGAGAAACTCCTGTATCTACTAAAAATATAACTTCGCTCTGAGGACCTATTTTTAGTTTTATCAAGGGCTCTTCTGGTTGTATTTCGGTCCTCTTCATTAAACAGAACTCCTGACCTCTCTGATTCTTGTGAGAAGTTTTCTCATCTTGCTGTTTCTTTCTGCAATTTTTTTGCAGGTGCCCCTTTTTATGACAATAAAAACAGGTAGGTCCTGAACTCTTTAAGGTAGGGCAAGAATTTTTAAGCGCCCTTTCTTGTGGCGGGGAAAACACACAGGTCTTGTATTCCTAAAAATAGATCTTGACCTCTGCTGTTTGTTTTTCCCTGCAGATTTTTCTGTATTCAAAGCTGCCTGCATTTCTTGAACTGCCGCCACTAAAATTCTGGCATCTGTTTTCAGCTTTTTCTTATTTCTCCTTACAAACACCCTTTGTGCTTCTCTCAGTAACTCTTGAAGTCCCCTGTCCTGCCAGTCTTCTAATTTTTCCAGCTTCTTCCTGATGTCACCCCAAGATCTCACCACAAACTGAGTTTTTAACAGAACCTGCCCTACTGCAGCATCAGTATCTATACCTGAATATAATTGCAAGTCTTTTTTTAATCTTTCTAACCATTCTGCTGGGGACTCATATTTTTTCTGATGTTCACTTAAAGCTTTCCCTATATTATGTCCCCTAGGCACTGTCTTCTGAATTCCTTGATTTTTTTTTTTCGGGATTCCCATTCATCCAAAAACTGCATCATCATCCCCAGCGGGCTGTCCTGAGGATTGCTCCCCTCCTGAGAACCCCCCTCACGGTTCCCAGATACCCCAGACTCCTGTGGATTGTTCACACAATCCACAGCCCCTGGGTCAAGGAACTTACTTTTTCCCTGACCCATTTCTGGCGGCAACAAACCAAGAAATCCCTGGTACCAGGAAAATCTTAGTTTCCCACACTCACCTCGTGGTTCAACTTCCTCACTTACTACTCTGTCACACTGCCTTTTCAATCTACCTCTTCCACTCCTATCTCTCCCTCTGCAATCTACTTGTTTCACTCCTATCTCTCTCTCTTCCTCCGTCTACTAGCCCCGTCCTCTCACCATCTAATCACATACTAAATTGCCTGCTACCAGCCCCTCCAAGGAAATTGAACCTATTCAATCACTCCTTCTCAGTCTCCCTACTCTCTCCTGCCCAAGGACCTTCCCACAGGTGCCTGGACCAGGGACCTTCTCCTTCCCCCGGGTCAAACCCTCCCGGGGTCCCCACTCATTCACTTTTCTCTCGCTTCCCTCCTTTCCCGGTCGGTCTCCTCGCGGAGATCTCGGAACCGCGGTACCGGGAGGTCCCACTCGCTTCGGGGGTCCGGGACTGCCCAGCCCCCGTCTCAGATACTCCACACACACTCACACATGCATACAGCCGCCCCCCGACCCAAAACCCCGTGATACTCACAGCCTCCTTTTCTCACGAGGGTCTTCGTGCACAAAGAAGTCTTCTATGGGAACTCTCTCCTATAAGCCGGCACTCTGATGGGAGCCTCTCTTGCGTGCTTTTAATAACTAATTAGCTTATGTGTTATTGTAATAAAGACTCTCTTTTCCCAAGGGAGAGTGGTCTAGCCCTGGGACCACTTAAAAATCTCGTGGGGAGCTCCTTCCCAGGAACTATCCACCCTCCTCAGGGTTAAGAGGGTCCCGGGTCTCGGCACCAAATTGTTATGTTTGCCCAATTATCCCTTCATAAAAAAAACCCCAAACAATATTTGAGATAGCAGTAATTTTAATTAAATAATTTAGAAAATACATGAAAAAGGGATAATTTGGTTCAAATAATAGTGCATAAGCAAAAGATAACTGCGGGGTACGGAGTGCAGGGTTCTGGGACCCTTGCCACCTCACGTACAAGCTTGCCAAGTAAAAATTACCCCCTTATATGCCATGGGTTAATACCATCTCCTCCTATTTTCGGTTCCTCATATTTTTATCTCTGCCCTCATTACCACCTTTACTGCGCATGCACCACCACTCGGTTTGGTGGTCGCACAAGTCTCTTGAGGGTCGTCCGATGAAGATTTCATAGTCTTCCTCTGTGTCCTTTAATTCACCTTTGGGTTACACATGCGCACCAAGCCAATACAATGTAAGCCAAGACTAACATATCACTATATCTTCATATCAAAGCAATAAATCCCTTATAATTAGCATTTTCTGGGACCCAACCAGGTTTTGCTTCCTTTCTGCTCATTTTTAGCAACTATATCTTCGGCTTCTTTCCTCCTGTCCTTGTGGACATCTGCCGGGAGGGGGGAGGTGGAGCCCCTCCTCTCCCTCTCTTCTTTGGCATTACCACTTTTAACTATTTTTATTATTCCCAAATAATATAATAATTAATATAATTACTATACCAATATTGATTATTGTTTCAATTTCATCAGCACGAATCATACCTATTTATCACACTAATATATGGGTAGATATAATTTTCGGTAGCTTAGGGAGGTATTCTAGCCAAGCGTTAATATCCAGACCATTATTCTATTTCTCCTTATTGAGACAGAGTGAAAAATCCCCCAAAGTAAAAATCCATTTTGAATTAGGTTAAAAGTCTAAAAAAGTGAAAAGTTTGTAAGCCAAAGCTGAAGGGAAAACTGCAGGACAGAGATAATGAAGAGACCTGAAGAGACTGATAAACAGAGACTAAGGCAAGGCCAGGATAACCTGACCTAAGAATTCTTTGTCATTAAGAGGAACTAGTGGCAAATGTCACGTGAAGTCCATAAAAATGAATATGTATGAGCCTATTGTAAAACTGTATGCATATCTATGTGGAAGGGAAATAAAAGGAGATCTGAAGTTCTCGGAGATATGCATGCCCTTTTACTATCTTCTACGTACACATGCGTCCAGCGCTGCAATAAACACATACCAGTTCTATACAACTTTTACAAAGTTGTGTAGGTCTCTTCTTTTCTCCACAAAACATTACTTTTCTACTTCTTATAAAAACTTTCTGCAGACAAGTTTAAGGCTACTGCTTAACTCTAATCACACTTCTGCTGCCTCTGAGGCCTGCCTTTTGTAGCATTCCTTAAACCCTCTGATTTTAAGGACTCCCTCAGGCCCCAGCCCCGCCTGCTGCCCCGGCAGCGCCAGCCGGGCCCGGCGCCGTGGAGCCCCGCCTGGCCTGGCCATTGCTGCTGCCGCCCTCTGGCAGCCGCGCCCTTGGGCGGCAGCGTGCGCCAAGGGCCGGGCTGAGCCCTGCCGGGCCAGCAGCCCGTGTGGCCACAGCGCCGGCAGCGCCGCTGGCAGGGAGCTGTGCCGCTGGGGCCGTGACAGGCTCTGTGTTCACAGGCATGGCCGGGCGGCACCTGAGGGGGCAGCGGCAAGAGCTGCAGCTGATCTGCACTGGTGAGCGAGGGCAGCGAGCTGACAGTGGGGGCTGCCGGGGGGAGCTGCAAGCCCTGCCCCGGCTGCGGAGGGCTCTGCTCCCAGGGGCAGAGCACACTGAGATTTCAGGGCCACGTGGGCCATTCTTGGCCAGCAGCTTCAGGCTGATCCCCTGGCTCACTGTTCCTCTCTGGCCGTGGCAAGAGCCGGCTGGGATGGCCCTTGCAGGGGGCTCTCCTCGGCTCCCCGCAGCTGCAGCTTCTGACCGTGCCTCTGTTCCTCTCTCTTGCAGCCCGTGAAGACAAAACAAATGATGTAAGCCTTGCTGTCGGAAGCCTGGCAATTCAAACACTGTGCATGCTCAAGTCAGGAGAGCGGGCTCCCATCTCCAGGTTCCAGTGGCTCCGAAATCACCTGCGCAGGGCATGGCAGACACGGCCTCGTCTGTCACAGCTTGGCTGCCTGGCCTGCCAGAGCTCTGTGGAGAGCTGATCCGGGAGGCTGTCTTTACTTGGGCAACCTAAGCCACCGGGGATTTTTCTTTTCTTTAAGATTTTTCTTCCTTTCAATATTTTATCCCATGTAAATATAGAATGTGTTAAAATACACAGACTCCCAGGATCTTTCTTTTGCTGCCCAGGGTCCGCAAGGGGTTGGGGAGGAGAGGGAAAACAGTGCCTGTGCTCAGCCAGCTGCCCAGGCGTGCAGTGCTGCAGGGGAAATGGCCAGAAGCCCCTTGGCCTGTGGTGGTTCTGCTGAAGCCTTTGTGCTGCCCACAGAGCGGCTGGGCAGGGGCCGCAGCTGCGGGGATCCCTGCCACAGCGGTGCCTGGAGATGGCCACAAGCCCTGTGCCAGGCAGGAAGCGCCATCCGTGTCCTCCTGCCCGTGTGCTGCTGGCTACCTTGCCGAGGGCTCCCAGGTGCCCCGGCATGGGGCTGCTCTGCAGCTGCTGTGGGGCGGCGGCGCTGCTGCCGGGCAGCTTGGCCGGGCTGGGGCAGCCCCTGAGGGGCTGGGGCGCTGGCAAGCCCTGAGCAATGGGCTGTCAGAGGCCACAAGCAGCCCCCTGGCAGCCGCCTTGTTCCTGCCAGAGTTGACTTGCAAGAGGGATCCCGGGCACTGTGGAACTAACAGCGTCAGTGTTGTTGGAAACCCAAATGCAGGGAGGTCTCAGATCTTTGGGCCTGGAAGCCAAGGCTTAGAATTAAACACAGCATTTGTGCTGAGACCTTGAAAAGGGCTTCCAAATTCAGGTGCTACAAGTGAGAATGTGGATTTGTAGTATAAAGCAGACACCCAAAGCTAAGTGGAGGAAAGTTTAGCATTTTAGAGTTTAAGATCTAGAAAAAATAAAAGTAGTTACAACTGTAAACACCAAGTTTACACTACAGTGCTGTAGTTTTGTGTGTCAGAACAGAATTGGCTGAGAAAGCTTACACTGTAGCACGAGTTCATGAGATGCAATACTGAAGGATTGGGTCAGAAACATAAATAAACTTGTTGGCAATGTTTTATTGGCCAAGAAATCCTTCAAAGTTCTTGTAAGTACAAGTCTTGTGACGTTGTGAGCCATGCAATGGAGATGTGAGCCAAACTCACCCGTCCTGTCTATGCAGAAGAGAAGAAAAAGCAATGGCATCATCTCAAAAACTCAGAGGTCCGCTCTCTAGCTCGTTCCAAATGCCTTCAAATCCCCCACAGTGGGATTTAGCTACAAATAGATGACAGGGACTCTTAGTGCTGGCTCTTTGACTCCAGAGCGGCTGCTTTAGAATCTTTCCCATAACCCTGTGTAGTTATGTGCCAGCAATGGATCATTTGAAGAAACTTTCCCAACTGACTTGCATGGAGGCTTGTTTGAAGGGTATTTGAGGAGAAAGGCTCCTGCAAGAGATCTGGGCTTTGCATTTTGGCCTAGCTGTGTCCCCTGCTGATAGTGAAGTGTGGCATCAGCAGCAGGGCTATCTGGGCTAAAAATATCATCAAGTCACTTGCCCTTGCTCTTTTTGGCCTATAAAAGCCGGACCCACTTTCGGGGTAAATTTGGAGACCTCATCCATGGGTGGAGGGACCAGCTAGGATCTTCCCAGTTGCTGAGAATGCTTCTCCAGGTCCCTGGTGAAAAACGGGGCTGCCCAGCAACTGCGCATCTGCAAGATGATAAACAATTGTCTTGGTTTGAAGAGAGAGGTGTCTGCTCAGGAAGGCAGAAGGCTTCTCTGAAATGGAAAATGTAAATCCCCTCCTTTCAAATGATTCTCATTTAAAAATTCAAATGCTCTCAGGGAAAGATATGGAGATAGGACTGAGCCCGCTAAGCCGGGCGGTGTTTGCTGATGCTCTGAGCCCTTCCTAAAGATCCTGTCGGGCTGTCTTAGACACCTGGGGCCAGGCATTCCTTCCAGCCTGGGCCACTTTGGCTGGGCTGGGGGCGGCCCCAAGGCGGGAGGCAGTGTGTGCAAGGGCCCTGGGTGGCACGCTGCAGCACAGTCACTGTGCCATGGAACGGAACCTGGTCTCCAAGGCCCCTTTGTGACACGTGGGAAATAGAAGCTTGCCCGGGTGCTGGGAGCAGGCAAAGGGACACAACGGGACAGAGCAGTGCTGTGAGGAGCCCCCGCACAGTGCACTCGTTCCCGTCTGACCCGGAGCTTTTCCACAGCGTTGGTCCGGCAGCTGAGCTCGAGGCCAGAGCACGAGACTCGGTGACCCGCGGCCTTCCGAGGCGTCTGTTCTGCGGCTGCCCTCAAGGGCAGAGCGTGGGACTTGGTGCCCCGGAGCTTTCCCAAAGCATCTCTCCTGCAAGTAGCTCCAGTCAGCAGCATGGAGCAGAGACCCCTGAGAGTGCCCAAGATGGCCTGGGGGGAGGAGGAGCAGGAGGAAGAGGGCCCTGGAGCTTCCCCAGCACAGGAGACTGAGGAGGTGCTGCCATTCCATGCACCGCAGAAGGGTGAGTGCCAGAGCTGGGCTGCAGGGCTGGAGCCTGCAGCCAACAGGGCCCCATGCCATGCCATGCCATGTCATGCCATGCCATGCCATGCCATGCCATGCCATACCATGCCATACCATGCCATGCCATGCCATGCCATGCCATGCCATGCCATGTCATGCCATGCCATACCATGCCATGCAATCCCCTGGGGAAGTGCCCACGGACAGGACGGAAGAGGGCCCGGGCAGACACCCCGCAGTGGCCGTGCTCCATCCCCTGTTCCATCCCAGGGCTCTCCCTGCCTGGGCAGCGCAGGGCTGGCCTGTGTTCTCCGGCCTCTCCCGCAGCCCCTCAGCTCTGGCTGCGCTCGCTCTTTGCCAGGTGCAGCCCTGGAGCGCACACAGGAGCAGGGATCCAGCCGTGGCCGCTTCCGCAGCACAGCGCAGGTACCTGCAGCCACCCCCACCTGGGCTGGGCCTGCTGTCCCTGCTCAGCCCAGCACCGTGTGTGCAGCACTCCATGCAACATCCCTGGCTTCCTGCCCTTCTCCTACAGTTTGTCTGCAAATTCATGAGGAGAATTCAGGAGGAAGAGAACAGCACCATAGGCACAGGGCTCAGACCCTACGCTCCCATCTTCCTAACTAAGACCAGTGCTGCCCTCCTGTGTATGCTTGTAGAGGAAGATTTTTACTATCCAACCCAAGTAAGCAGCCTGTAGCCAGGGTTTGATCCTCCCAGGAATTGCTTGGCCTCCCAAGTCACACATGCTGGTTGCTGTGAGCCTTTGAGGCCACTTGGCAGTGCAGTGGGAAGGGCAGCACTTCTCTGGGGAAGCTGGCAACATTGCTCCCTCTGGCAGCTTTCCAAGTCTCCCTGTGCCTTCTCCAGGTGCCTGCCATGGTGAGGTTCATCCACCAGTGGCTCGTGGCCAATGATTGTGCTGAGCACAGGCTGGATCTCACTGAAGCACAGCCAGATGACGCAGTCATGGCGCTCCTGCGTGTGGCCCCGTCCTGTGACAGGTATGGGGCCCAGCTGCCCAGAGGGCTCAGGCCTCCCCAGCCCATCCCCCTGTACAGCCTGGCCCAGGTATCTGACCAACAGAGACTTCCAGGGCCCTCTGGCTGCTGCCTTTCCCAGCCCTGGCACGTCAGCCCCTGAGCCTGCTGCCGTGCTCCCTCCCTGCCCCTCAGGGCTCTGTCCCCACCGGGCTGGGCTGCCTGGCTGCTGCTGGCCAGGGCCAGTGGGCAGAGGCAGAACTGGCAGCCAGCTCAGCTGCCCCCAGTGCTGTGTCTGAGACCCGCCCTGAGACAGAGCTCTGACCCCACAGAGCTGCCATGGCCATGTGGAAGACCATCATGGGCTCAGCCAGGACTGCGGAGCTGGCACAGATGATCCTCCTGGATGTGCTGGGGAGCTGGCCAGAGCGCAGCACGTGCACCTCCGATGGGGACAAAACGGGTGTCTTTGCCCTGGCTGTGAGTTTCTGCAACGGGCCTTTGCTGGCCCCAAGGCCACCTCTCCAGCAGCTCTCCATCCTCCTTCCCCCACTACATCTCCCTGCCTCTGGCGCTGGCCTGAAACCTGGCCCGGGGGCAGCTTCAGGCCCACCAGGCCCCGTGCTCCCCCTGTGTCTCTCTGGGCCTCTCCCTGCCACGCTCAGACCCTGCCACACAGACACCTCGGCACTGAGCACTGTCTCGGGGGGCTTTGTCCCTTGCAGGCAACCGTGGTGATGTGGAAGATCCTCCAGGTGCCCCCTGTCCCACATACAGTGATGGTGTATTTCCCCCGCCTCTTTGTGTATCTGCTCTTCCAAGTGTTCTTCAGCACCCTGGATATGCCACAGGAGGTCTGTACCTTCTGGAAGGGATGCCAGGAGCAGTACGGCCTTTCCACCAGCCCCAACAGGTGCTCCATCCCACTCCTACTGTCCCTGCCATGTCCCTGGGCAGGAACCAGTGCTACCAGCGTGACCTGGGCTTTGCTCTGCATGCAGGTTTGCAGTGTGGACCCTGAAGTCCCTGCTCTGCCGAATGCACTACAAGGATGTGGTGGAGGCAATGGAACTCAGTTGTGGCTGGGACACGCTGCTCTGTGCTGACACCCACCACTATGCCGTGGCTCTGCTGGCCCGGTAAGACCCCCTTCTCCCCACTGCCTCTGACATTTGTGCTCTGTGCCCAGGGAGCTCCACACAGTCCCCGAGGTCATGGACCAAAGGGCCTTGTCACTGAGGGATGGCCAAGCAGACTGGAAAAGGCTGGGAGAGGAGGGTGCCCACAAGGAGCTGCCTCCCAAATAGCCCAGGGTCCCTTGCAGGATGCTGGGGAAAGACCAGACATGTGTGTGTCACTCCTTGCAGAGGTTTGTTCCCCTGGCCAACAGCCTTGGTTCCTTTTTCTCCTGCCAGGGAGATGTGCTGTGTCTCTATTCCCTTGCGGTCCCAGATCGCTTACTACCTGCTCCAGCTGCTCAGCACACAGGAGCCACGCTGGGAGCTGCCTGCCCTGGCGCTCCTTGTGGAGGTGAGCCTGATGGCCAGCGCTGCCTGGCTGAGCTGCCTCCCAGCTCTCTGCCCTCTCACAGCCGCAGCTGCCTGGGTCGGTGCCCGTGCCCTGTGCTGCTGCCGGGGCCCAGCCCTGTGCGGCTCCGGGCTCCTGCCAGCCGGGTCCCTGTCACTGCCCTGTGCCTTTCAGGTCCTCGAGTGCCTGGACTTGAGTGAACGTGGTGCTAACAGAGTCCTGGAAATCTTGTCCAGGCAGCTGAGGAGCAAGAGCAGGGAGAAGCGTCGGCTGGCACTCAGAGCCCTTCTCAAGCTCATTGAGGAGCCCTCAATGGTGAGAAGGGGGCAGCGGCTGAGGCTCAGCTGGGGAATGCAGTCACTTGGGCTTGGCTGGGCTTTGGGTGCTGGGGCAGCTGCTCCCAGCTCTTCTGCCTCCCAGTTCAGCTGCCCGAGTGCTTCAGGACAGGCCTATGGCCTCTGGGCCCTGCAGCAGCAGGATGGAGTTTCTCAAACCTGTATTCTGCACAGACCGAAAAAATGTGGAGCCTGACTGAAAGTCTTGTGGAGCCTCTGTGGGATGCAGATGGAGAGATAGTTAGCATGACAGTCATGCTACTCAGCTTTATCATCTTGGACAATGACATGCTGCTGCCCAGCCCTGTCACACTGCAGCTGCTTGAGGCGCTGCTGCCACTCTTCAACCACGTAAGGCTCACTGCTCCCAGCCACAGCCACTGGGTGCTGCCCGGACACTTTGTGTCCTGTGGATTTGCAGGCCTGTGCCAAGCTGAGCCCCGTGCAGCCAATGCTGATGTCTTTTTCTCTTCCTTTCATACAGGACAATAACCAGGTACAGCTGCTCTCCATACTACTCTTCCGAACATTGGTGACTCTTCCACAGGAAAGGGAAAAAAAGGCCCTGAAGACATCCCTGTGCCAGAGCCTGCTGCCACTCTACTTCCACTGCCATGATGAGAATCAGCGTGTGGCACAGGTGAGGACTCATGGGCTGCTGCTGTCCCCCTGGCAAGGGGGCTCGGCTGCTTCCTGCCCTGCACCTGCTGGGCTGCAGCCTCCTCCAGGCTGCGGCTCCTGTGCCCTGAGCTGTGGGGCCATCTCCGCATCTCTGCTGCTCTCCAGGCTTCTCAGGAAACGCTGCTTCGTGTGGCCGAGTTCCTGAAGAGGAGGGATCTTGAAAGACTGGTGAAGAGCCAGAAGCTGTGGAAGTTCAGCGACTGCCTGGTAAGGAGGGCCTGCAAGCCCCAGGCTCAGCCTGGAGAAGGCCCCTGAGGGCGGTGCTCAGTGTGCGGGGCTGGCAGCTGTGCCCCTGCCCACTGCTGCTGCAGCCAGAGGCCACGCAGGCTCTTCTCCAGGCTCCCACGGGCTCGAGCCGGGTGCCCATGGAGCCCCGGCCTGGCGGGGCTGTGGGCCGGCACCGCGGCTCCCCGGGCAGCAGCCGGCCCTCTGCCCCCTGCCCTCGGGAGCCCTTGGCCAGCGGCTGCTGGCCGCGCCTCAGGGCTGTGCGGCCAGGGGAGGCCGGGGCTGGGCGCAGGCAGCGCCCGGCCCTGGGGCGGAACCCGCGCCAAACCTTCCCTCCTGCCGCTCTCTGCAGCTGGCAGAGGACAGGAGCAGAGCGGCCGAGCACCTGCGCCGGGCCCTGCGCTACCTGGAGAGCCCACAGGAGCCCCTGCGAGAGGCGGCCATCAGGTTCATAGGTGAGCCCCGAGCCCGTGCTCCCTCTCCCCCCCCGGCCCGGCCCGGCCCGGCCCGCGGCAGCTCGGCCCCAGCCCCGCCTGCTGCCCCGGCAGCGCCAGCCGCGCCCGGCGCCGTGGAGCCCCGCCTGGCCTGGCCATTGCTGCTGCCGCCCTCTGGCAGCCGTGCCCTTGGGCGGCAGCGTGCACCAAGGGCGGGCTGAGCCCTGCCGGGCCAGCAGCCCGTGTGGCCACAGCGCCGCCAGCGCCGCTGGCAGGGAGCTGTGCCGCCGGCGCCGTGACAGGCTCTGTGTTCACAGGCATGGCCGGGCGGCACCTGAGGGGGCAGCGGCAAGAGCTGCAGCTGATCTGCACCGGTGAGCGAGGGCAGCGGGCTGACAGCGGGGGCTGCCGGGGAGAGCTGCAAGCCCTGCCCCGGCTGCGGAGGGCTCTGCTCCCGGGGGCAGAGCACACTGAGATTTCAGGGCCACGTGGGCCATTCGTGGCCAGTGTTATAAGGAAGAATCTTACCATGTAAATTTCTTTTCCCAATCAGAATTTATTTGATTATAAAGCAAGCAGTGACAAGCAAAAGTTCAGCGCTGGGCGACTGAGAGAAATCTGCTCTCAAAGTCCGCGCCCCCCTTTCTGGGTCTGGTCTTTTATTTCTTCTCCTCTCGGGATGACGTATCCTGTTCTGGTGGTCTTGAAGGAGAAGGGGGGCCCGCTTTGTTCGCTGGGTGGACTTTGTCTTATAGGACTTAACTACAACCATATGTTTCCAAAGCACTATACATTTTCTGCAAGCTCAGCAATTCTAAGCACTATACGTTTCTGCAAGCTCAGCAATTCTTGCCAGGTCAGCTTTTGTTACAGTTACAAGCAAATACAACTATTTAACTATTGCTTTTTATATTATAAGAATTATTCAGCTATTAATTTAACTAATGAACAAACATATTGCTACTTATTACAATTCCCCCATCTCTTTTTATGATCAATTTTGTTCATTAAATCTTTTTAGTTCATTCCTAGCAAGTGTTAAATAAGCTGCTTCGTCCGTTAAACTTTGTGCATTAATTATAGGCGCTAATTTCCTTAGCTTTTTCCTCATATCCCAATTCATAACAAATAGAATTACTAACAGAATAAAACCAAGTACAGCCAGAATGAAAAGAACAACAATGGGATGGCATATACTATTTAGGACACCTGTGGTAGTGGGGGTCCACCCAAAGAGAGTATCCCACCAATTATACTCGCCATCCTGCTTCACCCTTTCTATAATTCGGTGTATTTTTCCTACGTCATGATGAACAGTCACCAGGGTCTTCTGTCCGTTCTTCTTGATTTTCTCGAGGGTTTTGATCAGGTCTTGATGGAGCAGCAGTTGTCTCACTAGGGTGTTGTCCATCCCAATCGGGGTGGGCAGTAATTTGTGAATCAGTGTGTAGTTGGATTGCAGTAGGTAGTGAGAGGTAACTGTAGCTTCATAAGTAATGTCACACCCTGTAATCTTAGTAAAGTTGCAAGTACAGAAGTTTGAGTGATTTTTTGTATCCACCACAATATCATCTATAAGCACAGAGTCACAAATAGTTCTAAAACATGCACACCCATTACCTATATATACAAGAACGGTTTTAGAAGCCTCGTTAGGACAAATCTCAAATTGACGGATATTTTGCTCCGTGTCTAAACAAATATCTTGAGCTATAATCACATTACCCTCACAGATAAACCCCAATTGTTCTTGGACAATGCAAGATTCCAAATCAACAGTTTGCCATTTATCTCCAAACTGACGGGCCCATCCTCTATGTTCTGTAGGATAGAGAACAGCTCCGTCATGGTTTACTCCTAATGCAATAACAGGAAAAACTGGGTGTACAGAGGCATTTTGTATGGTTAGGATAAAAGCAGTAGCTGTGTTTGAAATAGCGTTATAGGTAAAATTCACCAATTTCCACCAGGATTGGAATTCTCTTTCAAATTCAGTGGCATTGTCCCAGATTATTTTCCGAATTTCTGTGGGGAAAGTGCCTTCCTCGCTTTCTCTTATAATCGAGGCAGAGACCGACTGCATCCACAGTTGTGCCTGGATGCAGCTGAGGGCTAAAGAAACATTATTTTGTGTGGCACTAAGTGTATCAATCACCAATTTATGATCGTTCACGTTTACCTTTTCCCAATTTGGCAAAATATTTGACAGCATCCACTGGTGTGTCCCCAAGGCTAACAGAGATGACTTCAGTGGTTGCTGTAGTTTGGATAGATCTCTAGTCATAGCAGCCAATTTGCTCATTAGTATTTCCGAGTCAATACTATTCAGAATTCCCAATCCTGTACCTAGAACACCGGTCACGTCTCTAAGTTTCCTTGTTTTAAAAGAGCTGCGTTTCCGGAGCCAAGTGGTCCAGCCTTCAAAGGATGTTTGTAAAAACGGAGAACATGCTGGCTGGATGTCTGAAACGTTGATTTGCATCAGCAGTTCGACCTGTTTGAGGGACCATGCTGGATTGAATAATATTTGTTGTTGACCAGTTTTCCTAATTATGTAAGGTCCTATTTTGAAAATTTTTGGGGTGAGTATGACTGGTGGTGTGGGTGGAGTGGTAATAGTGTGAGGTTCAATAGTGGTAGAGTGTTTTTTAGCAGCTATTTTAAATTTAAAAGAAAGGGCCTGTATATCATTTGACCAGAGGCAGACTATCTCTGCTGTGTGAGTTAATGTGAAGTTTTGCCAGCAGTCTCGTGCAATTGGGTATTTACACTCTATTTGTTTATCCTCCTGACTCATGGAAACACTAATTGTAATTGCGCTAGTATAATCAGACCCATTAACTATTCGACATCCAATATTAATTTGTTCTCCCACTATTCCTTGGAGCTGCCAGGTTTTCTGCTTCTTCCATTCGTGTCTAGCGTACGGCAGACCATCATGCAGTACTAATGTTTGTAAATTTAAACCTGTGGTATCCCCCATAGATCCGGTAGACCTCGAAAAGGCCTGAGACCAGTCAGGGGTCAGGTTCCCTTTGTAAGGCTGAAGGGGGTTTCCCCAGGCAGCCGGGAGGCTCAGAATTATAATAATTAAGGTAGCTCGCCAATCAGGCCAGGTTCCTAGCAACAAATTTCTTCTGTTTTTCGTAATTATACCTCTTTTATCTGGAGCTTTCCTGTGCTCCGTTTTTATTCCTGTGGCCCATTGCTCTCCCCCACTATCCCTTACCTCTCTGCCTCGCCTGCCAGCCCGGGTGCATCGGTCTGCAGGGATCATTATCTTCTCGGCAGCAGGGGTAGTCTTCAGGGGGTGCATTATTTGGGCTATCTCCTTAACTCCTGCCCCCACTCCTAAGGGCAGGCTTTCTGGCCTCCAGGCAAAGGATCTCCTTGGTTTTATGAAGAACTCTGCTGTCCCCAGCGAGCTTTACAGGACCTAAGTCTCACACCTACTTAGGGTTCACCCTCTATCTTTATTCCCTTTTCTCTCAATTTCCTAGAGTTGCGTCGCTCTTCCCTACGTTCTTTACGTTTTTGTTGTTTATGAACTCGGGAATAGCGGCGAATCGTGGTATTCCACTCGTCAGGCCTCACTTGCCACACCAGAGGAACATGGATTCCCTTCTTACACAAGGTAGTTAATATGACTGTCTGGTTTTGGCTTGTAATCCTATGCAATTGGTGTTGGAATTCCCATGCCAGGGCCCAATTCCTTCTCTGTTCTAGGTTTTCAACTAGTGACACTGCTTCTCTGTTGGGGATCTCCCGCCCTCCAGGGATTTGTATGAATTGTCTTAAGGCTCTTAATGGATTTGCTCTTCTCCAATGCCAATCACAAGTAAGACACCATGTGCTTCCCACCAACTGTGACTGGAAAATCCACCATTTGTTTTTACAGCCCCCACAAAAGATTTTTACCCACGCCCGGCAAGAAGATTCCCGACATTTAAGACACTCGGTGCAATCGAATAATTCTCGCCTCACTTCAGCCACTACTGAAAGAGCAAGTGTCAGTTCATTCCAGGTTTTCCACGGTAGAGGACACTCTAACTCCCGTTCCAGTTCCTGTAGGGGTTTTCTTACCAAGAGTCTCAGTCAGTATAATTCTCTGTCCCCTAATTCAGTCATTCACATTACCCACGGGTGCAGGCTTCTGTGCCTTCCGAAGAGTTAACCGTAGATCTCCAGGGCGACTGGTCACCTCCCAAGGGGTGTCTGCAGTGATGGGTCCTTTCACCCGACTGGCATGTGTCCAGCCTTGTTCAGCAGTTCGGATGGCTGTTTCTGTGGTAAACAGAACAACATAGGGACCTTCCCACTGGGGTGTTAGGGTTGTCTCTTTCCAAGTCTTAATTAGAACTCTATCTCCGGGTTTAAGTTTATGCATCATTACATCCAAGGGGGGTCTTTGTACCAATAGCCCTTTTCGTTTTAATTCTTCCCTCCGTTTCATTAACTGTTGTATATAACTCTGAATTTGACTATCTTGTATACAAGGATGGTTTCCCGGGAGTTCTAAGTCATAAGGCATTCCATAAAGCATTTCAAAAGGAGAGATTCCTACATCCGTCCTTGGTCGGGTTCTAATGTTTAGCAGTGCCATGGGTAAACATCTGACCCAAGACATTTTAGTTTCTACCATGAGTTTGGTGAGTTGCTTCTTGATTTCTCCATTTGCCCTTTCCACCCTCCCTGAGCTTTGAGGATGCCAAGGGGTGTGATATTGCCATTTAGTGCCTAAGGCCATGGTTACCTCTCTCATTACCTTGTTTGCAAAATGGGGGCCCCTATCAGAGTCTAGTATTTCTACAATTCCATACCTGGGGATTATTTCTTCTAACAAGATTTTAATTACCACATTTGCAGTAGCCCGCGATGTAGGGTATGCTTCTACAAAGTGGGTTAGATGATCTACCAATACCAATAAGTACTTGTATCTCCCTACTTTTGGTAATTCGGTAAAATCTATTTGTACATTTGAAAAGGGCCGGTGTGCTAATTCCCTTCCTCCTGGAATCCTTTCTCTAACTTGATGTCTATTTACTCTTTGGCATGTTATACAACCCCTAACTACTTGTTTTGCTATATCATAAATTCCTATACACATATACTTAATGGTAAATTGATCTACTAAGGCTTGGGTTCCCCAATGAGTCTGGTCATGCAGTTGCTGCATTATTCTCCGGGCCATAGATTTTGGCAGCACCTCTCTATCGTCTGGCAATTTCCAAATACCCCCAGTGTCTTTTATTCCCATTTTGTCTAATTTCTCCTTTTCCTGGGCTGTGAAGCTTAGGACATGAATTTTCTCATTATCTAGTG
Source organism: Setophaga petechia (assembly GCA_024362935.1). Lineage (NCBI taxonomy): Eukaryota > Metazoa > Chordata > Aves > Passeriformes > Parulidae > Setophaga > Setophaga petechia. The sequence goes on from JANCRA010000099.1 coordinate 1,495,723, forward strand.
GTTTTTTTATTCCCTGACCCTGGAATTTTCTGAGGGCAGCTTCCTTCGCTTCTCTGTCTGCTGTGTTGTTTCCTCTAGTCAGATGGGAGAGGCCCTTTTGATGTCCTTTAACATGTACTATTGCTATTTTCTTTGGGCCTCTTAAAGCTTGTAGTACCTGAGTAATTAGTTCCTGATGTATTAATTCTCTTCCTCGGGAGTTTATTAACCCTCTTTCTTCCCAAATTTTCCCAAAAGTATGTACCACTCCAAAGGCATACTTTGAGTCCGTATAGATGGTCCCAACTTTAGCTTCCAAGAGTTTCAAGGCCCTCAATACTGCATATAACTCACAGGCCTGGGCTGACCAACTAGGACTCAGAGGTCCAGATTCTATTATTTCAAAATTTTTACCTCCCACAACCGCATATCCAGAGATTCGTTTTCCCTCGACAACTCTAGAGGATCCATCCACAAATAGTCTTTCTCCCTCTTCCAGTTCTTCTTCTTCGAGGTCTGGCCTAATTTTTGTTTGCTTTTCTATACTATGTAGGCAGTCATGGGTTAAATTCTCCTGTGGGTATCCAAACAAAAATTCTGCAGGGTTTTGCAGAGAGGTGGTTTCAAGTTTCAACCTAGAAGATGAGAGCAAAATGCTCTCATATTTCAGGAGTCTCGTGTCTGTTATCCATTTTTCTGCCTTTTGTTGCAATACTGCCCGTATATTATGGGGGGGTACAGACTTTCAGTTCTCCTCCATAAGTAATTTTGAAAGCTTCCTCTACTAAGAGGGCTGTTGCCACTATAATCTGTAAACATGTTGGCCACCCCCTACTTACGGGGTCTAGTAGTTTAGAAATAAATGCTACTGGTTTTCGACTGCCAGCCCAGTCCTGAGCCAGCACCCCAAATGCTACTCCTGCCTCAGTGTTAACAAACAAATAGAAAGGCCTCCTAACATCCGGGAGGCTTAGCACTGGGGCGTTGGCTAATTCCTCTTTTAATTGTTCTAATGATTCATCATCCTTCTCAGTCCATTTTATCACACCTTCAGCAGTTAGTTTTTCATACAAAAATTTTACCTTACCACTAAAGTTTTCAATCCATTGTCTGCAGTATCCTATGAGACCCAATAGCTGCCTGATTTGTCTCTTATTTCTTGGGGGAGGAAGGGAGAGGATCCCCTTAACCCTCCCTGGGTCTAATGTTTTAGTTCCTTTACTGAGTCGGTGTCCTAGATACTTTACTTCTTCCTCTACAAATTGCAGTTTGCTTTTAGACACCTTCAGCCCCTGGATGCTTAAAAAGTTTAGAAGCTTAATGCTCTCTTCCCTAACTGATTCTTCGCTCTTTCCAGCAATTAATAAGTCATCTACATATTGAACAAGGGTTATTCCTTGGTTTGGGGTATAAGATCTCATTATTTGCTCTAGTGCCTGCCCAAATAAATTTGGGGATTCAGTGTGTCCCTGGGGAAGTACTGTCCACCTTAATTGTTGCTTTCGGTGAGTATCAGGATCTTCCCATTCAAATGCAAAATAATCTCTACATTCTTCCTTTAAGGGACATGCCCAAAAGGCGCCTTTTAAATCTATAACACTATACCACCGATCATCTGGTTTCAATTGGCTCAGCAATGTGTGTGGGTTTGCTACTACAGGAAACCGGGCAATGGTTCTCTTATTTATTTCCCTTAAATCATGTACTAATCGGTATTTCCCATCTGGTTTCTTTACAGGCAGAATAGGGGTGTTGAAGGGAGACATGCAAGGTTCCAAGAGCCCTTGCCAGATTAACCGTTCTACCTCTGGTTTCAATCCCCTTGGCCCCTCATCTGACATGGGATATTGTTTTATTCTTACTGGGATTTCTGGGTTTTGAATTTTGACTGTGAAGGGTTCTATATTTAATCTTCCTACAGTATCAGGGGTATACCAGACTTCTGGGTTGATTTTCTCTTCGTCAGTGACCCGTAAGGGGCACAACTTGACTTTCAACTGTTTTTCTTCAATATTTACATTTATCCCTAATTCCACCATTAAATCTCTTCCTAATAAATTGTAATCAGCTTCGGGGACTAATAATAGTGATCCCACCCCCATTTTCTTCTCTGATTCTATTAAAACATCTTCAATTACAGGAACCTTGAAAGGTTCTCCCCTTGCCCCAATAACCTGTACTGTGGAAGATGAGATCTTGCATCCTGGGGGCAAAGATTGAACTGTTGATCTCTCGGCCCCTGTATCTACAAGGAAGGTTATGGGGGTGTGCTGAGGACCCACTCTGAGTTTTACCAAGGGCTCTGATGACATTTGGGTCCCCAATAGATAGAGCCCTTGACCTCCCTAATCTTCTTTAAACATTTTTTCATCCCTAAGGCTCTTTCGACATTCCCTCTTCATGTGTCCTTTCCCACCACAATAGTAGCACACTGCTCCTTCTTTCCCTCCAGTTGGGGGCCCTCCTAAATCCCGGGGACCTCTCCTCATGCCATTTCTTTCCCGTGGTGGAGGGTTGTTTCGCTGTCCCTCCCTGACTGCCGCCACCATCATCCGAACTTGCCTTTTATGTGCCTCCTCCTCCCGTCTAACATATACCTTCTGGGCCTCTCTAAGCAATTCATCAAGTCCTCTGTCCTGCCAATCCTCTAACTTTTCTAGTTTCTTTCGAATGTCTTCCCATGATTTAGCTACAAACTGTGTTTTCAGGAGTGCTTGCCCCATTGGCGTGTCCGGATCCACCCCTGAGTATAACTGAAAGCTTTTCCTTAATCTTTCCAACCATTCAGTGGGGGTTTCATCTTTTCCTTGGCACTCTCTGAATGCCTTGCTTATATTTTGTCCCCGGGGCACAGCCTCTCGTATGCCCTGGATTATGATGTTTCTTAAGTCCTGCATATGACCACGATGGTTGGGGTCCTGATTGTTCCAATTGGGATTTTGTAAGGGCCATTTCACATCAGCCGCAGGACCTTGAACATGCTGGGTGTCCCAAATCCTCATCCCAGCCCTTCTGATCATCCCTCTTTCCTCTGTTGTAAATAGGATGCCTAAAATGGACTGCATTTCCACCCAAGTATATATGTTTGGCCCTAGGAACTGATCCACCCTTTCTGCCACTCCTATAGGGTCTTCTAATAATTTTCCCATCTCTTTCTTAAATTCGCGCACATCTCCCGAGTTTAACGGGACAGTGACAAACCCCATCCCAGCTTGGGGTCCTCCTAATGCTATTTCCCTGAGAGGGAACAACCCACTGCTTTCTTCTTCATCAATTACTGTCCTCATCTGACTCCGAGTACGCCTCCTGCAATCCGGGGAGTTCGTGACCTGCTGTTGATTAGGAGCAGATGCCGGAGGTACGTTTGGAAGGAGTACGGGAGGGGCTGGTGGTGGCACATACGGGGGAGGGTAAATAGGAGTCTCTTCCTCTAGTCACGACTTTTTCTTTCTGTCTTCCTCTCCTTGACTTCCCTTAAGGGGGAACAACTTAGTCATTTGTTCATCACTTCCTACCAACCATAATTTAGCATAAACACTCTCTTCCAGGTTTACTGGCTCTTTAGAATTCACAAAGCTGTTCAGGACTTGGCAGACCCAATCTTCGGAGGATCCGAAAACGGGCCAATAAACATTTCCTGACTCCAGCTTCTTACCGCCCCACACTACCATGCAATAATTTATCATTTTTGCCTTATCCTTCCCCTTTCTGGAGGGAAAATCATCCCAATACTTAAGCATTAATCCTAATGGACTGTCCTTTGGTATTGAGGGTAACCGGGGGCCCTCCCCCATGGGATCAGAAGGCTTGCTTTCCTTCTGCCCCATCTTCCAAGGCACCTCCACACACACACACACACACAACCCCTCGGTCGTGGCTCTCTCCCTCGCGGGCTACGAGAACCGCACTACTGGAGGGTCCCTTTCACTTCGTCCGCAGTTGGACGTCTCATTCACCGTGGCCTGGGATCCCAACCCCAACCGAGCGGTTCACCCATATACTCACGCGTCCTGCGTCTTCGCTCGGATCTTCGTGCACAAAGTTTACAGGGTTACCGGTATACTCTTTTGCTTGCTCACCGAATTTAGGTTCGTCAGGTCCAGGTTACCGGGTGGCCCAAGTATCTCCGGAGCCCACCAAAAGGGGTGGGGGCGCCTCCCCGAAGTCTCTGGGCCCCGTTTCCTGGATCCGAGTCACGGCACCATTTGTTATAAGGAAGAATCTTACCATGTAAATTTCTTTTCCCAATCAGAATTTATTTGATTATAAAGCAAGCAGTGACAAGCAAAAGTTCAGCGCTGGGCGACTGAGAGAAATCTGCTCTCAAAGTCCGCGCCCCCCTTTCTGGGTCTGGTCTTTTATTTCTTCTCCTCTCGGGATGACGTATCCTGTTCTGGTGGTCTTGAAGGAGAAGGGGGGCCAGCTTTGTTCGCTGGGTGGACTTTGTCTTATAGGACTTAACTACAACCATATGTTTCCAAAGCACTATACATTTTCTGCAAGCTCAGCAATTCTAAGCACTATACATTTCTGCAAGCTCAGCAATTCTTGCCAGGTCAGCTTTTGTTACAGTTACAAGCAAATACAACTATTTAACTATTGCTTTTTATATTATTAGAATTATTCAGCTATTAATTTAACTAATGAACAAACATATTGCTACTTATTACAGCCAGCAGCTTTGGGCTGACCCCCTTGCTCCCTGCTTCCTTCCGGGCCATGGCAAGAGCCGGCTGGGATGGCCATTGCTGGGGGCTCTCCTCAGCTCCCCGCAGATGCAGGATCTGACCGTGATTCTCTTCCTGTCTCTTGCAGCCCTGGAACGCCTCACGGAGGACATGAGCAGTGCCCTGTCCGAGCTGGCAACTCAAACACTGCATGTCCTCCGGCCAATACAGCGAGGGCCATATTCCATCTTGCAGAGGCTGCACGATCAGCTGCGCAGGGCATGGGTCGCTCAGCCTTGTCTGTCGCGGCTCGGCTGGCTGCCCTGCCGAAGCTGTGTGGAGAGCTGATCCGGGAGGCTCTCTTTGCTGGGGCAACCTAAGCCAACGGGTTTTTTTTTTTTTTTCTTTAAGATTTTTCTTTTCTTCCTTTCAATATTTTATCCCATGTAAATATAGAATGTGTTAAAATACACAGACTCCCAGGATCTTTCTTTTGCTGCCCAGGGTCCGCAAGGGGTCGGGGAGGAGGGGGAAAACAGTGCCTGTGCTCAGCCAGCTGCCCAGGCGTGCAGTGCTGCAGGGGAAATGGCCAGAAGCCCCTGGCCTGTGGTGGTTCTGCTGAAGCCTTTGTGCTGCCCACAGAGCGGCTGGGCAGGGGCCGCAGCTGCGGGGATCCCTGCCAGAGCGGTGCCTGGAGATGGCCACAAGCCCTGTGCCAGGCAGGAAGCGCCATCCGTGTCCTCCTGCCCGTGTGCTGCTGGCTGCCTTGCCGAGGGCTCCCAGGTGCCCCGGCATGGGGCTGCTCTGCAGCTGCTGTGGGGCGGCGGCGCTGCTGCCGGGCAGCTTGGCCGGACTGGGGCAGCCCCTGCGGGGCTGGGGCGCTGGCCAGCCCTGAGCAATGGGCTCAAAGAGGCCACAAGCAGCCGCCTGGCAGCCGCTTTGTTCCTGCCAGAGTTGACTTGCAAGAGGGATCCCGGGCACTGTGGAACTAACAGCGTCAGTGTTGTTGGAAACCCAAATGCAGGGAGGTCTCAGATCTTTGGGCCTGGAAGCCAAGGCTTAGAATTAAACACAGCATTTGTGCTGAGACCTTGAAAAGGGCTTCCAAATTCAGGTGCTACAAGTGAGAATGTGGATTTGTAGTATAAAGCAGACATCCAAAACTAAGTGGAGGAAAGTTTAGCATTTTAGAGTTTAAGATCTAGAAAAAATAAAAGTAGTTACAACTGTAAACACCAAGTTTACACTACAGTGCTGTAGTTTTGTGTGTCAGAACAGAATTGGCTGAGAAAGTTTACACTGTAGCACAAGTTCATGAGATGCAATACTGAAGGATTGGGTCAGAAACATAAATAAACTTGTTGGCAATGTTTTATTGGCCAAGAAATCCTTCAAAGTTCTTGTAAGTACAAGTCTTGTGACGTTGTGAGCAATGCAATGGAGATGTGAGCCAAACTCACCCGTCCTGTCTATGCAGAAGAGAAGAAAAAGCAATGGCATCATCTCAAAAACTCAGAGGTCCGCTCTCTAGCTCGTTCCAAATGCCTTCAAATCCCCCACAGTGGGATTTAGCTACAAATAGATGACAGGGACTCTTAGTGCTGGCTCTTTGACTCCAGAGCGGCTGCTTTAGAATCTTTCCCATAACCCTGTGTAGTTATGTGCCAGCAATGGATCATTTGAAGAAACTTTCCCAACTGACTTGCATGGAGGCTTGTTTGAAGGGTATTTGAGGAGAAAGGCTCCTGCAAGAGATCTGGGCTTTGCATTTTGGCCTAGCTGTGTCCCCTGCTGATAGTGAAGTGTGGCATCAGCAGCAGGGCTATCTGGGCTAAAAATATCATCAAGTCACTTGCCCTTGCTCTTTTTGGCCTATAAAAGCCGGACCCACTTTCGGGGCAAATTTGGAGACCTCATCCATGGGTGGAGGGACCAGCTAGGATCTTCCCAGTTGCTGAGAATGCTTCTCCAGGTCCCTGGTGAAAAACGGGGCTGCCCAGCAACTGCGCATCTGCAAGATGATAAACAATTGTCTTGGTTTGAAGAGAGAGGTGTCTGCTCAGGAAGGCAGAAGGTTTCTCTGAAATGGAAAATGTAAATCCCCTCCTTTCAAATGATTCTCATTTAAAAATTCAAATGCTCTCAGGGAAAGATATGGAGATAGGACTGAGCCCGCTAAGCCGGGCGGTGTTTGCTGATGCTCTGAGCCCTTCCTAAAGATCCTGTCGGGCTGTCTTAGACACCTGGGGCCAGGCATTCCTTCCAGCCTGGGCCACTTTGGCTGGGCTGGGGGCGGCCCCAAGGCGGGAGGCAGTGTGTGCAAGGGCCCTGGGTGGCACGCTGCAGCACAGTCACTGTGCCATGGAACGGAACCTGGTCTCCAAGGCCCCTTTGTGACACGTGGGAAATAGAAGCTTGCCCGGGTGCTGGGAGCAGGCAAAGGGGCACAACGGGACAGAGAGGTGCTGTGAGGAGCCCCCGCACAGTGCACTCGTTCCCGTCTGACCCGGAGCTTTTCCACAGCGTTGGTCCGGCAGCTGAGCTCGAGGCCAGAGCACGAGACTCGGTGACCCGCGGCCTTCCGAGGCGTCTGTTCTGCAGCTGCCCTCAAGGGCAGAGCGTGGGACTTGGTGCCCCGGAGCTTTCCCAAAGCATCTCTCCTGCAAGTAGCTCCAGTCAGAGGCATGGAGCAGAGACCCCTGAGAGTGCCCAAGATGGCCTGGGGGGAGGAGGAGCAGGAGGAAGAGGGCCCTGGAGCTTCCCCAGCACAGGAGACTGAGGAGGTGCTGCCATTCCATGCACCGCAGAAGGGTGAGTGCCAGAGCTGGGCTGCAGGGCTGGAGCCTGCAGCCAACTTGGCCCCATGCCATGCCATGCCATGCCATGCCATGCCATGCCATGCCATGCCATGCCATGCCATGCCATCCCCTGGGGAAATGCCCATGGACAGGCCAGAAGAGGGCCCGGGCAGACACCCCACAGGGGCCGTGCTCCATCCCCTAGACCATCCCAGGGCTCTTCCTGCCTGGGCAGCGCAGGGCTGGCCTTTGTTCTCCGGCCTCTCCCGCAGCCCCTCAGCTCTGGCTGCGCTTGCTCTTTGCCAGGTGCAGCCCTGGAGCGCACACAGGAGCAGGAACCCAGCCGTGGCCGCTTCCGCAGCACAGCGCAGGTACCTGCAGCCACCCCCACCTGGGCTGGGCCTGCTGTCCCTGCTCAGCCCAGCACCGTGTGTGCAGCACTCCATGCAACATCCCCGGCATCCTGCCCTTCTCCTACAGCTCGTTTGCAAATTCACCAAGAGCATTCAGCAGGAAGACACCAACACCATGGGCACTGGGCTCAGAGCACACTCTGAGCTCCTCCAACGTAAGACCAGAGATGCCCTGCTGCATTTGCTCGTGGAGAAGGCTGTTTCCAGGCCAGAACAAGTAAGCAGCCTGGGGCCAGGCTTCAATTCCCACATGAGTCACCTTGCTTCCCGAGCCACACTTGCTGGTGTCTGGGAGCCTTTGAGGCCATGGCAGTGCAGTGGGAAGGGAAGCCCTTTTCTGGAGAAGCCAGAAACTTTGCTCCATCTGGCAGCTTTCCAGGTCTCCCCGTGCCTTCTCCAGGTGCACTACCTCACTGAGCTGCCTCCCAGCTCTCTGCCTCTCGTAGGCACAGCTGCCAGGACGGTGCCCGTGCCCTGTGCTGCTGCCTGGGCCCAGCCCTGTGTGGCTCCAGGCTCCTGCCGGCCGGCTCCCTGTCACTGCCCTGTGCCTTTCAGGTCCTCCAGTGCCTGGACTTGAGGGAATGCAGTGACAGTGTTCTGGAGGTCATGGCACAGAACCTGCAGAGCGAGCACAGAGCCAGGCGTTACTTGGCACTCAGAAGCGTAGTGCTGCGCAAGAATCCCTTGATGGTGAGAAGGGGGCAGTGGCTGAAGCCGTGCAGGCAGCGTGGGGCTGGGCATCGCACTCGCTTGGCCTTGCCTGGGCTTGGGGCGTTGGGGCAGCTGCTCCCAGCTCTCCTGCCTCCTGCTTCAGCTGCCCCAGTGCTTCGGGACAGGCCTTTGGCCTCTGGACCCTGCGGCAGCGGGGTGGCCTTTCACAAACTTGTGTTCCACACAGGTTGAAAAAATGTGGAGCCTGAGTGAAAATCTTGTGGAGCTCCTGCAGGACAATGATAGCAACATGATCAGGATGACCATTCTTCTACTGAGATATGTGTTTCTGGATAATGGTGCCCCAATACCCACCCCCATCGCCCTGCAGCTGGCTCAGGCGCTCCTGCCACTCTTTGAGCATGTAAGGCTCTGTGCCCACAGCCACGGCCACTGCCTGCTGCCTGGACACTTGGTGCCTTGTGGAGGTGCAGGCCTGTGCCCTAGGGGGTCTGAAGCAGCTGATGCTGAGGTCTTTTACCCTTCCTTTCATACAGGATGATAGCCAGGTGCAACTCAGCTCAATGTGTGTCTTTCAAGAGATGCTGGAGTTATTAACTGAAGATGGAAGAAAGGCCCTGAATCCCCACATGCGCCAGAGCCTGCTCTCACTCTCCTTCCGCTGCCATGATGAGAATCAGATTGTTGCTGAGGTGAGGACTTTTGGCCACCTGCTGTCCTCCTGGGAGGGGACTGGGCTGCCTCCTGCCCTGGCACCTTGCAGGCTGCAGCCTCCTCCAGGCTGTGGCACTAGAATGATCCTGTGCCCTGGACTGTGCGGCCATCTGTGCCTCTCTGCTGCTCTCCAGGCCTCCCGGGAAACACTGCATTGTGCAGCCAGATTCCTGAAAAGGAGGGATATCGAACAAATGCTCAAGGTGGATCAGTCCTGGAGGTTTGGCGAGGGCCTGGTAAGGAGAGCCGAGAATCCCCAGGCTCAGCCTGGAGAAAGTCCCTGAGGGCGGTGCTCAGTGTGCGGGGCTGGCAGCTGTGCCCCTGCCCGCTGCTGCAGCCAGAGGCCGCGCGGGCTCTTCTCCAGGCTCCCGTGGGCCCGAGCCGGGTGCCCACGGAGCGCAGGCCCGGCGGGGCCGCGGGCCGGCACCGCGGCTCCCCGGGCAGCAGCCGGCCCTCTGCCCCCTGCCCTCGGGAGCCCTTGGCCAGCGGCTGCTGGCCGCGCCTCAGGGCTGTGCGGTCAGGGGAGGCCGGGGCTGGGCGCAACCCTCCCGCGCCAACCCTTCCCTCCTGCCGCTCTCTGCAGCTGGCAGAGGACAGGAGCAGAGCGGCCGAGCACTTGCGCCGGGCCCTGCCCTACCTGCAGAGCCCACAGGACCCCCTGCGAGAGGCGGCCATCAGGTTCATAGGTGAGCCCCGAGCCCGTGCTCCCTCCCCGCCCGACCCGGCCCGCGGCAGCTCGGCCCCAGCCCCGCCTGCTGCCCCGGCAGCGCAAGCCGGGCCCGGCGCCGTGGAGCCCCGCCTGGCCCGGCCATTGCTGCTGCCGCCCTCTGGCAGCCGTGCCCTTGGGCGGCAGCGTGCGCCAAGGGCCGGGCTGAGCCCTGCCGGGCCAGCAGCCCGTGTGGCCACAGCGCCGGCAGCGCCGCTGGCAGGGAGCTGTGCCGCCGGCGCCGTGACAGGCTCTGTGTTCACAGGCATGGCCGGGCGGCACCTGAGGGGGCAGCAGCAAGAGCTGCAGCTGATCTGCACCGGTGAGCGAGGGCAGCGGGCTGACAGCGGGGGCTGCTGGGGGGAGCTGCAAGCCCTGCCCCGGGTGCAGAGGGCTCTGCTCCCGTGGGCAGAGCACACTGAGATTTCAGGGCCATGTGGGCCATTCGTGGCCAGGAGCTTCGGGCTGATCCCCTTGCTCCCTGCTCCCTCCTGGGCCGTGGCAAGAGCCGGCTGGCATGGCCCTTGCACGGGGCTCTCCTTGGCTCCCCACAGATCTGGGATCTGACCTTGGCTCTGGTATGTTTCCCCATCATAAAAAATCAAATCCCATCATAAAAAACCAAACAATATTTGAGATAGCTGCAATTTTAATTGAATAGTTTTAAAAATATACCTTGACAATATCATTTGATTAAAAATATGGGATAATTTGGTTCCAATATTCACGCATAAGGACAGGATAACCATGGGGTATGGAGTGCAGGGTTCTGGGCCCTTGCCACCTCACGTATGAGCTTGCCAAGTGAAGATTCCTCCTTTTATGCCATGCGTCAATGTCATCTCCTCCCATTTTCGATTCATCACACTTCTATGTCTGCCCTCAACACCACCTTTACCGCCGATGCTCCACCATTCGTTTTGGTTGTCACACAAGTCTTTGGTGGGCGTCGTTTTTTTATGAAGGCATTTCTTCTTTCTATTTGTCCTTTAATTCATGTTTGGGTTACACATGCGCACCAAGCCAATACAATGTAATCCAAAACTAACATATTACTACATTTAAAAATCAAAGCAATAAATCTCCTATAGCTAGCATTTTCCTGAGACCCAACCACATTTTTACATCTTTCTGATTTTTTTTAGTAACTGTTATCTCTTGCTTTGTCCTCCTGTCATGGAACACCTGCAGGGAGGGGAGGGTGGAACCCCTCCTCTCCCTTTTTTCTTGGCATTATAACTTTTACCTGTTTTATTATTATTTCCAAATATTAATTCCTGCATCAATAATGATTACTGTTTCAATTTTGTCAGCACGAATCATACCTATTTACCACAGCTCTGTTCCTCTCGCTTGCAGCCCTCGAAAGCCTGACGGAGGACATGAGCAGTGCTGTGTCAGAGCTGGCATTTCAAACACTGCATGTCCTCCGAGCAACAGCGAGTAGGCGATACTCCATCTTCCAGAGGCTGCACGATCAGCTGCGCAGGGCGTGGATGACTTGGCCTCGCCTGTCGTGGCTCGGCTGGCTGCACTGCATGAGCTCTGAAGAGAGCTGATCCGGGAGGCTCTCTCTGCTGGGACAACCTGAGCCAGCAGGGATTTTTACTTTTCTATAAATTTTTCTTTTCCTCCATTCTATTTTCTACCATATGTAAATATAGACTGTGTTATAATAGACAGTAATTCGAGAGATTTTTTTTTGCTGCCCAGGGTCTGTAGTGGATAGAGGAAGAGGGGAAAAGGGTGCTTGTGCTCAGCCAGCTGCCCAGGCGTGCAGTGCTGCAGGGGAAATGGCCAGAAGCCCCTTGGCCTTTGGTGGTTCTGCTGAAGCCTTTGTGCTGCCCACAGAGCGGCTGGGCAGGGGCCGCAGCTGCGGGGATCCCTGCCAGAGCGGTGCCTGGAGATGGCCACAAGCCCTGTGCCAGGCAGGAAGCGCCATCCGTGTCCTCCTGCCCGTGTGCTGCTGGCTGCCGTGCTGAGGGCTCCCAGGTGCCCCTGGATGGGGCTGCTCTGGAGCTGCTGTGGGGCTGCGGCGCTGCTGCCGGGCAGCTTGGCCGGGCTGGGGCAGCCCCTGAGGGGCTGGGGCGCTGGCAAGCCCTGAGCAATGGGCTGTCAGAGGCCACAAGCAGCCCCCTGGCAGCCGCCTTGATCCTGCCAGAGTTGACTTGCAAGAGGGATCCTGGGCACTGTGGAACTAACAGCATCAGGGTTGTTGGAAACCCAAATGCAGGGAAATCTCAGACCTTTGGTCTTGTCAGAAAAGCTGAGAATTAAACACAGGATTTGTGCTGAGACCTTGGAAAGGGCTTCCAAACTTAGGTGCTAGATGCAAAAATGCAGATTGCTAATTTATAGCAGAGACACAGGGTGGAAAGTTGAAGTGGAGGAAAGTTTAGAGTTTTAGAGTCCAAGATCAAGAAAAAATCATAGTAGTTGCAATGCTAAACAAGAAGTTTAGGATGCAGTGCTCTAGGTTCGTGTGTCTTAGCATGATTGGCTAAGGAAGCTTACACTGTAGCATGATGTGGGAATACAGGAAATTCCTCTGGCTGCTCTGCAGGACTCGAGACCCTGTCAGAGGGCTCAAAGGCCTTGGCACAGACCCCAAGACTCCTGTGCCTTTGATCTAGCCCTTGGAAAAAATAATTACCAACCTTGTATGAAGAATGACAAGCCACAAAATTTTAAGTAGAATAATAGTGAATTTATCACAGAGTGGAAAAATAGATTTGGGGGCTTTTAGAATGAGGCTTCAGTGGGCAAGATGGAGGGATGTGGGCATGTCCAGCCTTTCTCCTTCTTCTTCTTGGCCTCCATCTTCTGCTGTGATGTTGGCACTTCTAGATTGGTTTAGAGTAGAAGCTCACTGTCTAACGTAGACAATAGGTATTGGAAAGTAATTGTAAATATTGCACACGTAGTTGTTTTTAGTATAAAAAGATAACACCGCCCTGGGGGAGGCAGAGTGCCTTAGACTGTCCTGCTGAGCAGACCTCGGCAGGACAGGAGAACGAATTTTATAGATAAGATGCAATAACCAACCTTGAGACGCAGAAATGAAGAGCTCTGACTCCTTCTTCAACCACCGGGCTGGGAAAAGAGAATTTCTAACTTATCTCGGGGTCACTCTGACCAGCTAGAGACCCCGAGAGCATGAGTCCATAAGACGAAATATTGAAGGATTGAGTCCAAAATATAAATATCCTTGTTGGCCGTGTCTTCTTGGCCAAGAAATCCTTCAAAGCTCTTGTGACTACAAGTTTTGCAGCCCTATGAGCCATGTGGTGGAGATGCGAGCCAAACTCACCCATCCTGTCTATGTAGAAGAGAAGAAAAAGCAATGGCATCATCTAAAAAACTCAGAGGTCCACTCTCTAGCTCGTTCCAAATGCCTTCAAATCCCCCACAGTGGGATTTAGCTACAAATAGATGACAGGGACTCTTAGTGCTGGTTCTTTGACTCCAGAGCGGCTGCTTTAGAATCTTTCCCATAACCCTGTGTAGTTATGTGCCAGCAATGGATCATTTGAAGAAACTTTCCCAACTGACTTGCATGAAGGTTTGTTTGAAGGGTGTCTGAGGGGAAACCCTCCCAGCAGAGGTCTGGGCTTTGGCCTTGCTGTGTCCCTGCTGATTGTGAAGTGTGCCATCAGCTGCAGGTGTTTCTGGGCTAAAAATTTAATCGAGTTAGTCTGACTTGCTCCTTTTGGCCTATAAAAGGTGGATCCACTTTTGGGGCAAATTTGGAGACCTCGTCTCTGGGTGGATGGACGACCTTGGATTTTCCCAATTGCTGAGAATGGTTCCCCCAGTCTCTGGTGCAAAATGGGACTGCCCAGAAAGTGCAGATCTGCAAGATGATAAACAATTTAGGCAATTGGTGATGCATCTTTCTAAATCGCTCTCCTTTCTCTCCTTTTGTGAAATACAAAGCTGTGTTTCGTGTCAGGTACATACAGGCAATGTGTGTATTTGTGATTGCGATATGTGTGGAAACCAACCATGGGACACTTATAAAGACGAATTCTAAAAATAACTGAGGCAAGTAAAGCATGGAAGAAGGCCTTTCAACCTATCCTTTGTTCATAATTAACTTTTATTAGTCTTAAGTTGATTTAGGAGCATTTGAATTAAAGCTTTGAGGATGTTGCTTTTTGACAGGAACTTTCTGCTGGGAGCTAAGCCTCTAAGAGTTTTGCAGTAATAACATTTTGAAGTATAATTTTAGAATATTGCTTGTAGTAACGATCTTTGAAACTATAGCTATAGAATATAAAAAAAGGAAACATGCTTACCTCACACCTTGACAAAACATTGGAAAGCAGCTTGAGAAAGGAATATGAACATCAACTCAAGGACTAATAGTTTCGACCAAGGGAAGGTGGACATCACTGTTATGAGATTTATAGTCCTTGCAATCAAAAGGTGAAGACATGTCTGGAATCTGAACCCCACCAGCTGGGAGACTTCTTTCTTTGTTCAGAAGCTGGACCCCCCACTACCTGAGATACTCCTTTTCTGGGATACATCCTGAGAAAAACTAAATCACAAAAGTGTATAGAATTGTGATGTAAAAATTGGGAAGAGAAACTGCTGATGAGTAAAAATTGGGAAACAAAACTGCTGAGAGAGCTTATGAGTGCCCCTATAAATACCTGTAAGCCTCAACTATTGGTGTGCAGTTGGAGGGAAAGCTTCCCCCACTGTACCCAGCGCAGTATTGCACATACTTTACCAGAATAATTAATAATTTGATTGCTGCTTGAATATTGGCCTAGTCAAGCTCCTCATTTATAACATTATAGTACTGATTTAGGTGCACTACCTTGCTTGTTTTTGCTTGTCACTAAAACCAAGGGCACAGTTTCATTGAGTGTATCACCTTACATTGTGGTTCTTTCATATTCACAGTAAAAGAAGAACATTATTTCCTGTGACGCGTCCTTTAAATCGCCTCTGTCAATTGGCAGAACACCAGGAGGCTCCTGAGGAGCCGGGGCGGTGGGAAGCCCTGAGCAATTGGGTGTCAGAGGGCACAAGCAGCCCCCAGGCAGCCGCCTTGTCCCTGGCACCCGGCTGCTCTGGCACTTGCCCAGAGCGTCTCCCAGGCCTGCAGCAGAAGCCCTCGAGGCCGGGACACCCCCCCAGCAGGAGGGTGGGGGCACCCCCGAGATGCCCAGGCTGGGCTGGCTGGGCACAGGGAGGGCAGGGGGCTGCTGCCAGGGCACGGCCACTGGGTACTGCCAATGAGGGGCAGGGGGCAGAGGCAGGGCTGGCGGCCAGCCCAGGCCCTGGCGGCTGCCCAGGCCACGGTGCCGTGACCGAGGCCCCCCTGACCCAGAGCTCTGGGCCTGCAGAGCTGCTGCCTCCATGGGGAGGGTGGCCGTGTCTCCTCCAGCAGGGCTGCGGAGTCGCTGCTGCCCCAGCGGCTCTGGAGCCCACAGAATCAGCACCAGAGTGGGCTCAGCAACAGCAGCAGCCCGAATGGCGGCACCTGCTCGGCCGGGCATCCGCGCCCGCCGGGATGCCAGACGGGGGGAGCCCGGGGGCACCATGGCCTCTGCTTTGGCAAAAGGCTCAGCAGAGTTGGCCACAATGGCTCTCCCTTGACTTGCCAGCCTCACAGCAACGCTTGGCTGCTTCAGCTGCTGCCTGTGCCCCTGGCTGACCTCCATGGCCAGGCTTGAGGGCAGGCTCGCCTCCCACAGGCGGCGTCCCAAGGCAGTGGCATTGGTGCCAAGGGCACAGAGACACTCTGATGGGGTACCAGCCCTGCGCTGCAGCTGCCCTCCCTCCCCTCCATGCAGGCACCTTAAAGACACGTGTGTCAGCTCTGAAATGAAATCCTGGACTTGCTTGGAACAAAGGAGGCGCTGGAGAAAACCTGGGACTTCCATGGCTCAGTTTTCCTCTCCACTTGGGGAATCACAGAACGCCAGAACACTTGGCGTTGCAAAGTATCACAAAGATCATCCAGTTCCCACCACCCTGTCGTGGGCACAGGTGCTGTGCAGCCACAGCTGTCACTAGAACTGGAAGAACACTTTCCCATGTTTACCTTTTCCTCTCCTGGATTTCAAGCTAACATGAAAAGTTCAGCTAGTTACAGCTGAATAGTGGAGCTCACAGGATCTGGAGTCTCCACTGGGCCGTGGTATGTCCATTCAGCCTTTGTTAGAGCATCCAGATGGAGCTCAGCCCTGTGCAGCCCAGGCACAGGCAGCAGATTGGTCCATTTCAGCATCCCAAAGTCTTTGGGGCTTCCTGTCCACCCTGAGACTCCTGAATCCTGTGGATACTAAAAGCCTGGTCAGAGAGAAAGCCAGATAAACTTTCCCAGAAACAGTTCTAGCAAGTTTTGAGAAGGCAGAGAGAAAGCATGAAAACAGTCTTGCAGCTGGTGTTTGAAACAGTTGTTTTCTCATCAGATGGTTTACCAAAGGGTGGTCTCTAAGAAATCAACAGGTGACAGGTTAAGAGCCAATCAGCTTCTGGGTGAACAATGTTGGTTATAAATATCAGGAGACTGTAATAAAGAAAGCATTTAGGCCGTCTTAAAATGCATGGAGTGTGTCACTTGTTTATCCGTTCCTTACTTAACAGTGACACGAATCCATTCTTGAATTCCCAGTTAGTGCTGTGCAGCACATTAGAACACAGGAATTGCCTCTTTGGCTCATTCTTGGGTTTGCTGCTCTTGCCTAAAGTAGTCATCCAGGGGTATATGCCAATGTAAAAATGATAGCTGAACACCAGGGAATTTTTCTGTATTGTTTAAAACTCAACCCTTGTGTGACTGTTCAGAGACTCCAAAATCCAGTGTAAAAATGACAGCTTTGGTATTTAAGAATCCCAGAAATGGCAGCACTGGCAGCCAGAAATGTTGACATGTGATTTTTCTGGTCAAGGATTTGAATGCTAATGCAGAAATTACAAAACTGTTAAAAGAAGTTTTCATTGGCAACCCCCTTTAAATGGCAGCAGCACACTTCCAAGGGACAGGGTATGAAAATGGGGACAATGCTTGGCGCTTAATGGCTTCAGATCTGGGAGAGAAATGTTTTGCCTGGCTTCACCCAGCAGTTCAGGTTTTTCCAGGGCTTTGATCGACTGGTCACTGCAGGTAGCTTTCACTAAATGCAAAAGGATGGAACAGCAGAACTTGTGGAGAAGGCGCTTTAGGGATAGGGAGAAAACCTTAAAAATGATCGGCAGGCTCTGGAAAGCATTAAAAAAAATTCAAAGAGAGATGTAGCCCTGGGACTTTTCAGGCACAACTCTGGGTCTGGAGGAAATATTTGCCTTGCATCAGCTACGACACAGACAGACGGGCAGCAACTGGAGCATTGAACATCACAGATTGGGCTAATGTTCTTCCCAGAAGAACGGAGAGATCACATTGAAACATGACAGTGCCTCTGTACAATTGAATTGCTGAGGGAAACTCAGCAGCTGATGGTGTTGTGGTGCTACTGCCAATCCCTTCCATGAAAAAATCATTTCAGGACTGACTAACACCTTCTGCCTTCTGACAGAGGCCAAGTGTTGCCAGCAGTTGCTCCAGGTGCTCTTGCCATCAGCCCCCAATGCACGTGGACTTTGGCTCCCTGTGGCACATAAGCCCCCCGGGGGCACAGGTCTCTGGGGCAGGAGATGGGCACCAGCGCTACCAGGGCTCGGGGGGTGGCAGCTCTGCTTGGGCAGGGACTCTGCCACAGCTGCTGATGGCAGTGCTGCCCGGGCCCCAGGGCTCAGAGCAGCGTTGGTGCCCGGGCCCACATGTTCCTTGTGCGTGTCACATCCGCGGCTTTAGGATGGCCACGGGCCGGGACGTGTCCCAAGGAGGCTGTGCCAGCTTCCCTGGAAGGCCCCGTGACCTTCCCAGCGTGGCTGCATCAGCAGCCCTGGGGGCTCCTTCTGCTGCCCTGAGCCCGCAGAGAAGGGCAGCGTTTGCTGATGGTCTGAGCCCTTCCTAAAGATCCTGTGGGGCTGCCTTAGACACCTGGGGCCAGGCATTCCTTCCAGCCTGGGCCACTTTGGCCGGGCTGGGGAAGGCCCCAGGGCAGGCGGCAGTGTGCGCAAGGGCCCTTGGTGACACGCTGCAGCACGGTCACCGTAGCATGGAATGGAACCCAGTGTCCAAGGGCCCTTTGTGACACGTGGGGACAAAGGAGCTGGTGGTGACAGGAGCAGGCCACAGTGCTCGGAGCACGTGACGGGACAGGACGGGACAGAGCGGTGCCGTGAGGAGCCCCCGCACAGCGCGCTCGTTCGAGTCCCACCCAGAGCTCCTCCGAGGCGTTGTTCCTGCAGGTGACCTTGTGGCCATTCCACAGGACTTGGTTACCCATTGCCTTCTGGAGGCATTTGTCTTGCAATTTGCCATTATTTCAATCAATGACATGGAGCAGAGTCCCCCAAGACTGCCTAAGTTGCCCTGGGTGGAGAAAGAGGAAGAAAACCCTGAAACTGACCTAGAACAGCAGACCAAGGAGGTTGTGCCAATCCAGCTGCTGCAGGAGGGTGAGTGGCAGAGTTGGGCCACAGGGCTGGTGCCTTCAGCCAGCTTGGCCCCATCCCATCCCATCCCATCCCATCCCACCCCATCCCATCCCATCCCACCCCATCCCACCCTACCCCACCCCACCCCACCCCACCCCATCCCATCCCACCCCACCCCATCCCATCCCATCCCATCCCATCCCATCCCATCCCATCCCATCCCATCCCATCCCATCCCATCCCTCGTGCTCAAAGTTTGAGTTCGATAGAGTTTGAACTTGAAGGTCCAAGGTTGGATTTGGTTGTGAACAGTTGGATTTATTGGTTAAAATTTGGATTTGATGATCCAGGGTTGCAGTTGGTGGGCAACACTGGAATACCATGGAATAGTGGCATTCTAGGGGTTGGGAGTTTAGAATCATCTGCTTCCCCTCACAACTTGCCATCAACACTGGCAATCCATGGAATAACAGCATTCCGGCCATCGGGAATTTTGAATCCTCCAGTTCCCCTCAAATTCCCATGGATTCATGTCATTCTGGGCATTGGGAATTTATAAAAATGGCACATTTGGTGCTCCAAAATGGACATGTGTGATGGCATCAGATACTACAGGTGGCAAGGAAAACTGGGAATGCCTCTGCCAGCTCCACAATCTTCACCAAGCTCAGCATCCTGTCCAGAGAACTCTACAACTCAGGACTACACCAAAAAACATGGGAAAATCAAGGCACTAAGGTGCACACTGGAAACAAAGTGTAACTCTTCTTTTTTTGCTTGCTTTTTATATTTTAAGAGATTTTCCCTTTGTTTTTTACTTTTTTCCCCCCTTTTCCCCCCCTTTTTTTCTTTTCTCCCCTTTTTTAAAAATTTTCATCACCTTTACATTTTCAACCAGAAAAATTCCTAGCAACTCAAGGGTAGAAACCCAAACAACCCAAGAACGCAAAGCAGTTTTATCTCCAGGATAACACGTAGCAAAATAAAAACTTTTAAGTAGTAAAATAAAACACTAAACTTTTAATCCCCAAAAAATCTACAAAGAAGTAATATTCAGGATCTTGACAATTTATTTATGATATTTTTCATTACTAGTTCTGTTCATATTATCATTATTAATATT
Source organism: Setophaga petechia (assembly GCA_024362935.1). NCBI lineage: Eukaryota > Metazoa > Chordata > Aves > Passeriformes > Parulidae > Setophaga > Setophaga petechia. Next base: position 1,515,300 of record JANCRA010000099.1, read on the forward strand.
ATTATTTTTATAATACTATTTCTTTTTTAAAATATTTTTAATGTTTTTTTAATTTTTAATTCAGGAATGAAGATGGGCAAAACCAGCACAGCATACACAGGAGGCAACTTCCAGTCCATTCAGAAAGGAAAAGTAGGATTTTCACTGAAAAAAATCCAGTAACATTTGAAAAACACCTCTAAAATGTTCCTAAATAAAGTAAAAAATTTGGGCACTCCCAGGCCATTGTAGCCTGTTGTATTGGAATTTCTCCTATTGCGCCTCCAGGTTATTCTTTACAAGTGGATTAACTTGGAATTTTATCCTTCTTTTTCCCCATTTTTACTTCTTAAAAATTCTTTTTTTTCCACTTCCTTGGTACTTGTTTCCACTGAGTTCTCCTCAATTCCAGTGCTCTACGGGATTTTCCAAATTTGGATTGTGTTGTGCTCTCCCCTCCTGTCCCAGCCCCCTGAAATCCCCCAAAAATATCACAAAAAACCTCAGAATCACCTGAATCACCACATCAGCCCTGTCATTAGAGTGTTCCTATACAAGCGGGCAGAAAATTTGGGATGAACATTACATAACCAGCAGACCCATGAATTCCTGCAACGTGGAGGTGGAAAAAGCTGCTAAAATCAGGATCTTGCCCTTCCGGGAGCGTTTTTGAACCGACCAAATATGGCAAGGCCTTAGACACCACTTTGTTGCTGGCACACACAGGCTCCTTGTCCCACTGCTGGCCTTCAGTGTGCTCAGCAAGATCTAGAACTGCACAGTGCTGTGGACCTGCACCTTCAGTACAGGGACCTTTCCAGCCTGACCTGCCCTCGTTCCTCTGGGTCTGTGCACAAAGCACAGCGTGGCAGAGAACGGCAGCAGGGGCCTGTGTGTCCCAGGGCCCTGGATCTGCTTCAGCTCCACAGGGATGCAGGCCAAGTGAAGAATTGAAACTGTTTATTAATAAAAGGCAAAGCAAAGGGGCGATATGGGAGGGGAAAAGGGAATGGGCAGGGTCTGAGGGCTGGAGGGAGGCAGCTATCTACAGGCAGGGTGAAGGCAGGAGCTACGGAGCTTCTCATAGGCTCAGCTGTGCCAATCATCAGCTGTGCCTGGAGCTCCAGTGGCAGTGGGAGATGTTGTCCTCTCCAGTGTCTCCTGGTGCTGTTCTTGGGACACTGTATAGTTAGTTATAGATAGTTCACTGTATCCTGAAGATGCACCTAATTCTTCAGCTCTTCTGGCAGATTGGGTGTGAATATCCAGGTTACAGCAGTGTCTTTCCTTGGGACTTAAATGGCTGGAACAGAGAGGAAGAGAGCCACAGTCAGCACCCCCACCTGCAGGAATCCTAGGAGACGCTCCTGCCAAGGTGTGCTGGTTTGTGCATCACGGACATGATGTTTTGGGAGAGGCTGCTGGCAGGTTCCTCCGTGTCTGACAGGAAACCAGTCAAGGGTTGGCTTTGGGAATTGATCATCTGGAAAGCTGTACATGAAAGCCCCTGTGAAAAACACATGTTACAAACAAAGAAACTTGGCAACTTTCTCTTTTCCCTTCTGGCCGACAAAGAGGTAACACAGCTGACCCGGCCTAGGCCTGGCTGAGGTCAGTGAAGAAGAAGTCAAGTCCCAGATGGGAGGGATGAAGAGATGCCTTTAGTTTTAGGCTGAAATCCTCTTGTAAATACATGGAGAATGACACTTTTTTCCCCTGTAACGCATGAAGGTATGGGGAGATGAAAGTGTTCACATGGAAGGTATTGAGCAAAACCTCCATGCTGAAGTCAGCAGATGTTAAAAGTAGCTGTGATACTATGAAAAGTTTGAACAGAGATGGAGAGAAGAGTGATGAAGGTCCTGTGCCCCCAGGAACAGAAGATCTCTCTTGCTAGAGATGGAAGATGATTTTAGAGATAGATAAAGAGAACCTTTGCCTTTGAACAGCTCATAATTTGACATGGCATAGAAACACAGCTGTGGGAAAAGCTTGTGGAAAATGAGAGTGATTTCAGAATTGCAGATTTCGCTGCAGTGTGGCTGCTATTCATGGAAATTGAGAGCCACGAGAGAACTGTTTTCTTGTGGAAAATCTCCGTAACATTAACAAGAGGGACTTTTCTCCTTACGTGAGCATTTTAGAGATAGCAAAGTGACTCAAAATTTTGGTTTTGTCTCTTTACATTGTCAGCGGGAAAGAGAAAGTTGTAGGGGGAGGAGAAGTGTTCTGAAGATTTTGTTCTGATTCTTATTACTCCTTATTTTAGTTAGTGTGAATAAATCTTTCTTCATATCCTTTTAAAGTTTGGAGCCTACTTTGCCTTTCTCCTAATCCTATCCCAAACAGAAAATTATTAAATACATTCTACTGGATGAACTGGTGATTAAGCAGCACAGAACTTACCAAACTAATTGGAACATTGGCCAGGAAATCATCAATTGGCGAACCAAAACCACTACACAAGGGTGTCCCACTCAGCTCTTGCATCGGCCACAAGAGAGGAGGGCCAACGGGATCAGCCGCAAGACGCTGGCCATGAATCCCCCCGACCAGTGTGCCTGAAATCCCTGGCTGTGCTCTGCCCAGGCCACCCATCATCCACACAGGGAGCGAAGGCCGCCGCAGCCGGGACAGGGACTGCAGCTCCCTGGCGGGGCAATGCAGCTCTCCCGGGCAGCCCCCGCTGTCAGCGCGGTATCCTCACTCACCCTGACTGTGGGCCCGGAGCTCTTCCCTCTTCCCCCTGAGGCACCGCCCGGCGCTGCCTGTGAACACAGAGCCTGTCAGGGCCCCGGCGGCACAGCTCCCTGCCAGCGGCGCTGCCGGGGCAGCAGGCGGGGCTGGGGCCGAGCTGCCGCGGGCCGGGCCGGGGAGGGAGCCCGGGCTCGGGGCTCACCCATGATCCTGACGGCCGCCTCTCGCAGGGGCTCCTGTGGGCTCTCCAGGTAGCGCAGGGCCCGGTGCAGGTGCTCGGCCGCGCTGCTCCTGTCCTCTGCCAGCTGGGGAGAGCGGCAGGAGGGAAGGTTTGGCGCGGGCTCAGCCCCTGGGCCGGGCGCTGCCTGCGCCCAGCCCCGGCCTCCCCTGGCCGCACAGCCCTGAGGCGCGGCCAGCAGCTGCTGGCCAAGGGCTCCCGAGGGCAGGGGGCAGAGGGCCGGCTGCTGCCCGGGGAGCCGCGGTGCCGGCCCGCAGCTCCGCCGGGCCGGGGCTCCATGGGCACCCGGCTCGGGCCCGCGGGAGCCTGGAGAAGAGCCCGCGCGGCCTCTGGCTGCAGCAGCAGTGGGCAGGGGCACAGCTGCCAGCCCCGCACACTGAGCACCGCCCTCAGGGGCCTTCTCCGGCCTGAGCCTGGGGCTTCCAAGCCCTCCTTACCAGGCACTCATCAATTTTCAATGGCTGCTCCATCTTCAGCGCCCTCTGGAGATCCGTCTTCTCCAAGAATCCGGCCGCACAACGCAGTGTTTCCCGAGAGGCCTGGAGAGCAGCAGAGACCCAGAGATGGCCTCACAGCCCAGGGCACTGGAATCACATCCCACATGCCAAGGCCTGGAGGAGGCTGCAGTCCATGAGGTGCCAGGGCAGGAGGCAGCCAAGCCCCCTGCCAGGGATCCACCAGCATCACAGAAAACCTCACCTCTGCCACGTGTTGGTTCTCCTCATGGTAGTGCAAGAAGAGGGGGAGCAGGCTGTGGTTCACAATTCTCTTCAGGGGCTTTTTTCCCTCATCCACTACCAAATCCATCACCTTGCGGAAGAGGTAAATGGAGAGCAACTGCACTTGGCTGTTGTCCTGGAGGAAAGGAGGAGGAAAATACTTAAGCAACAAATATCCTGTACTCCTGGGAAAAGGCCTGAAAATCCAGAGAGCTCAAAATTTCTGGTCACCAACAAGTGCCCATGGCTGGGGGCACAAAGCCTTACATTGTCAAAGAGTGGCAGGAGTGCCTCAGCCAGCTTTGGGGCAGAAGTGCTAGATATCATGAGATGTTTTTTCTGGAGCATCTTCTTGAACAGAGAGAGGGACATCCTGATCACCTCTGTATCTGCATCACCCAGAAGCTTCAGAAGGCTTCGAGACACGCTGCGTAGAGGTTTGGCCTGTGTGGAAGACAAGGCTGTGCTGGGAAGCCACGGACGGCTGCACCACCAACACCGCCCTGGCACTGCAAGGCCACCCTGCTGCTGCAGGGCACCCAGGCCAAAGGCCTGACCCAAAGCACTGGGGCAGGTGAGGCAGGAGAGCTGGGAGCAGCTGCCTCAGCTCCTGAAGCCCTGCACGCCCATGGGGCTGCTTTCCCCAGCGCAGCTTCAGCCGCTGCCCCCTTCTCACCATCGAGGGATCCTTGCTGAGCACCACGAGGCCTCTGAGCGCCAGGCGATGCCGCTCCCTGCACTTGCTCTGCAGGCAACTTGACATGATCTTCATGACAGTGAGAGCACATTTCTTCAAGTCCAGGCACTGGAGGACCTGAAAGGCACAGGGCAGTGACAGGGAGCCGGCCGGCAGGAGCCCGGAGCCGCACAGGGCTGGGCCCAGGCAGCAGCACAGGGCACGGGCACTGTCCCAGGCAGCTGTGGCTGTGAGAGGGCAGAGAGCTGGGAGGCAGCTCAGGCAGGCAGCACTGGCCTTGAGGCTCACCTCCACAAGGAATGCCAAGAAGGGCAGATCCCACCTTGGCTTTTCACTGCTGAGCAGCAGGAGAAGGCGATATGCGGCATGGGAACACAGGGGGGTCAAGGCATAACGCATCTCCCTGGCAGGGGGAAAAAAGGGACCAAGACCCTGAGGTGGGGGACAAACCTCTGCCAGGACTGACTCAGAGAGCTCTGGTCTTTCCCCAGCATCCCTGGAGGGAATGTTGGTGCTCTGAGAGGTGGCCCCTTCTGGGCACCCTCCTCTCCCAGCCTTTTCCAGTCTCCTTGGCCGTCCCTCAGTGACGAGGCTCTCTGGCCCATGACCACAGGGACTGAGGGGGGCACAGGGCACAAATGCCAGGGCCAGTGAGGAGAAGCGGGTCTCACCTGGCCAGCAGACCCATGGCATAGTGCTGGGTGTCAGCACACAGCAGCGTGTCCCAGCCACACTTGCGCTCCATGGCCATCACCTCATTGTCACAGCGCAGTAGGTAGAGAAGAGCCTTCGTGGCCTGCACTGCAAACCTGTGTGCAGAGCAAAGCCCAGGTCACACTGGGAGCACTGGCACTGGCCACAAGGGCATGGGAAGGACAGGAGGCCTGGGACCTGTTAAGCTTGCTGGGAAGGCGGTGTTCCTCCTGGCATGCTCTCCAGAAGGTATCAACTTCCACTGGTGGCATCTGCTGTGTGGTGATGACAACTTGCAAGAGCAGAGGCACAAACAGAGGGTGGAAAGAAAGAATCGTTGCCTTATGGTACTGAGGCATGTGGGCAATCACCCAGATCACCAGAGTTGCCTGCAAAAGAAACAGCCCAAGAGAGCGCTCAGTGCCGAGGTGTCCATGGGGCAGGGCTCAAGGGCAGATGCAGGAGGAGCAGTGGGCCTGGTGCCCCCTGAGCCTGCCCCTAGCCCAGGGTTCAGCCCAGTGCCTGAGGCACGGAGAGGATGGAGAGCTGCTGGTGAGGCTACCAGGTAGTAAGCAGAGCCCAGTTCCAGAAACTCACAGCCAGGGCAAAAACGTCCCTGTCATCCCCATCCGAGGTGCAGGCACTGTGCAGTGGCCAATCCTCCATTACACGAACCAGTGTTGGCAGCACTTTCTCCATTGCTGGTCCAGATGAGCCAATGGCTCTCCACAACCCTGCAGCAGCTCTGTGGGATCAGAGCTCTGTGTCAGGGGTGTCTCAGTCCCAGTACCATGCCCTGTGCCCTGTGGGGGCCCAGGTGACAGAGCCCCGGTGCCCTGAGGGGCAGGGAGGGAGCATTGGCAGCAGGCTTGGGAAACAGAGGGGCCTGAGGGTCCTGGAGCTCTCTGCCTGTCTGGCAGAGCCCATAGCACAGGCTGTGCAGGGCCATGGGCCCCAAAGGCTGGTGAGCCCTGAGCTCTCCAGGCACGTGGGCCCCGTACCTGTCACATGTTGGGGCACAGCGCAGGAGGGTCAGCACCACATCAGCAGGGTGTTCTTCAGCCAGCCTGACAATGTCACTTTTCAGCCTTTCCTCCACAGTGACATTGGACACCAGCCTCTGGTGGATGTTTCTTACGATGGCTGGCACCTGGAGGAGGCATGGGGCAGATTTTGAGTGCTGTCCAAGGCAGCAGCTTCCCCAGCTTCCCCAAGAAGTGCTTCCCTTCCCGCCACACTGTGCTGGCCTCAAAGACTGAGGGGGCCCAGTGACCATGGCTTGAGGGGACACAGGATCCTGGCAGGCCTCCAGGCTGGCCCCAGGCTGCTTACCTGCTGCTGAGAAGGAACAGCACCCTCCTCAAAAAAATCCTTAGTGGGAACATGAATCAAAATGGGAGTGGGCTTGCTGTCGATGTTTGAGATGTCCTCAGTCTCTTCATTGTCATTGTTTCTGATGGCCACATCCTCAGTCATATCCTTGTCCACCTTTGTCCTGCCCTCGTTCATTTCAGCCTCAGTGTCCTGTGAGTGCTCAGCCGAATCTGGGCTGACATCAGGCTCTGCTTGGAGCTCGGTCAGCCCCGAGTCAGTCTCGGCTGTGCCCTCAGATGCTGCAGTGCTGGTCTTCCTACGTCGAATGTGCAGGAATTTCTGGAACCTCTGCAGGAGAATAAAGGACAGGGAAGTCAGGGATGCTCCATGGCATGCTCCAAGCGTGGTGCTGGGCTGAGCAGGGACAGCAGGCCCAGCCCAGGTGGGGATGGCTGCAGGTACCTTCAGGGTTTTGCGCACGCCGCCACGGCCGGGTTCCTGCTCTTGTGTGCGCTCCAGGGCTGCATCTGGCAAAGAGCGAGCGCAGCCAGAGCTGAGGGGCTGCGGGAGATGCCGGAGAACACAGGCCAGCCCTGCGCTGCCCAGGCAGGGAGAGCCCCGGGATGGCCCAGGGGATGGAGCACAGCCACTGCGGGATGTCTGCCCTGCCCCTGTTCCATCCTGCCCATGGGCATGTCCCCAGGAGATTGGGATGGGATGGGATGGGATGGGATGGGATGGGATGGGATGGGATGGGATGGGATGGGGCCAAGCTGGCTGCAGCCATCAGCCCTGTGACCCAGCTCTGCTACTCACCATCCTGCAGTGTCTGGGTCTGCTCCCGACCTTCAGGCTGCTGTGCTGCAGCAGCTCCAGGGTCTCTCTTATTTTTCCCCCTGAACACATTGAACAGTCTGAGGAAACTGCTTGCCATGCCAGAGTCTGGCATCTTTCTTTAAGGGCACCTTAAAGAAAGATGCCTCACGATATCGCCAAGTCAACAAATTGTGCAGTTGTGCCTTCAAGGCACCAGCGACAGGGAAGCCTCAGGAAGGCTGCAGGACAGCAAGTCCTGCACTTTGGTCTTTAGGGCTCCTGCCACAATGACAGGAGACTCCTCGTTAACAATTGAGGTGACCAAATCCCACGGTCAGGACTTGATGGCACTGGCCGCAGGAATGGAAGATGCCTTGGAAAACGTTTGAGTCACCAAGTCCTGCAGTCTGGCCTCGAGGTCAGCTGCAGGAATAACGCTTTGGAAAAGCTCCAGATGAGACGGGAATGAGCGCGCTGTGCGGGGGCTCCTGACGGCAGCACTCTGTCCTGTCCTGTCCCGTCACATGCTCCCAGCACCTGGGTAAGCTTCTATTTCCCACGTGTCACAAAGGGCCCTTGGACACTGGGTTCCGTTCCCTGCCATGGTGACCATGCTGCAGCGTGTCACCAAGGGCCCTAGCACACACTGCCGCCTGCCCTGGGGCCTTCCCCAGCTCGGCCAAAGTGGCCCAGGCTGGAAGGAATGCCTGGCCCCAGGTGTCTAAGGCAGCCCCACAGGATCTTTTGCAACGGCTCGAAACATCAGCATATACTGCCCTGCTCTGCAGGTTCAGCGCATTTAAGAATCCTCACTTCAGAAAAGCTTTACTTCCCATTGCTGACCTCAAGTAGTTCCAAATTTGCAAACTTCTCAAATTAATAGCAATTGCTGGAGAATAAGAACGGTTTTGAAGTTTCTTCCCATCTCAAAGCAGCAACACATCTGCCTTAACATCATCCACTGGAAGTCACTTTACAAAACATAACCCTGCACAGAGTCAAAAAGAAAACCTTTCTTTGATTTGCTAATGGATTTCCATGAAGGGATTATAATCTCCTCATTATCTGAAGGAATAAAAGGTCTCAAGGAATGAACGACCACTCAGTGTTACAACAGTAACCCAAACAAATGAGGTGATGGCAAAATGGCTGATCCTCCCCCAGTGCAGATATCTAAGTGGCCAATAAAGTACAGCTCTCCCCTCTTGTAGCCTGCAGGGGAAACAGGACCATGAACAGAAATAGTCACAGACATTCTTTCTGCCCTCAACACCAAAGCACAGATGCTGCCTTCAAACTGACTCAAATTCCAGCCCAGACTCTCACCTTCCACACAACTCCTTCCCCAACATGGCCCCCAACACCCACCCCCCAAACACCCCCACAGAAGCCCTCAACACCGTGCCAGGAGCCCCAGCTGTGCCCGTCCCCCTGCAGAGCTTTCCCACCCTCCAGCAGAGCCCCTGGTTCCCTGCACGTGCCGTGGGATGGCACTCAGGAGGATCTGCTCCAAGGCCTTCCCTGGCAGCAAAGCCAGGCTGCCAGGCCCATGGCTCCTGGATCATCCTTCCCAGCGAGCCTCCCTGTGCACGGCTGCTCCATGGGCACCTCTGCGCTCAGCTTGGACTGCTTCACTCAACCAGGGCTGCCGGGAAAGGATCCAGAGCAGCCTGGAAGCTCTTTCTGCAGCTCCCTCTTCACTCCTGGGGGAGATAGAACATTGCACAGGAAAGCAGCTGGTGCCACAAGGAGTGGGCAGCATCAGGCAGCTCTGGATAGGCCCCTCAGGACTACTGTATCCTGAGGGAACACCACTGGTCATCCCCTGTGTGTATCTGCACAAGCTTCAAATCAGCTGCCTCAGCTTCCAGGGTCTCTCTTGGCCAGCATCCTGACGTGGGTGCAGGGCTGCTGCGAGGCACTGCTGGGACCCAGCGGGACAGGACCGGCTGTCCCGTGTCCATGGAGCAGCCCTGACACAGCCAGGGCCATCCTGAAACCAGGCAAACACTCACGTGTCAGCATCTCCCACCAAGCAGGAGGCAAACCCATATTGCCAAAAGTTGAAACACAGCAGACTGGAAAGATGTGACAAGTGTTTGTGTAAAGGCCTTTTCCTTCACATCCCTCACAGAGAGCTTTGGGGCTCATGGCTGGAAAGAGATGCTCCTGCTCACACCTATGTTCAAAGGGGGTAACACAGCCTGCTACAGGTGCTTGGCTTGGTTTCCACAGGTCCTGGCAGATGCCAAACCTGCTCCTCACTGCCTTCTCCCTGCCCCTCTGCCAAGTGCAACAGCCCTCAAGGATTGAAAGGAGCACAGAGAGCCAAAGGGGGACACTCGCACCTGCCTCATTGGGAGCTCCCTGGGAAGCACTTTCCTTGAGAAGCAAGCCCCTTTCCTCCCAAGGTGTTTCCCCAAATGTGCAGCTGTCCTGGGGAGCACCAACACACCCTTAAGAAACCCTGGCAAGGCTGAATGACTTCAGGTCCTTTCAGGACACGCACTCCAGCTCTAGCTCCTATTGCCCCAAGTGAGTTTCCAGGTGCAGCTTCAGAGGTGCAGCCCCAGGCCCTCTACAAACACAAGCTGCCCGCTGCCTCTTCACCTGTCTCAGCTCCTGCCTGCGCTCACAGCACCAAAACCATGCTGTTCCTGGCCAGGGACCAGAGCCCTGTTCCTGCAGGATGCTCTTGCCAGCTCCTTCCAGGACTCTCTGCTGGGCACACAGAGCTTTTCATGGCCGCTCCCAACAGGCTTTGGAACACAGAGCACAACCTGGCTGGCTCTGCCACCAGCACAGCCCAAACACAGTCGGAGGAAGAAGCAGCAGGGGCTGTTTTGCGGCCATGCCCGAGAGACACCTGAAGGGTGCCCTCCCTCTGCTCTCCCTTGCTTGGCTTTCTGACTGGCTCTGAGCCTGGGGCTGCCATTCCTCACTTGTGGGGAGCAGAAGCACAGCCGGGATCCCGGCACTGCCTGGCAGCGCTGCGGGCAGCGGCACGGCCGCGTGTCCCAGTCTCGGTCACCGTGCTGCTGCTTCATTTGCCCTTAGGCACACCCAGTGCTCCCTGCTAAGCCCGGATGCTCTCTGCTTCTGCCCTCTTCCTCATCCTGTGCAGGGATGGAGCACTGCTGTGCTTTCAGGAAGCTCTTCTTGAAAACTTCCAGCATTCCAAGTTCCTTTGCTCCCTGTGGATGCTTGCCATGGAATCCCTCTCAGCTGAGTTCAGAGCATACTCAGGTTGGCTCTTCTAAATACAAGGGTGTTCCAGGTTCTGTAGGATTCCCATGCGGAAAGTCTGAAATGCACTTGTGATTGGAAAGCAAGTTTTCTGAAATCAGTTGCTGTCGCAAAGAATATGTACCGACCCCTGGAATGCTGAAAAGCCACTGAGCAGAAGCAGGAGATGGAGCATGGTGCTTCAGTGGGAGAGGCAGGCCACCCACATTCAGGGCATCCCTTCTATCAAGAGAGTGTGCATTTTGTCCTTCTCATCCCTCAACCCCAGTACCAGGCCTGATATCTCCTTCTCTGGAGTGGACTTTTTCCAGTTCTGACTTCATCTCATGCTTGGCCAGTGTGTGAGATGAGACCACAGTGACCTGTGATACCACTTCCACGCTAACCACAGCTCCATTTTTATCTTTCACAGGTTCACTTCCCATTGATTGACCAGTCCATTGTTTTCTTTAAGGGTCAAATTCCCTTAAGGGTAAACCATAAGGTTTCCTTCATTGTCTGCTCTTCATTATCTTGTTGACATGCACAACAGCGGACCAAATATGGCAGGGCCTTAGACACCACTTTGTTGCTGGCACACACAGGCTCCTTGTCCCACTGCTGGCCTTCAGTGTGCTCAGCAAGATCTAGAACTGCACAGTGCTGTGGACCCGCACCTTCAGCACAGGGCCCTTTCCAGCCTGACCTGCCCTCGTTCCTCTGGGTCTGTGCAGAAAACACAGCATGGCAGAGAACGGCAGCAGGGGCCTGTGTGTCCCAGGGCCCTGGATCTGCTTCAGCTCCACAGGGATGCAGGCAAAGTGAAGAATGGAAACTGTTTATTAATAAAAGGCAAAGCAAAGGGGTGATATGGGAGGGGAAAAGGGAATGGGCAGGGTCTGAGGGCTGGAGGGAGGCAGCTATCTACAGGCAGGGTGAAGGCAGGAGCTACGGAGCTTCTCACAGGCTCAGCTGTGCCAATCATCAGCTGTGCCTGGAGCTCCAGTGGCAGTGGGAGATGTTGTCCTCTTCAGTGTCTCCTGGTGCTGTTCTTGGGACACTGTATAGTTAGTTATAGATAGTTCACTGTATCCTGAAGATGCACCTAATTCTTCAGCTCTTCTGGCAGATTGGGTGTGAATATCCAGGTTACAGCGGTGTCTTTCCTTGGGACTTAAATGGCTGGAACAGAGAGGAAGAGAGCCACAGTCAGCACCCCCATCTGCAGGAATCCTAGGAGATGCTCCTGCCAAGGTGTGCTGGTTTGTGCATCACGGACATGATGTTTTGGGAGAGGCTGCTGGCAGGTTCCTCCGTGTCTGACAGGAAACCAGTCAAGGGTTGGCTTTGGGAATTGATCATCTGGAAAGCTGTACATGAAAGCCCCTGTGAAAAACACATGTTACAAAGAAAGAAACTTGGCAACTTTCTCTTTTCCCTTCTGGCCGACAAAGAGGTAACACAGCTGACCCGGCCTAGGCCTGGCTGAGGTCAGTGAAGAAGAAGTCAAGTCCCAGATGGGAGGGATGAAGAGATGCCTTTAGTTTTAGGCTGAAATCCTCTTGTAATTACATGGAGAATGACACTTTTTTCCCCTGTAACGCATGAAGGTATGGGGAGATGAAAGTGTTCACATGGAAGGTATTGAGCAAAACCTCCATGCTAAAGTCAGCACATGTTAAAGTAGCTGTGATACTATGAAAAATTTGAACAGAGATGGAGAGAAGAGTGATGAAGGTCCTGTGCCCCTAGAAACAGAAGAAGATCTCTCTTGCTAGAGATGGAAGATAATTTTAGAGATAGATAAAGAGAACCTTTGCCTTTGAACAGCTCATAATTTGACATGGCATAGAAACACAGCTGTGGGAAAAGCTTGTGGAAAATGGGAGCAATTTCAGAATTGCAGATTTCCCTGCAGTGTGGCTGCTATTCATGGAAATTGAGAGCCACGAGAGAACTGTCTTCTTGTGAAAAATCTCCATAACATTAACAAGAGGGACTTTTCTCCTTACGTGAGCAGTATATTCTAGAGGTAGTAAGGTGACTAAAAATTTTGGTTTTGTCTCTTTACATTGTCAGCGGGAAAGAGAAAGTTGTAGGGGGAGGAGAAGTGTTCTGAAGGTTTTGTTCTGATTCTTATTACACCTTCTTTTAGTTACTGTGCATAAATTTTTCTTCATATTCTTTTAAAGTTTAGAGCCTACTTTGCCTTTCTCCTAATCCTATCCCAAACAGAAAATTATTAAATACATTCTATTGGATGAACTGGTGATTAAGCAGCACAGAACTTACCAAACTAATTGGAACATTGGCCAGGAAATCATCAATTGGCGAACCAAAACCACTACACAAGGGTGTCCCACTCAGCTCTTGCATCGGCCAGAAGAGAGGAGGGCCAACGGGATCAGCCGCAAGACGCTGGCCATGAATCCTCCGGAGCAGTGTCCCTGAAATCCCTGGCTGTGCTCTGCCCAGGCACCCATCATCCACACAGGGAGCGAAGGCCGCCGCAGCCGGGACAGGGACTGCAGCTCCCTGCCGGGGCAATGCAGCTCTCCCGGGCAGTCGCCGCTGTCAGCGCGGTATCCTCACTCACCCTGACTGTGGGCCCGGAACTCTTCCCTCTTCCCCCTGAGGCACCGCCCGGTGCTGCCTGTGAACACAGAGCCTGTCAGGGCCCCGGCGGCACAGCTCCCTGCCAGCGGCGCTGCCGGGGCAGCAGGCGGGGCTGGGGCCGATCTGCGGCGGGCCGGGCCGGGGAGGGAGCCTGGGCTCGGGGCTCACCGATGACCCTGACGGCCGCCTCTCGCACGGACTCCTGTGGGCTCTCCAGGTAGCGCAGTGTTATAAGGAAGAATCTTACCATGTAAATTTCTTTTCCCAATCAGAATTTATTTGATTATAAAGCAAGCAGTGACAAGCAAAAGTTCAGCGCTGGGCGACTGAGAGAAATCTGCTCTCAAAGTCCGCGCCCCCCTTTCTGGGTCTGGTCTTTTATTTCTTCTCCTCTCGGGATGACGTATCCTGTTCTGGTGGTCTTGAAGGAGAAGGGGGGCCCGCTTTGTTCGCTGGGTGGACTTTGTCTTATAGGACTTAACTACAACCATATGTTTCCAAAGCACTATACATTTTCTGCAAGCTCAGCAATTCTAAGCACTATACGTTTCTGCAAGCTCAGCAATTCTTGCCAGGTCAGCTTTTGTTACAGTTACAAGCAAATACAACTATTTAACTATTGCTTTTTATATTATAAGAATTATTCAGCTATTAATTTAACTAATGAACAAACATATTGCTACTTATTACAGCATTTTTACCTTTTGGTGTCCCTTAGTAGGTACTATAGCTATCTCTCTTAGGTAATTTTAATGCCTTTAAAACCTCAAAAACTAGTTTCTCATTTACTAATCTTTGTTTTTCACTTTTTACTGATAACTTAAATACCACTTTTCTTTCAACTACTTACACCCAGAAAAACCTTTTTCTCGCACTGCTTTTCAATACAATATACCTCCCTCCAAGGAGATATGGTAAGGCTTAAAATGCACAATCCACATTACTCATACTTGCATTCATCTACATTCACTCACTTTTATTTCTCATTCACCCTTACACATTCTTTCACACCCTCAAGACACAAAGTGGATCTTTATTGCCAGAAAATCACAGGTCTCTGTGGCCCCTCCTTTGCCTTGGGGTTGGCCTCTAGGTCCCAGTATCTCCGGGCCTCCTGGAAGGGCCCTGACTCGGGTCGCCTCCGGTGCCCATTCACCTGTGGGGCTGCCTGCGTGTCTTTCACACTCTTTAACCACGGCCCCTCACACGCCCAGGGAACGCTGGCTTGGTTCGCAGGTCACTCACTGCTCTTCAGCCCAAAAGCCCCCACCTACCCGGGAGCTACGGCCTGGTGTGCAGGGCACTCACTCCTCTTTCCACTGCCTCCCCTTCCCACCTACCCAGGAAGCTGAGGCTGACTCTGTGTGTGTCTCACTCTCACACACCACAGAACAACAATAAGGTACCTTTTACTTTCACATCACCTATTGCAAGTTCAGGTGTTACTGGCCAGTCCCGGTGCTATTGGATATCCCTCAACCCAGCTGTGTTATCCAACCCCTAATGCTCTTGGGCAATTTTTCCCTCAGTCCTGCCGTGTTGTCCAACCCCAGATGCTCTTGGGCAATTTTTCCCTCAGTCCTGCCGTGTTGTCCAACCCCAGATGCTCTTGGGCATTTTCTGTCCCTCAGCCCAGCAGTGTGGTACAGCTACAGATGCTCTTGGGCATTTAATTTGTTTGGCTGTGTTGTCCAACCCTGGATGTTCTTGGGCAATTTTTATCCCTCAATCTGGCTGTGTTGTTCAAGTCTGGATCTTGTTGGGCAGAAATTTTTCCCTCAATCTGGCTGTGTTGTTCAACCCCGGATGCTGTTGGGCAAAATTTTCATCCCTCAATGTAGCTGTGTTGTCCCACCCTGAGTGTTCTCGGGCATATCCTCACTCCGATAGAATTCTGCTCACCCCTGCTCTTGGATGCTCTTGGAATATAAATCCCTCAACCCAGCAGGTCTTAGGGGCCCCTCCTGTCCCGTTTCCTAGTGGATTGGGCTAGGAAACCTTGCTCCCTACCTCTGAGGGGTCCAACCCCTCCCTGAGACCCAGTCCCAGTCACCCCAGGGGATTCTTTCACTCTCTTATCACTTGCTTCGTCTCTTTCCTGGCTGTTTTTCTCAAGACAAGACGGAAACGCAGCATGGGAGACTCCGCACTCCCTTGGCAGGTCTGGGACAACCAGCCCGCCTCTCATTCACACACATTCATCCCCCCGTACCTGCCCCCCCGAGAAATACTTACCCATCCTTCTTCCTTCCCGGGTTCTTTGTGCGCACTACTAGTCTTAGGGGGCCAATTACCGCAGTTACCAATTACCCTACAGTTGTAGGGAGCCTTTTTCCCTTCTCTTGGTTTTATTCCCTCCTTTTGTCCACAGATTGTAACCTGCGTCTGTCGGTCACTTCAGGGGAAACAGAGCGAGGCTGCCAAAGAGGGCAGGGCGCGCCTTCCCCACTCTGACTCTTCTAAAGCACCGGCAGCGAGGTGTTAGTAACCATCCTCTGCTACCAAATTGTGAAAAACGCCAATCACTTGCTTTTGAAATTGTTAAAAGTTTACTAGTAATAAAATGGTTATAAAAATAGTAATACAATTAGAGTCATAATAATTTGGACAATTTAAATCAGGACAATATAAGACAATAAAAGCAAAGACTTACGGACGTCCGGGTACCTTTTTCTGGGCATCACGAGCCCGAAAAAGGACCCCTGCCAACAAAAGATTAACCCTTAGAAACAATAGCCTGTTGCATATTCATACACATGATACATGATGCATAAATTCCATTCAAACACAGGATTTTGTCTGGTCAGTGTCAACTTCTTCCTTCTAATCCTAATAGCGCCTTCAAAGCGGGAAGAAGTTCGTTTCTTCTGATAAGAAGGCAATAAATTCCCTTTCTCTGAAAGATTTAGGTGTCCTGTGGCTGCTATCTTGCTGCAAGTCCTTTCTGTTAAACAAAGCATCTTACATAGCACAGTTTCTATTTTAACAATTTTTATAACCTAAAACTATATTTAACACAGTACTTAAGAGAATTAATACAGCATTACTTCCTAACACAACACATATAATATTCATTTTAATATTTGCGAAAAGCCAATCATAAAATACATGCATTTTTCACAATAATGCTGCTTTTTATTGCTTTTCCCAGCCCTGGGCCATCCCTGTCCCCTTTCCCTTTGGCTGGGTACTAGGGAACTTCTATTCTCTCCTGACAGCCTACTTTTCTGTCCCCTCTCCTCTTCTCCTACAACCCATTTTGTCTGGTGTTCGACACCTCTTCTTTTCCAGCTCACAGCAAGACCCACCAAGTTAACTGGAACAAAAGGAAACCATAACTAACACCACCTAGCACCAACTTTCATTCTTGTTTCTAGTAACTATTTGGCTGCAGCAAAATATGACCTCCTATCTCCCAGAGGGAATCAGGGATGAGCCTAAGGCTTGTGCTTGGCTAGTGAACTGATTTGGAAGGGAGCAGAAGGGTTTCAGAATGCAGTTTGTGTTTTCTTCATTAATTTCTGAAGGAAAGAGTCAATGCAGCTGCAGTCAGCAAAGCATTTGTGAGGTGCACTGACGAAATGCTTGTGAGCAATTCCCAGAGAAGGAAGGTGTTGAGAAAAAGTTGAATTGTAACAAATGCTGAATTCGTTTAGCTGTAGCAGACAATGTTGAGCCCTCTGCTCCCCCAGTGCAGTGATTAATGCGTGCAAATGTCTGTCTTAGCCTTGAGAACAAAGAGAGTGGCCTCCTAAGAAGGTTTCTGCCCTTTGGTTGGCGCTGCGGCAGGCCCTTGTTGGCCCGGCAGGCACAGTCTGTGGCGGGCTGTGCCCAGGGGGTGGTGGCTGCGTGGGCTCCTGTGGCCCTGGCCGCTCTCAGTCCCGGCCGCGGGGTCCTCCCCTGGCTCCGGTCACGGGGCTGCTCCCGGCACAGGCAGCGGGGCCGTTCCTGCTCCTGCCCCCAGGGCCGCTCCTGGCTTTGGCCGCAGCTGCTGGCGGCGCTGGGATGAGCCCCGGCAGCAGGGCCCGGCGGCCCTGATGGGAAAGAGCCCCTGACCCCGCCGGGAAGGGGCTCAGCTGTGCCCGCAGCCCCCTCGGAAGGCAGAAAGAAGGAAAGAGCTTCCTGCACCTTTTTTCCTGTCTTAAATACATTGTCCCAGAGGCGTCACCAGCTTTTCTAATTGGCTCAGCAGTGGGCCTATTTTCAGAGCCAGTCAGTGATTGGTTTGGCCTGCACGGAGAAAGCTTATAGCAGCTCCTCAGAGAAATGCCACTTTGGTGGCTGCCCTCTTTCCTCCTCTCCAAAAATTCAGCCATGCAAAACCAACAAAACCAGCCAGTCGTGGTCCTGGGGCTGGGGAACCCGGACACTCAGAGAAAACTTGAAAAACTTGTGTGGAGCCATTCCAAAATCTCACATGACTTCATATCCAGACACACAGCTAAAGCCCAGCTATTCCTCTATTCTTTTTCTTTTTAACTGAGAAGGGAAGTCACAGGTGATGGGGTCTCGATTCCACATCTATTGGAATTGATAGCTATCTCTTTAAAATGCTGCAGTACTTAAGACTGTCAAATCAGCACTTCTGTGAGCATTCATTTTGCAAAACTCAATTCTGAGTAACAGTTGTAGACTAAAACAATAACATATCTCTGTAGAAATTAAATCCTATTTCAAGGAAATGAATAGCCTAGGAGTTCCGTACAAAAGAAACCAACAAACATTGTTGAAATGAATGATGTTACTGCTACTCCTGCTGTCTGAAATACCTTTGAAATAAATTTAACAAGACCCTTGGAATGTATTTGCAGGTGTACAAGTCAAATTTCAGAAGAATCAAATCGTGTCCAAGAAAATTCTACAAGGTGATGAAAAGCATATGTGCATTTTCCTTACAAACTTGGGATTTTACTCCTTAAAAATGGCAAAGTTTCTAGATCAGTCTATTTGCAAAGGAACTGTTTATCCTAATAAGTTTAGATACATTTCCCCTTTGATTACAAATAAAGCATTGCACCTTCAAGGCATGTAGTCTTAACCATGGTGTCAGGTATGCACAGGTGACATTGCGCTCGTTGTCCTAAACAAGGGGAATGCAAACATACAAATCCCCTCAGACACATCAACATGCAAGCTGTTATCCAACTGCACAAACACCTTCTCTCCTAAACCAAATTAGTGCCTCTGTATTTGCTTTCAGGAACTTAGAATGCTCTTTTTAGGACTATTAAAACAAGCAGTGTCTTTGGATTTTTACAATGTCACCAATATGAAGAAAGTCGATGTTGCAGCCAGCCAAGTTGCCTTGTGTCTGATGTAGGAAGCTAGCAGGAGGCTGTCACACAGGGATTGGCAACACCACGTACAGAAGCCTATGCCTTGGGTTTTCCTCTGCATGGTATATTTTTTCCTTGAAAGATTTATGATTTGAAATTGAATCAGAGTTAGTCAGCAAAAAGAAAAAAGAAGGTGTTAATTGACATGGGCTAATCAACAGTTCTAATTAATTTAAAGATGTTTTTGGGGTGATGATGCAAGTTCAAGAAATAGGTTTTAGTTTGAGAAGCGTATAAGGACATGACCTCAAGGCTGCAGGACACACCATTTTTTGTTAGTTATAAATTCCTGTTATTACTTTCCTGTACTGATTTAGGACAAATTTGGTAGAGAATTTCCAAAGGAGGGCCTCTCCAGGAAACAAAGCCCCGCGACCCCTTCCCCCAACCGGTTCGGGAAGAATTCCTCGGAGAGAAGTGGAAAGAACCTGTTTATTTGACAGGCACAGCACCCCCTGCACAAAAAATGAACAATACCGGATGACACCACTCTGAAAAAGACGACAAATTCAGACAGTCTCTCTCGGGGGGTGGTCGCTCTGTTCTCAGTCCCTCTGGCGCTGGGGCAGCTGCTGCAGCCACAAGGTGTGAACTCTCGGTGTTCCCAGGTCCCAGTCTGGAGCAGGTTCGGGATGGTCGAAAAAAAAGGAGAAACAGTCCAGGAAGCAATTTGGACTGTTTAGCAAAACTAGCAAGGAGCAGAAGCAAAAGCAAGCAGGACCGAAGCAAGCAAGAGCGAGAGCGAGAGCGAGAGAGAGAGAGAGAGAGACAGCAAAGTGAAAAGCAAAAGCAGCAAAAGCAAAAGCCACAGCCTATGTCTCCCAGCCAGGCTGATAAAAAAACCAAAAAACAAACTTTAACTCTTCAGGGCCAGTCTTAAAGATACAGAACAAAATATCCAACATGAACAGAACACATGAATGGGGATACAAGCATCATAACGTCACCCTAGGGCACTCCGCCCCTTATCCCCATATCATCAACATACTACTACACATCATGCATTTATTCACACAAAATTTCCATCTGTTCCTCCAAAATTTACAAGCAATACCCATCATGCCCTCATCACATCCCCACACTGGACCACTGAATCCAGGCCCTATACTACAGAGCTGCAGGATTCCCCCCTTTCACATTACTCACTCAAAGCTCCATCTATCACTTGCTCTGACCATCAACACTTACACATTTCCCTCTATCTCATGTCTGTATGGTTTAATGTACAGGCAATGGCAGTAACATCCAATGAACAGTGATATTGCATACCATTCTCACCCCACAATCAGATCTCCCTGAGGTACACATTGTGTTGTTCCATCTCTTTGCATTATCCACCATGTACAACCTGGTCCCTGAGCAAAGACAACCCCACAAATGGGTTTGTCTGTACTCGAGGTAGAATTGATCCACACAGTCTTCCCTAACAAACCTCTGACATGTACCACTGGGACTTTATCTCCATCTATTACATTCAGGGATTCAGACTGGGCAGGACCTGCTCGGTTGGTGGAACCTCAGGTGTTAACCAACCAGGTGGTTTTTGCCAGATGCTGCTCCCAGTTTTTGAAAGATCCCCCACCTCATGCTTTCAACTGGGTTTTTAACAGTCCGTTGTACCTCTCCACTTTGCCTGCAGCTGGTGCATGGTAGGGAATATGGTAACCCACTCCATGCCATGTTCCCTAGCCCAGGTGTTGATAAGGCTGTTCTTGAAATCAGTCCCATTGTCTGACTCAGTCCTCTCAGGGGTTCCATGTCTCCACAGGTTGCTTTTCAAGGCCCAGGATGGTGTTCCGGGCCGTAGCATGAGGCACAGGGTGGGTTTCCAGCCATCCCGTGGTGGCTTCCACCATGGTCAGCACACAGTGCTTGCCCTGGCGTGTCTGGGGCAGGGTGATGGAGTCAATCTGCCACGCCTCCCCATACTTGTACTTGGACCACCGCCCACCATACCACAGGGGCTTCACTCACTGGGCCTGCCTGATGGCAGCACACGTCTCACAGTCATGGATAACCTGAGAAATACTGTCCATGATTAGATCCATCCCTGGGTCTCGTGGCCACTTACAGGTGGCATCTCTGCCCTGATGGCCTGAGGCATCATAGGTCTATCGAGCTAGGAATAACTCTCCTTTATGTTGCCCATTCAAGGGGCTGAGCCTGCACCAAGTGCACCCTGCTGGCACACTCCAGCTGGGAGAGGACAGGAGCAGAGCAGCCGAGCACCTGCGCCAGGCCCTGCTGTGCCAGGACAGCCCACAGGAGCCCCTGTGAGAGGCGGCCATCAGGTTCATGGGTGAGCTGCAATCAGCTGTGCAGGGCATGGATCACTCAGCCTTGTCTGTCACGGCTCGGTGTGCTGCCCTGCTGGAGCCCTGTGAAGAGCTGATCCGTGAGGCTCTCTTTGCTGGGGCAGACTGAGCCAGGTGGGATTTCCTTTTTTTTTAAGATTGTTCTTTTCTTCCCTTACATTTTTTATACTTTGTAAATACAGAATGTATTATAATATAGACTATAAGGAGCTTTTCTTTACTGCCCAGGGTCCGTAGGGCAAAGGGGAAGTTGGAGAAAAGGGTGCTTCTACTAAGCATCCTGCCCAGGTGTGCAGTGTTGCAGGGGAAATGGCCAGAAGCCCCTTGGCCTTTGCTGGTTCTGCTGAAGCCTTTGTGCTGCCCACAGAGCGGCTGGGCAGGGGCCGCAGCTGCGGGGATCCCTGCCAGAGCGGTGCCTGGAGATGGCCACAAGCCCTGTGCCAGGCAGGAAGCGCCATCCGTGTCCTCCTGCCCGTGTGCTGCTGGCTGCCTTGCCGAGGGCTCCCAGGTGCCCCTGCATGGGGCTGCTCTGCAGCTGCTGTGGGGCTGCGGCGCTGCTGCCGGGCAGCTTGGCCGGGCTGGGGCAGCCCCTGAGGGGCTGGGGCGCTGGCAAGCCCTGAGCAATGGGCTCAAAGAGGCCACAAGCAGCCCCCTGGCAGCCGCCTTGATCCTGCCAGAGTTGACTTGCAAGAGGGATCCTGGGCACTGTGGAACTAACAGCATCAGGGTTGTTGGAAACCCAAATGCAGGGAGGTCTCAGATGGAAACCAAAATGCAGGGAGGTCTCAGATCTTTGGGCCAAAGCTTAGAATTAAACACAGGATTTGATCTGAGACCTTGAAAAGGGATTCCAAATTCAAGTGCTACAAGTGAGAATGTGGATTTGTAGTATAAAGCAGACACCCAAAACTAAGTGGAGGAAAGTTTAGCATTTCAGAGTTTAAGATCTGGAAAAAATAAAAGTAGTTACAACTGTAAACACGAAGTTTACACGACAGTGCTGGAGTTTTGTGTGTCAGAACAGAATTGGCTGATAAAGCTTCCACTGTAGCATGAGTCCATGAAATGAAATACTGAACGATTGGGTCAGAAACATAAATAAACTTGTTGGCAATGTTTTATTGGCCAAGAAATCCTTCAAAGTTCTTGTAAGTACAAGTCTTGTGACGTTGTGAGCCATGCAATGGAGATGTGAGCCAAACTCACCCGTCCTGTCTATGCAGAAGAGAAGAAAAAGCAATGGCATCATCTCAAAAACTCAGAGGTCCGCTCTCTAGCTCGTTCCAAATGCCTTGAAATCCCCCACAGTGGGATTTAGCTACAAATAGATGACAGGGACTCTTAGTGCTGGCTCTTTGACTCCAGAGCGGCTGCTTTAGAATCTTTCCCATAACCCTGTGTAGTTATGTGCCAGCAATGGATCATTTGAAGAAACTTTCCCAACTGACTTGCATGGAGGCTTGTTTGAAGGGTATTTGAGGAGAAAGGCTCCTGGAAGAGATCTGGGCTTTGCATTTTGGCCTAGCTGTGTCCCCTGCTGATAGTGAAGTGTGGCATCAGCAGCAGGGCTATCTGGGCTAAAAATATCATCAAGTCACTTGCCCTTGCTCTTTTTGGCCTATAAAAGCCGGACCCACTTTCGGGGCAAATTTGGAGACCTCATCCATGGGTGGAGGGACCAGCTAGGATCTTCCCAGTTGCTGAGAATGCTTCTCCAGGTCCCTGGTGTAAAACGGGGCTGCCCAGCAACTGCGCATCTGCAAGATGATAAACAATTGTCTTGGTTTGAAGAGAGAGGTGTCTGCTCAGGAAGGCAGAAGGCTTCTCTGAAATAGAAAATGTCAATCCCCTCCCTTCAAATGATTCTCATTTAGAAATTCAAATGCTCTCAGGGAAAGATATGGAGATAGGACTGAGCCCGCTAAGCCGGGCGGCGTTTGCTGATGCTCTGAGCTCTTCCTAAAGATCCTGTCGGGCTGTCATAGACACCTGGGGCCAGGGATTCCTTCCAAGCTGGGCCACTTTGGCTGGGCTGGGGGCGGCCCCAAGGCGGGAGGCAGTGTGTGCAAGGGCCCTGGGTGACACGCTGCAGCACAGTCACTGTGCCATGGAACGGAACCTGGTCTCCAAGGCCCCTTTGTGACACGTGGGAAATAGAAGCTTGCCCGGGTGCTGGGAACAGGCAAAGGGGCACAACGGGACAGAGCAGTGCTGTGAGGAGGCCCCGCACAGTGCACTTGTTTTTGTGTGACCCGGAGCTTTTCCACAGTGTTGGTCCTGCAGCTGAGCTCGAGATCAGAGCACGAGACTCGGTGACCCGCGGCCTTCCGAGGCGTCTGTTCTGTGGCTGCCCTCAAGGGCAGAGCGTGGGACTTGGTGCCCCGGAGCTTTCCCAAAGCATCTCTCCTGCAAGTAGCTCCAGTCAGCGACATGGAGCAGAGACCCCTGAGAGTGCCCAAGATGGCCTGGGGGGAGGAGGAGCAGGAGGAAGAGGGCCCTGGAGCTTCCCCTGCAAAGGAGACTGAGGAGGTGGTGCCACGCCATCCACCGCAGAAGGGTGAGTGCCAGAGCTGGGCTGCTGGGCTGCAAGGCTGGAGCCTGCAGCCAACTGGGCCCCATGCCATGCCATGCCATTCCATGCCATGCCATGCCATGCCATGCCATGCCATGCCATGCCATGCCATGCCATGCCCTGGGGAAATGCCCACGGACAGGACGGAAGAGGGCGCGGGCAGTCACCCCACAGGGGCCGTGCTCCATCCCCTGTTCCATCCCGGGGCTCTCCCTGCCTGGGCAGCGCAGGGCTGGCCTGTGTTCTCCGGCCTCTCCCGCAGCCCCTCAGCTCTGGCTGCACTCGCTCTTTGCCAGGTGCAGCCCTGGAGCGCACACAGGAGCAGGAATCCAGCCGTGGCCGCTTCCGCAGCACAGCGCAGGTACCTGCAGCCCCCCCCACCTGGGCTGGGCCTGCTGTCCCTGCTCAGCCCAGCACCGTGTGTGCAGCACTCCATGCAACATCCCTGGCTTCCTGCCCTTCTCCTACAGTTTGTCTGCAAATTCATGAGGAGAATTCAGGAGGAAGAGAACAGCACCATAGACACAGGGCTCAGACCCTACGCTCCCATCTTCCTAACTAAGACCAGCGCTGCCCTCCTGTGTATGCTTGTAGAGGAAGATTTTTACTATCCAAACCAAGTAAGCAGCCCGTGGGCAGGGTTTGATCCTCCCAGGAATTGCTTGGCCTCCCAAGCCACGCATGCTGGTCCCTGTGAGCCTTTGAGGCCACTTGGCAGTGCAGTGGGAAGGGCAGCACTTCTCTGGGGAAGCTGGCAACATTGCTCCCTCTGGCAGCTTTCCAAGTCTCCCTGTGCCTTCTCCAGGTGCCCGCCATGGTGAGGTTCATCCACCAGTGGCTCGTGGCCAATGATTGTGCTGAGCACAGGCTGGACGAGGCCCTGCTGGATCTCACTGAAGCACAGCCAGATGACGCAGTCATGGCGCTCCTGCGTGTGGCCCCGTCCTGTGACAGGTATGGGGCCCAGCTGCCCAGAGGGCTCAGGCCTCCCCAGCCCATCCCCCTGTACAGCCTGGCCCAGGTATCTGACCAACAGAGACTTCCAGGGCCCTCTGGCTGCTGCCTTTCCCAGCCCTGGCATGTCAGCCCCTGAGCCTGCTGCCATGCTCCCTCCCTGCCCCTCAGGGCTCTGTCCCCACCGGGCTGGGCTGCCTGGCTGCTGCTGGCCAGGGCCAGTGGGCAGAGGCAGAACTGGCAGCCAGCTCAGCTGCCCCCGGTGCTGTGTCTGAGACCCACCCTGAGACAGAGCTCTGACCCCACAGAGCTGCCATGGCCATGTGGAAGACCATCATGGGCTCAGCCAGGACTGCGGAGCTGGCACAGATGATCCTCCTGGATGTGCTGGGGAGCTGGCCAGAGCGCAGCACGTGCACCTCCGATGGGGACAAAACGGGTGTCTTTGCCCTGGCTGTGAGTTTCTGCAACGGGCCTTTGCTGGCCCCAAGGCCGCCTCTCCAGCAGCTCTCCATCCTCCTTCCCCCACTACATCTCCCTGCCTCTGGCGCTGGCCTGAAACCTGGCCCGGGGGCAGCTTCAGGCCCACCAGGCCCCGTGCTCCCCCTGTGTCTCTCTGGGCCTCTCCCTGCCACGCTCAGATCCTGCCACACAGACACCTCGGCACTGAGCGCTGTCTCGGGGGGCTTTGTCCCTTGCAGGCAACCGTGGTGATGTGGAAGATCCTCCAGGTGCCCCCTGTCCCACATACAGTGATGGTGTATTTCCCCCGCCTCTTTGTGCATCTGCTCTTCCAAGTGTTCTTCAGCACCCTGGATATGCCACAGGAGGTCTGTACCTTCTGGAAGGGATGCCAGGAGCGATACGGCCTTTCCACCAGCCCCAACAGGTGCTCCATCCCACTCCTACTGTCCCTGCCATGTCCCTGGGCAGGAACCAGTGCTACCAGCGTGACCTGGGCTTTGCTCTGCATGCAGGTTTGCAGTGTGGACCCTGAAGTCCCTGCTCTGCCGAATGCACTACAAGGATGTGGTGGAGGCAATGGAACTCAGTTGTGGCTGGGACACGCTGCTCTGTGCTGGCACCCACCACTATGCCGTGGCTCTGCTGGCCAGGTAAGAACCCCTTCTCCCCACTGCCTCTGACATTTGTGCTCTGTGCCCAGGGAGCTCCACACAGTCCCCGAGGTCATGGACCAAAGGGCCTTGTCACTGAGGGATGGCCAAGCAGACTGGAAAAGGCTGGGAGAGGAGGGTGCCCACAAGGAGCTGCCTCCCAAATAGCCCAGGGTCCCTTGCAGGATGCTGGGGAAAGACCAGACATGTGTGTGTCACTCCTTGCAGAGGTTTGTTCCCCTGGCCAACAGCCTTGGTTCCTTTTTCTCCTGCCAGGGAGATGTGCTGTGTCTCTATTCCCTTGCGGTCCCGGATCGCTTACTACCTGCTCCAGCTGCTCAGCACACAGGAGCCACGCTGGGAGCTGCCTGCCCTGGCGTTCCTTGTGGAGGTGAGCCTGATGGCCAGCGCTGCCTGCCTGAGCTGCCTCCCAGCTCTCTGCCCTCTCACAGCCGCAGCTGCCTGGGTCGGTGCCCGTGCCCTGTGCTGCTGCCGGGGCCCAGCCCTGTGCGGCTCCGGGCTCCTGCCGGCCGGGTCCCTGTCACTGCCCTGTGCCTTTCAGGTCCTCGAGTGCCTGGACTTGAGTGAACGTGGTGCTAACAGAGTCCTGGAAATCTTGTCCAGGCAGCTGAGGAGCAAGAGCAGGGAGAAGCGTCGGCTGGCACTCAGAGCCCTTCTCAAGCTCATTGAGGAGCCCTCAATGGTGAGAAGGGGGCAGCGGCTGAGGCTCAGCTGGGGAATGCAGTCACTTGGGCTTGGCTGGGCTTTGGGTGCTGGGGCAGCTGCTCCCAGCTCTTCTGCCTCCCAGTTCAGCTGCCCGAGTGCTTCAGGACAGGCCTATGGCCTCTGGGCCCTGCAGCAGCAGGATGGAGTTTCTCAAACCTGTATTCTGCACAGGCCGAAAAAATGTGGAGCCTGACTGAAAGTCTTGTGGAGCCTCTGTGGGATGCAGATGGAGAGATAGTTAGCATGACAGTCATGCTACTCAGCTTTATCATCTTGGACAATGACATGCTGCTGCCCAGCCCCGTCACACTGCAGCTGCTTGAGGCGCTGCTGCCACTCTTTGACCACGTAAGGCTCACTGCTCCCAGCCACAGCCACTGGGTGCTGCCCGGACACTTTGTGTCCTGTGGATTTGCAGGCCTGTGCCAAGCTGAGCCCCGTGCAGCCAATGCTGATGTCTTTTTCTCTTCCTTTCACACAGGACAATAACCAGGTACAGCTGCTCTCCATACTACTCTTCCGAACATTGGTGACTCTTCCACAGGAAAGGGAAAAAAAGGCCCTGAAGACATCCCTGTGCCAGAGCCTGCTGCCACTCTACTTCCACTGCCATGATGAGAATCAGCGTGTGACACAGGTGAGGACTCATGGGCTGCTGCTGTCCCCCTGGCAAGGGGGCTCGGCTGCTTCCTGCCCTGCACCTGCTGGGCTGCAGCCTCCTCCAGGCTGCGGCTCCTGTGCCCTGGGCTGAGGGGCCATCTCCGCATCTCTGCTGCTCTCCAGGCTTCTCAGGAAACGCTGCTTCGTGTGGCCGAGTTCCTGAAGAGGAGGGATCTTGAAAGACTGGTGAAGAGCCAGAAGCTGTGGAAGTTCAGCGACTGCCTGGTAAGGAGGGCCTGCAAGCCCCAGGCTCAGCCTGGAGAAGGCCCCTGAGGGCGGCGCTCAGTGTGCGGGGCTGGCAGCTGTGCCCCTGCCCACTGCTGCTGCAGCCAGAGGCCACGCAGGCTCTTCTCCAGGCTCCCACGGGCTCGAGCCGGGTGCCCATGGAGCCCCGGCCTGGCGGGGCTGTGGGCCGGCACCGCGGCTCCCCGGGCAGCAGCCGGCCCTCTGCCCCCTGCCTTCGGGAGCCCTTGGCCGGCGGCTGCTGGCCACGCCTCAGGGCTGTGCGGCCAGGGGAGGCCGGGGCTGGGCGCAGGCAGCGCCCGGCCCTGGGGCGGAACCCGCGCCAAACCTTCCCTCCTGCCGCTCTCTGCAGCTG
Source organism: Setophaga petechia (assembly GCA_024362935.1). Lineage (NCBI taxonomy): Eukaryota > Metazoa > Chordata > Aves > Passeriformes > Parulidae > Setophaga > Setophaga petechia. Next base: position 1,542,570 of record JANCRA010000099.1, read on the forward strand.
GCAGAGGACAGGAGCAGAGCGGCCGAGCACGTGCGCCGGGCCCTGCGCTACCTGGAGAGCCCACAGGAGCCCCTGCGAGAGGCGGCCGTCAGGTTCATAGGTGAGCCCCGAGCCCGTGCTCCCTCTCCCCCCCCGGCCCGGCCCGGCCCGCGGCAGCTCGGCCCCAGCCCCGCCTGCTGCCCCGGCAGCGCCAGCCGCGCCCGGCGCCGTGGAGCCCCGCCTGGCCTGGCCATTGCTGCTGCCGCCCTCTGGCAGCCGTGCCCTTGGGCGGCAGCGTGCGCCAAGGGCCGGGCTGAGCCCTGCCGGGCCAGCAGCCCGTGTGGCCACAGCGCCGGCAGCGCCGCTGGCAGGGAGCTGTGCCGCCGGCGCCGTGACAGGCTCTGTGTTCACAGGCATGGCCGGGCGGCACCTGAGGGGGCAGCGGCAAGAGCTGCAGCTGATCTGCACCGGTGAGCGAGGGCAGCGGGCTGACAGCGGGGGCTGCCGGGGGGAGCTGCAAGCCCTGCCCCGGCTGCGGAGGGCTCTGCTCCCGGGGCCAGAGCACACTGAGATTTCAGGGCCACGTGGGCCATTCCTGGCCCGCAGCTTCGGGCTGATCCCCTTGCTCCCTGCTCCCTCCTGGCCATGGCAGGAGCCGGCTGGCATGGCCCTTGCACGGGGCTCTCCTTGGCTCCCCACAGATCCGGGATCTGACCTTGGCTCTGTTATGTTTGCCCATCATAAAAAATCAAATCCCATCATAAAAAACCAAACAATTTTTGAGATAGCTGCAATTTTAATTGAATAGTTTAACAAATATACCTTGACAATATCATTTGATTTAAAATATGGGATAATTTGGTTCCAATAATCGCGCATAAGGACAGGATAATTGTGGGGTATGGAGTGCAGGCTTCTGGACCCTTGCCACCTCACGTATGAGCTTGCCAAGTGAAGATTCCCCTTTTTATGCCATGTGTCAATGTCATCTCCTCCCATTTTCGATTCATCACACTTCTACCTCTGCCCTCAACACCACCTTTACCGCCGATGCTCCACCATTCGTTTTGGTTGTCACACAAGTCTTTGGTGGGTGTCGTTTTTTTATGAAGGCATCTCTTCTTTCTATTTGTCCTTTAATTCATGTTTGGGTTACACATGCGTACCAAGCCAATACAATGTAATCCAAAACTAACATATTACTACATTTAAAAATCAAAGCAATAAATCTCCTATAGCTAGCATTTTCCTGAGACCCAACCACATTTTTCCTTCTTTCTGTTTTTTTTTAGTAACTGTTATCTCTTGCTTTGTCCTCCTGTCATGGAACACCTGCAGGGAGGGGAGGGTGGAACCCCTCCTCTCCCTTTTTTCTTGGCATCATAACTTTTACCTCTTTTATTATTATTTCCAAATATTAATTCCTGCATCAATAATGATTACTGTTTCAATTTTGTCAGCACGAATCATACCTATTTACCACAGCTCTGTTCCTCTCTCTTGCAGCCCTCGAAAGCCTGACGGAGGACATGAGCAGTGCTGTGTCAGAGCTGGCATTTCAAACGCTGCATGTCCTCCGAGCAACAGCGAGTAGGCGATACTCCGTGTTCCAGAGGCTGCACGATCAGCTGCGCAGGACATGGATCACTTGGCCTCGCCTGTCGCGGCTCGGCTGGCTGCACTGCATGAGCTCTGAAGAGAGCTGATCCAGGAGGCTCTTTCTGCTGGGGCAACCTGAGCCAGCAGGGATTTTTACTTTTCTTTAAAATTTTTCTTTTCTTCCATTCTGTTTTCTACCAAATGTAAATATAGACTGTGTTATAATAGACAGTAACTCAAGAGATTTTTTTTTGCTGCCCAGGGTCTGTAGTGGATAGAGGAAGAGGGGAAAAGGGTGCTTGTGCTAAGCCAGCTGCCCAAGCGTGCAGTGCTGCAGGGGAAATGGCCAGAAGCCCCTTGGCCTTTGGTGGTTCTGCTGAAGCCTTTGTGCTGCCCACAGAGTGGCTGGGCAGGGGCCGCAGCTGCGGGGATCCCTGCCAGAGTGGTGCCTGGAGATGGCCACAAGCCCTGTGCCAGGCAGGAAGCGCCATCCGTGTCCTCCTGCCCGTGTGCTGTTGGCTGCCTTGCTGCGGGCTCCCAGGTGCCCCTGCATGGGGCTGCTCTGCAGCTGCTGTGGGGCTGCGGCGCTGCTGCTGCCGGGCAGCTTGGCCGGGCTGGGGCAGCCCCTGAGGGGCTGGGGCGCTGGCAAGCCCTGAGCAATGGACTCAAAGAGGCCACAAGCAGCCCCCTGGCAGCCGCCTTGTTCCTGCCAGAGTTGACTTGCAAGAGGGATCCTGGGCACTGTGGAACTAACAGCATCAGTGTTGTTGGAAACTCAAATGCAGAGAAATCTCAGACCTTTGGTCTTGTCAGCAAAGCTTAGAATTTAACACAGGATTTGATCTGAGACCTTGGAAAGGGCTTCCAAACTTAGGTGCTAGAAGCGAGAATGTGGATTTCTAGTTTATAGCAGAGACACGGGGAGGAAAGCTGAACTGGAGGAAAGTTTAGAGTTTTAGAATTCAAGATGTAGAAAAAATAAAAGTAGTTACAATTGGTAAACAAGAAGTTTAGGATGCAGTGCTGTAGGTTTGCGTGTCATAACATGATTGGCTAAGGAAGCTTACACTGTAGCATGAGTCCATAAGACAAAATATTGAAGGGTTGGCTCCAAAACACAAATATCCTTGTTGGCAGTGTCTTCTTGGCCAAGAAATCCTTCAAAGCTCTTGTAACTACAAGTCTTGCAGCCTTGTGAGCCATGCGGTGGAGATGTGAACCAAACTCACTCTTCCCGTCTACGTAGAAGAGAAGAAAAAGCAATGGCATCATCTAAAAAACTCAGAGGTCCACTCTCCAGCTCGTTCCAAACTCCTTCAACTCCCCCAAAGTGGGATTTAGCTACAAATAGATGACAAGGACTCTTAGTGCTGCCTCTTTGACTCCAGAGCAGCTGCTTTAGAATCTTTCACATAAACCTGCGTAGTTATGTGCCAGAAACGTATCATTTGAAGAAACTTTCCCAACTGACTTGAATGGAGGTTTGTTTGAAGGGTATTTGAGGAGAAAGCCTCCCAGCAGAGGTCTGGGCTTTGGCCTAGCTGTGTCTGTTGGAATCCTTAAAATTAGAGGGTTTTGAGAAAGTTTAGAAAAAGACAGGCCTCAGTGACAGCAAAGACAGTGAGATGCTAAAGCAGCAGAAAAATTAGTAATGTAGATGTGTAAAATAGAACAATAGGCCTATGTAATGTGCTGCCTTAGGTGGTAACAAGTTTACTTACTGTATATCTTTAGAAGGTTAAAAATGAATAGAGCTCTGTGCCTTGTTTCTTATGAACAAGCTATTGTGTTTGAATATAGGCCGCGATTGTTTTAACCAAAGCTACGTGTACTTTAAGTGATTGGATAGAAGTATTGTCAATATGCTTGTGCTCTATGTGTGATTGGCTGAAACGCAGATGGAAATGGCTTTATGATATGCTGTAACATTACGTCTCTTTGGCATTCTGTTTGAATCAGTGAGCTGGTTGCATCTCTTGTCTCCATTGTCGTAACAATGTGCTGAGACTGATGCGTGAATAAACCACTCTGACGCTGATTTGGAGTGTCCCGTCCCGTTCGTGGTGTATATATTTTTGCCAGGGCAATATACCACTGAATCGGGTAGGGCAGTGGGGTTGGATCCAATCCCCAAAAAGACCGCAGGAGCCCCTGTCAGATGCCATAACAGCCTACACGGGTGCAGGAAGAAAGTCCAGAACTGCTGCAGTGACCTGGCAGGAAAAGGAACAATGGCACCATCAGATTCTTCAGGCTTCCAAGTCAGATACTTTACAAACGATGGAGCTATTGGCTGTTGTTTGGGCCATGATGCACTTTTCTGGGCCTCTCAACATAGTGACAGATACTTTGTATGTTGCAGGAGTGTGTGAGTGAATAGAGGATGCCTCTATAAAAGAGATTCAAAACAGAACGTTACATGAGCTGTTTATAAGGTTACAGAGGGCAATTAAGCTGAGAAAGCATCCCTTTTCTGTTATCCATATTAGAAGTCACAAGTGGGATATTGGTCTAGGAGAGGGTAACACACGAGCAGATAAGCTGGTATCAATGACACAAGTGACCCCAATTCCCAGACAGACCATGGCCAGAGAAGCACATTCCGTGTTTCACCAAAATGCAAAGGGCCTCCATAGAGAATTTCAGATATCTATAGAAGAGGCACGAGCAATAATCAAAGCCTGTCCCATATGTAGTCATCATAATGGGGGCTGTGGATTAGGTCTGGGAGTTAACCCAAGAGGGCTAAATACGAATGAGACCTGGCAAATGGATGTTACACATGTTGCTGAGTTTGGAAGGCTGAAGTATGTACATGCTACTATAGACACCTACAGTCATTTTATATGGGCCACAGCACAGACTAGTGAGAGAGCCGGGCATGTAGAGAGGCATCTCAGCAGCTGCTTTGCAGTGATGGGAGTGCCACAGCGCATCAAGACAGATAACGGGCCTGCCCACTGCAGCAAAAGAATAAAACAATTCATGCAAATGTGGGGAATAGAACATGTTACAGGCATCCCTAATTCCCCGACAGGGCAAGCGATCGTAGAGAGAGCTAATGGTACCTTGAAAAGATATCTAGAGAAATACACAGATATTAGAGAGCCACAAGAGAGATTATTAAGGTGCCGGTTTGTTTTGAATCATTTGTGTGTTTTTGAGGAAAGCAAAGTTCCTGCTGTAATTTGCCATTATGTACAGAAGAAAGGCAGTGTGAAACAAGATGTATGGGTAAAATACAGAGATCCTAAGACAGAACAATGGTAAGGTCCTGCTAAGGTATTATATTGGGGCCGCAGATATCTTTGTGTTTCTACCCCTACAGGATCTTTGTGGGTACCTGCTAAATGGACCCGAGCAGCTGTGCTAGATGGAACCGGGACTCAGGCAACTGAGCGAGGAAGACCGTCGGCGAGTGGAGACGAAGCTGTTGATGATCCTTCAACCAATACTTCTTAAACTGAAAGGACAGTGCAGTTATGCCATTGACCGAGCGACTGATCGGAGCAAATCTGTAGATAATATACTAGGCCTACTCTCAACACTTACTATCTTTGAACTTAAAGGACTTAAGGATCTAGCTTGTATTAAGTGTCAAAACAGACAATGTAATGCATGGGTACTGCTTTTTTGTGGGGGCTGTCAGCAAACTAAGTGGGTGCATCAGACCCAGTTACCTGAATTGTGGTGCAGGAGATGTGAATTTTATTGGCAGTTTGATTCCTGGGAAAGAGCACTTAAAGACTTTACAGGGTTACCTGGCCACCAAGGGTTACAGTTATATGAATCCCTAGAAAAGAAAATTCTTGGGTGGTATAGGTGGGAAATCCAGCACTTGGCCAAATGTGCTTTAGGGCAATCCCAATCATGTATCTTACAAACTAAGTGTGGTTGGGGTATTCCCCTTTCACAATTAGATGTATTAGGTCCGATTCCAGGAGGTCGAGACCCCAACCAAGAGTGGGACGATTGTTTAAGAAGCCTAAAGAGGTTAAATCTGGGCAGATCAAGGAGAAAAAAGGGGAAAGGAAAAAAGAGACATTCTTAACAATTTATGAGAAACATGTCTACCTCCCCAATGTCAGGGAGGTTCAAGGCAGCACCTGGGAAGATCAAGATGATGTGGCAAATTTATGCTGTTGCTTTACTAACCTTCACCCTCTTAACAGACTTTGCAGGTGCTGCCAAAGGCGTGTGGGCCCCACCTCAGCCCAAGACTAACGTTTGGGTCACCCTGGCAAATTTAACTAATCAGGAGGCCATTTGCCTATCATTATCTTCTCCAGGTAATCCATTTACAACTTGCTTGGTTGGGCTACCAGCGGATCCCTGGCCATGTCCCTCAGGTGTACCCACCTGCAATACCAATGATGTTGGAACAATTGTAGATAAATGGGATCAGTGGATTTCTCATTTTCCCATAGCGCCGCAGGAGCCCCAAGAATTGGAACTGTTAGGTTCAGTGATGGCAGATGCATGCCTTAATTTTAACCACAGAAGCCAGCTTTCAGCCAAGAACCATTCCACTGTTGTAACTTCCAGCATGGCTGTCTATCGTAATGCAACTGCTTGGTGCAATTATACCACAAAGAAAGTGTCAATCTCATCAAATGACCCTATCCAGCTGCCAGCAGGTTACTTCTTAATCTGTGGGGACTGTGCCTGGCCCGGTGTCCCATCGATGCTGCGTGGGGGGCTATGTACAATTGGAAAGCTGTCTCTGCTTACACCCAATATGTCCATGATATTAAATATGACCCGCCACCATCATCGAATTAAAAGAATGTCCCACGCATTTACTGCTGATTGACAAGACAATGTAAAATTTTGGTCTTCAAGAGCCATAATTGCAGCATCCTTTTTGACTCCAGGGATAGCAGCCCCAGGTGCCCATGCCACCCTAAATAAATTGGGATGTTGGCTTATGAAACAAACCAATGCCACCTCTTTGGCACTTTCTAGCCTTTTGCTTGATGTTGATTCTATTCACCATGCAATGCTTCAAAATAGAGCTGCAATTGACTTTCTTTTACTTGCACAAGGCCATGACTGTGAAGAATTTGAGGGCATGTGTTGCATTAACCTTTCTGACCATTCACAGTCCATTCACTCCCAGCTCTCTGAGTTGTGGAGTTTAACTGGAAACTTGCAAGTAGAATCAGGTTTAAGTATTGATGGATGGCTCAAATCTTTAGGCTTAGGATCATGGTTATGCTCTATTGTTAAGGTTAGCATTATAGTGGGCATTGTAGCCTTGTTAGTAGTGTTAATTTTGCCTTGCTTTTGCATGTGCTTACAGAATATGGTGCAAAAGATGGTATCTGCTGCATTTAATCAGACTATGCTTGTTCAACAGAAAAACGGGGGAAGTGTGGAGAGCTTTTTGGACACCTGGCTATCTGAGAAGGGTCACGTCGACATAGTACCACTGGCCAAGCTAGAAGGAGACAAGTACAGGAGCCAGTAGTCAGTGTCCAATAACAGGCAAGGACATTGTGCCCTTGGTGCAACATTAGGAAAGGGAGGAAAATCTTTGGCAGAAATGTGAAGAATAGTTTCAATAGAATATCTGTAAGAATGTAAGAGTAGGCATAGTTGGCTGATAAGTAACTAACCAATAATGAGCTTGCCTTTGCAATATGTATGAGCTTCATTAACACCAATATAAATATGTGTACCTATCAATAAAGTTTGAGATTCCCTGATGGCTTAAGCCCCGTGTTTCTTCCGCCGCTCCCAACATGTCACCAAGCCGGGTGTCCCAGTTTTTTCCTGAAGTTGGTGGATAAATTTGCTGCAGGGTGCCAGGGGAGGCCAGGCTGATCGACTCCTGAAGGAATAGGGGAAAAAAAGAGCAAAAAATCAAGGTAGAAGTCCAAATCACTGACTGAATATAGTACTAATCTGCTGGTATTCGTCCTGACCCACAAGAAAAACAAGGAGCACAACATCAGAGGCCAACCAATTGAAAAATCACAGTAACTCCACCATCAAAAGGAAAAGCTTGAATGACCCCTGATTAGGGAGGCCTAAGAGGAGAGAGGGAGCACTTTGGATCCATTCCTTAGCCAAGCTGGTGCAGCCTGCAGACCTCGTAGGGAGCACTTTCCCTCCCAGCCCTTCCTGCCAGAGCTGATGGTCGAGTTGGAGCAGCTGCTGCTCACTGCAGAGGGCAGTTTGTAGATGGCAGGTAATGGAGCTGGTTCATGACTCAGCTCTCAGCACCTTCAGCTTCAGCCATTTCAGTGAGGACTGAGGTCTCTCTGTCAGCTCAGAGAAAGAACAAGGCTGGGCTTCCTTGTGGCAGCTGGGACTGTCTGTGTTTCAAGCTCTCCTGGGTGCCCTTTGCACTGCAGGGCTGAGACTTTATCAAGATACTTCAATGTTTTGAAGCACACTTTTGAACACTTGGAATGGTCCCTGTTCTTTTAAGGGCACATTGCTTCAAACTGCCAAGTGAGAGTCTGCCTTTCAGGCCATCTTTGACAGCCCCTGGTAGAAGGACAATTGCTGCCCAAGGGAAAGGTGCAGAAGGGCCAATATTGACTGAGCGTTCCCTTTGCTTCCCAGATGCCATCTGACCAACATCTCCAGGAGGGCTGCCCTGCATGGCAGGAAGAGACAGGGGAGAGCCTGTGACCATCGGGCAGGTAGAACTCCTCTGTTTGTAGATATGTTTATAGATTCCTATGGTTCTATTTATTAGTGGTAATTGTTCCATTTATAGAGGATAGTGTTCTATTTATATGCACATATATTGATAGATCTGTATAGTTAAATGTGGATGATGTATAGTTATGGATGTGATATAATTATATCTTATTATATATTTATATGTATAGATTTTTCAAGTTAGATTTTTATATGTGTAGAGTAAAAAATACATATATGTATGAAGTTAGATTTATAAATGTGTATAGTTATATAGTAAGAGGAATAGGAATGTTTAGATGGAGATTCCTGGATATCTTGACTGATGGGTAGATTGCTGTTGGTGTAGGCCTAGGCTGCATTTGTAGCTCTTTCCCCCCTCGGCTGCCTTTTTCACCTCTTGCTTTTCCCCCGGTGCCCCCTGTGTCCCCTGTCCCTGTGCTGGGTCCGAGCTGGCGCCGGGCCGGGCGGAGCAGCACTTGCAGCCCCGGCTGTCCCTGGAGCGGGGGGAGCTGCCGCTGGCCCCAGGCACTGTCCCCTGAGGAGCTGCTGAAGGACGGTGAGACAGACGGGGCTGAGGGGGCGGTGGCGCTGAAGGGACGGTGACCCTGAGCTGCTGCTGGGGCTGAGGGCTGTGGGGCAGTGAGGGCCATGGTGGCACTGAGGTGACAGGGAAGTGGCACAGGCTCCGTGTCTCAGGGGACGGGATGGGTCAGAAGGGACTGAGGGGGGAGAGAGGACTGTGAGGGGCTGAAGAAACTGAAGGGGGCTGGGGGTTCACCGAGAGCATGGCGGGGCTGAGGGGATGGAGGGGCCAGCAGGGAGCACAGAGGGCTCTAGGGCTGCAGCTCTGCCAGGCCTTGGAAGCAATTCCAGAGCCTCCACTTTTGCCACAGATGCCATGAAGACCCTGAGGACAGCTGGAGACTGACAGGAGGCAGCAGGGAGGAGCTGAAGGGCAGCAGCAAGAGCAGTGAATGGGGACCTGCTGCTGCCAGCCTGGAGAGAGCCCGGCTGAGGCCGCAGGCCTGGGCCGGCAGGTGGGGCTGCGGCTGCCGTGGGCTGTGGCCGTGGGCGCTGCCTGGCGGGGCAGGAGCGGGCCCTGCCCGTGCTGGGGCTGCTCAGCGCAGCTGCCCCGGCTGGCACAGGGCTGTCCTTGGGCAAGGCAGCTGTGCCGGCAGGGCCCGGGAGCTGTGCCGGCTCTGCCGGGCTGCCGGGGCTGCGGGACAGTCCCGCCGCGGCTGCGCTCACCACAGCCTGGCCCGCTCGGCTGCTTTCTCCTTCCGACCCTCCTGGGGAGGCTCTGACATTTCCTCTTCTCTGATGGAAGTGCAGCTGCTGCCAAGGGAAACGTCCCCATACTCACTCAGTGTTCCCTTTGCTTGCCAGATGTCCCATCTGCTGTCCCTGTCCAGGAGAGCTGCTCTGCACGGGAGGAGGAGACCGAGCGAGAGGCTTTGAAGATGGGGGCAGCTGAGATCCCTCTGCTTGGAGTGCTGTTTAAAGATACATGGACTTGAACGTAGACAGGGAATATTATATGTGTATTTCTGTATGTGGGTTGCTATTTGTATGGGTTTATTTCCATGTGTATATTCTTGTGTTTATGTATATTTATTTTGTTATGAATGTATGCTATGTATATATATACATACATGTTTGAAATTACATGTATGTATATAAATTTATCTATGTATACATGGATATTGTTATATCTGTGTTAATTTCTATTTCCTGTGGGTAAAGTTGTGTAGGTATCTCTTTTGATATAATTTTTGTTATATGGCTTTTAAAATAGGAATATTGGTATTTGTATTGGTATACAAGCCTATTTTTATATGCATATTTATCTGTTTCTGGATGTAATTCTATGCACATATCTGTGGAGATATTTTTGTATTTCTAGATGGGCTTAATCCTTGTGGTAGTATGTAATAAATTAAGTTGTTAAACCCCTAATTGATCTTTTTGTATAGTGAGTTGTTTTGGAGATTGGCAATAAATTACCCGAAGTTAGTATTTGTATATTATTACATTAACAAGTTGTAATAATATAATAAATTCCGCTTTTTAACCTAAGTTGAGATTTGTATAGTTCTGTATTGTCAGCATGGGTGTAGCACTTTGTAATAAATGACATTTTTCAACTGAAATTGATTCTTATGTATTTGTGGATCAGCAGTGCGGCTGTAGCAATCTGCAAGAAATGCCCTTTGTCAGCTGCGATGGGTGTTCTGTGATTTGTGCTACCCAGAGCCATGAGCAGATGTCAATGCTGGAGGATTTTGGCCATGCAAATCTCCGGCCATGCCCAGCACGTGCCCCACCTGCACTCAGGCTGGGCAGTGGAAGCGCAGATTTGGGCTGGCAGCAGAGCCCCACGTTGGCTCAGAACTCGCTGCAGAGGCTGCTGAGAAAACTCCGGGGCTCCACTGAGAGTAGAACTCCAAGCAGGAGCAACCCTGGCAGGAGAAATCATTCACAATGAAAAAAAGAGAGAAAATGTGGCAAAGCAGATGTGGGGATACTCTGTGAGGCTGATAAAATGCTCTGAATCACCCCTGCCTAGGCACGTCTTCAGCAGAAAGGTTTTGTTAAAAACTGAACACCACCCATGAAATACAGATTGCACTTTCCCCTTCACTTACCTTGCTGTGTGAGTGGAGACACTCTCTCCTTATCACTGAGGATTTTTGCCCTTCAGCACCTTACATTTAATCAAAGATGATGTGCTACAACTTGGCACCATCAATGAAAACAGCCCTGCCCTCGTAGCAGTGTTTGCAAACCCTTCCCTCCTCCTGTCCCCACATCTGACAGACGGAACCATCCCCTTCTGTCCAAACTGTGCCTGAGCTGAGTGAGGGCTCCAGGAGCTCAGGAGAGTGCAAGAGCACTGCACGTGGGAAGGTTTAGCAAAGCTTCCTAAGCACCAGTAAACTCTGGGTTTGCCAGTCTTCCCCTGCAATATTGTCCTACTCAAGAATGATCTTGGAGGACACTGTGCCTCCAGCTCACTCAAGTAAAGTTTGTTTTCTTCAAGGCTTGAATAGAGGAAAATGAAAATTGTGGGTTTTAGAGTGAAATTTGAGGGTTGGTGCGGCTGGGTTTGCTCCAATATTTGATGTGGAAAGTAGGGTAAAAGCTTTAAATTCCCAGCAGAAGCTGACTACCAGCCCACACAGACCTGAATGAGGCCCAGGTGGGCTTGCTGCACGCTGGTCCAAGGGAAAAGCTGGAACAAAGTCCCCTTTTATTGCAGGTGGAGTCTGTACTGGTGTCTCCAGGGCTGTCTGTGGTAAGGCACGGCAATCCAGCCAGAAACTGTGGATATGAGAGTTCCAACAGCAACCTGCTTCTCCAGGGTGAGGGACGAGGCCAGCCCAAAAGCCTGGAAGGTGCTCTAGGCACTGGAGAAGGCCAGGCTGTCCTTGTGCAGGGATGGCCTTCAAAGGGGACCTCACACCTTGTGCTGCTGACCAAGGGCAGCTGGTGGCCTTCCACAAAATGCTTCTTTTGTCCAGCTCTTGGAAAAGTTCCAGCCAGCAACAATTCCTGCTGCTCACCCCAGCCCTTTCCAAGCAGGAGGAATTTCAGCAGCAGCCTGACAGCTTAGTGGCAGGAGAATAAAATACTCAGCTGAGCGTTATCCACTCTCTGTCAGAAGCCACATCCTCAGCCCCTCATCTCCTCCAGTTGTCTCAGACGTGGAGGACACAGCAGGAAATCTCTGATCCTGGAAGGGAAAGCAGAAGGAGGAGAGGCAGTGGCTGGTCCCTGGGGCCGTGGGAGCAGTGAGAGCCATGCAAAACAGGATCTCTGCTGGGCTGTGCAGTTAAGAGTGACCAATCAGCAATGCTCTGTGTGAGACTGGAGCCATCTGTGAAAGTGAGCATGGAAATCTGACCTTCCAAAACAGAGGAAAAGGTGTCCTTGGGTATTTGCCAAAGCTTGCTAGGGGCTCTGAGCCACCTGGTCTAGTGGAAGGTGTCCCTGCCCATGGACGGGGGTTGATCTAGACGGTCTTTAAGGCCCCTTCAAAGTCAAGCCCCTCTGTGAGTCTGAATTAAAAACCCACAATGACAAAGAGAACACAGCAAACCTGGCCGCCTGCTGCATTATTGGAGGTGTCTGCAGTCACTTGTGTCACCTGGAGACTGGTTTGGATCTGGAGAAATTTTCATGGTCCCACAGTATTTCAGTGTGACTTTCCTGGTTCAGGGCCCCAAAAGATGCCAGAACAGATTATCTGCAAGCACAGAATTTATTAAGCTGCCTGTGAACCTGATGGGAGAAGTGTATTCATGTTATTGCAGCGTTTACCCTGTCCAGGTGATATTTGGTTTCCATTTTGAAGATGCAATGTTCTTGCACAATGCTTGTATATGCAGAAATGCTGGCTTTAAATCCTAATTCCATCTTCACACAAGGATGTGTAATCCATCAGAAATATTTAACACAGAGCCATATTAGCTTTGGGCTTGATGGTATGGGTTGTTTAAAGTGTGTGATGAGTAATGGCTGCTCTACCAAATACCCCTCTTGTTAATTTGGGTCTGCCCTTTATTAAACCTGTTGCATAGAAATCACTTCTTTACAGCAGAGACTAAATGAAATTCCTCCATACAGATGAGAATTGTGTAATTCAGGCTGATTAAAGGGGAAGTTTTCTGTTATTGTGAAAGGACAATCTAGATAACCTGTTTGCTGTACATCCTGGAGGGGCTTTGCAGTTAAGAGTGAAAAGGAAAAGGACATTTCTCTTAAGAAGTGTCTTGAAAGAGCTTTTTGTATTACCAGAAGCAGCTACATTGATATTGACCTCCACAATTAGAAATGCACAACAACCACTTGGGTGACTTAATCTGGTGTTGCCTCCGCTTGGGGCGTGGCGTCCCGGGTCAGGAATGGCAGGGCACCAACACTTTTGCCACTCGGTCCAAGCACTCGCAGGCACCAATCTGGTCGACGGTGAATGGCCTTTATGAACAGCTGGGCAGGGTCATTGATAACAGGGGCTCACGGTGAACAACACGCGGGGCTGAGAATGGTAAAGGGGAGGGGCTCTGCCCGCCCGTAACATCGCGATAACTTGGGCTGGTCCCTGATCTCCCACATTTCCCCCCCCTCTTATGACTAACCAAAAACATAGAAAGTGTAAGGACTATAAAAATATAAAGGTTAGCAAAACCAAACGTGGTAAAAAACTGACAACTGGTAACAACAATGAACATTTCCGTAACTTGTCTCAAAGTAACTGTAAATGTCTAACAAACAAAATGATAACTCTTTTTAACTGATTTTTAATGAACAATGCTAACTTATTTAAAATGTAAGGCCCAAAATCAAGGCCAGGGGCATTGCAGCAAGAGGGCCTAATAAGGTGGACCCAAGGGCGATCAGTCATCAGCCAGGGGACTGGCTGAACCATGACTCAAAATATCTTTGCAGGACTTCTTCCTCAGTTTTTTGGCACTTTTGCAGAGGCTTCTCCCTGTTGAGGCCTCAAAGGGACCATGGTGACACTGCGGATCCAAGGAGACCATTGTGACTGAGGAACCTCATGGAGGCGAGAGTCCATTGTTCCACTGTGGGGCCCTGTGGAACCAAGGGGAGCACAGTGACTTTGGGGGCCTCATGGAACAATGGAGACTCTTCTGACACTTTGGGAACCATGGGACCCAAGGGGCCATGATAGCATGGCAGGGCCTCGTGGAATCAAGGGGACTACAGTGAACACTGTGGGTCTCCATGGGATGAAGGGTCCAACGGAGCCAAGGATACCATTGTGACACTCTGGGGCATCATGGTGAATTGTTAAAACTGAAAATCACAGACAAAGACTCTCTAACTGGTCAAAGTTAGAGAGTGGGATGTTTATTACACTGGTGGGCAGCATGGGGGTCGTTCCCAAAATGCGTGACCGCGCCGTACAAGGATTTTTGCCTTCTCTTTATTTCCCAAAATAATACATATGCACAACCCCAGCACCTCCCATCCCTGCTGTGTATTAAATGAGGTCATTAGTCTTTTACGTGTGTGCAATTCTTCTCTTGGAGAACTCCAATTCGGTGGTCTCAGATTGGGCCACTGGTTCACAGGAATGAAGTCAGGAATGTCTTCGTCAGGTCTCTGTCACCCTCTGGCACGATCCAAGGCCCCCTGCTTCATGATGGATGGACACAGAGTCCAGGTGCTGGGCATTGTTCTACTGGTTTCAATATGTTCCTAGAATGGTTCACTTGCTCCACTTCCTTCTACAAATGAGCTCATAATATAACAATTAGCTTTAGCTAATTAACAGCTAATAATCATTAACCTATTGCTGGTGTATCTAACTTCAATATGAACTGGTTCTAACCCTCAACTAAAATCTTAACCCTTTAAAATCATGATTCAGAAGAAGTTAGGCTTCTTCCTTGTATGCCCTATAGCTGGTCTAGCATTTCTTCCTTGTTTGATCCTGTTTCATGCGGCTCATCACCAGCGTAGTCCAAGGCATGCAAGCAGTGACCGTGCCCACGGACCAAGAGCTAACTACACCTAAAACGGTGCAAAGGATTATGGTGTTAAAGAAACAAAATAATATAGAAGACCCCTTCAAAGAAGCGAGATTGATTTGTGAAAAAATGAGTGAAAAATAAAGGCTAGAAAACAAGGAATATTGCTCAAGCCAAATGATTTATAAAAAGAAAGAGGGAGGATTGTGAAAAATGCACATTATATGATGGGCTCCTTACAAATATTAAAAGGAATACTCTATGTGTTATGTTGGAAAGTTATGTTGCATTAATTTGTAGTACTGTAGTAATCCTTTTTAAGTAGTGTGGTAAATATAGTTTTAGGCTATAACATAATATTAAAAAAGAAACTATGCAACGTAAGATACTTTTTCTAACTAGCTGAAGGAATGGGTAAGATAATCAAGAAGTTCTTCGCACAGAGATAAGAGCGAGAGCAAAATCTCAAGAGAAGAATTATTGTCTCCTTATTAGGAAGAACCAGAATTTGAGGAACCAAAACATTGATTTACAAGATGAGGGAGGAAGTTAACAATAACCAGAAAACACCCTGAGTTTGAAAAGAAATTTTGAATCATGTATGAGAGATATGAATATGCAACAGGCTATTGCTTTTAGGGTTAATCCTTTGTCAGAGAGGTGTGCTTTTGTGTGGCAGAGAGCAAAACACAGCCAGACGTCTGTAATCCTTTGCTTTTTATTGTCCAAATCCTTATAGCTCTAATTTTTATTAAAATTTTTATAACTACTTTATTGCTATTAAACTTTTAAAACTTTAAAACAAGTGATTGGTGTTTTTCACAAGATGAAATAAGAAGAAATTTGAGGCCAAACCAAAAGGATAAGCAGGCAGGTGCGTTCCCAACATGGATCACAGGGAATGGGAGTGACCAGGGCTGTGTCCAAAGTGCCTCCTCCAGTGGGGGATGGAGCTGGAGCAGCGCACGAAGCTCTTCCCGCACTCGGGGCACTCGCAGGGCTTCCCTTACCGGTGCCTCCGTTGGTGTTGGGTCAAGGTAGAGCTGCTGGAGAAGCTCTTCCCACACTGGGGACACTCGTAGGGCCTCTCCCCTGTGTGGATGCGCCGGTGGGTGATGAGGTTGGAGTTGTGCTTGAATCCCTTCCCGCAGTCGGGGCATTGGAAGGGCCTCTCCTCTCTGTGAATCCAATAGTGCTGGAGGAGACAGGAGCTGGTCAGAAACCTCTTCCTGCATTTATCACACTCATAGGACCTCTCCCCTGTGTGGATCTTTTGGTGGACAATCAGGCTGGACCTCTGGCTGAAGCTCTTCCCACACTCCCCACACTCGTAGGGCCGTTCCCCAGTGTGGGTCCTCTGGTGGCTGATCAGGGTTGAGCTCCGGCTGAAGCTCTTCCCACATTCCTCACACTCGTGGGGCCTCTCCCCAGTGTGGATGCGTCGGTGCCTGACAAGATGGGTGTTCTGCCTGAAGCCCTGCCCGCAGTCGGGGCAGCGGAAGGGCCTCTCCTCTGTGTGCGTGCGCTGGTGCAGGAGGAGATTGGAGCTGCTCTGAAACCTCTTCCTGCACTGATCACACTCGTAGGGCCGTTCCCCAGTGTGGCTCCTCTGGTGCACAATCAGCGCGGAGTTGCACCTGAAGCTCTTCCCACACTCCACACACGTGCGGGGCTTCTCCCCATCATGAACCTGCTCCTGCTCTGGGGGAGGAAGGACAAGGACAGGATGGGATTTGCCTCTGTGCCACAGGCAAGGGCAAGGAGATTCCCCCAGGGCTGTGCTGCAGCCGGGGCCGTGCTGGGCTGGGAGATGGAGCAGCACAAAGGAGAAAGGGGCACTGACTTCCTCCTCACCTGCCTCAGTGTCCCTAGACATCTTCCTCTTCCTCGCAGCCTCCCAAGCACTGGGAATGGGAAATCCTGGTTTGGGGAAAACAAGGGATGAGCAGAGTTTGACGGCCCCTCTGCCCAAGTCCATCTCTACAAGTCACCAGCAGTCTGGGCTCCAGAAAAACCTTCCAAACACCAAGATTCTGCTCTGGAAAAGCCTCCCAGGATTTCCCTGTCCCTGCTCCCTCCCCTTTGGTGTTCGGGGGTTGCCCCCTGTCCCGGCTCCTGGGGTCACACTTGGATTGGGGGTCCCCCTTCTCCTCGGTGCCTGCCCTGCCCAGGCTGCTGGCAGTCCCAGCAATGCCAAAAGCTCCCCCCTCTTGGCTCTCCCCATTTCGGGATGCCGGGGCTCTTTGGCCTCCCGGGCTCCCTTCTTCCCTCATTCTCTGCTCGGGGCTGCAGCGGCTCCAAGGAGTCCCCCCTGCCCCTCTCCAGGCTCTTGAGGCTCCCGCCAATGGCGGCGCTCCCCCCTCTCTGGGCTCCCCACTTTGGGCTCCTGGGGGACACAGGGCTCTGCTCCTCCAGGCTGCCTCTGCCGGCAGCCGCCACTGCCACCCCCCGATGTCCTCCCAAGGGGCCTTTTCTGCTCAGCCTTGGACTTCTTCATTCTCCAAACATCCCCCCAAAAACCCAACTGGGAGCCACTTGGAGTGACTGGGAATATGCTGGAGGGAACTGGGCTACACTGGGACATACTGGGAGGGACTGGAACAAAAGTGAGGCTGAAAGAGAGCAACTGGAACCATGTGGAGCACAACTGGTTCATACTGGCAGCGACTGGGAGCACACTGGGCTCAGATTTGGATCATACTGGGAGGGACTGGACTAATACTGGGAGTGTCTGTGAGCAACTGGGAACACACCCTGCACATCATCCCCCATACTGGGCCTGACTGGGAGCAACTGGGAGCACGCTGGCAGCAAATGGCATCATACTGGGAATGACTGGGCTGATCTAGGAAGCAACTGGAACCATGCTGGAGGCAGCTGGGACCATACTGGGAGAGATTGGAAGCAACTGGGATTATACTGGGACCACACTGGGAGGACTGGCATGGGACTGGGATCAAACTGGAGCTTACTGGGATCATATTGGGGTTGAAAGGGAGCGACTGGGATCACTCTTTGGGCTACTGGGAGCAACTGAGGGAAACTGGGATGATGCTGGAAGCAAACTGGAGGAACTGCGAAGGACTGGATGCGTGCTGGAGGCAACTGGGATATACTGGGCATGACTGGGGGATCATACTGGGAGAACTGACACCTTACTGGGGCCAGTGGCAGTGCCTGGAAATGACTACAGACATGCTGGGGGCAACTGGGATGTACTGGGAGTGTCTGTAACCATACTTGCGGGACTGGAACCACACTGGGAACAACTGGGACCCTGCTGGGGAGAACTGGGATGATGGGATTGGGATTTTTGGTGAGAATTGGGGGGGGGGGGGGGGGGGGGGAGGGTTATGGGGTTTTTTGGGTGTTTCCAGGATTTCTTTGGATCTTGGGGGAGATTTTGTGGGACTTTTGATGGTTTTGGGGACATTTTTGGGGGATTTGCAGAGTTTAATCAGGATTTTTGAGGCTTTTGGGATTTTAAAGTATTTTATGGGCTTTTATTGGGATTCTAAGGTGTTCTAATGGGATTTTGATATACTTAATTGGGATTTCGTGGGTTTTTTTGGGAATTCTGGAGCTTTTATGGAGATTTTCGTGCCTCTCAGCCCTTCTCCACACCCAAGCAATTCCCCAAACGCCCCCTTAAATTCCACGAAAACCCCATAAAATCCCCAAAAATTACAAGAAAACCCTCAAATACCCCAAAGAATCCCACAAAATCTCAGTGGAACTCACCAAAATTTAAACAAACTCCCAAAAATTTCAATAAATCCTGCCCCAAGAAAACCCTCACAACCCCAACAAAACACCCAAAATCCAAAACCACCCAATACAACAAAACACCCAAGATCACGTAACCATCCCAAAACCCAATAGTTCTCCCCAAAAACCCCAATAATTACCCCAAACTCCCAACAAAATCCATCATGACCAAAAAAGCCACCCCGAAATCCCCAAAAACCCTCTCAAAACCCCAAAAGAGCCGCGCAACATCCTCCCAGAACCCCCAGACTCAGTGGGGCCGTCCTGGATCAGGGGGCACCGGCCGGTGGAACAGGAGCCACTTCAGGGGGCCCTCGGAGCTTTTTGGGGAGGGGGCACCATGGGAGACCCCCCAAAAACCGGGGGGGAACCCCTGCTGTGCCCCCTCCCCCCGAAACCCCCAGACCCCGGTTCAGGGTGGGCCTGGGACCCCCCCGGGACCCCAAATCTCCCCCGGGCCCCCTCCAGGAACCCCAAACCTCCCAGAGCCCCTTAAGGTTTGCCCAGAACCACCCTGGACTCCAAAAACTTCCCCGGGACACTCAGACTCCCCCATTTCCCCCCAAAATTCACCCCAGACCCACATGAGACCCCCCCCAAATCCATCAGACTACTCCAAATCCACCTCAGACCCCTCCATCCCCCCCCAAACCCTTTGAAATCCCCTCAAGACTCCACCAAATTTCACAGACTCACCCCAGAACCCTCTCGACCCATTCCCAACCCCACAGTTTCTATTGCAATCCCCCAAAATCCCCTCAGACCCTCCCAATTCCCCTCAGACCCCCTAAACCCACCTGAGAACGCTCCAGACCCTCCCAAGCTCCCCCCAAAGCTCCCTCTCAGACCCACCAAGACCCCCTCACAGCCCCTCATTCTCCCCAAAGCCACCACACACTCCCCTATTTCCCGTTAATGCCTTCAAAAATCCCCAATTTCCCCTCAGACCGACCCCAATCGCCCCCCCCCCCACCCCCAGTTTTCCCCAGCCGCACCTCAGCTCCTCCACAACCGCTCTCCCCTCACAATCTCCCGCCACAGCCGCGTGCATGGGCTCCCCCAGCCAATAGAGGGGCGCCCCGCCGAACCAACCAATCATCGCACTACACTTTCTCAAATTACCCAATCACGGCACAGCTCCCCTCAGCAACGCCCGCCTCCCCCGCGCCGCCACAACCAATCAGAGGCGAGCCAGATGCAGCGCCCCCTCCCCCGCCGCCACCGGGACCCCCCGGGCTCGGGACAGGAGCGGGAGGGGCCTGAGAGGGGATCGGGGGCGGGGGGGGGTCCGGGGGAGTTTTCGAGAGGAGTCGTAGGAAGGTCTTGGGAGGGTCTGGGGGGTCTTGAGATGGTCTTGGGGGGTTTTGGGGAAGGGTCTGGGGGGACCTGGAGGACTCCTGGGTGGCGTCTTGAGAAGGAACAAGGGGGGCCTTGGGGAGGGTCTGGGGAAGGGTCTGGGGGGTCTCAGGGGGGTCCTGGGCTATCCTTGGGGAGCTCTGGGGGCTTTGGGGTTCCTGGAGGGGTCCCGGGGGAGATTTGGGGGCCCCGGGGTGTCCCAGGCCCACCCTGAACCGGGGTCTGGGGGTTTCAGGGGGGGAGGGGGCACAGCAGGGGTTCCCCCCCCTTCCCGGTTTTTGGGGCTCTCCCATGGTGCCCCCTCCCCAAAAAGCTCCGAGGGCCCCCTGAAGTGGCTCCTGTTCCACCGGCCGGTGCCCCCTGATCCGGGACGGCCCCACTGAGTCTGGGGGGGTTCTGGGGGGATTTTGGAGATTTGGGGGGGCTTTTTTGGGTTTTGAGGGATATTGTTGGGAGTTTAGGGGGAATTATTGGGTTTTTGAGAGAATTATTGAGTTTTGAGGGATTACAGGATTATGGGGTTTTTATAGATTTGGGAAGTTTGGATTTTGGGGTATTTTATTGGGGTTTAGGAAGGGCTTCATTTTTCGGGGGGCGGATTTTGAACTTTTTGGGAGTTTTTTTAAACTTTGGTGAGTTCCACTGGGATTTTGTGGGATTCTCTGGTATTTTGTAGCATTTTATTGTGATTTTAAGGGGCTTTAGGGTATATTTTGTGGAATTTTGGGGGCCCTTGTGTGGTCTGGGGGGGCTTGGGGCATTCCCTGGGTGTGGGGAAGGGCTGAGAGGCACCAAAATCTCCTTAAAACCCCCAGGAGTCCAAACAAACCCACAAAATCCCAATTAAATCTCAACCCCATTAGAACACTAAAATCCCAATAAAAGCCCACAAAATCTCTTGAAATCCCAACAAACCACCAAAATCCCAATTAAGCCCCACAAATCCCGCAAAGATGTCCCCAAAATCACAAGAAGGATCACAAAATCCCCCAGAGGACCCAAAGAAATCCTGGAAACACCCAAAAAACCCCACAAACCCCCCCTAAATCCCACAAAAAACCTCCAAAAAACCCCAAGAATTTCCTCAAAAAACCCAGACCTCCAAAAAATTCCATTAAATTCCTCCACCATTCCAATAAAACCCCCCAAAATTTAAGAGAATCACAACAAATCCCAACAAAATCCCAGTAATCCCCTCCAAAATTAAAAAAAAATCCCAAAAAATTACAGTAAACCCCCAATCACACCCAGAAAAACACCCCCCAAAGTGCCAATAAAACCCCCCAAAATTCCCCAACTACCCCCAAACCCAATCCTTCTCTCCCAAACCCCAATAATCGCCCCTGCACTCCCCACAAACTCCCCCAGCCCCAAAGCCCCAAATGCCCCAGCCCTGCCCAGCCCTCCCTGGTCCCTCCCAGTCCCGCCCAGGCCCGTCCGGGGCCGCGGCCAAAACTCCCCGGAGCGAACGCGGAGGGCCCGGAGCGAGCCCGGAGCCCATCCCGGGCTGGGCCTCAGCCTCGGCCCCTCGGGGGCATTTGGGGCCGGCCTGGGCAGGGTTAGGGTGGGCTCCGATCCCTGGCAGCCATTCCCAGCCTGTCTGGGGGGATTTTAGGCCCCTTTGGCTGATTTGAGGCCGAATGTGGTGGGTTGGAGGGGGGATTGTAGATCCCTTTGGATGATTTGGGGCTAATGTCGGAGAATTTAATCCTGTGTGGGTTATATTAGGTCGCTTTTTTGGTGATTTTGGGCCCATTTGAGTAGCGTTTTTGCTTCTTTGGATGATTTTAGGTCAAACCAAGTAATTTAGGATGATTTGAGGTCCTCTTGTGTTGGTTTCATTCTGGTTTTTTGTGAATTTGGGTCAATTTAGGTGATTTTTGTCAAAAGCGGATGGATTTCAGGCTCATTCGGGAGATTTTAGGCCAAAGCAGGTACTTTCAGGGTGGATTTGAAGCCCATTTTGGAGATTTAAGGCTGATTTTAGGCCATTTGAGGGAGGTGTAAACCAGTTTGGGCAATTTTAGGCCCTTTGGGTTGGATTTTAGACCCCTTTGGATAATTTTAATCTTCCTTTTCCTGATTTTAGGCCAAACCTGGCTAATTTCAGCTGCATTTGAGGCCCTTTTGGGTGATTTTAAACCAAACCGGGCCCTTTTAGGACTGCGTGTCCCCTTGGCCCCGCCCCTTTCCCCTCACGGTTCGGCCTTCGGGAGCGGCAGAGGAGGAGGGCGGCTGCAATTTGCTCCCAGCAAGGTCCCACTTGCTCCCAGTTCCTGCCGTGTGAAAAATGTATGTATTTTATGATTGGCTTTTCGCAAATATTAAAATGAATATTATATGTGTTGTGTTAGGAAGTAATGCTGTATTCTCTTAAGTACTGTGTTAAATATAGTTTTAGGTCAAAAAAATTGTTAAAATAGAAACTGTGCTATGTAGGATGCTTTGTTTAACAGAAAGGCCTGGCAGTGAGATAGCAGCCACAGGACACCTAAATCTTTCAGAGAAAGGGAATTTACTGCCTTCTTATCAGAAGAAACTAACTTCTTCCCGCCTTGAAGGCGCTGTTAGGATTAGAAGGAAGAAGTTGACACTGACCAGACAGAATCCTGTGTTTGAATGGAATTTATGCATCATGTATGAAGTGTATGAATATGCAATGGGCTATTGTTCTTAAGGGTTAATCTTTTGTTGTCAGGGGTCCTTTTTCGGGCTCATGATGCCCAGATAAAGGTACCCGGACATCCGTAACTCTTTGCTTTTATTGTCTCATACTGTCCTGATTTAAATTGCCCAAATTATTATGACTCTAATTGTATTACTGTTTTATGACAATTTTATTACTATTAAACTTTTAACAATTTCAAAAGCAAGTGATTGCCGTTTTTCACAATTTGGTAGCAGAGGATGGTTACTAACACCTCGCTGCCAGTGCTTTAGGAGAGTCAGAGTGGGGAAGGCGCGCCCTGCCGTCTTTGGCAGCCTCGCTCTGTTTCCCCTGAAGTGACCGACAGACGCAGGTTAGGATCGGTGGACAAAAGGAGGCAATAAAACCAAGAGAAGGGAAAAAGGCTCCCTACAACCGCGGTAATTGGCCCCCTAAGACTAGTAGTGCGCAGGAAGAACCCGGGAAGGAAAAAGGATTGGTGAGTATTTCTCGGGGGGCAGGTACGGGGGGATGAATGTGTGTGAATGAGAGGCGGGCTGGTTGTCCCAGACCTGCCAAGTGAATGCGGAGTCTCCCATGCTGCGTTTCCGTCTTTTCGCGAGAAAAACGGCCAGTAAAGAGACGAAGCGAGTGATAAGAGAGTGAAAGAATCCCCCGGGGTGACTGGGACTGGGTCTCAGGGAGGGGTTGGACCCCTCAGAGGTAGGGAGCAAGGTTTCCTAGCCCAATCCACTAGGAAACGGGACAGGAGGGGCCCCTAAAACCTGCTGGGTTGAGGGATTTGTATTCCAAGAGCATCCAAGAGCAGGGTTGAGCAGAATTCTGTCGGAGTGAGGATATGCCCGAGAACACAGCTAGATTGAGGGATGAAAATGTTGCCTAACAGTATCCGGGGTTGGACAACACAGCTAGATTGAGAGAAAAATTTTTGCCCAACAAGATCCAGGGTTGAACAACACAGCCAGATTGAGGGATAAAAAATGCCCAAGAACATCCAGGGTTGGACAACACAGCCAAACAAATTAAATGCCCAAGAGCATCTGTAGTTGTACCACACCACTGGGTTGAGGGACAGAAAATGCCCAAGAGCATCTGGGGTTGAACAACACAGCTGGATTGAGGGAAAAATACCCAAGAGCATCTGGGGTTGGACAACACGGCAGGATTGAGGGAAAAATTGCCCAAGAGCCTTAGGGGTTGGATAACACAGCTGCGTTGAAGGATATCCAATAGCACCGGGACTGGCCAGTAACACCTAAACTTGTAATAGGTGATGTGAAAGTAAAAGGTACCTTGTTGTTGTTCTGTGGTGTGTGAGAGTGAGACACACACAGAGTCAGCCTCAGCTTCCCGGGCAGGTGGGAAGGGGGAGGCAGTGGAAAGAGGAGTGAGTGACCTGCACACCAGGCTGTAGCTCCCGGGTAGGTGGGGGCTGCTGGGCCGAAGAGGAGTGAGTGACCTGCGAACCAAGCCAGCGTTCCCTGGGCGTCTGAGGGGCTGTAGTTAAAGAGTGTGAAAGACACGCAGACAGCCCCACAGGTGAACGGGCACCGGAGGCGACCCGAGTCAGGGCCCTTCCAGGAGGCCCGGAGATACTGGGACCTAGAGGCCAACCCCAAGGCAAGGGGGGGCCACAGAGACCTGTGATTTTCTGGCAATAAAGATCCACTTTGTGTCTTGAGGGTGTGAAAGAATGTGTAAGGGTGAATGAGAAATAAAAGTGAGTGAATGTAGATGAATGAAAGTATGAGTAATGTGGATTGTGCATTGTAAGCCTTACCATATCTCCTTGGAGGGAGGTATATTGTATTGAAAAGCAGTGTGAGAAAAAAGGTTTTTCTGGGTGTAAGTAGTTGAAAGAAAAGTGGTATTTCAGTTATCAGTAAAAAGTGAAAAACAAAGATTAGTAAATGAGAAACTAGTTTTAGAGGTTTTAAAGGCATTAAAATGACCTAAGAGAGATAGCTATAGTACCTACTAAGGGACACCAAAAGGTAAAGATCCCAGAAATAAGGAGAAATAATTTGGCAGATCGGGAAGCTAAAGATGCAGCAGAAAATGGAGCTGAAAGAGTTAATATAAACGCAAATGAAGAAAAATTCGAAATTCTAAAGTTTAGAGAAGCAAAAAAGGGGAATTAAAACAAGATCAGTAGCGAACAAGATAAATCGGAGAAATAGAAACATCTCGATGGAAGACAATTAGATAATAAAATGCTTACTAGGGAATAGCAGAGGACATGTCTCAAAAAAGCCCAGTGACATACTCAGGCTTTGTGCAGTCTTTTTTTTAAAGGAACTGTGGGTGAATTGAGAATTTTTGGAGTAGAAGAACAAGTAACTGAAAGATGTATAAATTGCCAAAGGATAAATAAAAAGGTGATGAGAAAAACAATATGAGAAGGTCGTGAGTTGGCTCGTCGACCATTTCAAAGTATCCAAGCAGAAGTTTGGATTTGTTAAACTCTGGATTTATTTGTAAAAACCGTTTAATCCAGAAGAAAAAGAGTATACCACATGCTGGGGAGGGGGGAGGTTGTAAGAAGATAACATTTTTGAAAGGCAATAAAAGAAAAACGGGGAAAGTATAAAGCTGGGAATAAATTACCTCATCCATTCCCGTTTGTTCCCCCACTCGTTCGCACCACACCCCCCCAGCCCCTGTACGGCTCCGGCACAGTCCGTCTGTCCCAGTCCGTCTGTCCCATCCCCGGCTGCCCTGACTCTGCTCGGCTCCCACCGCTGCAGCCGGGCTCTGTCGCCTGTTCTGTCTCTGCCGGATCAGCCGCCATCAGCCATGCGGGGGCGATCCACGCTCCAGCTCGGCCCGCACCGGAACAGCCCCTCGGGCGATCCCGGCTGCAGACCCCGCCTGTGGAGCACCCAGACTCGGAGCCGTGCCGATCCCCTCGGGCGATCCCGGCTGCAGACCCCGCCTGTGGAGCACCCAGACTCGGAGCCGTGCCGATCCCCTCGGGCGATCCCGGCTGCAGACCCCGCCTGTGGAGCACCCAGACTCGGAGTCACGCCGAGTGCCCCGTCCTGCCCGGAGCTCCGTTCCCTTGGTAACCACAGCTCCAGCTGCTCAGGGGAACCCTCTAAAGGAATCACCTTATCGAAACACTAAAAGTTCAGTTAAAAGAAAACCCTCTCCTGATTCTTCCTAAAATTATGGGAGAAAGGCTGTAGAAGATAAAAATCAAAAAAGAATGGGATAAAGGGACTGGTCTGTTTCCATGAAGAGAGGTTCTCGTAGGAGGGGACGAACCAGAGTTTGTAAATGCTCCTCTGACTTCGTCTGAGGCCTGAAATGTTAAGAAATAAATAAAAGGGATATTTGGAGAATCCCATAGGCATAGCTGAACAACTAGACCAATTTTTAAGTCCAAACATTTATACTTGAGAAGAGATGCGGTCTGTAAGGAAAATAATATTTTTCTCAGGAAGAAAAGCAATTAATCAGAGCAACTGAAATAAAAGCTTAGGAAAAAGATAATCCACGGGGACCCCCAGAGAAGACAAAATGCCAACTGTACCTCCTGAGTGGGGTTAAAATAATGAGGAGGGGAGTAAACACATGAATAATTATCATAATTACATAATCAAGAAAATAAATGAGACAGCATATCAAAAGCAAAATGCAAAAACAAAAGGTTTTTGAGGGACAGCTTTTAGAGAGGAAAGAAGAAACTCCAACTAAATAGATAAGCAAACTTAAGAGAAGTAGGAAAATGGTTCAAAGTTAGCGTAAGATCTGAAAATCTTTAAAGAGATGGGCACATAGGAGGAATAGGGAGGTCATCGGCTCTACTATTTTTTGGGGGGGACAAATACCATCTATAGACTGTGATAACTTTAAAAGTGGGTCCCCAAGAATTGGAATTTGTAATAGACACAGGGGCAGAGAGGACCTGCCTGTTAAATATTCCAGAAAAGTTATAGTGTGTGTGAGCAAATATATAGTGAAAGTAACAGGGAAAAAAAAAAAAAAAAAAGAAAAAAAAAAAAGTTTTAAATTTTGGTAATTAAAGATGTAGTAATTGAGGGAAGAAACTAAAATTTAGATGGGAGATGTCTTATTGGTCCCAGGGACAGGTAGCAATTTATTGAGACTACCTAGATTATTAAAATATTATAGATTATAGATTGAGGGGTACACACAGGTAGCAAAATTTGTGTATGAAAAATTGACAGAAGGAGATGGTATAAAACGGACCAAAAGAAGATACTTTTAAATTAAAAGAGTTAAGTTAAAACTAGTCTAAGTTCCAGCTTTGAGCTTACCCTTGTTTGAAAAAATCCTTTATCACTCATACATAAATACAGAAAATGAAGTAGCTCATAAAATTTTAATTCAGGAGTGAGGGAGAGTAAAAAAATATCTAGCAGCTTACATATCAAAGATGTTAGACCGAGTAAGCCACAGCTAGCCAGTACGTATTTAAGTTATCTAGTAAAAGAAAGTTGTAAGCTTACTTTTGGAAGTAAATTAGATAGGTTCACCTCGTGGCGTCTGAGGTGCGTTGAATCAGAAAAAAAAATAAATAAAGGTAACGAGAAGTTGGTTTCTTAACCACCAGGGAGGTGGTTAAGAAACTCTGAGATGTTGGAATGTGAAGTGATAACATCTTTATGCTAGAAGAGAGCAGAAGTGTGAATGGGGTTTTTTGCATGAAAGGCAGGGAAGTGTCTTAGCACATGGTTGTTAGGAGGTTATTCAGTGCCGAACTGAGGTTCAGGAGGAGTTTAGCAGAATGGGCCCTCCTCGAAGAGAAAAGAGGATAAGTTGCCTAGAGAAAGAAAAAGAATGTCAGGAGCACCTGGGGACACCAAGTTTGGGGCTGTCGAGGTTGGGAGGTGTCTGAGCACTCCCTGCGAGCGGCGGGGTCTCGGGGCTGCGGCAGGGACCGATCCATGGCGGTGACCCGGCGGCGGTGCTGGCAGCACAGGACACAGGTTTGCCGGCCAGGAGCGGGCTGGCTCCGTGGCGGAACTGCCGGGGGGCTCCCAGACTGTCGGGGTCCCGAGTCCAGGATGGCAGCGTCGGGCCGGTAAGGGAGCAGAGAGAGAGAAGGAAAGAGAGAGAGAGAGAAGGGGAGAGAGAGAGGGTAAAAGGAACCCAAGGCAGCCCCCAGGGTCCCCATGCCCGGGGCTGCTCTCCCCTGCTCCGGCCCTGCAGCCGAGGGGCAGCACCGGGGGAAGGGCGAAGAACAGCATCGACAGCAAGGCTGTGAAGAGAGAGGGAGGGAGGCCAGCACTAAAAGATAAAATCAAAGCAGAGACTGATGACTCTCCAAACCTCACAAAGTGTTTTTTTTTTTTCTTAAGTAAGAAGTTTTTTTTTTAGTGGGTTTTTTTTTGTGTGTGTGTGTGTGTTTTGTTTGCTGCTAATGAGAAGGTTTTTTTTTTTTTTTCCTGAAAAAGAAGAGCCTGCTGTGGAGAAAGCTTTTAGCTAAACCCAGAAAGTTTGGAAGAAAAGCGAATAGTAAAAGTTAATGCAGTATGATCTTTCTTTTATTACTGTGCTATTAAGAAGTCCTTTCCAGGTACTACTGAAGCAACAATGATGGAAAAATAGTGAATTCATGCCAGCAGAATCAAAGGACTTGTGAAGAAACCTGAAAAATGGACTATCACATTTCAACCGAGTGATACCGAACTGACTTTCCAATGGGGACTGAGTGGGTAATAGTTTAGGAAAACTCAAATGATCCAAGAAATGTACAACGAATAACACTGAATTAAGAAACAAGATAACGTTTATATCACTGGGTTCAAGCACTGCCTGACTAAAGCATCTCCTTGGTGGAGGAATACTTCAGATAGAAGGATCAAGACTGTTTTTGTATTGTGACCTTAGCCTGAGAATTATACAGGGGAGAAGGGGAATTACCATTTCTATTAGTAAACTTTATTTGATTCATTTCCAATACTGGACATGCTAGCTGGGTTGTGAGTAAATGCTTAAATTGTGAGAGTAATTAGTATTGTGGTTCACAAAATTTATGCTCTTATTGCAAAAAGTGATAAAGTAATAACTTTGCTTTGTGGATGGGAATTATTACTGCCTGTTGAATGAGAGATACCTGAGGAATGGTAGGAGACCACAGTTAAAGAGTGTCAAAAACAATTTGCCTGAAAATTAGTTAAGCGAAAGTAACAAGGAAATAGAGGGCAAGACCAGATTGGCCTCTGTATATCGCCACCAAGAAGATCAAATACACCTGCTGTGGGCTGCAACCTCACAGGCATGGGAGGTGGGACTATAAGCCATACTGGACCTCTGTTATTCCTGTTTCTGGCACTCATTTGTTGTCTTTTCCCTTTTGGGATACCAGCAGGATTGTGTCACAAATGCTACAGAAAGCATCACATGGAAAGAAACCAAAGTTCCTCTTTTATTACACGCACCTATGTCAACAGCCACTGTTATAACCCATCCAAATTAAGAACTTGTAGGTGAAACGGAGTAAATTATTGGATTACAAGAAACTTAGGAAAAAGTGGCAATAGATTTGGAACTGAATGTCCAAAAGAAGAGAGATGGATTTGTTTTAAATTTAATCTTGAAGATATGGTTCAAGATTTGGTAAAAAAAAAAAAAAAAAAAACAAAACCAAAAACAAATAATAAATGAAAAGGTAAAACCAGCACAGCAATCTAACTCTGTATTGACTCCAAATTATCTGTTGAATCCTATTACAAGACTCCAAGTAGCTATAGAAATGATAGCAAATAAGGCTGCCCAGGCATTAGAGTTAATATAAAGTCAGCTAAGCCAAACAAAAACTGTAGTGTATCAAAATAGGCTGGCTTTAGACTATTTATTTGCCAAAGAAGGGGGTGTTTGTGGAAAGTTCAATATATCAGATTGTTGAAAATTGATGACCACAGAAAAGTCATTCTAGCAAAAGCAAAAGAAATCAAAGAAAAAAAAATATATATATGCATATAATAACCCAGGTACCAGTCCAAAAAAAAAAAAAATAGAAAATAATGTTAAAACCTAGCTGATGGGGTAATGTATTAGAAGAAATTAAGATCTTTTATTTTATGTGTTACATCTGTTTATATATTTCTTCCTTGTGTAGTCCCCTGTTTCATTTTGCCAAGATGCAAATAGATAAGAAATATTGCTCAAGCCAAATGATTTACAAAGAATAAGAGTGGGGATTGTGAAAAATGCATGTATTTTATGATTGGCTTTTCGCAAATATTAAAATGAATATTATATGTGGTGTGTTAGGAAGTAATGCTGTATTGATTCTCTTAAGTACTGTGTTAAATATAGTCTTAGGTTACAAAAAATTGTTAAAATAGAAACTGTGCTATGTAGGATGCTTTGTTTAACAGAAAGTACTTGCAGCGAGATAGCAGCCATGGGACACCTGAATCTTTCCGAGAAAGGGAATTTATTGCCTCCTATCAGAAGTAACGAACTTCTTCCCGCCTTGAAGGCGCTGTTAGGATTAGAAGGAAGAAGCTGACACTGACCAGACAGAATCCTGTGTTTGAATGGAATTTATGCATCATGTATGAAGTGTATGAATATGCAACAGGCTGTTGTTTTTAAGGGTTAATTCTTTGTTAATGGGTGTCCTTTTTCGGGCTCCTGATGCCCAGAAAAAGGTACCCGGATTGCTTTTATTGTCTCATATTGTCCTAATTCAAATTGTCCAAATTATTATGACTCTAATTGTATTACTATTTTTATAACAATTTTATTACTATTAAACTTTTAACAATTTCAAAAGCAAGTGATTGGCGTTTTTCACACCCACATCCTCGTGGATATTCCTGTGAACCCCAAATTCACCTCCAAATCCCTGTGAAGTGGTGCAGCTTTAGACCTCTTTGTTTAATTTGTTTATTTTTACCTCAGTTCTGGGTGTTTTGATGGGATAAAGATGGAAATTATTTAGATTGGAAAAGACCTCCAAGGATCATCCAACTTTGCTCAATGCCACCAGAAGAAACAACTGGACAGAGCAGAATTTTTAGGGTTCAAAGGTATGTTTTTCGCCCTTTTGTTCCTTTTTACTTAGAGAATTAATTGCTAGGAAACACTAACAACTGGATACTTAAGAAAACAAAGGATGTGATCAAGCTCAGGGAGGAGAGCATCTGGCTGCACTTCTCTTATCTGGGAGCTTCTCCTGAGCCCAGCCCAGAGCTGCTTCTCCAGCCGTGGGTTAGAAATTTAACTCGGGGTAAAACCAATTTTAGATTTAGCTGAAGTCTGCTGTTTAATCTCCTACAGTCTGTTAATTTGTGTGCTCCCAAAAAAGCCTGCAGAGAAAACAAAGGAGATTGAAGGCTACCTAGAGAGGAATGCAAACACCCAAGCTGAAGAGAGATAAGGAGAGGGGGCCCTCCACCGACCTTGGGGCTGAAGCAGATGGAAAAACTGAATCTGGGTCACAACTACGTGACTCAACAACTGGCAGGCTCATAAAATTAATAGGACAGTTTAATACATGTGTGCCAAGAAAATTAATCCACAAACATCAGAGGTTTATGTCCAAAAAGGAGACAGAGAAGCCTTTGACTTTATTGGAATAAAGGGAGAGACTATGGGGCATTTCCCTGGGGACTCTCAAAATTTTGGAGGATGCAGCCTCCTTTTTATCCCAATTTCCCTTCTCTCTTTCCCTATTGGCTGAGGCACTTGAGAGGGACAGACTTCCCAAAATGCCTGATACCAAAGATTTCCCTCTAATGTATAACCCCCAGCTTTTAATTTTTAAATCTTATGGAACTTAGTTTCCCCCATTGTTTCTTTCATCTTTCAAAGTACAATTTCATTTATCAGCAACCCTAAAGTTGATTTGTAAAAGCAAATATCTTTTTCCGTTGATCAGTGGAATCCCTCCCATTGTTTCTTTTATCTCTCAGCGCTGGTTTTATCTAGCAGCAGACCCACAACTGGTTTATAAAGACAACTCCCACATTCCTCTCATATGCACATGTCTTTTATGCATATGCAATAAGTTAAGAGGTAAAATAGATTTGGGAATTTTCGGGGGTCCTTAGGGCAGTACTGAAATCAATCATACTGGCTTTACAGCTTCTAGAAATGGCGGGGTTTTTTCTGCAAATCAGGGTGAGCCTCTGCTTGTGAGACTGCACTGGGACCTTATTGTGAAAAATGCATGTATTTTATTGTGAAAAACGCCAATCACTTGCTTTTGAAATTATTAAAAGTTTAATAGCAATAAAATTGTTATAAAAATAGTAATACAATTAGAGTCATAATAATTTGGACAATTTGAATTAGGACAATATGAGACAATAAAAGCAAAGAGTTACGGATGTCTGGGTACCTTTTTCTGGGCATCACAAGCCCGAAAAAGGACACCCGTTAACAAAGGATTAACCCTTAAAAACAATGGCTTGTTGCATATTCATACACTTCATACATGATGCATAAATTCCATTCAAACACAGGATTCTGTCTGGTCAGTGACAACTTCTTCCTTCTAATCCTAACAGCACCTGCAAGGCGGGAAGAAGTTAGTTTCTTCTGATAAGAAGGCAATAAATTCCCTTTCTCGGAAAGATTTAGGTGTCCTGTGGCTGCTATCTTGCTGCAAGTCCTTTCTGTTTAACAAAGCATCCTACATAGCACAGTTTCTATTTTAACAATTTTTTATAACCTAAGACTATATTCAACACAGTACTTAAGAGAATCAATACAGCATTACTTCCTAACACACCACATATAATATTCATTTTCATATTTGCAAAAGCCAATCATAAAATACATGCATTTTTCACAATCCCCACTCTTATTCTTTGTAAATCATTTGGCTTGAGCAATAATTCTTATCTATTTGCATCTTCTGGACTATGCTGGCAAAATGAAACAGGGGACTACACACGGAAGAAATATATAAACAGTTGTAACTCATAAAATGAAAGATCTTAATTTCTTCTAATACATTACCCCATCAGCTAGGTTTTAAAATTATTTTCTAATTTTTTTTTTTTTTTGACTGGTACCTGGGTTATTATATGCATATATATTTTTTTTTTCTTCTTTGATTTCTTTTGCTTTTGCTAAAATGACTTTTCTGTGGTCATCAATTTCCAACAATCTGATATATTGAACTTTCCACAAACACCCCCTTCTTTGGCCAATAAATAGTCTAAAGCCAGCCTATTCTGATACACTACAGTTTTTGTTTGGCTTAGCTGACTTTATATTAACTCTAATGCCTGGGCAGCCTTATTTGCTATCATTTCTATAACTGCTTGGAGTCTTGTAATACGATTCAACAGATAATTTGGAGTCAATACAGAGTTAGATTGCTGTGCTGGTTTTACCTTTTCATTTATTATTTGTTTTTTTACCAAATCTTGAACCGTATCTTCAAGATTAAATTTAAAACAAATCCATCTCTCTCCTTTTGGTCATTCAGTTCCAAATCTATTGCCACTTTTTCCTACGTTTCTTGTAATCCAATAATCAACTCCGTTTCGCCTACAAGTTCTTAATTTGGATGGGTTATAACAGTGGCTGTTGACATAGGTGCGTGTAATAAAAGAGGAACTTTGGTTTCTTTCCATGTGATGCTTTCTGTAGCTTTTGTGACACAATCCTGCTGGTATCCCAAAAGGGAAAAGACAACAAATGAGTGCCAGAAACAGGAATAACAGAGGTCCAGTATGGCTTATAGTCCCACCTCCCATGCCTGTGAGGTTGCAGCCCACAGCAGGTGTATTTGATCTTCTTGGTGGCGACATACAGAGGCCAATCTGGTCTTGCCCTCTATTTCCTTGTTACTTTCTCTTAACTAATTTTCAGGCAAATTGTTTTTGACACCCTTTAACTGTGGTCTCCTACCGTTCCTCAGGTATCTCTCATTCAACAGGCAGTAATAATTCCCATCCACAAAGCAAAGTTATTACTTTATCACTTTTTGCAATAAGAGCATAAATTTTGTGAACCACAATACTAATTACTCTCACAATTTAAGCATTTACTTATAACCCAGCTAGCGTTTCCAGGATTGGAAATGAATCAAATAAAGTTTTCTAATGTCCCCTTCTCCCCTGTATACTTCTCAGGCTAAGGTCACAATACAAAAACAGTCTTGATCCTTCTATCTGAAGTGTTCCTCCCCCAAGGAGATGCTTTAGTCAGGCAGTGCATGAAACCAGAGATATAAACGTTATCTTGTTTCTTAATTCAGTGTTATTCGTTGTACATTTCTTGGATCATTTGAGTTTTCCTAAACTATTACCACTCAGTCCCCATTGGAAAGTCAGTTCGGTATCACTCGGTTGAAATGTGATAGTCCATTTTTCAGGTTTCTTCACAAGTCCTTTGATTCTGCTGGCATGAATTGACTCTTTTTCCGTGATTGCTGCTTCAGTAGTACCTGGAAAGGACTTGTTAATAGCACAGTAATAAAAGAAAGATCATACTGCATTAACTTTTACTATTCGCTATTCTTCCAAACTTTCTGGGTTTAGCTAAAAGCTTTCTCAGCAGCAGCCTCTTCTTCTTCAGGAAAAAAAAAAAAAACCAAACCCTTCTCTTTAACAGCAAACAAAACACACAAAAAAAACCCCTAAAAAACCCCTTCTTACTTAAGAAAAAAAAAAAACAACACTTTGTGAGGTTTGGAGAGTCATCAGTCTCTGCTTTGATTTTATCTTTTAGTGCTGGCCTCCCTCCCTCTCTCTTCACAGCCTTGCTGTCGATGCTGTTCTGCGCCCTTCCCCCGGTGCTGCCCCTCGGCTGCAGGGCCGGAGCAGGGGAGAGCAGCCCCGGGCATGGGGACCCTGGGGGCTGCCTTGGGTTCCTTTTGCCCTCTCTCTCTCTCCATCTCTCTCTCTCTCTTTCCTTCTCTCTCTCTGCTCACTTACCGGCCCGATGCTGCCATCCTGGGCTCGGGACCCCGACAGTCTGGGAGCCCCCCGGCAGTTCCGCCACGGAGCCAGCCCGCTCCTGGCCGGCAAACCTGTGTCCTGTGCTGCCAGCACCGCCGCCGGGTCACCGCCATGGATCGGTCCCTGCCGCAGCCCCGAGACCCCGCCGCTCGCAGGGAGCGCTCAGACACCTCCCAACCTCGACAGCCCCAAACTTGGCGTCCCCAGGTGCTCCTGACATTCTTTTTCTTTCTCTAGGCAACTTATCCTCTTTTCTCTTCAAGGAGGGCCCGTTCTGCTAAACTCCTTCTGAACCTCAATTCGGCACTGAATAACCTCCTAACAACCATGTGCTAAGACACTTCCCTGCCTTTCATGCAAAAAAAACCCCATTCACACTTCTGCTCTCTTCTACTATAAAGATGCTATCACTTCACATTCCAACACCTCAGAGTTTCTTAACCACCTCCCCACTTCAACTTCTCTCTTTCTTCTCTCGTTACCTTTTTTTTTTTTTTCCCTGGTTCAACACACCTCAGAAGGCACGAGGTGAACCTAACTAATTTACTTCCAAAACTAAGCTTTCAACTTTCTTTTACTAGACAACTTAAATACATACTGGCTAGCTGTGGCTTACTGGGTCTAACATCTTCGATATGTAAGCTGCCAGATATTTTTTTACTCTTCCTCACTCCTGAATTAAAATTTTATGAGTGACTTCATTTTCTGTATTTATGTATGAGTGATAAAGGATTTTTTCAAAAAGGGTAAGCTTAACGCTGGAACTTAGACTAGTTTTAACTTAACTCTTTTAATTTAACAATATCTTCCTTGGTCCGTTTTATACCATCTCCTTCTGTCAATTTTTCATACACAAATTTTGCTACCTGTGTGAACCCCTTAATCTATAATCTATAATATTTCAATAATCTAGATAATCTCAATAAATTGCTACCTGTCCCTGGGACCAATAAGACATCTCCCATCTAAATTTTAGTTTCTTCCCTCAATTACTACATCTTTAATTACCAAAAATGTAAAACTTTATCTTTTTTTTTGCCTCTGTTACTTTCACTATATATTTGCTCACACACACTATAACTTTTTTGGAATATTTAACAGGCAGGTTCTCTCTGCCCCTGTGTCTATTACAAATTCCAATTCTTCGGGACCCACTTTTAAAGTTATCACAGTGTCTAGATGGTATTTGTCCCGCCCCAAAAATATTAGAGCCTATGACCTCCCTATTCCTCCTATGTGCCCATCTCTTTAAAGATTTTCAGATCTTCCGCTTACTTAGGACCATTTTCCCATTTCTCTTAAGTTTGCTTATCTATTTAGTTGGAGTTTCTTCTTTCCCCTCTAAAAGCTGTCCCTCAAAAAACTTTTGTTTTTGCATTTTGCCTTTGATATGCTGTCTCCTTTATTTTCTTGTTTATGTAATTACGATAATTATTCATGTGTTTACTCCCCTCCTTATTATTTTAACCCCACTCAGGAGGTACAGTTGGCATTTTGTCTTCTCTGGGGGTCCCCGCGGATTATCTTTTTCCTAAGCTTTTATTTCAGTTGCTCTGATTAATTGCTTTTCTTCCTGAGAAAAATATTATTTTCATTACAGACCGCATCTCTTCTCAAATATAAATGTTTGGACCTAAAAATTGGTCTAATTGTTCAGCTATGCCTATGGGATTCTCCAAATATCCCTTTTATTTATTTCTTAACATTTCAGACCTCGACGAAGTCAGAGGAGCATTTACAAACTCTGGTCCGTCCCCTCCTATGAGAACCTCTCTCAATGGAAACAGACCAGTCCCTTTATCCCATTCTTTTTGGATTTTTATCTTCTATACCTTTTCTCCCGTATTTTTAGGAAGAATCAGGAGAGGGTTTTCTTTTAACTGAACTTTTAGTGTTTCGATGAGGTGATTCCTTTAGAGAGTTCCCCTGAGCAGCCGGAGCTGTGGTTACCAAGGGAACGGAGCTCCGGGCAGGACGGGGCACTCGGCACGGCTCCGAGTCTGGGTGCTCCACAGGCGGGGTCTGCAGCCGGGATGGCCCGAGGGGATCGGCACGGCTCCGAGTCTGGGTGCTCCACAGGCGGGGTCTGCAGCCGGGATCGCCCGAGAGGATCGGCACGGCTCCGAGTCTGGGTGCTCCACAGGCCGGGTCTGCAGCCGGGATCGCCCGAGGGGCTGTTCCGGTGCGGGCCGAGCTGGAGCGTGGATCGCCCCCGCATGGCTGATGGCGGCTGATCCGGCAGAGACAGAACAGGCGACAGAGCCCGGCTGCAGCGGCGGGAGCCGAGCAGAGTCAGGGCAGCCGGGGATGGGACAGACGGGACGGACGGGGCCCCCTCGGTGCGGTCAGCGCGGGAACCGCGGCGCACACGGCGGGACAGAGCCCCAGCCCCGCACGGCCCGCGGAGCGGCCGCGGGACAGGCGGCCGGACTGGGACAGACGGACTGGGACAGACGGACCGGGACAGACGGACCGGGACAGACGGACCGGGACAGACGGACTGGGACAGACGGACTGGGACAGACGGACTCTGCCGGAGCTGGCACAGGGGCTGGGGGGGTGGTGCATCTGCGAACGAGCCGGGGAACAGACGGGAATGGATGCGGTAACACTTTGTTCCCAGCCTTACATTTTCACCGTTTCTTTCTTTTATTGCCTTTCAAAGAAATGTTATTTTCTTACAACCTCCCCCCTCCCCAGCATGTGGTACACTCATTTTCTTCTGGATTAAAGGGTTTTTACAAATAAATCATGAGCTTAACAAATCTAAACTTCTGCTTGGATACCTTGAAATGGTCGACGAGCTAACTCATGACCTTCTCATATTGTTTTTGTCATCACCTTTTTATTTATCCTTTGGCAAATTATGCATCTTTCAGTTCCTTGTTCTTCTACTCCAAAAATTTTCAATGCACCCATAGTTCCTTTAAAAAAACGATCGCACAAAGCCTGAGAATGTCACTGAGCTTTTTTGATACATGTCCTCTGCTATTCTCTAGTAAGCGTTTTATTATCTAATTGTCTTCCATCGAGATGTTTCTATTTCCCCGATTTATCTTGTTTGCTACTGATCTTGTTTTAATTCCCCTTTTTTGCTTCTCTAAACTTTGGAATTTCTAATTTTTCCTCATTTGCGTTAATATTAACTCTTTCAGCTCCATTTTCTGCTGCATCTTTAGCTTCCTGATCTGCCAAATTATTTCCCCTTATTTCTGGGATCTTTACCTTTTGGTGTCCCTTAGTAGGTACTATAGCTCTCTTAGGTAATTTTAATGCTTTTAAAACTTCTAAAATTAGTTTCTCATTTACTAATCTTTGTTTTTCACTTTTTACTGATAACTTAAATACCACTTTTCTTTCAACTACTTACACCCAAAAAAACCTTTTTCTCACACTGCTTTTCAATACAATATACCTCCCTCCAAGGAGATATGGTACTGCTTAAAATGCACAATCCACATTACCCATACTTTCATTCATCTACATTCTCTCACTTTTATTTCTCATTCACCCTTACACATTCCTACACAGCCTCAAGACACAAAGTGGATCTTTATTGCCAGAAAATCACAGGTCTCTGTGGCCCCCCCTTCACCTCGGGGTTGGCCTCTAGGTCCCAGTATCTCCGGGCCTCCTGGAAGGGCCCTGACTCGGGTCGCCTCCGGTGCCCGTTCACCTGTGGGGCTGCCTGCGTGTCTTTCACACTCTTTAACTACGGCCCCTCAGACGCCCAGGGAACGCTGGCTTGGTTCGCAGGTCACTCACTCCTCTTCGGCCCAGCAGCCCCCACCTACCCGGGAGCTACGGCCTGGTGTGCAGGGCACTCACTCCTCTTTCCACTGCCTCCCCCTTCCCACCTACCCGGGAAGCTGAGGCTGACTCTGTGTGTGTCTCACTCTCACACACCACAGAACAACAATAAGGTACCTTTTACTTTCACATCACCTATTACAAGTTTAGGTGTTACTGGCCAGTCCCGGTGCTATTGGATATCCCTCAACCCAGCTGTGTTATCCAACCCCTAATGCTCCTGGGCAATTTTTCCCTCAGTCCTGCCGTGTTGTCCAACCCCAGATGCTCTCGAGTAATTTTCACTCAGTCCTGCCGTGTTGTCCAACCCCAGATGCTCTTGGGCATTTTCTGTCCCTCAACCCAGCGGTGTGGTACAACTACAGATGCTCTTGGGCATTTAATTTGTTTGGCTGTGTTGTCCAACTCTGGATGTTCTTGGGCATTTTTTATCCCTCAATCTGGCTGTGTTGTTCAACCCCGGATGCTGTTGGGCAAAAATTTTTCCCTCAATCTAGCTGTGTTGTCCAACCCCGGATACTGTTAGGCAAAATTTTCATCCCTCAATCTAGCTGTGTTGTCCCACCCTGAGTGTTCTTGGGCATGTCCTCACTCCGACAGAATTCTGCTCAACCCTGCTCTTGGATGCTCTTGGAATAGAAATCCCTCAACCCAGCAGGTTTTAGGGGCCCATCCTGTCCCGTTTCCTAGTGGATTGGGCTAGGAAACCTTGCTCCCTACCTCTGAGGGGTCCAACCCCTCCCTGAGACCCAGTCCCAGTCACCCCGGGGGATTCTTTCACTCTCTTATCACTCGCTTCGGCTCTTTCCTGGCCGTTTTTCTCGCGAAAAGACGGAAACGCAGCCTGGGAGACTCCGCACTCCCTTGTCAGGTCTGGGACAACCAGCCCGCCTCTCATTCACACACATTCATCCCCCTGTACCTGCCCCCCGAGAAATACTTACCAATCCTTTTTCCTTCCCGGGTTCTTCGTGCGCACTGCTAGTCTTAGGGGGCCAATTACCGCGGTTGTAGGGAGCCTTTTTCCCTTCTCTTGGTTTTATTGCCTCCTTTTGTCCACCGATCCTAACCTGCGTCTGTCGGTCACTTCAGGGGAAACAGAGCGAGGCTGCCAAAGACGGCAGGGCGCGCCTTCCCCACTCTGACTCTCCTAAAGCACCGGCAGCGAGGTGTTAGTAACCATCCTCTGCTACCAAATTGTGAAAAACACCAATCACTTGCTTTTGAAATTGTTAAAAGTTTAATAGTAATAAAATGGTTATAAAAATAGTAATTCATAATAATTTGGACAATTTAAATCAGGACAATATGAGACAATAAAAGCAAAGAGTTACGGACGTCCGGGTACCTTTTTCTGGGCATCACAAGCCTGAAAAAGGACCCCCGTTAACAAAGGATTAACCCTTAAGAACAATAGCCAGTTGCATATTCATACACTTCATACATGATGAATAAATTCCATTCAAACACAGGATTCTGTCTGGTCAGTGTCAACTTCTGCCTTCTAATCCTAACAGCGCCTTCGAAGCGGGAAGAAGTTCGTTTCTTCTGATAAGAAGGCAATAAATTCCCTTTCTCTGAAAGATTTAGGTGGCTGCTATCTCACTGCAAGCCTTTCTGTTAAACAAAGCATCCTACATAGCACAGTTTCTATTTTAACAATTTTTATAACCTAAAACTATATTTAACACAGTACTTAAGAGAATTAATACAGCATTACTTCCTAACACCACACATATAATATTCATTTTAATATTTGCGAAAAGCCAATCATAAAATACATGCATTTTTCACACCCAGCAAGGCCCAGTTTGGATATGCAGCCCCCAGTTTGCCCAGTTTGCCTCTCCTTTGGCCCGGGCCGGCTTCCCCCCGCCCGCAGCGGCTGGGAGCAGCCGAGAGCCCCGCGCTGCCCATCCCGACCTGTCCCGGCTCCATCGCCGCTCCTGCCACGGCTGCGAGGGATGCGGGAGCGGGGGAGGAGGAGGAGGAGGAGGAGGGAGGGAGGAAGAGGCGGGGCAGCAGTAGGAAGCAGAGGCAGGAGAGGGGAGGATGAATCGCGGGGCTCCGGCGCTGCCTGAACTCGCAGCACCCCGGGAGCATCGCCCCCCCATCCTGCAGGTACCCGGGCACGGGGAGCTCGGCCCAAAGATCCCGGGGGTGCCTGGGTTTGGGGTTTTTTAGGGGAGGATGTTTGGAGCTGTTGGGCTCCAAAGCCGAGCCGCAGATGGCCCTCGGGGGGACATGGGGGGTCCCCGGGAGGTGTTTTTGGGGGGTCCCGGTGCGGGTGGCGGCAGAGCCCCGGCGGGGGGCGGGGGGATGCGGGTCCCCCCGCGGGGGGGGTTGGGCTTCCCGGCCGGGCCCTCCGAGCTCTGCCGGGGCCACGTGGGGACCGCGCGGGAGCGGCGGCACCGGCGGGGGGACACCGGCTCTGGGGAGCCCCGGGAGAGCCGCGGCTTCCCCGAGCGGGAGCCCGGAGAGAGGAGAGCCCCAGATGGGCAAAGCGGGGACCCCGAGAGGGGGGGACCCCTGGGATTGCCGGGAGCCGGCAATGGGGGGTGCTGGGGCTGGAGGGGCGGCACGGCCGGGAAAGGGGTTCGGGGGTGCCGGTGCCGGCAGTGGCTGCTCCCAGGATGAGCCCAGTCACGCCCAGTCATTCCCTATGATGATACAATTTGCTCCCAGCAAGGTCCCAGTTGCTCCCAGTTCCTGCCGCTTTCATCCTGTGTGTTCCCAGTTCTTCCAGTTACCCCAGTCACTCCCAGTATGATCCGTCTCTCCCAGCTGGGCCCCAGTCACTCCCACTTGCCCCCAGCGTGTTCCCAGTTCCCCCAGCACATTCCCCGTCGCTCTCAGTCTGGTCCCAGTCACCACCCATATGGTCTCAGACACTCCCAGTACATCCCAGTTGCCCTGAACATTCTGGCAGTCATTGCCAGGCACTCCCACTTACCTCAGCGTGGTTCACTTGCCCCAGCTTTTTATCCCAGTTGCTCCCAGTTCCTCTAATTATGTCCCCAGTTGGCTCCCAGCATGGGCCTGGTAGCTCCCAGTAACCCCCAGTCAGGGTCCAATCACACCCAGTCTACTCCCAGTATGATTGTAGCCATTCCCAGTATGATCCCAGTCACTCCCAGTCTGATACCAGTGCCCCCAGTGTGATTCCAGTTCCTCCCTGTCAATGCCAGCAGGACCCCAGGAGCCTCCAGCATGATCCCAGTGTTTCCCTATCTCTCCCAGTTCGTCCCAGTCACTGCCACTTCCTCCCAGTTGCTTTCAGCACAATTCCAGTTGCTCACACCCACTCTAGTCAATCCCAGTGTGATTCCAGTCACTGTCACTGTGATCCCAGTCTAACCCAGCATGGACCCAGATGCTCTCACTCTGATCCCAGTATGACCCCAGTTGCTCTTAGCATAGTTCCAGTTGTTTCCATTTCCTCCCATTATGATTCCAGTTAATCTTAAATTATCCCAATCCTTCCCAGCAGCATCCCAGTCATGCCCAGTTGCCCCAAAGATGGCCTGAGTTGTCCCCAGCATGACCCCAGCTTTTCCCAGTATGGTTCCAGTCCCCCCAGTATGGTTATAGACACTCCCAGAATATCCCAGTTGTCCTAGTATGATTCTAGTTACCTGGGAAGGATCCCAGTCTTTCCCAGTAACTCCCAGTTGCCACCAGCCTGATTGCAGTTTCTATCTATTGCACAACATATGGTCCCAGTTGCCTTCTTAGTCCCCTCAACATGGTTCCAGTACCTTCCAGCCAATCCCAGTTGCTCCCAATATATCCCCATTTTCCTCCCAACACAGGCCCAGTAGCTCCCAGTAAGCCCCAGTCAGGGTCCATTCACATCCAGTATAATCCCAGTATCAGTCTAGCCACACCCACTATGATCCCAGTCACTCCCAGTCTGATCCCAATTGCTCCCAGTCACTCCCAGTCTGATGCCAGTGCCCCCAGTGTGATCCCAGTTGCTCCCAGCATGGGCCCAGCTGTTCCCAGTGTGCTTCCATTACTCCCCTGTAGTTACAGACACTCCCAGTATGGTCCCAGTTGGACCCAGTTACCCCTGCTCTAGTCCCAGTCATTCCCCATATGATCCTAGTCCCTCCCAGCATGGTCCCACTGACTCCCAGTTGCCCCCAGTGTGGTCCCAGTTCTCCCCAGCATGGTCCCAGTTGTTCCCAGTGTGGTTCCAGTCCCCCCAGTATGGTTCCAGACACTCCCAGTATATCCCAGTTGCCCCCAGCATGTCTGCAGTCATTTCCAGGCATTGCCAGTGACCCCAGTAAGGTGTCAGTTCTCCCAGTATGATCCCCCAGTCATGCCCAGAATATCCCAGTTGCCTCCAGCATGCATCCAGTCCTTCCCAGTTCCTTCAGTTTGCTTGCAGCATCATCCCACTTTCTGTCACTTGCTCCCAGTAGCCCAAAGTGTGATCCCAGTCGCTCCCTTTCATCCCCACTATGATCCCAGTAAGCTCCAGTCTGATCCCAGTCCCATGCCAGCCCTCCCAGTGTGGTCTCAATATAATCCCAGTTGCTTCCAATCTCTCCCAGTATGGTCCCAGCTGCCTCCAGCATGGTTCCAGTTGCTTCCTAGATCAGCCCAGTCACTCCCAGTATGATGCCATTTGCTGCCAGCGTGCTCCCAGTTGCTCCCAGTCAGGCCCAGTATGGGGGATGATGTGCAGGGTGTGTTCCCAGTCACTCTCAGGTACTCCCAGTATTAGTCCAGTCCCTCCCAGTATGATCCAAATCTGAGCCCAGTGTGCTCCCAGTCCCTGCCAGTATGAACCAGTTGTGCTCCACATGGTTCCAGTTACTCTCTTTCCCCCTCACTTTTGTTCCAGTCCCTCCCAGTATGTCCCAGTGTAGCCCAGTTCCCTCCAGCATGTTCCCAGTCATTCCCAGTTCCTTCCAGTATGATCCCATTTGCTACCAAGCACTCCCAGTCAGCCTCAGTGTAGTGGCACTCAGTGCCAGTATGATCTCATCACCCCCAGCATGCTCCCAGTCATTCCCAGTTGATTCCAGTTGCTCACAGCTGCTCCCAGTCACCCTCAACATAATCCCAGTCTTTCCCATTACAATCCCAGTCCAGCCCAGTCCCTGGCAGTGCTGCCACTGCTGGGATCCCCCAGCCTTGTGTGCGTTCCCCCCTGGTGGATGTGCCAAGAGGACCAAAGCGGGGGGGACCAGGGACGGGGAACTCCTGGGAGGCTTTTTCAGGGCTGAATCTTGGTGTTTGGGAGGTTTTTATGGACCCCAGGTGGCCAGTGACTTGTAGAGATGGACTTGGGCAGAGGGACCTTCAAACTCAGTGTGTGTTGGGGAAGATGAAACAGGCTTTCCTGTTCCATCAATATCATAAATATGATTGTCTGGCAAAAGATTTCGAGAATACAAAAACTATAAGCAAGATTGAAATGAAAGCAAGCTTTGAGATACCTTAGTTACTGAACAAATGGAAAACAGTGGTGTGGCCCGACTGAACGTAATCCCCTTTTGATGAAACAATTCCCTCTGCTTGCAGAAAGGTCCAAGGGTCAGAGCAGACCCTAGTAGCTCACCAGAAGGGGTCCAAAGAGGAGTTTTTAGGGTTTAAAATGTAACACAGTATGGTGATGTAATGATTCTTACAGATTTTATGTAAATGCTATAGGATTTGTATCTTGTACTAGACTGGTTAGTGAGAAATAGAATATTCAACACAGAAAGAAGATTTATTGTATTTTATGGGAACCTTACTCTCTTATGCTCTTCCCCTCTTACTCTCTTATCCTCTCATCCTCTCTACCCCTCTCTTCTCTCGGGCCTGCTCCGAGCTGTGGCTGGCAGCTCCCAGCAGGGCCCTGCACCCAGGCCCTTTGCAATAAACCGCAAGTTCCATGACCTGGCTGCAGAGATCTCTCGTCTTCATCTGTCCCGACCGTCCTACCCCCTGATGCTCCTACAAACGTGCTCATCCCTTGTTTTCCCCAAACCAGGATTTCCCATTGCCAACCCCTGGAAGGCTGTGAGGAAGATGCCCCGGGACACTGAGGCAGGTGAGGAGGAAGTCAGTGCCCCTTTCCCCTCTGTGCTGCTCCATCTCCCAGCCCAGCACGGCCCGGCTGCAGCACAGCCCTGGGGGGATCTCCTTGGCCTTGCCTGTGGCACGGAGGCAAATCCCATCCTGTCCTTGTCCTTCCTCTCCCAGAGCAGAAGCTGAGCATGGAGAGCAGGGAGGACAAATGCCCGCGGCAGAACCTGGTGGAAGAGGCCGTTTGGAGCGGCTCCACGGCGCAGGAAGCCACCGGGGAGGAAAAGGCTCGGAGATGCCGCACGAGGAGGGGCTGCAAACGCAGCTGGCGGGGATGTGAGGGGGAAAGAGCCAGCCTGGGCTGGGAAGGCGGCCGGAGATGGAGCCAGAGCTCGGAGCTGGTGCTCCATGAGCAGGGTCATGATGGGGAGAAGCCCCACACGTGCGTGGAATGTGGGATGAGCTTCAGCCGGAGCTCCACCC
Organism: Setophaga petechia; assembly: GCA_024362935.1. Classification (NCBI taxonomy): domain Eukaryota; kingdom Metazoa; phylum Chordata; class Aves; order Passeriformes; family Parulidae; genus Setophaga; species Setophaga petechia. The sequence continues at coordinate 1,587,311 of JANCRA010000099.1, forward strand.
TGATTGTGCACCAGAGGACCCACACTGGGGAGAGGCCCTACGAGTGTGGGGAATGCGGGAAGAGCTTCAGCCAGAGCTCCAGCCTGAACAAGCATAAGATGATCCACACTGGGGAGAAGCCCTATAAGTGTGGGGAGTGTGGGAAGAGCTTCATTGACAGCTCCGGCCTGATCAAGCACAAGAGGACTCACACTGGGGAACGGCCCTACGAGTGTGATCAATGCAGGAAGAGGTTTCCGACCAGCTCTGATCTCCTCAAGCACCAGCGCACGCACACAGAGGAGAGGCCCTTCCGCTGCCCCGACTGCGGGCAGGGCTTCAGGCAGAGCTCCCATCTTATCGTGCACCGACGCATCCACACTGGGGAGAGGCCCTACGAGTGTGATAAATGCAGGAAGAGGTTTCTGAGCAGCTCCCGTCTCCTGGAGCACTATTGGATTCACAGAGAGGAGAGGCCCTTCCAGTGCTCTGACTGCGGGAAGGGATTCAAGCACAGCTCCACCCTCGTCACCCACGGGCGCATCCACACTGGGGAAAGGCCCTACGAGTGTCCCCAGTGTGGGAAGAGCTTCTCCAGGAGCTCTACCTTGACTCAACACCAACGGAGGCACCGGTAAGGGAAGCCCTGCGAGTGCTCCGAGTGCAGGAAGAGCTTCATGCGCTGCTCCAGCTCCATCCCCCACTGGAGGAGGCACTTTGGGCACAGCCCTGGTCACTCCCATTCCCTGTGATCCATGTTGGGAACACACCTGGCTGCTTCTCCTTCTAGTTTCACCTTAATTTTATTTTCTTCTCCATCTCGTTGTACACCAAAAGCCAATATAGATACAACTGTCTCCTCAAAACCACTCAAATCCCACTGAAAAGAACTGAATTTTAACCCAAAAAGGCTCTATCCCACCTCAAATTGCTTGTTCCCTCCTCAAAAAAAATCAGTCCCTGGCCAAACTCACTCCATTCCACAGCCATCATGGTCATATGGGGCTGAGAGGCGATTGGGAGAAGTGGGATCCCAATTTGGTGCAGTGGGATGGGGATTGTGTGGGGCTGGGTGTGTGGGATGTATTTGATTGCAAATAAAACTTTCAAAGTTAGTGGTTTCTGTCTTGTTCATTTTCAGTCAGTTCTGTTTGCAGAGTGCCACCTTCTCAGCTGATTAAATTCCTATAAAAGTCCCATTTTTTAAATCATCTAGCCACTAACAATTCAAAAACCAATATCCAAATAAAACCACACACCCCCTATAAATCTTTTAAAAATAATTTTAATTTATTTAACTTTGTACATTTTCACAGGACAGTGAACCTGTTTTTCACAGGCAGCTCCAAAGAAACTGGAAAATGTGGGGGTTCCCAGGAGGGGGCCCCGCTGATCCAGGGCATCGAGGCGCTGCCTGCAATCGTCCATCACCGCCCATAAGGAGCCTCCAGGGCTTTGCCCTCCATGAGCTGCAGCAGACGTGCTGGGAAAGGTGACAGGAGCCCATGGAATGGTCCTTGTTGCAGGCAGATTAGCCACTTGTAGCTCTTCAAAACTCCCTCCCATGAAAAACAAAAAAACTTAAACCGTTCCTAAATGTGAAAAACTTATTCACTGTCCTGTGAGAATGTAAAGAGTTTAATAAAGGACAATGGGAGACCAGGACCATGGAGAAAAGGTTATCACGGTCGGGTGCATCTTGGCACTCAGCCAGGAGCACCCTGTTACCTTCGGTGATCCCCCTGAAATACCTTTCCCCTCACATCAGCCTGTTGCATATTCATAGACCCTCATGCATATCCATAAACTACTTTACATATCCCAGGAACGATTTCACATGGTCCCTCCCTGGGTCTGCCTTTTCAGAGCATGTGTGTTTCTTGGCTGTGGTTTTGGCTCCTTGTCTTTATCACCTCCAGTTTTTGGGCCTTGCTCCACTCTGCCTTCAGATGGGGAATGCTGATAGTTGGCAGATCTGTCCAGGTGTCCTCATCCTGTGTGCATTGGATGTTATCCCATCCCAGCAGGCAGTTTAACACAAGCAGCTATTTCACTAAACCTAATTAACAAAAGAAGTAAAAGCTTTATCTTTACAACAAAGTTACTTTAATGTCACACATATAAAATCCATTTTAATATTTGCAAAAAGCCAATATTATCACATGTATCTACAGCATTGCCCATATCTTTCCTTACGAGTGCAGCAAGGAGTGCAAACTGCCAGCCCGGCACGGAGTTGCTGCCGTCTCCATCGTCCCGTGTCCCTCTCCTGTAAGAGCCTGAATGAGAGATGTGGGACTCCAGGCATCTCCTCAAAATGCAGTTTATTGTATGCAAGATGTTACAGCAGTCCAGGGTCGTGGGTGGCAGAGCCTCTGACTACAGCTGTCAGCTCCAGCTGCACACAAGCCTGGAGACCCTTTAGCTTTGGTTGCAGTGCATTGTATACTCTTCTTTGCTGAGCATCTTAACGCAGAAGAACCAATCTATACCTTTACTTTTACCTGTAGCCTATCATAACTCCTATAATTATCATATTGATGTTACCATTCTCCAATCACTAAAAGTTAGTATGTTACAGTTTAACCCTGAAGTTGGTTTTCAGCTTTCTTGCAGTGGACAATTCTGAGACCTTTTTCTACCTGCAACATGGTCAGTCTCATTTGCTTGTGGAATCTTTTTGCTTGGTAAAAATATCTTCCGTCTTGTGAGTAACATACCCTTTACCTTCTTAGTTATCCAGTAAGACTGGCTCAGCAGTTCTTTTCTTCTATATCAAAACTTGCTTTCATTTCTGTTCTTTCTTCAGATTCTACATTCAAAAATCTTTCTGCCAAGCACACATATCTGTTAAAGTTTCTTGTCGAATTTTCATCCTTCCCAACACTGTGCCACCCTGTCCCCCTTTTCCTGAGGGCAGAACAAGGGACAGAATCCATGCAGAGGTGACAGGGGAGCGCTGCCGTCCTCTCTCCATCCTGTGTCCTCCTTCCCCTCCCAGTCTTTCCATGCCCCCCCTTCCCTGTCTGTCACTGTTGAGTCAGAAATGACACAGATAAATGAGTGACACACTCCATGCATCTTCAGAAGGCCAATAATCATCTTCATTAGGAAAATAATTTTTTTATACTCGGTCCTGATATAGTTGGACCTGATTGGTTATTTTACATTTCACATGATTGGCTAATTAAGAAAACACCCCTTGGGGTAAACAACCCACGAGGAAAGCAATTGTCACCAACACCACCTGCGAGGTTGTTCAGAATTCCTCATCTCCAGCCCCCTGATGTTTCCCAGGCCGATCCATGGGAAATCTTACCTGGATTGTGGATCCACACCTACCCGGGAAGGTGACGGCCACGCCGTCCCGCGCCCTCCCTCTAGAAATGGCGCTTACCACGCTGTTTAAGGTTCCCCTTTTTCCTGCCTCAGTCCTTCTTTTCCTGTCCCCAGCCTCCCCTTCCCCCCTGCTGATGGAACCCAGGGCACAGGGAATGTCTCCCTGCCTGTCCTGAGAAGTCCTGATCCCAAGGAGAACACTGCTTTTAACCTTGTCCATGGAGAAGGCTTCCAAGACTTTGGGATGAACTGGAATCTATCAGTGTGTGAAATAGATAGTAGTGTAGTTTATCACAGGGTGAAAAACTGAGAGCTTTGGGATTTTAGTATGAGGGTGGATAGAAGACAGGATGGAGGATTTTGGGCATTGTCTGATGTGCTTGTTCTTCATCTCCTCCATTTTCTGCTGTGTTGGGAGAACAGGGTGATTGGTTGGAAAGAGCTGCAATGCAGATGCTGAGTGGCAGACAAAGAATTAGTTACTGGTAGAAAGGTAGAAATAAAATGCATTCTAAGAGTTAATTGGACAAAATCATTTTAAAAGACCTTGAACCTGTGTGTCTTGTGACTTTTGGTGCCTTCTCTTCGTACACTGAGTCTGGTGTGCAGCCAGCGTGCTGAACTGTTGATAAGAGAAAAATAAACAACAGCCTGAAGACCAAAAAGCCAAAAGTCCCGTTTGTTTCTCAGTCCTGGCACAGAACTTTTGAGGGGTGTCCCCATCAGGGGATCCTCGGGGGGGTTTCACACCTCCCTCCTTCCCCCCTTCCTGCCCTGCTGCTCAGCCCCGCTCCCAGCCCTGCACCCGGGGCCCTCGCTGCTTCACAAAAGGACCCAAAATTACCCCAAATCCACCCAAAATTACCTCAGAACCCATCCTGAGGGGCTCTGGGGAAAATTTGAGTGGGGTTTTGAGGGAATTTGGGGGGATTTTGGCTGGGTTTGAATCCTTCACCTGCTTGGGCATCCACAAGATACCAAAATCACTCAAAATTTCTTCCAAATTTACCCCAAGTCCACCCAAAATCTGTCCCCAGGGGGTTGGAAAAAATTTGGGGGCTTTTGAAGAGATTTGGGGCGGGATTTTGGCTGGGTTTGAATCCTACCCCAAATTTGGTGTCCAGGAGGTACCAAAACCCCCACAAATCCACCCAAAATTGCCTGAAATTAACAAAAACGTAATCCTGAGGGGCTGGGGGTAAGTTTGGGGCGTTTTGAGGAAATTTGGGAGTTCTGGGGGGAATTTTAGGTGGGTTTTTGGCAGTCATCATCATCCAAAACACAACACCCCATGCCAAAGCCGAGACCAAACCCTAAGGACTGTGCCCCTCGTGGAGAGGAGACCAAAGAACTGCACCCCTTCTGGGGAGGAGATCAAAAGCCAGAGGAGACTGAGCTTTCCCCTTGCATCAGCCTGTTGCATATTCATAGACCCTCATGCATATCCATAAACTACTTTACATATCCCAGGAACGATTTTACATGGCCCCTCCCTGGGTCTGCCTTTTCAGAGCATGTGTGTTTCTTGGCTGTGGTTTTGGCTCCTTGTCTTTATCACCTCCAGTTTTTGGGCCTTGGTCTACTCTGCCTTCAGACGGGGAGTGCTGATAGTTGGCAGATCTGTCCAGATGTCCCCATCCTGTGTGCACTGGATGTTATCCCATCCAAGCAGGCAGTTTAACAGAAGCAGCTATTTCACTGAGCTTAATTAACAACAGAAATAAAGACTATATCTTTAGAACAAAGTTATTTCAACAACACACATATAAAATCCATTTTAATATTTGCAAAACCCCAATATATGATATGTATCTATAACAGGGTGAAGGAGCCCTGGCCCAGGCTCTGGCCCTGGGGGACACGGGGACACTGCCGGGGGGTCCCTGTCCCCCTGTGCCACCCCCAGGGCCCCGGCCTCCCATCCCCGTGTCAGGCACTGGGGTCGATCTTGTGGAACATCCTCTGGGGGAGGCTGCAGGGCCGGGGGCGGGGGGACCCGGGGGGACAGGGGACCCCGCTGTGCACGAGCAGGGTTGGATTGCTCTGGGGGGAGCTGTGTGGGGGGCTGGGGCAGAGTGACCTCCCCAGTGACCTCACACAGCCCCTGTGATGTCACATTGCCCCCAGTGACCTCACACAGCCCCTGTGATGTCACACAGCCCCTGTGATGTCAAACAGCCCCTGGGATGTCATATAACATCCTCTGATGTCACCAGCCTTCCTGTAATCCTACCACCTCCTGTGATGTCACAGAACCCTCTATGATATCACACACCACCCTTGTGATGTCACAGAGCCAACTCTGGGATGTCACCCTAGAGTGTCATGCAGCTGCTCTGTAATGTCACAGAAGACTCTGTGATGTCAAAAAGTCACCATGTGATGTCACTGTTCTGTGATTTCACAGCCTGCTCTATGATGTTACACAGCCAGCTAGTGATGTCACAACCCACTCTCTGATGTCACAAAACCATGTCTGTTATGTCATACTCCTACTCTGTAATATCACAGCACACACTTTGACCTTACAGCCTGCTTTATGATGTCATACAGCCATGCCATGATGCCACAGCCTGCTCTGTCATGTCACAGAATCCCCTCTATGATGCCATTGCTGCTAAATGACCTTCCACAACAAACTCTGTGATGTCACAGCCCAAACTGTGACCTCACACAGCCCACTCTGTGATGTCACACAGTCCCTTGCTGACATCCCAGCTGCTCTGGGCCTCTATGACACAGCGGCAGAGGTGCTGCTGTGACACAGTCCCCTCTGGGACATGCCACAGCCCCTGCCAGTGCTGAGCCTCTGTGAGCTCTGTCTGTGCCCTGCTGGTGTCCCTGAGGGGCCCTGGCAGTGCCCCAGCCCTGCTGGGCTGTGCACAGGAGCTGCTCCTGGCCAGAGCTGTCTCTCTGCAGCGCTGCCCTTGCCAGGAGCTGCCTCTGGGCCAGGAGCCCGGCCCAGCTCAGCAGCACAGACACAGCACAAGGACTGTAATGACCCTCTGGGGCTTTGGTGCTCTTTGAATCAGACTCAGTCCCTCAGAGAGGGCTCAAAGAACTTCTCAAGAACTCAAAGTCAGATTGAACCATAGAAGTTCTCTTGGAGAGTTAATGGGTCCCGATGAAGGTCAGGACTGAGAAAGTGTCCCCAGGTTCCAGGTAGAGCAGAACACTGGAAGCAGTGCTGACAGGTGGAGACAAGCAAGGGAAAGGTGTCTCTGGTGCTGAGCAAACCTGCACCTCTGTCCCTGCAGGCTGTCGGCATCCCCCGGCTGCCCCACCTGGCTGGGCCCTTCCTTTGATGACAGCTCTGTCTCCTGCCTGCCTCTGCCTGCCCACACAGAGCCTTGGCCTTGATACCAAAAGGGTTAATTCAATTTTTGTTGTGCCTGTGAACTTTTAGCATGGGAACAAGGCATTCAGGGGCTGCCTTCCCAGCAGGAATAGTTGGAAGAGAAGAAGACATCTGGCTCAAGGGTGAAGTGATAGAAAAAAGAAGGACTGAATCTGGGAACTTGGGGTAGGGTTTATGGTAATGGGTAAATTGTAATACACATTTAGCAGTGCTGGTAGAATTACATGTCCACATAAGGTTAGGGGTTACCCTTCACTAGACCTCAGGCCTGAATAAATGATACCCTCTTTAACAGCAAAGTAGTGTTAATGAGTCTTATTCTGATATTTGGGAGATTTGGCGACAGTGGGGCCTCACAGAACCAAGGAATCAGCTGTGACACTGAGCAAACTCATGGAACAAAGAGTCCATTGTGCACAGCAGAATCCCATGGAACCAAAATCCATTTTGCCACATTGGGACCACATTGAAACAATGGTCCATTGTGATACTGCGGATCCCAGGAGACCATTGTGACCCTGAGAAACCTCTTGGAACCAAGGGGCCATTGTGACACAGCAAGGCCTGGTGGAACCATGGGTCCATTGTGACACTGCAGAACCTCACAGAACCAAGGTGACCATGTTCTACTGTGGAACCTCATGGAACAAAGGGACCATGGTGACACTGCAGAACCAAGGGGACTGCTGTTAGCAGTTTGAAACCTCATGGAACCAGAAGTCCATTGTGACACACCAAGGCCTCGTGGAACCAAGGGTCCATTGTTAAACTGTCTGGCCTCATGGAGCCATGAGCCATTGTGACACAGCGTGGCCACGTGGAGCCAAGGGGCCACTGTGACACTGTGGATCCAAGGAGACCATTGTGACTGAGGAACCTCATGGAACCAAGAGTCCATTGTCACACTGTGGGGCCTAGGGGAACCACAGTGATGACAGTGACTTTGTGGACCCACATGGAAAAATGGAGACTGTTCTGACACGTTGGGACCCAATATAGCAATGCAGGGTGTCATGGAATTAAGAGGACTACAGTGATCCCTGTGGGTCTCCATGGGATGAAGGGTCCAGTGGAACCAAGTATACCATTGTGACTCTCAGGGGCATCATGGAACCAAAGGGCCATTGTGACACTGCAGGGCCTCATGGAAACATGGAGGCCATTTTTACACTTTGAGGCCTTGTGAAACCAACGGGCCATTGTGGCACTTCAGGGCCTTGTGGAGCCAAGGGGACCACAGTGACACTGTGGGCCTCCATGAAACCAATGGTCTGATGTGACACTGCAAGGCCTTATGGAATCATAGAGACCATTGTGACACCAAAGGCCTCACTGAACCAAGGGGGCATTGTGGCACTACAAGGTCTCATGGAAGCAAGGAACCATTGTGACACTATGGAGCATTGGCAGGCCAAGGGGCAGTTGTCACACTGTGTGGCACCATGGAACAAAGGAGTCCATTGTGACACTGCAGGGCCCTGTGGAACTAAGGATTCATGGAACAGTGCTGGAACACATGGAACCAAGGGGTCCTTTGTCACATTGCGGGGCCTCATAAAGGATGTGGCATCCTGGAGGCCATTATGAGACTTTGAGGCCTTGTTGAATCAATGGGCTCTGCAGGGCCTCATGGAACCTTCTGACACTGTGAGTCCCTGTAGACCCAAGGGTCCAGTGTGACAGCAAGGAGACTGTTGTTGGCTGTTGTTGGCAGTACAGTAGCTCATGGAATCAAAAGTCCACTGTGAAATTGTGCGGCCTCATGGAACCATGGAGACCATTATGACACTTAAGTACCCACTGGAACCCAGGGGCCTTTGTGACACCACAGGGTCTCATATAACCAAGGTAACCACTGTGACACTGCAAGGCCTCATGGAACCAATGGGCCATTGTGGCATTGCAGAGTCCCATGGAAACAAGGAAACCATTTTGTCACTGCAAGGACTCATGGAAGCAAGGGGCCATTGTGACACTGTGGAGCCAAGGAGACTATTTTTATATCACTGGGCCTCATGGAAACAAAGATCTGTTGTGATTCTACAGGGCCTCATGGAACCAAGGGGAAATTGTGATGCTGCAGGACCCCAAGGATCCAAGAACATGGAACAGGTCTGGCTGGGCCTCCTGGGGGCTGCCTGACTGGTCCAGCTGATCTTGGCTTGTTGAGGGTCACTTCTCATCAGACCCTGAAACCCTGGAGTTCTGTGCTTTCCTTCCTGTGGGAATGAACTGTCTTTCTTCCTCCAGGGGTTCATAGCCAAAATTGGGATTTCTCCTCCAAATTTGATTATATCCAAGGATTTTTCCCATATGAAACCTACCAGGACAGACAACTCTACCTGGCCTTGGCCTCTTGGGGGCCAACTCTCATCTGCCTTCAAAAAAGTGGGGGCCTGTGCTTTTCTTCCCATGCAAAAAAACATCTTTCAAGTCCAGGCATCCATGGCCAAAATTGAGAATCCGCCTCCAAAATTCCTTATACCCAAGGATAGCTCCCAGACAAAGGCTGCCAGGACTGTCTAGGTTCCCTTGGTTTCCTGAGGGCCAGCGCTCATCTGCCTTTGAAACACTGGGGCTCTGTATTTTCCTTCCTATGGAAAAGAACTGTCTTTCTCATCCAGATGCCCATAGACAAAAGTGGGGTTTGGCCTCCCAAATTCTGTCTATCCAAGGATTCATGCCTGACAACAGATCTGGCTGGCCTTGGCCTCCTTGGGGTTGCCTCTAATGAGCCCTTGAAACACTGGGATCCACCCTTTCCCTCCTATGGAGAACTGTCATTCTAGCCCAGGAAAGGCTGAAATGGAATTCCACCCCTAAAACTCCCCAAATATCCAAGGGTTGCTTTCAGACTAAAGTTGCAAGGACAGGCAATTTGAGGTGTCATGGAACCATGGGGCCATTGTGAAACTGTGAGACCCCATGGAGCCAAAGGTCCATTGTGACATGGCAAGGGCTCATGGAACCATGGAGAGACAATTAAGACACTTCACAGCGTCATGGAACCAAGGGGCCATTGTGATACTGAAGGAGACCATGGAACCAAAGAGACCAATGTGACACTAAGGGGACTCATGGAATCATGGACACCATTGTGACACTATGAGGCCCCATGGAACCAGTGAGATCATTGTGACCCTGGGGGTCCCCACAGAACCAAGAGGACCATTGTGATACTGTGGGGCCTCGTGAAACCAAGAGGCCTTTGTGACACTGCGGGGCTGCAGGGAGCCTAGGGTCCATTGGGACATTGTGAGGCCTCGTGTCATCAGTGTTCCATTGTGACACTGTGGAGCCAAAAGAGACCATTGTGACACTGCAAACCCCCAGGGTCCAAAGGTCCATTGTGGCATTGCAGGGCTCATGGAACAGAGGATCACATGACATTGTGGGGTCTGTGGGACCATGGAGACCATTGTGACACTTTGGGCCCTTCTGGAACCTAGAGGCCACTGTGACACTGTGGAACCCCATGGAATTAAAGCACCAATAGGACACTGTGGGGCCTCTTGGATCCAAGGCACCATTGTGACACTGTGGGGCCTCACAAAACCAAAGGAACACAGAACAGATTTGGCTGGTTTGGCTACCCAGGGGCCACCTGACTGGTCCAGCTGACCTTGGCATGTGGAGTGTCTCTTCTCATCTGCTGCTGAAACACTGGGGCTCCATGCTTTCCTTCCCAAAGGAAAATAACTGTTCTTATCCTCATGGCATCCCTGGCCAGAATTGGGATTTCATCTCCAAATTTCCTTATATCCAGGGATTGTTCCAATAGGAATATTGCCAGGACAAAAGTGGTTGGCAATGGCTTCATGCAGTTCACCTCCCATCTATCCCTAAAACACTGGGGAAGGCTTTGTGCTTTCCTTCCCATGGGAAAGAACTGTCCTGCTTTTCCAGGTGCCCATGGATGAGACTGGGTTTCCACCTCCAAAATTCCCTACATCCAAAGACTACTCCCAGACAAAATCTGCCATTCCTGACAAGTCTGGCTGGCCTTGGCCCAGTGAGGTTCTCACCTGCCTTCCAAACGCTGGGGCTCTGTGCTATGGAAAAGAATTGTCCTGCTAGTCCAGGTGCCCATGGCCAGAATTGGCTTCCACCTCCAACAGTGCCTTAGTGCGACAGACTGGAGGAGATTGTTGGCTGGAAACATTTCCTGTGCGTGGGAGGAAGGGGCAGGTCCAGCCCTGCCGTGCCCTGGAACCCCAGCCCTGCCCTGCCCTGGAGCCCCAATCCCCCCAGAGCCTCTATCCCAGCCCAGCAGTGGCTGCCAGTCCCTGGCACAGCACAGGCAATGCTCCACAGCCACCTCTGCAGCCCCCAGCCCAGCTCCTGAGGGACCAAATGAGCCAAAGTCCCACCTGGGGAAAGGGCCCAGAGAGACCAAGGGGTATTTGAGGCTGACCACAAGGCAAGCACACATCTTGACCCTTCTCCTCTTGGAATTTCCATCTGTACAGTGCTGGAGTCCAGGAGTTGGTAAATGTGTGTGTGCTTCTCTGTATCTTTTTTGTCTTTTTCTCTTTCTGTCTTCTTCTTCTGTTTCTATGCTCCTGCAATTTTCATTAACATTAAATTGAACAGGCTTAGAGTTTGTGAAGTTGAATAGACCAAGTCAATGCTTTGAGAAGTGTTTTTTGTTGATTGAATATCTGTCATTGTTTGACATGAGAAGAATTGTAAAAAGTATTACTTTTTACAAAAACTTTTTCAGTAACTGACAACCTGTTAAACCACTAAGATACTGAACACACACCTCTGTTAAAGCACATATGTTAAAGATGAAAAAAACCCAGGAACCTCCTCTTTCTTTTCCAGTCAACAAAGAAGAAGCGGGCCCCAGCCCTGGCCCCATCTCAACCAAACCAAACCAAACCAAACCAAACCAAACCAAACCAAACCAAACCAAGCAGCCCTGCCCTGGGCTGAGCCCCTTCCCCCCTCTCCAGGCTGCCCCTCCCCATCGGCCCCATTCTGACCAAACCAAACCACCACAACTCCCAAAGAGGCAAACAAAAGAGGCTACAAAACCCCAACCAGAACAAAGCCAGCCACAGCTATTAAAATCTTACCATCTTACCATCTTACCCCTCCCTGCAACACAACTCAAACCAAAAACCCCTACAACGCACACAAAATAACCCTACAACTAAACACTTAAACACAAAAAAAGCAAAAAATGAACCATAAAACCAATCCTAACACAACACAAACACAACTTCCACCACAAGTTACCGGCAGGTCAGGTGTTAATCTTTCAATACTTCAATCCTCCCTCGAGTAAAAAAGAAATGCAAGCATATAAAAAAAATATTAAACCATAAAAATCATTAAAGAAGAAATTAAATCCCAAATAAAAAAGAAGAAAAAATACCTTAATCTTAAAACTAAAATCTTCTTATAAACAAAAAGGAAGAAACCCCTTTTTCTTTATAACACATAAAAATATTTTTAAAAAATCAAATTAATATCAAAAACCTCCATGCTAAAATATAAAAATGTTAAAATAACTGTAATTTCATCAAAACTTTTAACAGGAAAAATTAAAAATTAATCCAGTACCCCCAAAAGAAGATCTCTATTCCCTGAGATTAAAATAATTTTAAAAGTAAATAACAAAGCATTTTGCCTTTAAGGAATTAATTTGTAAAACAATACTCCATAAGTCGACATGGCCCATCAACAAGGTGTGAAAAAGCTTGTAGCAATAAAAACAACTTTATAATAACAAATTTCCCCAGAAAACTGTTGTCAATGACAAAATTTAAAACCACAAAAAAGCTATTTTTTCCTCTTGCAAAAAAATCTCCATAACCTTAAAAAGAAAAACTTCTCTCCCTAAGTAAACTAAAAAAAGACTATTCTAGAAATAGTCAATTAACTAGAAATTTTAAGTTGAGTTTCTTTACATTGTCAGTAAAAAGAAAAAGTTGTATAGCAAAAAAAAGTGTTCTAAGGAGTTTATTTTAATGCTTACTACAGTTTTTCTTTTATATACTATTAATAAAATTTACTTTACACCCTTTTAAAATTTTAAGCCTACTTTACATTTCTCCTAATCCTATCTCACAACAAAATAAATACATAAATAACTAACTGACACTAAAACCCACCACACTCATGAATCCATTAATTAAGAAATCGCAAGATTAGAAAAATCTTAAATTAACAAACCAAAATGACTACAATGTCATAATAAACCTTTTCCCAAAGTTTCTCTGATTATCTAAAGTTCTCAGTAAAGGCTGTTTTGTTGTTTTGAGCTCCTGAGAACCTATTTTTGGTATTTCTCCAGGGAGTCCCACTCAGGGTACGCAAACAATTGTAATTCCTTTTAAATGTCTCCTTGAGAGAGTTGTTTGGGTGATGGGGGTCAGGGCTTGTGTGTCCTGCTTGGCCCAGCCCAGGCAGGGCTTTCCCAGCCACATCCCACACTCCATTGCCCAGCTGGAGCCGCTGGTGCCTCTGAGTTGTGCTGCCCCAGCCCCAGGGACGCTCTCCTTGTCTGCCCATTCCCCCACGCTCTCTGGGCAGGGATGGCCTCAGTGGGGGCTGCTGACATCCTCAGCACCTTGGAGGCTGCTGCTGAATTTTCCTGCTGCAGAGGCTTGTTCAGCCTTCAGCTCTTGAGTGCAGGAATTCAGTGTCCCAGGGCTCATTAACATTCAGAACACCTTAACAAGTCAAGCCTCTGGGAATAATTTGACTTAATTTTCCAAATCGCTTGTTCAGCCTCCAGCTCTTCAGTGCAGGAATTCAGTGGCCCAGGGCTGATTAACTTTCAGAATACCTTAACAAACCAAGCCTCTGGGAATAATTTGATTTCAGTTTTCAAATAATTTGTGGTTAATTTGACTGATTTCAGTAGTGTGTTCAAATGGAATGTATTCTACTTACAAAGACAGTGAGAAAACATTTTAGGTCCTGTTTAGGTTTTATTCCTGTACATAAATTAATTTGTGTAGTCTCCATTTGACACTGAATCCAAGTACCTCCTCATGCAGTCTGAATAAATATGAAAATCAAGACCCTTCATGGCTGACAATCAATCAGACTCTGTCCCTACCCCCACCCCACCATTTCCCCCATCCCAGCCCTGGCACTCAGAGCAGCCTTGTGCAAATCTGAGCTCCCTCCAGCCCAGGCTGCACCTGCAGCTTTCAGCTCCTTGGCTCCAGCTCCCACCTGCTTTCCTTGGAGAAGGAGCTGCCCGAGACACAGAGGGATGTTCATTTCTTGTCAGCCAACAAAGCCAAGGGAAGGCACAGCTCCATCCAATGCAAAAGTCATTCTTCTCCTGGACTCTGCCCTGCCCCTGACCCCCACAGCCTGTCCTGTTTCCTTCATCCCTCATTTGCCAGGGACTTTCTGGGATAAGGAAGCTCTGCTCTAAGTATGGAGGGAGGTCCAAGTGCAGCCACTGGAGTTGGAACCACAACTCATCAGATTTGTATCCTTTGAGGGAGCAGGAACTGGTGAGACTAAGAGGCACAGACAGGTTTCTCTTCATGGCCAACATAAGAAATGTGAATATGATGAAATTTAAGAAACATCTAAATCCTTCCCTATTCTCGTTGTGACATCCCAGCAACATCTGACATGTCCACCATCCCCAAGAGATTGCCATGCAGGAAGGATTTAAGACAAAAACATAAGAGGTGATATAAAACTGAAAACTGCAAATAAAATGCTGACAAAGGTGGTATTGAAACTCCTGAAAGACTGAGCAACTCCCTGGAGCTCAAAGTATGAAGCCAGTCAAAGGAAACACATTGAAATGACCAGAGAAATCCGCAGGAGGAAATATGGGAGCAAGGGGAAGGCCATAGATCCAGCTGCTCTAAATGAAGAGATGTCCTTAGACATGTCCATTTAAACAGGAGAGATGGAAACACCTGAAGGAATAGAGTAATGAAATATTAGAATGAATATTGGTGGCAATGGTAGAGGAGAAGATCAGTATTTCTTCCCTTGCCATCAGTAGAAGAATCCAGTAGTTCCAGGAAATGCTTGCTCCTTGTTGGAATACAGTGCCATTTCTTAAAAGTACTCAGATGATAAAGTGACCCAGATAATAAAGATTCACTTGTATATTATAAAACTAACAGGTATTAACACCTGTGCCCCTTTCCAGGCAGACATCAGCTGTGTGCCCATGGACAGGCAGTGCCACTTGTGCCCTGAGGTGCCCAGCTGGGATTGGATCTCTCCGAGAGCACCTGAGGAAGAGCAGAACACCCTGCAAGCTGCAGGTCCCTGACAGCCCCTCAGGGCTCCTGTCCCATCAACATCTGCTCAGCTCCAGTGTGAAACAGGGCCCAGCATGGTGCCGAGATCATCAGAGAGCTGAGGTGTGTGCTGGAATTCAATGGCCAGCCTTGCTCATTCTGTGATTCTCTGGAAGCAGCCTTGGAACCATTGTGAGAGCCTGGGACAATGGAATCAAGGGACCATTGCTCCATTGCAAGGACTCTGGGAACTGAGGGAACAATTGTGACACTGTGGTGCCCCATGGAACCAAGGGTCCCTGGTGACACTGCAGGATCTTGTGTCACCAGGGCACCATTGTGACACTGCAACACCAAGGAATTCATTGTGGCACTCTGAGGCCTCATGGAACCAAGAGGCCACTGTGACCCTGCAGGGCCTTGTGGAAACTTGCAGAGCATTGTGACAGAGCAGGACCTGGTGTCACGATGGGGCCATTGTGACACTGCAGGGCCCCATGGAACCAAGGGGCCAGTGCTGCTCCTCAGGGACTCCTGGAATGAAGGAAACATGTTTGACACTGTGGTGGCGCTTCGGACCAAGAGGCCATTGTGACACTGTGGAACCAAAGAGAGCATCTCTGCAGAAAACACTGCTGGGACATCCTTTAGTTCATTTAAAGGCACCAAGAGTGCAGCCCTCATTGACACAGTCTGTGGCCACAGGGAAGGTGTAGAGAAACAAAATGAGAAAAGACACAAACAATGACATTTATTTGTGGACAATATTGAAAAAGTGAAACAAAAGAAAAAACTCCACAACCAAAGCACTGAGAAATATTCAATATTACTTTAATTTCAAGTGATTTGCAGAAATTGGCCAGCAGTTTAATGTTCCTGAAAGCACCGAGTCATCAGTCTCCACACTGCAGCCTTGAGCTCCTGGTTCCTCAGGCTGTAGATCAGGGGGTTCAGGGCTGGAGGCACCACTGAGTACAGAACTGACACGGCCAGATCCAGGGATGGGGAGGACTTGGAGGGGGGCTTCAGGTAGGCAAACACTGCAGTGCTGATGAACAGGGAGACCACAGCCAGGTGAGGGAGGCAGGTGGAAAAGGCTTTGTGCCGTCCCTGCTCAGAGGGGATCCTCAGCACAGCCCTGAAGATCTGCACATAGGAGAAAACAATGAACACAAAACAGCCAAAACATAAACTGTTGGAAAACACAAGAAGCCCAAGTTCCCTGAGGTGGGATTTAGAACAGGAGAGCTTGAGGATCTGTGGGATTTCACAGAAGAACTGGTCCAGGGCATTGCCATGGCACAGGGGCAGGGAAAATGTATTGGCTGTGTGCACGAGAGCATTGAGAAGGGCACTGGCCCAGGCAGCTGCTGCCATGTGGGCACAAGCTCTGCTGCCCAGGAGGGTCCCGTAGTGCAGGGGTTTGCAGATGGACACGTAGCGGTCGTAGCACATGATGGTCAGCAGGGAATACTCTGCTCCAGTAAAGAACAGAAAGAAAAAGAGCTGAGCAGCACATCCTGTGTAGGAGATGTTCCTGGTGTCCCAGAGGGAATTGTGCATGGCTTTGGGGACAGTGGTGCAGATGGAGCCCAGGTCAGCGAGGGCCAGGTTGAGCAGGAAGAAGAACATGGGCGTGTGCAGGTGGTGGCCGCAGGCTACGGCGCTGATGATGAGGCCGTTGCCCAGGAGGGCAGCCAGGGAGATGCCCAGCAAGAGGCAGAAGTGCAGGAGCTGCAGCTGCCGTGTGTCTGCCAATGCCAGCAGGAGGAAGTGCCTGATGGAGCTGCTGTTGGACATTTGCTGGGGCTGCACTTGGGGACCTGTTCATGGAGAAAGAGACAGTGAAGAGTTAGAGGAGATGCCTGTAACCAAAATCAGAGCCATTTCCCATACACCCTCCCCTGGAACACACACAGACACATGTTGGGAAGGATGAAAGTTTGACAAGGAAGTCTCACAGATAGGTGTGCTTAGCAGAAGGATTTTTGAATGTAGAATCTAAAGAAGGAGTAGAAATGGAAACAAGTTTTGATATTGAAGAAAAGAATTGCTGAGCCAGTCTTACTCGATAACCAAGAACGCAAAGGGTGGTTTAGTTAGAAGGGGTTTTTATGTCTTAGAGCAAAGAGTAAGCCGACCTCAAACAAGATGTTTTTACCAAGCAGAAAGATATCACTGGCAAACAAGACTGACAATGTTGCAAGTTGAAAAAAGGTCTCAGAATTTTCCACTTCAAGAAAACTGAAAAACAACTTCTAGATTAAACTGTAATGTACTCACTTTTAGTGATTGGAGAATAGTAACATGAATAAGGTAATTATAGTAGTTATGATAGGCTATAGATAATCGTTAAGGTATTGATTGGTTCTACTGTATTAAGAGGCTCAGCAAAGAAAAGATTGGAGACCCTTTAATATTGGTTACAATGCATTATATGCAACAATGTATATAATGCATTGTAACCAATATTAAAGGGTCTCCAGTCCTGCCTGCAGCTGGAGCTGACAGCTGTAGGCACAGGCTTTTTCACCCATGATCCTGGACTGCTGTAACATCTTGGATGGAATAAACTGCATTTTGGAGAGCTGCCTGGCGTCCTGCATCTCTCATTTCAGCTTTTATACACACCTTTTTTGTTCAAGAGTTATGGGTTTTCTTTATAAGTTCCCCCATATCTCTCCTCGTTTTCTTGGATATCAGAAACTCTCAGCATTTCTGCTGCCCTCAGGGAGAACAGAGAAAGTTCTGTGAGGCAAAGTGATGAGTGGAGAGTGAGGGGAGATGGTCTGTCATTCTGACCTGTTCAGCGTCTTTCTGGGCTTTAACCTTTCCCAGGCAGAGGGGGATCACCTTTCCTCTCAAAAACCCCCAGGTACTGCTGAGAGCAGATGGATCCATCACAGCCCAGCTGCACAGTTGTAGCCAAGGACTCTCTCTGCTCATTTCACCAGACCAGCAGCATTTTCAATGTCACAATACCTCTGCCTTTCCCCATCAATCCTATAACTCAGAGATGCTCTAGGACAGGTTTGCACCCTGCATTGAAGCTCCCAGCTTGGACTGAAATCTCAGGGACACTTCCAAGTGTCCTTATGATGGCATTGGACTGAGGGAGATGCAGCTCCTTCCCTGGCTGCACTGACAGCATTGCCCAGAGCCGGGCACTGGGGACAGCGTCACCCTGAGCCAGCTGTGCCCCCTGCCAGAGCCCCCAGGGCCGGGCAGCTGCTGCCAGCCCTGTGCTCTGCACAGGGAACTGGGCCCGGGGCTGCAGAGCTGCCCCACGGCTCTGCTGCAGCTCTGCCTGCACAGGAGGGGCTGCACGCCTTGGAGCCCCGGCCCTGAGGGCAGAGGCTTGGCTGGGGCACAGGAGGGAGGGGGCTTGTTCAGAGGGAGAGGCTGCACTGCAGGGGATCCTGTGGGCATCTCTAAACTCTCCCTGCCACAGCATTGCTGGGTTTTGTTTCCTCTCCTTGCCTGATCTAATATCTGCCTTCTCAGGATTTCCCTCCTGCAGGTGTTTCCCTGTGCCTGATCTCTCCCTGCCAGCACTCACAGACCCCAAATCTCTGTGCACTCTCCTTGGCCTGACAGAACCCTGCCTGTTTGCAGGGCACTGGCTGGGGGCAGGTTCTGTTTGCAGCTTGGAGAAAGGACAGCACAGACTGAGACTGATGGCTCCAGCAAAGATGATGCTGGTGCTGTCCATGGGCAGAGTGGCTGAAAGCACATTAGGGATCTCCTGTGAGCCTCCTGATCACTAAAGGTAACAGTTCAAATGTCTCAGGAACTTGTAAAAATTCATAATTAATAATTCATTATCAACCTTTAATATTTACCCCCCCTACCTGCCATTTTTCAATAGTAGGAAATGGAATGTAAAGTCTTAGGAAATTTCCTAATTTTTGTTGAAATCCTTGTCTTGGAAATATTCTGCGACTGACCAGAACCCCGTACCATGTCAGAGCCTCATGAGCATTTCACCTCCCCTTGCACGAGAAATACTTAGAGTTGTACTCACAGAGTCTGTAGGCATTGGGATGTTCCAGCTTCAGGAGATCACTGCAGGAGCTGCAGCTGCATTGTCCTGCAGCCAGAGGTTCCTGTGCCAAGGGCTGGCAGTGATTGTGCCCCAGGCACTTCTCAGCACCTTCCCAGCCCTGACTGATTGAAGCTCTCTGTGCCTCTGTGCTGTGCCCAGGCTGGCTGCAGGCAGTGCCCCAGCCCTGCTGGGCTGCCAGAAGAGCTGCTCAGCAAGAGAAATGTGCTTTTGAAGCTCTTCTTGCTTACCAGGAGCTGCCTCTGTGCCAGGAGCCCAGCCCAGCTCAGCAGCACAGACACAGCACAAGGACTTGAATGAGCCTCTGGGGCTTTGTGCTCAGGCCCTGAACATCAGTCCCTGAGAGGGGCCTCAAGAAACCTCTCCAGAACTCCAACTCAGAATCCAACTCCAAAGTTTCTTGGACTTTTAATGGGTCCCACTGAGGGACACAACTGAGAAAGTGTCCCCAGGCCCCAGGCAGAGCAGAGAACTGCAGGCAGTGATGACAGGTGGGGACAAAGAGAAGCCAAGTCTTGGTGCCCTGGGCCACAGCAGGGTCTGTGCCACCAAGGGCTGTGAGGAGGAGACACCTTGTCCTGAGGCCCTGGGGCCTCCTGGCACAGCCCCAGCCAGGCTGGGCACTGTCAGCCCCTTGTCCTGCCCTCAGCATCCCCCCCCAGCCCACATCCCAGTGGCCTCAAGGATCTGCTGGAAGGAGTCCCTGGGGAGCCTTGCTCAGCAATGGCCCTGGGGGCTCCTGAATGCTCCCTGCAGGGACTGCAGGTTTTTCAAAGGACTTTGGCTTTGGCTTTTGCCTTGGAGTCTCTGAGAGGTTTGTGGAATCATGGTCTCCAATTATCTGCTGTAATTAGTCCCTGGAGAGGCTTTGTCAGTAACAACACTCAGTGGGCTCATTAATGCTTCAAGGTACTTCAGTTATTTTCAGGTACTTGGTGTTTCCCTTTTGATACAGACTCTGTGAGAGGTTTGTGCAATCATGGCCCCAATTATCTTCTTTAATGAGTCCCTTGAGAGCTTTGTACTGAAAGTCAGTGGAGCTCATTAATGCCTTGAGATACTCAAGGTTTTTAAGGTACTTTATGGATTTAAGAATACTTTTAGGTACTTTTAAGGATTTTCCTTCCCACACTGAGTCTCTGAGTGGTTTTTGTTCCATCCTGGCCTCCCATTCTCTCCTCCAAGGAGTCCATGAGGAGCCTGTGTTTGGTATCTTCCCCCTTTCTGTTTTACAACAAAGATGGAACTGAAAGAATTTTGTAAGACTTTCTAAAAGCATCCAAACAACCATGGGAAAATTAACAATACAATAACCGCTAAGAGAATTACTAGTCCTGTTTTAGTTGACATCATCCAACCCTTTAGTCCCTTGGATTGGAAGAGTTTATTGAACCAGTCTTTGTTTTCCACTTGAAGTTTCTTGAATCCTTCCTTCAGTACCTGAATGCTCTTGTGGATTGACTCGCTGTGGCTGGAGAGGTTGATGCAACACATGCCCTCAGAGTCTACACAGCCATGCCCATGTGCCCAGAGTAAAAACTCTATGGCTGTTCTGCAAGGTGGCATGTCTGATGGTCTCTATGTCTGAGAGCAGGCCACCCAATGTGAGGGAGGTAGCATTGGTTTGCTTACTTAACAGGCACCCAAGATGGTCTAATTGTCCTAAAGCTTCAGCTGCAGCCACCCAAGGTAGTCCAAACTGGGGGCGCTACCGTCTGATACCTGGAATAAAGCTTTCAAAGCCATCTCTTTGATATCATCCAATACTTCTCTGGGGATATCTGCTGCTTGATCATCTGGCAGGTTGTGTTGTCCTTCTCCAGCTAGATGGTTGATTGTCAGTTCCGCCCTTGCCTCATTATTAGCATAGTCTGCTATTAATTGATTTAGTAAACACTTCCATCCCCCTTCCCACAGGGTGTATTCTGTAGGTAATAACAACATGGTCATAATATATTTTAAATCATAAGTGGTTAAGACATGTGCTGTAAACATGGCCCTCATTAGGCCATTAAAACAAATTAAGTCCTTCCTCTGGTCTTCATCTGCCCTACACAGATCCTTGATTTCCCCGTAAATCAATGGCTGATGCCTGGGATTCTGCCCCCTCCTTTCATAACATACGAGGTCAGTGACGAGTTTTTAGACTATTTGCCAGTCTCCTTCCTTAACTGCTTCTTTCCAGATCTTTTCCCAGTGATCTGGGATTGAGGGGTGAGGTGGGTCTGTGGAATCCAAACTGTCTTCTGGGGAGGAAGAATATCTTGGAGCAGAAACATTTGGATTAGAAATAGTGTGACACTTGGGCTTAGTATCTTTGATCATGGGATTATATTGTTGCCGGAGGGTGAGGCAAAGGGCGCTGCCATTTTGTCAGGTGTTGGGGAGGAAAGGCGTTGTGGTAGCAGGAAGTGGAGGAGCCAAGATGGAGGGAGGATGGTTGGGCTCCTTAGCCACATTCAGGCTCCTTCCATCTTGAGTCTCCAGGGCATGATGCTCCAAGACAGTGTGGCCAATTGCCATCTTGTACCATTGTGGAAGGTCTGAGAAAGGCAGGTTTGAGGGGAGGTCCCGAGTTAGGAGTGACCAATGGATTGACTTTTCAACACACTTCTTGCTGGTGAAGGGTCTCAAGGATGGTGTGGAAGATGGGGAGCATGTGGGGTGCAATGGGGTCCCTTTTGAGCTAAAGGTTGTACAATTTAACTCCCAGTGAGTCCCAAAATTCAGTGGTATGGATTTCATCAGCAGAGGTGTCTGGAAAATTTTTAATGATCCACCTCAAGATTGATTTTAATTTGTTCTTTGAAAATACTTTATCATGATCAGTGAGAATTAAAGCATCCATATATGCTCCTTTCTACTTTAGACATCTGGCTGCCCATTTTTCTTTTTCTCTGCCTTATGGGGAAGAGCCACCGGAACACCCCAAATCAATTATGGGATGTGGGTGCATATTGTAAAAACACAGTGAAAAAATGGGCAATAAATGTCTTGCATTTCCCCAAACCCACCTGCAATCCTCCACAGGTGAAACAGTCCTTGTCCTCGCTGACACTGGTGAAGGTGCCTCAAAGCAACGATGAATCCCCTGAGCCCCGCACAGTCCAAGATCCCGGGGAGCACTCTGGCCTATCCATCAGCTAACCCCAGCTGACGTGACTAACACAGGGAGCTCTGAATGTTATGGTCCCTGTTTAGGCGCCAAATGTCACAATGAAGGTGGCTGCAACAAACCTTTCTGGTTCCCTGACTTTGGGGCGAGAGTGGTGAAAATGAAAAGGAGCGTGTTTGATGGAATTACCCAAAAGGAACTTTAATAACAGGGTGAGAAACAATAAACAGAGAAACAAAAAACAAAAAACAGTCGAGCACAGTACAAAGGCAGGATCCTATGACCTGAGAAAAGGGGAAGCAACAACATGTAAAGTTGGGGATAGAACACTCTAGAACAATAACCATATAGGGGAAACAAGTAACCAATAGGGGAATAGAACTTGGACAGCTTAGCATAACAACATTAAAGGTTTATGTGGGAGCTCTCAAGCTCACCCTAAGTAAAACAAATGATTCCCAGGGCTTGAAACACATGCCCAGCTCTTTCAGGGTAAAATCTGGCTGACTCTCAGTTACAGCTGGGCTAACTCCAACATTCCTGATTTGCACTGGCCCCTTGGGACCATGAGGCCCAACAGAGCCACAATGATGTCCTTGGTTCCACAAGGCCCCACAGTGTCACAGTGGTCCCTTGGATCCATGGTGCTCTGCAGTGTCACAATGGCCCCTTCATTTCACAAGGCTCCCAAATGTCACATTGTTCTTCATAGGAAGGAAACCACGGAGCCCCCATGTTTCAGGAGCTGATGAACAGCAACCACCAGAGGCCAAGGCAAGCCTGACCTGTGTGCCCTGGCAGGTTTGCCTGAAGCAGCCCTTGGATATTTGAAATTATGAATGTGGAGTCCTAATTTCAGACATTTGTGCCTGGAGGAGAGAAATGCTTTTCTTCCATAAAAAGAAAAGCAGAGAGCCCTTTCCAGTGTCTGGAAAACAGGTGAGTGCTGGCACTCAGGAGTCAAAGACCAGCCAGACCTGTCTGTCCTGGGAGCTTTTGTCTGGCAGTAATCCTTGGATACACAGAAATTTGGAGGTGGAATCCTAATTTTGGCCATGAATGCCTGGAAAAGATGGACAGTTCTTTTCCATAAAAAAAAAAAGCCCAGAGCCCCAGTGTTTCAGGGGCAGATGGGAGTGGCCTTCCACATTCCAAGGTCAGCCACATCTGTCAGGTGACCCCTGGGAGGCCAAGGCAGCCACACCTATTTCATGTTCCCTTGGTTCCACAGCGGCCCTGCAGTGTCACAATGGATCTCTTGCTTCCATGATGCCCTAAGGTGTCATAATGGCCCCTTGGTTACACAAGTCTTTAAGGATCTTAATGGCCTCCATGGTTTCACAAGGCCCAACAGTGTCCTAATGGTCTTTAGGTTCCATGAAGCCCCTCTGTGTCACCATGGCCCTTTGGTTCCATGGGTTCCATTGGTCCCACAATGATTCCCTTGGTTCCACAAGTTCCCACAGTGTCACAATGGCCCCTTGATTCCATGGGGCCCCACAGTGTCAAGAGGGTCTCCATGATTCCATGGGCCCTTGCAATCTCACAATGCTCTCCATGGATCCACGGTGCCCTGCAGGATCACAACGACCCTTTGGCTCCATGAGGCCCTGAAATGCAGCAATGGCCTCTTGGTTCCACAAAGCCCTGCTGCTTCACACTGGCCCCTTGGGACCATGCGGTCCAAAGAGCCACAATGATGTCCTTGGTTCCATGAGTCTCCGCAGTGTCACAATGGTCCCTTGAATCCATGGTACTCTGCAGGGTCACAATGTTCCCCTTGGTTCCACAAGTTCCTACAGTGGAACAGGTTCCACAAGGGCCTGCAGTGTCACCATGGCCCTTTGGCTCCACAAACCTCCGCAGTGTCACAACGGTCTCCATAGGAAGGAAACAAGTGAGCCCCAGTGGTGCAGGGGCAGATGAGAGGCAGTCACCAGAGGCCAAGGCTGGCCAGACTTGACTGTACAGGCAGATTTTTTTTGAGAGTAACGCTTGAATATACGGAATTTTAGAGGTGGAATCGTAATTTCAGCCATGGGTGTTTAGACAAGCAAGACAGTTCTTTCCCATAGGAATAAAAGCACAGAGCCCCAGTGCTTCACAGTCAGATAGGAGGGGCTCCTGGCATTTCAAATTCAGTGGGACCTGTCAGACAGCCCCCAGGAGGCCAAACCAGGCAGACCTGTTCCATGTTCCATTCACTTCATGGGTCCTAACACTGTCACAGTATTCTCCTTGATTCCATGAGGTCTGGCAATGTCACAATGGCTTCTTGGTTTCATGAGCCCCAACAGAGTTACAAAGGTTCATTGGCCCCACACAGGCCCACTGTGAAACAATGGCTCCTTGTTTCTATTTTAAATCAATCACAATCAAACCACAGTTTGATCATTGATCTTTGCTTCCATAGGGTCCATGATTTGCACAATGGTTTCCTTGATTCCATGATTCCTGGATTCCACAGTCTCACCACAGTTTCCTTGGATCTCCATTGTCACAACTAACCCATGGTTCCATGAGGTTCCGCAGTGTCACCATGGTCGCTGTCAGAGGCTGGATGAGATCGATGTCCTGAGACACCTTGGGATGCTCGGAATGCCCGTGTGGGGCCAGGGCCGGGTCAGGCCTTGGTTTGTGGTGGGACAGAGCCCCGCCCCCAGCCCTGGCCTGGCAGAGCTGTCAATCACACAGCGGGGGGGGGGGGGGGGGGGGGGGGGGGGTGATGTTAACCCAGCTCTGATTGGCTGTGCTGGAAACTGGCAGTTCCACTCCAGGGGTGGGCCCATGAAGGCCCAGGGGGTTAAAAACCAGAGCACGAGGCCAGCCTATGGTCTGGATCCTGCCTTTTCTTGGGGTTCCTCTGTTACGGATGTTGGGATCTGAGCAGTTGGTACCTATATGCATGTGTTTATATGGATCTTCTTTCTTTCTGTTTGTCCTGGTTCAGGGCAAATTTCGGACAGAACCCCCAAAAGGGCTCCTGTAGGAAAGCAGATTCAACTTGCTCCTCCTCCGCAACCGGTTCCAGAGAAAATTCCTCCTTGGAGAAAAGTGGAAAAAACCTATCTATTAAACAATAAAACCTTAACAATATTAAACAATAAAACCTCTTGCCGCTCCAAAAGAGTAGAGACAAACAAACCTTTCTGACAAACTCAGAAAAGTCCCCTCCCTGGGTTGCAGCTCAGCTCACTCAGTCTCCTTTCAGTCCCTCTGGTGCTGGAAATGCTGTGGCCCAGGCCTGGCCTGGTGAGCCACAGGTGCGAGCTGCCAGTGCTTTTCTGTGTGTTCAGAGCAAGTTTAAACATATCCAAAGAAGAGGGAGAAAACCCACATTCCAGGGAACTTCTTTGCCTCAGTGAGCTAAAACTAACTAAAACAAAGGAGAGCTCTGTCCTGCTGTCTGTCCATCTGCAGACAACACAAACCAGGAGCAGGAATGTGGAGGAGTGAGTGCAATGTCTGAAAACAAACTGCACGCTTCTTCTCCCCCCTTCACTCTCCAAAAAAATTCTTAAAGGTGCAAAACTTATTATTCAGCACAAACAGAACAGGATGATTTGGGATAAAAGCATCATACAGTCAACCCAGGACATTCCACCCCTTATCCCCATATCGTCTGCTTACTGCTAAAACTAATTTAAATTCTAACTCTACAAACATATACACTATACATCCAATATACAGCTATACACAGACAATGGTAATAACATTCAGCAAAGAGTGATATTTACACATAGGTTTTATCCAACAATCAGATCTCCCTGAGGTACACATCATGTTCTTCCATCTTTTTGCATTATCCACCATGTGCAACCTGGTCCCTGAGCAAAAACAATCCCACAAATGGGTTTGTCTGTATGCAGGGCAGAGTTAATCCAAACTGTCTTCCCTAACAAACCTCTGATGTGTACTACTGGGACTTTGTCTCCATCTACTCTATGCAAAGGCTCAGATTGGGCAGGGCCCACTTGGCTAGTAGAGCCTCGGGTGTTAACTAACCAGGTGGCTTTTGCCAGATGCTGCTGCCAGTTTTTGAAAATTCCCCCACCTAATGCTTTCAATGTGGTTTTTAACAGTCCGCTGTACCTCTCCACTTTGCCTGCAGCTGGTGCATGGTAGGGAATATGGTACACCCACTCAATGCCATGTTCCCTAGCCCAGGTGTTGATAAGGCTGTTCTTGAAATGAGTCTCATTGTCTGACTCAATCCTCTCAGGGGTACCATGCCTCCAAAGGACCTGCTTCTCAAGGCCCAGGATGGTGTTCCGGGCCCTAGCATGATGCACAGGGTAGGTTTCCAGCCATCCCGTGGTGGCTTCCACCATGGTCAGCACGTAATGCTTGCGCTGGTGTGTCTGGGGCTGGGTGATGTAGTCAATCTGCCAGGCCTCCCCATACTTGTACTTGGACCAACACCCACCATACCACAGGGGCTTCACTCGCTTGGCCTGCTTGATGGCAGCACACGTCTCACAGTCATGGATAACCTGAGAAATACTGTCCATGGTTAGATCCACCCCTCGGTCTCGTGGCCACTTATAGGTGGCATCCCTGCCCTGATGGCCTGAGGCATCATGGGCCCATCAAGCTAGGAACAACTCTCCTTTATGTTGCCAATCTATCTTTGACACCTCTATTTTTGCAGCCTGGTTTACTTGCTCATTGTTTTGGTGCTCCTCATTAGCTCTACTCTTGGGGACATGGGCATCCACATGGCGAACTTTCACAGGCAGTTTTCCTACCCTGGTAGCAATGTCTTTCCACTCTTCAGCAGACCAAATTGGTTTTCCTCTACGCTGCAGTTAGTCTCTTTCCACCTCTCCAGCCACCTCCACAGAGCATTGGCTACCATCCATGAATCAGTGTAGAGGTAGAGCTTTGGCCACTTCTCTCTTTCAGCAATGTCCAGGGCCAGTTGAACGGCTTTGAGTTCAGCAGGTTGGCTTGATCCACCTTCTCCTTCAGTGGCCTCTGCGACCTGTCCTGTGGGGCTCCATACGGCTGCTTTCCACTTCCGGTTCATTCCCACAATGCGGCAAGAACCATCAGTAAAGAGAGTGTATTGTGTATCCTCTGCTGGCAGTTGGTTGTATGGTGGAGCTTCTTCAGCCCGTGTCACTTCTTGTTCCCCTTCATCAGCGAGACCAAAGTTTTCACCTTCTGGCCAGTTTGTAATTATTTCCAGAATCCCAGGGCGATTCAGTTTTCCAATACGGGCGCACTGTGTGATAACAGCAATCCATTTGCTCCATGTAGCACTGGTGGCATGGTGCGTAGAGGGAACTTTCGCTTTGAACATCCACCCCAGTACTGGTAGTCGAGGTGCCAGGAGGAGTTGTGCTTCAGTCCCTATTACTTCTGAGGCAGCCTGGACTCCTTCATAGGCAGCCAAGATTTCTTTCTCCATTGGAGTGTAGTTGGCTTCAGACCCTCTGTAGCTTCAATGCCAAAATCATAGGGGTCTGCCTCGAGTCTCCCCAGGCACCTTCTGCCAAAGGCTCCAGGACAAGCCATGGTTCCTGTCTGCAGAGTAGAGCACATTCTTCACCTCTGGTCCTGTCCTGACTGGGCCATGGGCCACGGGCCACTGCATGAGCAATCTCCTGCTTGATCTGGGCAAAGGTTTCTTGCTGCTAAGGGCCCCAGTGGAATCGTTCTTCTTGCAGGTGACCAGGTAAAGCGGGCTCTCGATCTGACTGTACTCAGGAATGTGCATCCTCCAAAAGCCTATGGCACCCAGGAAAGCTTGTCTCTCTTTCTTATTGGTGGGTGGAGACATTGCTGTGATCTTCTTAAAGACGTCTGTAGGAATCTGATGCTGTCCATCTTGCCACTTCACTCCTAGGAACTGAATCTCACGAGCTGGTGCCTTTATTTTGCTCTTTTTAATGGCAAAACCATCTCCCAGGAGGATTTGGATGATTTTCTTTCCTTTCTCAAACACTTCTGCAGCTGTGTTCCCCCATCTAATGATGTCATCAATATATTGCAGGTGTTCTGGAGCCTCACCCTTTTCCAGTGCAGCCTGGATCAGTCCCTGGCAGATGGTGGGGCTGTGCTTCCACCCCTGGGGCAGTCAGTTCCAGGTGTACTGCACGCCTCTCCAGGTGAAAGCAAACTGAGGCCTGCATTCTGCTGCCAGAGGAATGGAGAAAAATGCATTGGCAATGTCTATAGTGGCGTACCACCTTGCTGCCTTGGACTCCAGCTCGTACTGGAGTTCCAGCATGTCCGGCACAGCAGCGCTCAGTGATGGAGTCACTTCATTCAATGCACCATAGTCCACTGTCAGTCTCCATTCTCCTTCAGATTTACGCACAGGCCAAATTGGGCTGTTGAAGGGTGAGTGGGTCTTACTGACCACCCCTTGGCTCTCCAGCTCACGGATCATTTTGTGGATGGGGATCACAGCATCTCGATTCGTTCGGTACTGTCGGCGGTGCACTGTTGAGGTGGCAATTGGCACTCGTTGCTCTTCTACCTTCAGGAGTCCTACTGCAGATGGGTTTTCTGACAGTCCAGGCAAACTGTTCAACTGCTTGATACCCCCGGTCTC
Source organism: Setophaga petechia (assembly GCA_024362935.1). NCBI lineage: Eukaryota > Metazoa > Chordata > Aves > Passeriformes > Parulidae > Setophaga > Setophaga petechia. Next base: position 1,615,964 of record JANCRA010000099.1, read on the forward strand.
TACAGCAGCTATTCCAAATGCCCATCTGAGTCCCTTTGGGTCTTTGAAATACCCACTTTGAAGGTAGTCTATGCCCAAAATACATGGGGCCTCTGGGCCAGTCACGATAGGATGTCTCTTCCACTCATTCCCAGTCAAGCTCACATCAGCTTCCACCAAAGTGAAATCCTGGGATCCCCCTGTCACACCAGCAATGGAGACAGACTCCGTCCCCACATGTCTTGACAGAATTAATGTACATTGTGCACCAATATCAACCAAAGCTTTATACTCTTGTGGTTCCGATGTGCCAGGCCAATGAATCCACACAGACCAGAAAACATGATTTTCTCTGGCCTCTACCTGGCTAGAGGCAGGGCCCCTCTAAGCCTGGTCATCCTTCTTTCCCTGGGCATATGTCTTGGATGTTCCCTCAAGGGGATCAGATGTGTCATCATCATCATACCTGGCAGTTTGGCTATGGGCAACTGGAGCTGCTTTCCTTTTGGTGGCTTCCTTCAATTCACGCACCCGTCGTGCGTGAACAGCAGTAGGTTTTCCATCCCACCTCCCCATGTTTTCTCCACAATCACGCAGGAAGAACCACAGCTCATTTCGTGGGGTGCACTGTCTCTCACCATCTGGAAAACGTCTGCCTTGGATACCAGAACCTCTGATCTGTACTGCCGAGATTTGGAGAAGGTCTTCTTTAATCTCCTCTCTGAGCTTCTTATGATTCTCCTCTATCTTATCCTCTAATTTCTGCAGGTGTGTTTCCACCACTGCGATTCTGGCACGTGTTGGGCCATGCACAGCATCTGCATATGCTCGGAGCTTCCTTGCCATATCCAGCACAGTCTCTTCCCTCTCATCCCTCTTCATTATGGCTAAGGCAGAAGCATGTTCCTGTGGCCCAAATCGCACAAGTTTTCGCCACATCACAGGCGTGCATCAGGTTCCTAGTTGTCCCGTCATCTGAGAAGATAATCTCTGCCACTGCCATTTCTCTCAGGCGTTGGATCCCTTGCTCTATGGTCTTCCACTGAGTTTGTTGCATATAAAGATCATCTGCACACAGGTATCTTTGTGCAACACTGTCCAAGACCCGTGACCAGAGGCTGCGTGGATTAGCCCCCCTCATCATTCCTTGGTCGATGACAGGATCCTGTGACAGGGACCCCAAATGCCTTGCTTCAGTGCCATCCAGAATTGTAGCCTCGCCTGCAGCATCCCAGAGACGAACTAACCAAGAAATTATGGATTCATCAGGATGTCGGGTGTAATCCTTCTGTAAGCCATGAAGATCCTTCAGGGAAAAAGACTCAATATTTGCATCTGATCTTGCAGCTGCTGCTTTGACTTCTGATTTTATGTCAGGAGGCATTGAGGTTCCTTCTCCTGTATCACCATCATCCTCATCATCCGCTGGTCGATTGTTTTTTTCTGTGCATTTCCCACTTCTAGTGCTGGTAACAACAGCCATGGGTTTAGATGCTGGCTTAGGCTCATTGTCTGGTTTGGCTGCTGGCTTCGAGCCTGGGCTGTTGGCTACAGCTTGAGTGACTGGGCTAGCTGATTTATCTCCCTGCCCCCCTGCCTCTGTCTGCTGCTCTACACTATCTAACACAGTGCGATAAGCATAGGTCAGGGCCCAGCTTATTGCAATGAGCCTTTTCTCCTTAGAATTGTCATGGCACTATCTCTTTTAGGTATTTCCCCACTTCAGCTGGGTTCTGAATTCGTTCCTGTGGAAAATCCCAGTCTACAGGATCAGAAAATTTCTTCAGGGTTTGGCCTATATTTTCCCATTTTCCACACCACTCAGGGTTTTTCATGCCTGCATCTGCTTCTGGGTCAGGGGTCTCACCAGCTCCTCTGGATATCTCAGCCCTCACTCTAGAGAGGCTGCAGATGATATAGAGGAAACCTACCAGATTAAATACCCAAAAGATGGTCTCTTTAACATTCAGAAAAAACGGAACATTCTCAAAAAGTGACATAACAGATCCAAAGGAGAAGAAGGAAAGGAAAGGCTGGAAAGCCTTATTCTCGGCTCCTCCTCCAACAGACTGAGTGTAATTACCAATAAATTCCCAAAACGTACTACTGGAATTGGGATGCAGGGTAGGATGAGGAAACCATAAACTATAGTATCATAAACAGACGCCAGTATCTTTGTAAACACTTTATAAATCATTATCACCAAGGCCAGCACAACAGCTATTCCAATCCGTACCCCTCTACCGTAAAAACGATGTGTTATGGACAATAATCCTAGTGACCAGAAAGATATTGAAATCTCAAAAAGGTCTAGAGTCCAGAGCAACATGAAGGCTTTCACCCCCAGAGACATTATGGATTCAAGCAGCATGGCTACTGACTGCTTTAACAACAACAAACACACAATCAATAGAGCTTTTTTCCACCTTTTCCAGCTGCATGTTGGGTGCCAATAGATTTATTTGTCCAGGTTTAGAGTAAATTTAGGGAAGAATTCCCCAAAGGAGCTCCGGTGGGAAAAGCAGATCCAATCGGCCCCTCCCCCCAACTGGTCCGGGTGGAAAAAATACCTCCTTGGAGAAAGGTGGGAAAAAACTGTTTAATAAACAATAAAACCAAAACAATATCAAACAGTGAGACCCCTTGCCACTCTAAAAGAGATGACAAACTGAGAAAACCCCGTCCCCGGGTTGTGGCTCAGCTCACTCAGTCTCTGATCAGTCCCTCCGGTGCTGGAATTGTCGCAGGCCAGGCCCGGCCCGGTGGGCCAGAAATGTGAGCTGCTGGTGCTGCCCTGGGTGTTCAGTCCAGAACAGGTTTCAAGAGGTCTAAAGAAAAGGAAAAAAAACACAGTCCAGGGAACTTCTTTGCCTCAGCTAGCTAACACTAACTAAAAAGCAAAAGAAGAGCTCTGTCCTGACGTCTGTCCGCAGACAACAACAGTCCAGGAGGAGGAATCTGGGGGAGTGAGAGCAGTGTCTGGAGGAAAAAAAAAAAACAAAAAAACTTTGCACTTCTCTCCCCCCATCACTCTGCAATAAGTCTTAAAGGTGCAAAACTTATTATTCAGCATAAACAGAACAAGACAATTTGGGATAAAAGCATCATACAGCCAACCCAGGATAAGTGCTTACTGTGTGCAAGTGGCTGTCTTGGCCTTGAGAATAAGGAGAGTGGTCCTGCCAAGAAGGTAGCTGGAATCATTCAAAGGGAAGAAAGTGTTTTTAGGAGGCTCTTGACCACCAAAGGAGAGTTTGAGGAATGGGATTATTTCCCAAACAACAGTGTCAGGAACCAGAGTCATGTCCCAGGCCCCGCCATATTTGATCTATGTTTGAGCAGGTTGACAAGACAATGAAGAGAAGTATCTTGTTTAACAGGTGGGACCTTGACCCTTGAAAGACAAACAATGTATTGGTCAATTGGTGGGCAGTCAAGCTTGGAAAGGGGGACAATGCATAATGGAGCCCTTGGTGGCAGGGAGTCATGGAGTCATCCTGAGCCATCATCTCACAGCCAGCCATGTGTGAGCCGATGCTGTAACTGGGAAATTCCACTCCTGAGCAGGAGATACAAGGCCTGGTTCTGAACTGGAAGGGTGAGAAGGATGAGATGCACAGCGTTTTGATCCAGGGAATGTCCTGGAAGTGCACTGCCTACCTGCCCCTGGTGCCAAGCACCACGCTCCATCTCCTTCTCCTGCTCAGTGGATTTTTGGGAATCCAGGGGTTGGTATGTATTATTTGCTACTGCAACTAATGGAATAAATTTGCTTTGCAAGCCCAGTTGTTTCTTAGGTTCTTTTGTGCATGGATCTCCTCCTGAACCTGTGGCAACGACCACCAGGGACCTACAGGACACCCCTACTCTGATGTCAATAACATCTGAGAAGTGACTGAAATATGTCAATAAATTTGGGGTAATATTTAGCCTGGGAGTTTCAGCAAAGTATTGAATATGTCTTAGTTCCATAGATACAAACTGGTAGGTGAGATTGCTGGGCATGCAGGGCTTAGGGAAGTGATTCCCTATGCACCCAGCACTGAAAGAAAGTAATGCCTCCTTTCTAACCCTGAGCTGGCAGCAGGGATTGGGCCCTGCTTGGTAACTTTCATTTTGGCAATTTCTGTTAGCAGGTAAGAAAGGTCAAAATGAAACTTTTTCCAGCTGGTTTATCCTTTTAGGCACCAAAGCTCTGTGCCATGGGTGGCCTGGGTGTGTGCAGAGCAATGCAGCCCCCACAAAGCCCTTGGTTTCCCCACAAGTTGCCAGTTTGACTGCTGCCAGAGGGGAAGGAAGGCAGAGATGTACAGGCACCAGAGCCCTGGGCATGTCCAATAAAGGGGCAAATATGTGGGGAGATTTGTTAGGAAGGATTTCAGCTGTGATGCCAACAGTGGCTTCTCTCCTGGTTCTGTGTGTTCGAGATGAGTAATGCAATGGTTGGCTCTGACAATTAAGAAGTAGATGTTATGTGGATGTTCAAATGTGTAGTGATGATATTGTAAAATATCCTCCCATAGTCCTCTTTCCCGTCCCCCTTGTAACAGCCTCGGGAGTCAGGGCATTTGGGGAGGGCTGGTTTGGGACTGGCAGGAAGGGTGTAACAACACCTGACCACCAGTCAAGATGCAAGAAAGTAATCTCCACCAACAGACAGCAGAGAAAGAGTTGACTGACAAAACTTTTGCAGGGGCTAATGGTATAAAAGGCAGAGCATCCTTTTTGTAGATGAACTCATGGAGACTCCTAATGCTGCAATTTATCCTTATTCAGTCCTTTCTTAAGGTTTAATAAACCTTTAAAAAGTTAAAGGAAAGGTAGTTTCTCACATGTGCAATGCTGTGAGCCATTTTCTTGGTCTGGTTTCCTTTGCTTGTGTCCCATCTGAGTGCTCAGTTGGGGTACAGGCTGTAGGTGCTTGGGGCACTCTTGGAGTTCCTCTTGGATCCCCTGAACAACAGGGTTTGGCCCATGAAGGGAATTTGTGCTGCTTTGTGTCAGAGGAGAACTTCGAGACAGTTTTGTGTTTGCTGTAGGGAAGGTTGGTTATTGCTTGGCATAAATTCCCAGACCAACATGGAGCGTTTGCTTTGTGATGTCAGGGCATGGTTGCCCCCAGGTCACAGTGACATCAGAAGGTTGCCTTGGTGCACGGAAGGCCTGAGTGTCAGAGCAGCCCTAGGCCTTGCTCAGCTGAGGAGAACTTTCCTGGTTGGCGCCTTTGTCAGCGGGGAGCTGCCCACTGACAAGAGCTCTGTGTTTTCTCGTGTTGTGGTGAACTCCCACAGCACTGCTACCATGTTTCACCATCTGGCCACGGCAGCTTTTGCTGCCTATGGCATTACTTTTTCTGCCTACTACATGACACACTTCTACCGTAAGTAGAGGTTTCCCTTCTGCTTAGGTTAGGGTGTATCCTAACCTGGCTTTTGTATGTCTTCCTGCTCTTTCTTAGTGACTGAGTTTCTGATTTTGAAACAGAAAGAGCATTAGGATGCCGCTGGTTTGGTAAAGCTCCTGTCAAGGCGTTCAGCTAAAAGGGGGTGTCTGTAGCCACAGGGGCAGCATTTGCAGGGGAAGCTGCAGGGGTTCCGTTCCCTCTATGGGAGAGTCTGCAGCAGCAGAGTCTGTCATTGCCTCAGTTTGCTGAGACAAGCAAGACACCTTTGAAAATGTAGACCAGCAGACCTTCAGGGAATGTCTTCTAAAATCTCTGCAGTTGTTCCCAGAATTCAGGGAAAGCTTCTTTCTTTCTAAGATTTCTCATGAAGGGATTTGACTGTCTAACTTGACCTTTTACTGAGTGCTGAAATAGTTATTCCCTTTGAAAGGAAGTGCAAATTCTAAAGCAGTGAGTGTCTGCTCCTGAACCCTAGAGGTGCTGCTGTGCTCTGGGGGATTCTGGGGAAGCTTTTCTGGGCAATTGTTTCCTGCAAGTTAATGAGAATTACTGCATGTAACTGATTGCAAAAAAAAAAAAAAAAAAAAAAAAAAAAAAAAGAGTACCTGAAGGAGAGAATTTCAGAAGCTGTTTTATGTGTTTGGTAGAACAGGAGCATTGAGTGTTAAAGAACAATTTGCATTTTCTTGATCATGTTTGTATTCATTTACTGGCTAAACAGGCCAAAGTGTAGGCATAGCCAAGAATATTGTCCTGATCCCTTTCTGGCTGTGTGAATGAAATGTGTCTCCAGGAGGGAAGTTGTGAAACGGGAAATCATCTCTGTTTGGGTTGACTTGTTCTGTGGGATTCAGCAGCCCAGGCAGTTTTCTGACAGCATCTGGTTCATTTTTCTTTCCCATCACAGGTCACTTGAAGTGTGTATTCAGCAGTGCGGAAGATCCTGAGGTGAGTGAGAAAGAAACATTTCATGTTCCTGGTGTTTAAGAATTGTAGAGGAGGATGTGAGCTTGGGCAGTAGCAGTAGACTGTAGAGGGCCAGCTAGGAAGGCTAAAAGAAAATCCATTATCATTCATGCTAAAACAATATCAAAGGCTGAGACAGATATTTTAAATTTTCCATCTCAGAGCTTTGAAGAACTAAAAACCTAGTTTTGCAAAGAGAACAATGCTTGCTGACAGCAGACAGGGAAATTTAACACAGAGCAATTTCTTCTACAGTTAAATTAGATCATTTTAATATAAAAAGAGTGACTTAGAATCCTCTTCCTATCAAACTTTATGATATCTACTTGGAACATGAGGTGGTAGACAAGGAAGGCCATCTTGCAATGGTGCCTGCTGTATCTGCAGTGCAATGGGCACCGTTGTGGCTGGGGAGCTGCGTGGGCCAAAAGGACGCAGGGCTGGTGGCCTTGAGCAGCTGAAGATGAGGCAGCGTGTGGCCAGGGGGCCAAGCAGGCCGAGGGCACAGTGGCCTGTGCCAGCAGCAGGGGGGCAGCAGGAGCAGGGCAGGGAGCGTGGCCCTGTGCTGGGCAGCGCTGCGGCCACAGCTGGAGTGCTGTGTGCAGCTGTGGGCCCTGGGAAGCACAAAGCCATGGAGGGGCTGCAGCGTGTGCACACAAGGACAGGGGAGCTGGGCAAGGGGGTGCAGCACAAGGCCAGGGAGGAGGAGCTGAGGGAGCTTTAGCCTGGACAATGGGGGGCTCTTGAGGGACCTTCAGGCAGACTTCCATCGATCCCTGCATGACAGTGCTCAGCACAAGGGCTGTTTCCCTGCCAAACATCCCCTCACTGCACCCAAAGGCTTTAGACACTGGAGTGGGTGACACTTCCATCTTGTGCTTTGTGGGTTTCCAAGGAGGAGAAGGCCTGTTCATTTTCTCTTTTTCCAGAAAGCAGGGATGCTTCTGCACAATCTTTTCTGTCCTTATCAAGCTCTGGAAGTCATTCCGCACCCTTTGTGGAACTTGATGCAGATGGAGCTTTTGGGTTTCCAGGCCTTGATGCATGGCCTTAAAGATCTCTTTGAGTTGAATAGTACCTGAGACTTTCTGCAGCCCAGGGAATCTGAGTGTGTTATGTTTGGGAACTGAGCAGGAGATCAATGCTTTGCATTCCAGCTGCTCCTCAGAGATGACAGGAGCTGGGAGGGGCTGGGCTGCATTTCTGATTCCAGCCACTTCAGCACTGTCAGTGTGGTTGAGTCTAAGAGAACTTGCCCGAGCACAGATGCACAGAGTGCAGTTCCCAGTGCATTGCTCTGGGTTTGATCCCTTTACATAAGGACCTACATGCTCCAGATTCCCCAAGAGTATGCTTTTTTGAGCAACAGGAGAGAAATCCCAGGATTGCTGCTGATTGGGACACTGGCTACCAAGTTTCGATGTGTGTAGCAACAGAGAGGAGAGTAAAGGGAGATTATAGTAGTGAGATCTATCTGTCTATCTTCCTACCTATCTATTTAGTTACCATTTACATAAATGAATCTTCCTGACTCTGGTCCAAGGCAGTTGGAGGTGCAAAGGTCACCTAAAGCGTCCCTTTCAGGACAGGAATAGAGACATGTTCCCTCGACCAATTCTGAGCAGGCAGAGATGTTTCCCCCTCCAGAGATGGTGGTTTTTTCCCCTTAGAGTTGTTTTCCTCCTCTGGCCTCTTCTGCCCTTAAGGCCGCAGTTAATTCTTTAAATTTCTACCTGCCCTAGAGAGGTGGAACAGTTCCATGTTTAGGTGGTGTTTGGTGACTCTGGTCATACATGCCACACATTACATGACACATGGTTTCCTTCACTGGCATCCCCAGGGCTGTGTAAGTGCATTCGTTAATGGGGCCTTAGGAGAGTCTCTGTTACTGCTGGTCAGAATTCTCAGTTGACAAAAGAGGGAGAAGAAACACCTTGGTCCTCCTCCATATACTGAGGTGGCCATAGAGGTTCTCTGACTTCCATCTGAGGATCTTTCCATGCATCCTTTTCTCCTGAATGACCCGGTTTTCTAACAAGAGTGTGGATGTCAGGAAGGAGGAATGCTGGTGCAGGCCTGAAGAGAACGTGAACTCCAGAAGTGTCTCTCACAAGGAGTGAGCTCGCCCAGGAAGCCACCTGCGGAGCCAGGATGGAGCTGTGGGACAGGGTGGGGTGCCAGTCACTACTGAAAGACAAACAGGACATGGCAAAAGCTGAGGGAGGCTGTCGCTATAGGACACGAAAGAACACAAGCACACCCGCTCTCAAGGTGAAAGGAAAAAAGGGACGTTTATTTTTATGACTCCAATATTTATAGTTTTACAAAGGTGACAGCGGATTGGAGGGTGACAGTGACACCTCTGCAATGACACTGGTTAAACCAACAGTGCATCAATTCTCTCCTCCTCCATCGAAGGAATGCAATCAGTAAGTTATTTACAACAAAGTGCGTGAGAAAATTCCCTACAAGAATGTCAACATCAGAAGGCTTAGAAAATCTTAAAAAAACAGGGTGACATCTCACCCTTTTCTGTTTAAAAAAGAAAAAAAGGAAAAGAAAATGAACAATGCGAAAAAGGAAACATGAACAAGTTCAGTGTCCATTTGCAGAGGAATCATCGGAGTGATCACTCTCATCATCTGCATCCAAGTCATCACTCAATGATTCACCCGCCTGATGCCTTTCAGGTTGGTCACGGTTTCCATCCTGCTTGTCGGCTGGATTCTGCCTCTGCGGTCGCAGGTCAGGGCGAACACATTTCGAAGGTACCCAGCGTACCCCAGTATCTGTGGATACACAAGCATACCCGTGCCCCAAAGCGATAAGGTCATAGGGACCTTCCCACTGTTTGGTGACTAAATTCCACACCCGAACCTTCACCCGAGGCTGATGTGCCTCGTCCGCAGCCTGCAACGAGAGATGGTGATTCAAAATGACAGGGTTATTTGAGTTCTGTGGCACAGTGAGATGATTAATTGTGCACAAAGCTTTTGCCAACCGACTGTGCAGGGTTTCACCCTGCATTCCTCGTTTTTGTTTTTGAAGAACCCGCTTCAGAGTACCATGAGCGCGTTCCACAATAGCCTGACCAGTGGGAGAATGAGGGGTACCAAACTTGTGTGAGACACCCCACAACTGCAGGAACTGCCGCACCTTTTGCGATGCGTAAGCAGGACCATTGTTGGTTTTCACAGCAGAAGGTATGCCCAGAACGGCAAAGGCCTGCCTCCAGTGGGCGAGGACATCATGGGCCTTCTCCCCAGTGTGATCCGAAGCCCTCATCGCAGAGGAGAACGTGTCCACCGTGACATGCACATACTTGAACCGACCAAACTCAGCAATCTGGGTGACATCAGTCTGCCAAAGCTCCAAGGCCCTAAGGCCCCTGGGGTTTACCCCTGCTGGCAAAGGCGGAGCAAGCGCATGGCAGTTATCACATGACTCAACAATGTCACGAGCCTCAGTTGGCGTCAGCTGAAACTGCTTCTGCAGGGTATGTGCATTTTGGTGGAAAAACCCATGCGATGCCTTGGCCTGTGTGAGTGTATCAGGCTGAGGCGCCACCCACGCTGGGTTAGCCAACTTGTCAGCCCTTGCGTTACCTTCCACAATAAAGCCTGGCAAATCGGTGTGACTCTTCACATGCAGAACATAGAATGGATGAACCTGGGCCTGAATGGCACACCACAAGGTCTTCAGTAAATGAAACAAGGCAGGATTACTGAGCTCCTTCAAAACCAAATGACCCAACCACTGTGCGATATCAGCCACATAGGCGGAATCCGTGACCAAGTTGAAAGGTTCCTGGGAAAATTTCTCAAATGCTGTGATAGCAGCCCTCAATTCAACCAATTGGGCTGACCCATCCTCATGGCGTTCCAGAACCTGCCACTCAGATCCGTCCCTCCAGGTAACATTGGCCTTTCCTGTTTTCCCTGAACTGTCAGTGAAGACGGTGCGTCCTTGCACAGGTTCCTGACTATTTTTGGGCCGCAAAGAAATTTGTGTGGATTTTGCCATATGCAGTAGCCTATGGCTGGCAGATGATAAGTGATCTGCCCTGAAAAATTTTCCAGAGCACTCTGCAGGGACACACTGTTTGCAAAGCTCCAATCAAAATCCTCCCATTGCACCAGGAATATGATCTTTGCAGGATCCGCACCCATCAATTGCAAACACCTTTGCCGGCATTTGATTATCCAACGAGCAATCAGCTCAAACAATGCAGATGTCGTCTTCTGCGGCTGATGGGGCAGGAAGACCCATTCCAGAACGTGCAAGGAATCAGACCATTTGTCACTCCATTGGCCAATGATGCCTGTGGGATGCGAATCCTGAGTGGTGATGAACACAGTGACATCAACGGAGGGGTCAATTCGATAAACTTGGCAAGCCGAAACAGCTCGCTGAACCACCTCCAATGCTTTACGCGCCTCAGGGGTCAGTGTGCGAGGTGACTTTAAATCAGAGTGTCCTTTCAACAAAAGGACAGAGGAGACAGCTGTGCGTTGGTTAGTCCCAAGTACGGATGTAACCAAGTGTTGACACCTACCAATTTCTGAACATCATTCAGTGTCTTCACAGAATGCACAAATTGCACCTCCTGGTGACAGATTGTCCGTTCCAGAATATTGACCCCCAAGTACTTCCGAGGTGGTGGTTGTTGAACCTTTTCTGGAGCCACCTGCAATCCATGAGCATGCAAAACATCGAGCAACCGAGGCTGAATCCTCAGCAGCTCATCCTAGGTGGACACGGCCACCAAAATGTCGTCCATATAATGATACAGATGTGCATCAGGAAACTGCTTGCGAACTCCAGACAAGGCACGGGCCACAAACCACTGGCATATGGCAGGAGAATTGCGCATTCCCTGAGGCAATGTCCTCCATTGATATCTCTGTGCGGGCTCAGCCTCGTTGATCGCTGGAAACGATAAGGCAAACTTTGGTCTGTCATCGGAATGCAAAGGAATCGTAAAGAAACAATCCTTCAGATCCACAATGAGGACCGGCCAGTCCGCGGGAAGCATGGTAGGCGATGGCATGCCCACCTGCAATGTTCCCATGCTTTCCATCACGGCATTAACCTTTTGGAGGTTGTGCAACAACCTCCATTTCCCAGATGTCTTTTTGATGCAGAAGACAGGAGTGTTCCAGGGACTGGAAGAAGGCTCCAGATGACTCTGATCCAACTGCTCCTGCACCAGATTCTGAAGGGCGTCCAATTTATCTTGAGGAAAGGGTCACTGTTTTTCCCATACAGATTTGTCCACCAGCCGCCATATAGGAGGCGTCAGACATTCTGCGCCCTTCACTGCAGTGGCCCCCATCAAAAATCTGTCCCGATGGGCACCCCCCAGACAGACAGAACATCCCTCCCCCAAAGGTTGGCAGGAGTAGAAGTAACATGAGGCCTAACCCAGGCCGTCTGTCCCTCCGGGTTCGTGACCAGCACAGGCCGCAGGCTCACATAGCATTGCGCCGTCCCTCCCAGGCCTGCAACAGACATCCCCACCGGATCCAAGGGCCACTCCGGGGGCCAGGCGGCTAGGGAGAGAACCGGGACATCAGCACCGCTGTCGAGAAGCCCGCAGAGGTGGATTTCTTACGGCACCACACCAGGAACAGACAGGGTGCACAGCATCTCGGGACAGTCGTTGGTCAGGACGGCAGCCCAGTGAACTTGAGGCGGCCCAGTGGATCCAAAGCCGCCAGCTCCACGCGACTGGTCAGCTGTCCTGCGAACAGAGGACTTAAAAGGCACAAACTGAGCGAGCCGCGTCCCTCTCGGGATCATGACGGGGGGGTGGGTGTGGAGACCATGGCACAAATCTGCCCTGTGAAATCCGCACCAATGAGCCCCAGGTGAACAATGATGCCCTAAAGGGTGGCACTAGACCTCCCCATAAGGAGAGCACTCATGCCCCCACCCAAGGGGCCAAAGGCATCCAGGGGAACCTTACGTATCTCAGAAGATTCTAAGACAACTGTTGCTGCAGTGCAGACATCCCCACCTGCTGATCCGCGGGTGCTGGCTGCAAGCCGGCAAAGGAGACCTCCATCGGCTCCGGGGTCTGGAGAGAAGCTTGTGTCTGCACGCGCCCCCTCCAGCGCGCTCTGCTTGACATTTCCTGAGCCCGGCAAAGCCTGGCCATTAACATGAACAGTCGCCTTGCAAACATTGGATGTGTGATTCGGCCTACCACACCGACTGCACAAGAACATGGGGAATTTGACCTTCTGCGCTTTCTTCCCCTGCTTCTTGCCAGCCTGCGCAGTCCCCTGCTGTGGCTGCTTGCCCTGCGGCACCGCCCAAACCGGCTGCACAGTGGCAGCCACAGCGGCCAACTTCCAACCCGGGGGAACGATGTCTTCACAGGCCTCTGCCATCTCGGAGATAGTAGGGACACCAGGCAGAGCCACTATGACCTTCCTACAAGCAGCATTGCAATTACACCTCACAAGGTTTGCAATCGTAACACTCTTAGCCAGAGGATCAGGCACCTGCCTCTCCAGGGACGCAATCAGCCTCGCCGCAAATTCCATGAAAGGCTCATCATCCCCCTGGACAATGGTCGCAAACAGCTGCTTCGGAGCAGCCATTGCCAGGGTCTGGACAATCGCTGCCATGCCCAGTGTGTGGCACTGGTCAAGCACAAGGGGATCAAATCCAACCTGCCCCTGAACATTCTCATAATGCCCTGTCCCCATCAGCATGTCAGCAACAACCCCACGCCTGGGGTCCTGCTGCACCAGTGCAGCATTCTGCACCACCGCTTGGGCCGCCCACTTGGTCTCAAAACCAGCAGATTGCACAGGGTCAAAAAGAGAATGTGCCACACAACAGAGATCGTGAGGTGTCAGCATGTCCGTAGCAATCCTCAGAAGAGTCTGCGTAACCTCAGCAGACCCCAACCCATGCTGAGCCACTGCTTTGTGGAATTCCTTCTCCAGCTTATATGACAGGGGTTCATGGGTGTTATGAGCAATGCCCCTGATCACAGGGAAAGCCTGGGGACCCCCTTGCAAAGCCACTGCACCTTCACCCCCACTGCACCCAGCCCTTGGGCCCCACGGAGACAAGGGATGATTGGCTGGGAGCCAGGACAACAACACTTGCCCCTGCACCCCCTGCAGCACCGGCAGAGCCAGAGGAGCTCACTCCATGACCCTGCAGGTGCTGCAAGGAGACAGGATCATTCATCTCATCCGTCTTAGTCTTGGCCTCTTGCCAGAAACGCTCGGGTGCTTTGGACGCGCAGTCACCTGGCACGCGGGAAGCGTCCAATGATTTGACGAGAAAGCGCCATGGCCCCGAGCAGCCACCGGCCTCCCACTGGCTGTGTCAGCAGTTGTGCTAAAGGTAAATACCTCAGCGCCCTGCCATGCCGCAGCTCCGGCAGGGGGCACCTCGGTGGACGCAGGTGCCGGCACAGCCCACAAATCCAGCGCAGGCCGGGATGAGACCAGCATGGGACCCCCAGCCCCTGACACGGGGGAGGAGCAGGATGCCGAGAGAGGCGCGGCCCGCGGAGCCGCATCACAGTGGGGTGGCACAAGGGAGCCAGGCAAGCCCCCTATGAGAGCCCGTCCCAAGCCGCAAGACTCCACAGCGGGCACCGCCCCCACTGAGCGGAGAGGGGCGGGCTGCCTGCCGACCGGAGCGGGGATGGACGGAGTACTGACCGACGCCCTGCCCCCAGCTGCCTTCACCAACTGTGCATGCCCAGCAGGCTGCACAGACCCAGAGATGGGCAAAGCCGCCCCCCCCGCTGAGGAGCCCGACTCGGGGGCAGGAGAGCCCACCCCCGCCACGCTCAGGGGGAACGCGGTGGACACATTGCAATGTGGACAAAAAGTCGTCACCGAATCAGACTCAAGTCGAGGTGGAGGCTGACCCTCAAAGGCCAGGAAGGCACAAAGAGAGGGCAACCCGTCCCCCGCCGCGCCACCCACGCAGGGCAGAGTGGGATGAGGATGGCCCACGGAATCAACAGAGCCCCCAGAAACCCACAGGGCTCTGACCCCCAGACCCTGGACCAGCTGGTTGTGAGCCCAATTCGCTCCGGGTGAACAATGGCCACTCCCCAGCACACTGTCCTGGGGCAGGGAGGGGGACTCCACATCGCACAGAAGTTCACCTTCCCTGTCGTCCATGTCCGAGACATAAGGGCTTCCCTGGGAACTCCGAGGGGTACAAGAACCAGACCCCCGCCAAAGCTCCTCACATTTTTTTCACTGCACCAGCAGCGATCCCACGTCTACAGTGCAGTCATCAAAGAGGGCCTCCATGAGGTGGACCCCCATGAGAGACCACTCCTCCCTGGAGAACACCTTCCCAGGGACGGAAAAAACTCCTCGCTCTCGGGCCCACAGAATCAATCTTTCAAAATCATCCCAGGAAACAGAAACCTGTTTCCACTCCAGGACCCCCCTCCAGAGATCCAAAATGAGGGAATCATCCTCGAAAACCACAGAGGCTGCCATTGCCCCAAGAACAGCAGGCAAAGCACCAAAAAGAGGGGGGGAAACACCTCACCGCAATCCGCGATCCGTGTCTCAGCCTAGGCTGCAATACACTGCGGCGGTCAGCAGATGTTGCTATAGGACACGAAAGAACACAAGCACACCACGGCTCTCAAGGTGAAGGAAGGAAAAGGAAGTTTATTTTTCTGACTCCAATATTTATAGTTTTACAAAAGTGACAGCGGATTGGAGGGTGACAGTGACCCCTCTCCAATGGCACTGGTTAAACCAACAGTCCATCAACTCTCTCCGCCTCCATCAAAGGAATGCAAAACAATAAGTAATTTGCAGAAAGTGTATGAGAAAGTTCCCTACAAGAATGTCAACATCAGAAGGCTTCGAAAATCTTAAAAAACCAGGGTGACACATATGCAATAATAGCTTCTAAAGACCAAGCTCAATGCTATCACTGTGGGGATCTTGGACATTACATAAAAGACTGTCCGGAGAGGTCACCCCCCCAGATACCACCGTAATTCTTATCAAAGACCCCAGACTCAGCAGCATTTTCAGCAGCATTTCCAGCAGCGTTCGGGAAGGAAACGCCTGGTGCAGCCTGCTTGAGGAGCCCCAGGTGAGGACAACAAATCAAAGGCCACCCAGACCCAATCACGCACCAACCCAGATTGTTCCAGACGCAAAGAAGAGGGTCCAACCCACAGGACAACCGAGATGGGTACACAGTGGCAACTGGTAACTGCTTTGTCCATTGACTTTAATAATAAGAATATTCACCGTGTTCCCACAGGCAAACATGGACCTAAAGGTAGTCCTTCAGACATTTTAATTATACGTGATTCTCTTAATGGTCCAAAGGAAATCTTTGTTGTTCCAGAAGTGCTGACAGTGCAGCCAGGACAAGAGATCTGAGTTCAGGTACACTGCATAGACTCACCATTTTTTCTTTCTAAGGGAACTCCAATAGTACATGCCTTTTTACTCCCAAAGAATCACAGGGAACAGATCACTCTCAACCCTACAGCGATGTGGGCACAAGTCATGGAACCATCCAAGCCTACCACTGAGTGTGGCCTCTCTTGCAAAGGAGAGAAGACCCACCTGCCCGAGATGCTGGACACCGGCGCTGACGTGACCATCATCGCCCATTCAGATTGGCCAGCACACTGGGATCTACAACCTGTTGCAGGCATGATTACCGGGATTGGTGGAACTACGGTATCCATGAGAAGCAAAAACAGCAACCTCGTTGAAGAGCCTGAAGGCAAGCTGGCAACCATCTGACCATTTGTGGTAAGGGCCCCCATCACCCTTTGGGGCCCAGACGTTCTATCCCAGTGGGGAGCTTCTCTATGTATTCCCACCCAGGATTTCTAACTGGGGCCACTGAGTTAAGCGCACTGCCAGAAACACCCCGTCTCACCTGGAAAAGTCACAGCCTGATCTGGTCTGAACAGTGGCCCCTGAAAAAAGCCAAGCTGCGCATCCTAAACAACCTTTTGGAATGAAAGCTCAAAAAAGGCCACATAGTAGAGTCTGACAGCTCGTGGAACTCTCCAGTCTTCGTTCTACCAAAGCCCGGGACAAACAGGTGGAGGCTTCTCCACAACCTTTGCAGAATCAACGAGGTCATCGAGGACATGGCCCCTCTCCAGCCTGGCCTGCCCTACCCATCGATGCTGCCTAGGGACTGGACACTCGCTATCATAGACATTAAGGACTGTTTCTTCAGCATTCCACTGAATGGAATGGATGCTCCACGGTTTGCTTTCTCTGTTCCCTCTATTAACAAGGAGGGCCCGCTCAAAAGATATCATTGGCTTTATCTTTTTCAGGGTCTCAAAAACAGCCCGAGTCTTTGTCAGTGGTACGTGGCTCACATCCTGTCTCCCATTCGGAAATCATTTCCAGATGCTATCATCTATCATTATATGGATGACATTCTGGTGTGTGCTTCAGACAAAGTTTACTTGGACACCACAGTTAAAAAGACTATTGAAGCCATAGAAAAGGCAGGAATGGAGATTCGTGAGGACAAAATCCAGTACACTGAGCCATGGACTTACCTTGGAGTCCAGATCTGGGAAAGGACCGTCGTTCCTCGGCAGATCACCATCAACCATGACCCGAAAACCCTGAGGGACTTACACAGCCTGTGTGGATTCATCAACTGGGTACGTCCACTGCTAGGGCTTACAACAGAGGACCTTGCTCCCTTGTTCAATCTTTTTCGTGGACCCAAAGACCTGGACTCTCCCTGCACTCTCACAGAAGAAGCCAGAGGTGCCAGCGTCAAAGTCCAGGAAGCCCTGTCTTCATGCAAAGCCCATTGCTACGAGCCCAGTCTGCCTTTCCAGTTCATCATTCTGGGAAAAGCACCCCGATTCCATGGATTGATTTTCCAATGGGACCCTCAGCTGCGAGACCCTTTGTTGATACTGGAATGGGTTTTTACAAGTAGCCAGCCTACAAAGACACTTACCACCTACCAGGAGGTTATAGCACACTTAATAAAAAAGGCTAGGACTCACCTTTGCTCCCTTTCAGGTTGTGATTTTGAATACATATACTTGCCAATAACTCTTAAAGACTTTGAGGATTTGATCCAGACCAATGCGCGGCTCCAGTTTGCCCTGGACAGTTATAAGGGTCAAACTTCTGCAAAGATCCCAGAACACAAACTTTTTAAGCAGAATGAAACTTTTCATTTGATTCCAAAGCAAATCCAAAGTAGAAAACCTCTCAAGGCTCTAACCCTCTTTACAGATGGCTCAGGGTCTTCCCACAAGTCAGTGATTACTTGGAAAGACCCCCAAACACAAGATTGGCAATCTGATGTACAAGTAGTAGAAGGATCGCCACAGATTGAGGAATTAGCAGCCGTTGTCAGAGCCTTTGATAAATTTAAAAACGAGCCTTTCAATCTGGTCACAAATTCAGTTTGTGTTGCGGGAATAGCTATGAGAGCAGAACATGCTCTTCTCAAAGAAGTTTCTAATCCAAGGTTGTACCAACTGTTCTCTAAATTAATACAACTGTTCTCCCACAGAAAGCAACCTTACCACATAATGCATGTGAGGTCACACACTGACCGCCCAGGTTTTGTTGCAGAAGGCAACAAGAAAGCAGATGCATTAGCAATGGCAGTACAAACTGCCAATGTTCCTGACATCTTTGCCCAGGCAAAGTTGTCTCACGCGTTTTTCCATCAAAATGCACCTGCCCTTATGAGAATGTTTCAGCTCTCAAAGGAGCAGTCAAAGGCTATTGTAGCTACATGCTCGAATTGCCAAAGCTACCAAATACCATCTATGGGGACGGGAGTCAATCCCAGAGGTCTGAATAGCTGCCAGCTGTGGCAGACAGATGTAACTCACTTTGCACCTTTTGGAAGGTCAAAATATGTGCATGTATCGGTTGACACATTTTCAGGACCAGTATTTGCATCATCACATGCAGGAGAAAAGACCATGCACACAATAAAACACCTTCTCCTCGCTTTTGCCGCCCTGGGTGTTCCTAAAGGAGATCAAAACAGATAATGGACCAGCCTATACCTCCAACAAGTTAAAGGAGTTCTTCAATGAATGGGGCATAGTGCACAAGACTGGCATACCTGTAAACCCCACAGGACAATCCATCGTGGAAAGGACACATCAAACCCTCAAAAGAAAGAGTCCTTGATCAACAGAACAGGGACACAAAAGCCACAACTCCAGTGGAAAGATTTTGCAAGGCTCTCTATGTCATCAACTTCCTGAACTGTACAGCATCAGAGCCTGACCCACCAATTCTTTGCCACTTTGCAAATACCACCCAAGCAAAGCTCACTGAGAAACCACCTGTGCTCGTGAAGGACCCTGAAATACACCAAATTTCTGGGCCTCACCAGTTGATTACTTGGGGAAGAGGGTATGCGTGCATGCTACTACCATATGGTCCAAGGTGGTACCCAGGAAAATACGTGAAACCATACTTAGGCACTGTGAACACTACTCCTGCAGATGGGGACAAGAACTCTCCTGAGGTAAACACAAGACCACCTCAGAACCAAACCAGCTCTGCCTGGAGACGAAGACATCGCCGAACATCGACAAACACAAGAACAACCGCCCCATTACAAGACAGCAGACAAGACAGAAAGCTAAAAAATAGTCTGCTGTATCAGGCCATAGATAGCCTTAACACTGAAGTGTTCTCTGAATTATGTGTTATTACACTGTGTTTTTGTATTTTAAAAATTCCTTTACTTCCCTCCTCCTAACCTTTAAAAACCTCTAACCCCCAACCCACTCCTCCTCCCTTAGCGTAGCTTAGAAATTAAAAGAAAAAGGGTGGGGGAGGAGGGGGAATACAGAAAAGGACAAGGCAGAAATCCCTCTCATCATAAAGATAACAATTCTGCTTATATTCCCTATCAGAAGCCCTATTCCTGCCCAAAGATGAAAAATATCTCCATCGGTTCTGTTCTCACCACCACCTGGACGCTTGTCACCGTATCGCGTGCCTTCGGCTGGATTAGCCCTCAGCCCAGCCATAATGTTTGGGTAACCTTAGCAAAAACATTAAATCAGGACAACATGTGCTTCTCCATGGGAAGCGTTGATAATCCACTTTCTACATGTCTAGTAGGAATTCCCTTTGCAGCAGACGACTGGCCTGTCTATAACTCAGAGCTCCTCCATACCACAGGTAAGAGACCCAATGTGGCTGATACTTGGGATGAGTGGACAAAAATTCTACCAGATGCTCGAGAGGAACCCCAAGAACTGGATCTGTTAGGGTCCTCCAAGGCCATATACTGTGTCAAATTTTACTTTAGATGTCCAAAAAACAACTGGCCAGAAATTGACCAACACAAAAACACATATCAAAAAAATGTATCACCAATTAACAAAGACTATAACTCTCATGATTGGTGCAATTACACGGCTCATGCGATTTCTGTGTCTTCTCTCCATCCCAAAGTATTACTCAAGGGGATGTTTCTCATCAGTGGTGACAGAGTATGGGCTGGGATCCCCTCCCGACTCCAGGGAGGTCCCTGTACCCTTGGAAGACTTTTGACCCTTACTCCAAACATCACCCTGTTACATAATTGGAAAAAAGAAAAGCGAATCAAAAAGGTCCTACACTGAATTTGATGAAAATTTTGATCCTAAATTATACAATTTGAAAAAACTAAAAGAGATTGCTGTCTCCCTGTTTTTACTCTGGGCAGCTGTGGCTAAAGTCCTCAGTGGAATCAATCACCTTGGGTGCTGGCTCAGTAAACAAGCTAACGCTACATCTGCAGCCTTGAGTGATCTCTTAAAGGAAGAAGAAACCACCAGACAGGCTTCACTCCAAAATCGAGCAGCAATCGACTTCCTGCTGCTTGCCCACGGACACGGCTGTGAGGACTTTGAAGGAATGTGCTGCTTCAACCTCTCTTCGCGCTCGGAATCCATCCATGAGAACATCCAGAAACTGAAAGATCTCATGAAGGACTTGAAAGTAGAAAGAATCCCAGACTGGGTCAATGAAACCTTTGGGCAATGGGGATTAATGGGATGGGCTGCATTGTTGGTTAAGGGAATGTTGTTAATTCTCCTTGTAATTGTTATTGTATTGGCTATGTTCTCACGCCTTGTTCACTGTTTCAAAAGAACTATAGCAAACGCCTTTTTTGTAAAAACAGAAAGTGGAATTGTAGTAAACCCCACAGACCTGGCAAAGGCACTGTGGAGGATTTAACAATAGGAATGCTGACACAGCAGCAAAGAAGTTTCCTGACCCCCCGACTCACAACCTACCTTTGTACCCTTATAAGGGAAAAAAATCTTGTTAACCCTACTATTGGTCACATATGGTCCCTCTAACCTTTGTCCATTGGTCAAGTTTGGATACTGGCCAAGGGTATAAAAGTAGCATACTCTACCCTACTAACTTAAAAGAAGAAGAGGTGAGACCCTTCACAAACTCCCAGAATAAAGCCATCTTCGTGGAACAGCTGGCGTCTTTTCTTCTTCTCTCTCTCTGTCTGCTTGAAGCCTTATGCCATGGGCAAACTAACCTAGCAGCAGCTGAAATCTTAAGAGCTGGCTAATCACGATGAGAGCTGTATATCACCCTGCTTGCTAGAGGTTTGTCCCATGGCCTTGGTCTGAGCAAGATGGCCTCCAGTACTCTATCCTCCTGGGGACAGAGGTCCCGGGCCAATGCTATGCTGATAAGACCAATACAGGTTTCATTAACCCTGTGCTTTTCTTTTTATGAAAAAGAACCCATCCCTCTTTTCCAGGACCAAATGTTTTATATTAGGACTCGATATTCATAATTTCAAATATCCAAGAGTTGCTCCAAGCAAGCCTGCCAGGACACACAGGTCAGGCTTGCCTTGGCCTTTGGTGGCTGCCGTTCATCAGCTCCTGAAACATGGGGTTCCGTGGTTTCCTTCCTATGGAGAACAATGTGACATTGGGAGCCTTGTGAAATGAAGGGGCCATTGTGACACTGCAGAGCACCATGGATCCAAGGGACCATTGTGACACTGTGGGGCCTTGTGGAACCAAGGACATCATTGTGGCTCTGTTGGGCCACATGGTCCCAAGGGGCCAGTGCAAAGCAGCAATATGGGAGTTAGCCTGGCTGTAACTCAGAGTCAGCCAGATTTTACCCCAGAAGAACTGGGCATGAGTTTGAAGTCCTAGGAATCATTCATCATTCATTTAACTTACGGTGACCTTGAGAGCTCCCCCATAAGCCTTTGGTGTTGTTATGCTAAGTTGTCCAAGTTCTACTCCCTATTGGTTTATCGGTTGTTTCTTCAGTATGGTTATTGTTCTAGTTTTCTAGCCCCAAGTGTCTATGTTGTCGCTTCCCCTTTGTCTCAGGCCTTAGGATCCTGCCCCTCATACTGTGCTCAACTTCTCTATGTTTATTGTTTTTCACCCTGGTATTAAAGTTCTTTTTGGGCAACTCCATCAAACCTGCTTGTTGCAGACATCTTTTATGAAAAATCCTTTCCTTAGGATTTTTCTTCCTGAGAAGCTGAGAGGCCTCAGGAACAAAATGTAAACAATGATTATCTGCTGCTGTGGAATGCCACAGGTGGATCTGTGATTAGTTTCATAGAGTTGTTTCTAATTAATGGCCAGTCACAGTCAGTTGGATTGGACTCTGTCTGAGACAGAAGCTTTTGTTATCATTCTTTGCTATTCTATTCTTAGCTAGCCTTCTGATGAAATCCTTTCTTCTATTCTTTTAGTATCCTTTAATTATAATACATATCATAAAAAAAAAAATCAAGTCTTCTGAAACATGGAGTCACATCTTCGTCTCTTCCCTCATCCTAAGACCCCTGTGAACACCGTCACACCCACTCCTTTTCATTTTTTCCACCCTCGCCCTGAAGTCAGGGAACCAGAGAGGTTTGTTCCTGCCACCTTCATTGTGACATTTGGCGCCCGAACAGGGACCATGACATTCAGGGCTCCCTGTGTCAGTCACGTCAGCTGATGTTAGCTGATGGATAGGCCAGTGCTCCCCGGGATTTGGGATTGTGCTGGGCCCGGCGGATTCATCGTTGGTTCAAGGGACCTCGGCCAGGATCCACAGGGACAAAGACAATTTCACCTGCATAGGATTGTAGGTGGGTTTGGAAAACGCAAGACGTTTATTGACCCTTTTTCCACTGTGTTTTTACAATATGCACCAAAGTCCCATAATTTATTTGGTGTGTTCCGGTGGCTGTTTCCCCTAAGGTGGAGAAAGAGAAAAATGGGCAGCCAGATGTCCAAAGTAGAAAGGAGCATATATGGATGCTTTCATTTTCACTGATCATGATAAAAGATTTTCAAAGAACAAATTAAAATCAATCATGAAATGGTTCATTAAAAATTTTCCAGATGCCTCTGCTGATGAAATCCATACCACTGAATTTTGGGACTCACTGGGAGTTAAATTGTACAACCTTTCGATCAAAAGGGACCCCATTGCACCCCACATGCTCCCCATCTTCCATACCATCCTTGAGACCCTTCACCAGCAAGAAGTGTGTTGAAAACTCAATCCATTGGTCACTCCTAACTCGGGAGGTCCCCTCAAACCTGCCTTTCTCAGACCTTCCACAATGGTTCAAGATGGCGATGGCCACGCGGTCTTGGAGCATCATGCCCTGGAGACTCAAGATGGAAGGAGCCTGAATGTGGCTCAGGAGCCCAACCATCCTCCCTCCATCTTGGCTCCTCCACTTCCTGCTACCACAACCTTCTCGTCCACCCTGAACAAACCTCCAGGCTCCACCCCCACAACTGCGTTTCACGCCCCACTGTCAATCATTCCACCTTCACCCTGGGCCATGCCTCCAGAACTCCACCCTGGAAATCCACCACCCTAAATCAAGGCCCTTCCTCCCCAACACCTGACAAAATGGCAGCGCCCTTTGCCTCACCCTCTGGCAACAATATAACCCCATGATCAAAGATACTAAGGCCAACTGTCACACTATTTCTAATCCAAATGTTTCTCCTCCAAATTAGTCTTCCACCCCAGAAGACGGTTTGGACTCCTCAGAGCCACCTTGCCCCTCAACCCCAGAAGATCCCTAGGAAAGGATCCAGAAAGAAGCAGCTAAGGAAGGAGACTGGCAAATAGTCTCGAAATACCTCGTTACCCCCGTATGTTATGAAAGAATAGGGCAGAATCCCAGGTATCAGCCATTGGTCTATGGGGAAATCAAGGATCTGTGTAGGGCAGCTAAAGACCATAGGAAGGACTTACCTTGTTTTAATGGCCTAATGAGGACCATGTTTACAGCACATGTCATAACCCTCTATGAGTTAAAATATATTATGACCATGTTGTTGTTACCTACAGAATACACCCTGTGGGAAAGGGGATGGAAGTGTTTAATAAATCAATTAATAGCAGACTGTGCTAATAAGGAGGCAAGGGTGGAAGTGACAATCAACCATCCAACTGGAGAAGGACAACACAGCCTACCAGATGATCAAGCAGCAGGTATCTCCAGAGAAGTATTGGATGATATCAAAGAGGTGGCTTTGAAAGATTTTATCCAGGTATCAGATGGTAGCACCCCCTATTTGGACTACCTTGGGGGGCTGCAGCTGAAGCTGTAGGACAACTAGACCACCTTGGGTGCCTGTTAAGTAAGCAAACCAATGCTACCTCCCTCAAATTGAGTGGCCTGCTCTCAGACATAGAAACCATCAGACATGCCACCCTGCAGAACAGCGATAGAGTTTTTACTCTGGGCACATGGGCATGGCTGTGTAGACTCTGAGGGATGTGTTGCATGAACCTCTCCAGCCACAGAGAGTCAATCCACAAGAGCATTCAGGTACTGAAGGAAGGGTTCAAGAAGCTTCAAGTGGAAAACAAAGACTGTGTCAATAATCTCTTCCAGTCCTGAGGACTAAGGGGTTGGATGGTGTCCAGCTAAAACAGGACTATTAATTCTCTTAGTGGTTGTTGTTGTTTTGTAATTGTCCCATGTTTGTTTGGATGCTTTTAGAAAGACTTAGAAAATTCTTTCAGTTCCATCTTTGTTGCAAAACAGAAAGGGGGAAGATACCCAACACAGCCTCATGGACACATTGGAGGAGAGAATGGGAGGCCAGGATGGCACAAAGTCTCTCAGAGACTCAGTGTGGGAAGGAAAATCCTTAAAAGTACCCAAAAGTATTCTTAAATCCATAAAGTACCTTAAAAACCTTGAGTATCTCAAGGCATTAATGAACTCCACTGAGTGTCAGTACAAAGCTCTCAAGGGACTCGTTAAAGCAGATAATTGGGGCCATGATTGCACAAACCTCTCACAGAGTCTGTATCAAAAGGGAAACACCAAGTACCTTAAAATAACTGAAGTACTCTGAAGTATTAATGAGCCCCACTGAGTGTTGTTAGCGACAAAGCCTCTCCAGGGACTAATTACAGCAGATAATTGGAGGCCATGATTGCACAAACCTCTCAGACACTCCAAGGCAAAAGCCAAAGCCAAAGTCCTTTGAAAAACCTGCAGTCCCTGCAGGGAGCATTCAGGAGCCCCCAGGGCCATTGCTGAGCAAGGCTCCCCAGGGACCCCTTCCAGCAGATCCTTGAGGCCACTGGGATGTGGGCTAGGGGGGGATGCTGAGGGCAGGACAAGGGGCTGACAGTGCCCAGCCTGGCTGGGGCAGTGCCAGGAGGCCCCAGGGCCTCAGGACAAGGTGTCTCCTCACAGCCCTTGGTGGCACAGACCCTGCTGTGGCCCAGGGCACCAAGACTTGGCTTCTCTTTGTCCCCACCTGTCATCACTGCCTGCAGTTCTCTGCTCTGCCTGGGGCCTGGGGACACTTTCTCAGTCGTGTCCCTCACTGGGACCCATTAAAAGTCAAGAAAGTTTGGGGTTGGATTCTGCCTTGGAGTTCTGGAGAGGTTTCTTCAGCTCCCTCTCAGGGACTGATGTTCAGGGCCTGAGCACAAAGCCCCAGAGGCTCATTCAAGTCCTTGTGCTGTGTCTGTGCTGCTGAGCTGGGCTGGGCTCCTGGCACAGAGGCAGCTCCTGGTAACCAAGCAAAGCTTCAAAAGCACATTTCTCTTGATGAGCAGCTCTTCTGCCAGCCCAGCAGGGCTGGGGCACTGCCTGCAGCCAGCCCGGGCACAGCACAGAGGCACAGAGAGCTTCAATCAGTCAGGGCTGGGAAGGTGCTGAGAAGTGCCTGGGGCACAATCACTGCCAGCCCTTGGCACAGGAACCTCTGGCTGCAGGACAATGCAGCTGCAGCTCCTGCAGTGATCTCCCAAAGCTGGAACATCCCAATGCCTCCAGAGCCTGTGAGTACATTCTCTGATTGTCTCTTGTGCAGAGCAGCCAGGGGTGCCCAGGGCTGTCCTGCAGAGGAGGGTCCTGCAGCCCAGGGCGCTGTGCTGGGGCAGGGATTCTGCTGCCTGCCAGGGACAGCTCTCAGCCAGCCCTGGCAGCTGCTCCCAGTACTGGGGGACAAGGTCTGGGTGGGAGGAGACAGCTGGTCAGGCTTGGGAGTGTTCTCCCCTTGTGGGGAACATGCTTTATTGTTCAGGACTGCTCCCAGCATGAAATTTAACTGCAGAACATTTCCAAGTAGATTATACAAGAAGCATAGCAAGGCAGGGATTGCATATAAGGGAAAATCCTGCTTTATTAATCTACTGTTTTGGTTTGAAGAGAGGGGAAAATGCACATAGATATTAATCTCTTAGTGCAGGTTGAGAAAAATATTTTTTTTTTTTTACTCAGGCCTTAAAAAACCAGGCAGTGACAGAAATCAGCACAGGGTTCCTTAGAGGCAGCATCAGTGTTTCTTTTCCAGCCTCCTCAGGGTTGCTCTGACGTTGGCATCAGAGCCTGCAGAGCCAGAGCTGCCCCTGGGCAGTGCCTGAGCTGGCAGGGGTCTGCAGGGCAGAGCTGAGCCCCCAGGGCTGGGCTGGGCTCTGGCAGCACTGGCAGGGCCCAGCCCTGGGCACAGGGAAGCAGCTGCTGGCAGGGACAGCTCCAGGCAGCAGAGCCCTGGGCAGGCAGTGGGGGGAAAGTGCCCCCAAGCTGTGCTGGGATATTTCAAGTCCTCTCCAAACCCAACTATTCCATGATTACTTTTTTTACAGATCCCCATGCCAAGGCACCATAGGAAATGACCAACAGCAGCTGCATCAGGCACTTCCTCCTGCTGGCATTGGCAGACACGCGGCAGCTGCAGCTCCTGCACTTCTGCCTCTTGCTGGGCATCTCCCTGGCTGCCCTCCTGGGCAACGGCCTCATCATCAGCGCCGTAGCCTGTGGCCACCACCTGCACACGCCCATGTTCTTCTTCCTGCTCAACCTGGCCCTCAGCGACCTGGGCTCCATCTGCACCACTGTCCCCAAAGCCATGCACAATTCCCTCTGGGACACCAGGGACATCTCCTACACTGCATGTGCTGCTCAGCTATTTTTCTTTGTGTTCTTCATCTCAGCAGAGTATTTCCTCCTGACCATCATGTGCTACGACCGCTACGTGTCCATCTGCAAACCCCTGCACTACGGGACCCTCCTGGGCAGCAGAGCTTGTGCCCACATGGCAGCAGCTGCCTGGGCCAGTGCCTTTCTCAATGCTCTCATGCACACGGCCAATACATTTTCCCTGCCCCTGTGCCATGGCAATGCCCTGGGCCAGTTCTTCTGTGAAATCCCACAGATCCTCAAGCTCTCCTGTTCACAGTATAACCTCAAGGAACTGGGGCTCATGGTCGGTACTCTGTGTTTAACTTCTGGTTGTTTTGTGTTCATTGTTTTCTCCTATGTGCAGATCTTCAGGGCTGTGCTGAGGATTCCCTGTGAGCAGGGACGGCACAAAGCCTTTTCCACCTGCCTCCCTCACCTGGCCGTGGTCTCTTTGTTCATCAGCACTGGCACATTTGCCTACCTGAAGCCCCCTTCCATGTCCTTCCCATCCCTGGATCTGGCCCTGTCAGTTTTGTACTCGGTGGTGCCTCCAGCCTTGAACCCTCTCATCTACAGCCAGAGGAACCAGGAGCTCAAGGCTGGAGTGAGGAGACTGATGAGTGGATGCTTTCAAAAACATTAAGCTGCAGGCTAGTGTCTGTAAATCACTTATAATAAAGTAATGTTTTATACTGTCTGTTGGTTTGCTTATGGGATATTTTGTTTCCGTGTTTTAGTTTTTAATATTTTCTACAAATAAATGTCATTGTGCCATTAGTGATTTTGTTTCTCTCCACTTTCCTTGTGGCCATAGACTGTGTCAAAGAGGGGCTGTGCTCTCGATGGCTTTAAAGAAACTAAAGGATCTAGGAGCAGAGTTTTCTGCAGAGATGCCCTTTAGTTGCCTTCTCTGGAGCTGCAGCAGCAATGTCTGTGTGCAGAGCTGGGGCAGATCAGTGCTGGCCCAGCAGCTGTGCCCAGCAGCAGCAGCAGCACTTGGTGTTGCCAGTGCTGCTGCCGTGGCCCTGCCCCGTTGCCCTGGTGGCCCTGGTGTTGCTGCAGGGCCTGAGTGCTCTCGGGGCCGGGCACAGCCCTGGGGGTGGCAGTGCCGGGGCTGCAGCAGGGACAGGCCATGGGCACTGCTGGGGCAGCGCTGACGCCTCAGGCCAGGCCCTGGGGGCTCCAGGCTCCTTGCCCAGGCTCTCTCAAGAACACGGCCAGGCCAATGCTCAGCACAGAAAACCCCCGTCAGCAGCCCCAGGCTGGCCGTGGGCAGGCTGGGGGCAAACAGCATGGCTGGGGCTCTGCAAGGGCCCTGGGGCAGACGGGAAGGAGCAGCAGAGCAGGGGCTGATCCATCCCCAGTGCACTGCACAGCCCAGGGCAGCGTCCCAGAGCGTCCTGATGGAGCTGCCAACAACATCCCCCCTCTGCAGCCCTGGCCTCTCCCCCAGCTCACACAGGTGCCCCATCCTTGCAGGCACAGACACGGCAGCACTGGCTCAGCAGCCCCTGTTTCCATTGCACACAGCAGGCAGGAGCACCCCCATGCTGGTGCTGTGGGGACATGAACCTGAGGGAGCACAAATGCCATCAGCTCCTGGGGCCAGCATGGGCTTGGGGACACCAGGGAAACCACTCAGCTTTGTCCTGGGCTCTGCAGTCAGCCAGAAAGTTTGTTCCCATCAGCTGGGAGTTTCCTGTCCCACTGCAGACACTGTTGCTCAGAGCCAGGGCTGCCTGGCAGCCACCCCCAAACTGCCCTGAGCATTTCCTTGGCTTCACCTTTGATTTCTTTACTCTTTCCTGATACAAGAAGAAATTTCCAAATTTCTTCTTGTTGCCCAGCCCTGTTCCCTCCCCTGCAAACAGCTCATCCCTGTTTGCCCTTTCCTCTCTGGCCCCACTCCCCATTGCTGTTCCTGACTTGGCACCATGGGAACGTCCCTTGGGCAGCAGGATCATCCTACAAGTGCTGCAGGAATTGTCTGCAGGCTCCTGCAGTGCCTGCTGCTGCTCCCTTGCCAGAGGCACCCCAGGCCAGGGGGGCACATCTGGGCTGCTGTGTCTGCCTCTGGGGCTCCCTGTTCTGGGCAGTGAGGAGGAGCTGCAGAGGCTCTGCAGGACTAACAGGATGGGCTTTGGGGCTGGCAGGAGAAGCTGAGGGACCTGGGCTGCTGGAGCTGCTGAAGAGGAGGCCCAAGGCTTGTCCTGCTCCAAGGGTGGTTTCAGAGAATCCCAGAATCAGCAAGGTTGGAAAAGACCTGTGCCTTGACACCACCTTGTCTCCCCTGAGCCTCCTCTTGTCCAGGATAAACAACCCCAGCTCCCTCAGCTGTTCCTCTCACGATTTGTGCTCCAGAACCCTCCCCAGCCTTGTTGCCCTTCTCTGGACATGCTCCAGCCCCTCCATGTCCTTCCTAAATTGGGGGGCCCAGAACTGCACACAGCACTCGAGGTGCTGCCCAACCAGGGCTGAGCACAGGGGAAGAATCCCTGCCCTGCTCCTGCTGGCCACACCATTCCTGATCCAGGCCAGGAGCCATTGGCCTTTTTGGCCACCTGGGCACACTGCTGCCTCATGTCCAGCCTGCTGTCCATCAGTAGCTGCAGGTCCCTTTCTGCCAGACCTGTTCTATGTTCCATGTTCCATGTTCTCTTGGTTCTGTGGGTCCCCACAGTGTAAAAATGTTCTCCTTGCTTCTGCAATGTCACAATGGCCCTGTGCTTCCATGAGGCCCTGCAGTGTCACAATGGTCCTTTGGTTCTGTGGGCCCCCACAGTGTCACAAGGGTCTCCATGATTCCATGGGCCCTTGCAATGTCACAATGCTCTCCATGGATCCATGGTGCCCCACTGGATCACAGTGGCCCTTTGGCTCCACAAGGCCCTGAAATGCAGCAATGGCCTCTTGGTTCCACAAAGCCCTACTGCTTCACACTGGCCCCTTGGGACCATGCAGCCCAACAGAGCCACAAAGATGTCCTTGGATCCATGAGGCCCCACAGTGTCACCAATGTCTCCACAGAAAGGAAAGCACAGAGCCCCTTGGTTTGAGGGGCTGATGAACTGCAGTCACCAGAGGCCAAGGCAGGCCTGTCTGTCTGTCCTGGCAAGTTTTTCCTGGAGCAATCCTTGGATAGTGTAAGTTTTGAATGTTTAATTCCAATTTCTGCCCTTTTTGCCTGGAGGAGAATGCCAGTTCTTTTCCATAGAAAGGAAAGCACAGAGCCCCTCTGTTTGGAAGGCAGATGAGAGTTGGCCCTCAGGAGGCCAAGGCCAGCCAGACCTGTCTGTAATGGCATCTTTTGTGTAGGAGCAATCTTTGGATATAGAACTTTTGGAGGTGGAATCCCAATTTTGGCCATGGGCACCTGGAGAAGAAGGATGGTTCTTTTCCATGGGAAGGAAACAGCCCCAGTGTTTCAGGGCAGAACAGAGGTGACCACCAGAGGCCAAGTCCAGCCAGAGCAGTCTGTCCTGGCAGCTTTTGTCAGGGAGAAATCCTTGCATATAAGGAATTTTGGAGGAAAATACCAGTTTTGTCCATGGGTGCCTGTGCAGGAGGGAGGGTTCTTTTCCGTAGGAAAGAAAGCACAGAGTCCCAGTGGTTGAAGGCAGGTGAGAGCCAGCTCTCAGGAAGTCAAGGTCAGCCAGGCTTGTTGGTAATGGCAGTTTTTTGTCTGGGAGCAATCCCTGGATATTGGGAATTTTGGAGAGGGAATCCCATTTTGGCCATGGATGCTTGAATGAGAAAGACAGTTCTTTTCCATTTGAAGGAAAGCCCATAGCCTCAGTGTTTAAGTGGCACATGAGAAGAGACCCTTGACACTCCAAGGGTAGTTGGACCAGTCAGGCCAAGCCAACCGGAGCTGTTACCTGTTCCCTTGTTTCCATGGGGCCCTGCAGTGTCACAATGGTGGTGTCATATTGGATCCTTGGTTCCATCAGGCCCAGATGTGTCACACTGACCTCTTGTTTCCATGGGGTCCTGCAGTGTCACAATGGTCCCTTGTGTCCATGGGGCCTTGCAGTGTCACAGGGGTCTCCTTGGTACCACAGTGTCACACTGGACCCTTGGTTCCATGGGGCCTCACAGTGTCAGAAGGGTCTCCTTGGTTCAATGAGGCCCTGCAGAGCCCCTTGATTCAACGAGGTCTCAAAGTGTCAGAATGGCCTCCAGGATTCCATGAGGCCCAGCAATGTCACAATGGACTTTTGGTTCCATGGGGTCCTGCACTATTACATGAATCCTTAGTTCCATAGAGCCCTGTAATGTCACAAGAGACTCCTTGGTTCCATAGTGCCACACAGTGTGACAACTGCCCTTTGGCCTGCCAACACTCCAGAGTGTCACAATGGTTCCTTGCTTCCATGAGGCCTTGCAGTGTCACAACAGACCATTGGTTTCATTGAGCCACACAGTGTCACTGTGGTCCTCTTGGCTCCACAAGGCCCTGAAGTGCCACAATGGCCCTTTGGTTTCACAAGGCCTCAAAGTGTAAAAATGGCCTCCAGGGTTTCATGGGGCCCTGCTGTGTCACAATGGACCTTTGGTTCCATGATGCCCCAGAGTGACACAATGGTATCCTTGGTTCCATTCAGCCCTTCATCCCATGGAGACCCGGTGTTCACTGTATTCCCCTTGGTTCCATGTGGCCCTGCCATGCTATAATGGCCCCTTCATTCCAGTGGGTCTCAAAGTGTCAGAACTGTACCCATTGTTCCATGACGCCCCACAGAGTCACCGTCATCCCCTTGGCTCCACAGGGCCCCACAGTGTGACAATGGACTCTTGGTTCCATGAGGTTCCTCAGTCACAATGGTCTCCTTGGATCTGCAGTGTCACAGTGACCCCTTGGCTCCACATGGCCACGCTGTGTCACATCAGCTCATGGTTCCATGAGGCCACACAGTTTAACAACGGACCCTTGGTTCCACAAGGCCTTACTGTGTCACAATGGACTTCTGGTTCCATGAGCTTTCACACTGCCAGCAGCAGTCTCCTTGGTTCTGCAGTGTCACCATGGCCCCTTTGTTCCATGAGGTTCCACAGTAGAACACGGCAACCTTGGTTCTGTGAAGTTCTGCAGTGCCACAATGGACACATGGTTCCACAAGGCCTTGCTGTGTCAGAATGCTCCCTTGGTTCCAAGAGGTTTCTCAGAGTCACAATGGTCTCCTTGGAGCCACAGTACCACAATGGACCATTGGTTCCATATAGGCCCAATGTGCCAAAATGGATTTTGGTTCCATGGGGTTCCATGGTGTCACAATGGACCTTTTGTTCCATGAGTTTGCTCAGTGTCACAGCTGATTCCTTGGTTCTGTGAGGCCCCACCATCACCAAATCTCTGAAATATCAGAATAAGACTCATTAACACTAACTTGCTATTTAGGAGGGTATAATTTATTCAGACCTTAGGTCTAGTGGGGGATAATTCTTAACCTTATGAGACATGTAATTGTACCAGTGCCGCTAAATGCGCATTGCAATTTACCCATTACCATAAAACCCAACCCAAGTTCCCAGATTAGGTCCCTTTTATTTCTATCACTGCATTCTTGAACCAGATGTCTTCTTGTCTTCCAGCCATCCTTGCTGGGAGAGCAGGCCCTGCATGTCTTGTGCCTGTACTTAAAGTTCACAGGCATGGTTAAAATTGAATGACACCTTTTGGTATCAGGCCTAAGGTTTTGTGTGGGCAGGCAGAGGCAGGCAGGAGGCAGAGCTGTCAGCAAAGGAAGGGCCCAGCCAGGTGGGGCAGCCGGGGGATGCCGACAGTCTGCAGGGACAGAGGCATAGGGCAGGGACACCGTGGGACAGCCTGGGCTGCACAGGGCACAGGGATGGGCAGCAGCTGCAAGACAGCCCTGCCAGAGCCAACTTGGGTCGCACTTTGGCCATGGCTGCTGGGCCTGGGCCTGAGGCCACGAGGGGACAAGTGACCCTTGCAGGCCTGGGGCCTCATTGCCTCCTTGTCCCTGCTCAGCAGCCTGGCAGGGGCCGCCCCATGCTCCTGCCCTTGGCATTGCCCATCCCCACATGCCAGTGCCCATCCCGGGAAGAGCCCTGAGCAAGGAGGGAGGGACAGGATCTGCCTGGCCAGGGGCTGGGGCTCAGGCCTTGGCCCTTTGCATTCCTGACACGCATCCAGGTTTGCTCAGAACCAGAGACACCTTTGCCTCACTTGTCCCTACCTGTCATCACTGCCTGCAGTGTTTTGTTTTATGTGGAACCTGGGGACACTTTCTCAGTTGTGCCTCTGACAGGGATCTCTCTTCAAAGTACCAGAAACTTCAGTGTTTCAATGTAACTGAGTTCTTGAGGGATTTGTGACATCACTGAGGGAGTTGTGACATCACACAGCTGGCTGTGATGTCACAGAGTAGGATGTAAGGCCATAGAGAAGACTCTGCCATTACAGAGTGTGGCTCTGTGGCATCAGGGGGTGGGTTGTGACATCACAGAACAGACTGTGACATCACAGGTTGGACTGTGATATCACAGCACTGCTGTATGACATCACAGGGTGACATCATAGCATTGGTTCTGTGACATCATGAGGATTATGTAACATCACAGGTTTCTGTATGACATCACAGGGGCAGTGTGATGTCACAGATATGGCTGTGTGACATCACAGATATGGCTGTATGACATCACAGGCACTGTGTGATATCACAGAGATGTCTGTGTGACATCACAGGGTGATGTGTGACATCACAGGAGGCTATGTGACATCATAGATTTGGCTGAGTGACATCACAGAGGCAGTGTGACATCACTGAGATAGCTGTGTGACATTCCAGAGTTGACTGTGTGACATCACATATATGGTTGCATGACATCACAGGTGCTGTGTGACATCACAGGGGCTGTGTGAGGTCACTGGGGAGATCACTCTGCCCCAGCCCCCCTCACAGCTCCCCCCAGAGCAGTCCAACCCTGCTCGTGCACAGCGGGGTCCCCTGTCCCCCCGGGTCCCCCCGCCCCCGGCCCCGCAGCCTCCCCCAGAGGATGTTCCACGAGATCGACCCCAGAGCCTGACATGGGGACGGGGGGCCAGGGCCCTGGGGGTGCCACAGGGGGACAGGGACCCCCCAGCAGTGTCCCCGTGTCCCCCAGGGCCAGAGCCTGGGCCAGGGCTCCTTCACCCTGTTACCAGCGAGGGGCTGAGGGCGCTGAAAAAATCCCCAGCAAGGGATCAGCAAAACCCAGATTGAATATTAAGGGACAACAGCACAAAATTCCTTGGCAGGAGTCACTCTGCTCCTGAGTGGACACTTCAGGCACACCAAGGAAATAAAGCAACAACAAAACCAAACAGAATCCAGGCAATCAAATCAGAAATGAACTGAGAACTGTCGCTCTGTGTGTGTGTGACAAAAGGAAAGTAAGGGCAAGGATAAAAGGAATATGGCCCAAAAGCTTAACAAAGCTCAAACTTAACAGGACTGAACTTATACCTTAACCCTAACTGATACCTTCAACTTCACAATTTAGCAAAAGAACAGCATTCAACACTATTTAACCTAACTTAAAACCTATGAATTTGCAATTTAACAGAGGAAAAACACTTAAATATATTTAACTTAGCTAATAACTCAAATTAAACTTAACAACCTTGTGACGGTGGTCACAGGGGTTTTTAGAGAATGGAAGAGGCAGAAATCTTGATTCCATTATCAGAAGGCTTGATTTATTATCTTATGATATATATATATATAACATTATAACTATACTACATAGGAATAGAAAGGAAAGGAGCTTCTTCAGAAGCTGGCTAAGCTAAGAATAGGATAGCAAGAATGAATAACAAAGGTCTGTGTCTCGGCAGAAAGTGATAGCAGCTCCACCGTGAGTGGTCAGTAAATCCAAACATCTACAGAAGACCAATCACAGGCGGACCTGTTGCATTCCACAGCAGCAGATAATAATTGTTTACATTTGTTGCTGAAAGTTCCCAGCTCCAGCAGGAAAAATCCTAAGAAAGGATTTTTCACAAAAGATGTCAGCGACATGTCACCTTTCTTTATTTAGTTAAATTAAAAAGAAAAAAGCTGGTGTGGAATGAACAAGAAATTTCTTCACCTGTAAAATATAAAATTCTATAACATCACTAAAACAATCTTACAATATAAGAAAATACAAAAACAATGCAAAGACAATTCAAGTCCAAGGAGTTGAGTTTCAGGAAAAATCCATGGACTGAAGATGTTCCTCTGTGACATATCTGGAAGTCCTTATTGGTCCTGAAACAAGCTTCTTGCAGAAAAGTCTATCAGTAGTTATCAAACAATTTCAAACAATTTGAGACAACTTCTAGAGTGTCCTGCCACAGCCCTTAACTTGGGCTGAAGCTAATTTTTGGCCCTTTAATCCTTTTGAGCTGCTATTGCTCTTTCAACCCTTTATATTTAATTTAATTTTTTTTTTTTTTTTTTTTTTTTTTTTATGTTGGAAAGAGCAGCAGCAGCGCAGCCAGAGAAAGGCCCTGGTGGCCCTGGCCCCCAGACCTGGCCCACAGAAAGCTGGCCCAGGACCAGAAGAGGGAAGCAAAACCCCCAAATCCAACAGGAGGCCGGGAGGTGGACCTGGACCAAGGAGCCAAGCCAAGCAGCCCAGGCCCAGCCCCCAAGGCAGGTTCTGCCTTGTAACAGACCCGCACCCTGCTGCCAGTGCAGTGGGACAACGGGTGACCAAACGCTTCCTTTCCCCAAAATCAGTGAGACATCCCATCAGCAGGGGAATAGAAGCTGTCCCAAGAACCCTCATCTCAGGTCTAGGAATGTTTGTTCCCCACAGCAAACGAGCGATGGTCGCTTCCTGGTGTGCCCTCTGCCTCTGCAATGCAAATGCAGAAGGTGCTGCTCCCATCTGCCTCCAAGCATCACCCCCACCCCCTCCAGGCTGGGAAGCAAAGGCAGGCTTTTCGGAACCCACTGCTCCCTCGCCGCTGGGCCGCACGAGGGCCGGGAGGGATAACAATCTCCAAGGGGCAATCCCCAAAGAAACACCCCACAACCCGCTGAGAATGCTGACTTTGAACACAGGCAACCGGGCTGCACGCACAGCGAGCTGTCGAGCCACGCCTCCTGCACGGAAGAAGAGGCTGGCCGCTGGCGCCGCTGCCGCAGACAGCCCTGGACGGTCTGAGTTAAAATAAGCCGCCAGTTCCAGGGCAGCCTCTGACGCAGACACGGAGGACGTAGTCCCCGACAGCGGCCGAACTGCGGGGGTGGCCGGTGGGGGCAGTGGAGGCAGCGGGGATGGGCGGGAACACGCTGCTGTTGGGTCGCTCAGCTCCGGGAGTGGCAGCGGAGGCGCGCGCTCTGCCTCTGAGGGAGGCGCAAGAAGCACCGCCGCAGCTTCCAAAAGCGGCGGATCGCTGTCGCCGAGCAACACAGGTGCCGGCACGGGCAGCGGCGCCAGGGGAGGCGGCCGCACCGGCCCGGCAGGCTGGGCTTACCCCAGTGCTCTCGGTGCCGGCCGGGGCGGCAGTGTTTCCGAGCTCGCAGGCAGGGATGCCGTGTCCACAGGCTCTGCCCGAGGGACGGCCGCGGGAGGGGCGGGGAGGGAAAGCACCCGCACCGCGGGCTGGGGCAGCCCCGCAATGTCGGGAGGCGGGGCCCAGTGCGCCGGTGCCGCCCGCAGCTCTGTCCAGGGCAGGGTCCATGGGGCTGGCCGGAGCAGCGCTCTCGGCGATGGCCGTGGCGGCACCACCCACTCTTCATCCCCCGTAGAGAGAGAGGCGGGGGGAGGAAGGTGGCTCCATCTGAGCATGCTCCGAAAACGCAGAGAAAAAAACTTCCTTGACCCCGGGCGAAACTTCGCCACCCCACTCGTGTTCAGGGGGGCTGGGAAGCAGAAAATCATCCCAGCTCAAAGGGTCTTCTCCCGTGGGAATTGGAGGAAACGGACCGAGGCTGTTGCACTTAGCAATCCAGGGAAACACAGCTGCTCTCCATTCCAAAACCAGGAAAAGTGCTTTAAATGTTAAATGAATTCGAGGATATTCCAAGCCTCAATCCAAAGCGAACTGGAAAATGGAGTCCATGCACTCCCATACGAACACGTCCAGGGCATATAGCACATTTGTAAAAAAACCAAAAAGCTTTGCCCATCGAAAGAATTCATATAAATGTCTCTTGGATAGGAAAATTCCAAGAATTCCATCCTCTTCAGCCCATTTTTGCCAGAGGGCAATAAGTTTCTCCTCTGAAGGGGAGAATGGAACCTCAGCCTCTGGGGGACAAAATCTCCAGAGCAGCAGCCACAAACTATGAATGGCCACATCTTCAGGAGGGGAAAAGCTAACAGTACCTTGAGACAGTGTCCAACACTCTCTGGCCAGCTGCATGGTGCTGCTAGGCTTTCCGAACATCTTCCTGGAGGCTTTTCAGAAGGTTCTCTCTGTGGCCA
Organism: Setophaga petechia; assembly: GCA_024362935.1. NCBI lineage: Eukaryota > Metazoa > Chordata > Aves > Passeriformes > Parulidae > Setophaga > Setophaga petechia. The sequence continues at coordinate 1,653,168 of JANCRA010000099.1, forward strand.
GCCTTGGCTGTGAGCTCAGTCCAAATGAGGATCTCAAGTTCTTCAGCTCCTGGCTAGAATCCACTTCTGTGATGAGTGTCCTCTTCAGTCGAGGGTCACCAGCTGTGAGGGTGGTCACAGAGGTTTTCAGATGGAGGAAGAGACAAGAATCTTGATTCCATTATCAGAAGGCTTGATTTTATTATCTTATGATATATATATATAACATTATAACTATACTACATAGGAATAGAAAGGAAAGTGCTTCCTCAGAAGGTGGCTAAGCTAAGAATAGCATAGAAAGAACGAATAACAAAGATCTGTCTCTTGGCAGAGAGCAAGAGCAGCCCTGCCGTGAGTGGTAGGTAGATCCAAACATCTACAGAAAACCAATCACAGGTGGACCTGTTGCATTCCACAGCAGCAGATAACCATTGTTTACATTTGTTGCTGAAACTTCTCAGCTCCAGCAGGAAAAATCCTAAGAAAGGATTTTTCACAAAAGGTGTCAGCGACTCACCTGTCCTTGAACTCAGCAGACACACTCCAAAAGTCACCAACACCCACTGAAATCAGCACTTGAAGCTGCACAACCCTCACCAGTTGATTTCATGGTTGATGCCAATCAATGCCCACTCTGCCTTTTGGTTCAAAATCCAGGAGCAGTGACCTGGGCCTTGTGTTGTATTCACAGGACTGCCCCTGGCTCTGCTCTGCACATCTCAACAAGAGACACCTGCCCTTGCTCAAGGAGAAAGCTGCTTATGCAGAAACACCCCATGACCACTTTGGGGGGGGGACAGAGGAGAATCAATTATTTGATGGTGAAAGATTCTCTCTTGATTTCCAAAAGAAAAAATCAGCACTTTTCCTCCAAAAACAAAGCCAGCATCATTGTTTCTCCACTATGGGCACACCTACTCACCACTTTTCTCCAGCTAAGGAATAATTTTCTTGGGGTTTTTTTATCCATCTCCCCTATCTTACTGGTATCATCCAGAGCAGATTGCTTTCATTTCTTCACTGCCCTGAGCCAGTGCCCCCCAAGAGCAGCAGTCCAGCTCCAAAGATGCAGAGCAGCCAGCATCAGTTCTCCCGCTTCACTGCATTATCCTGGCAGCACACGGCTCAGGCTGGCAGGGACAAGGCCTCGCGCTGCTGTGGTGCTGAGCACTGAGCTCTGCCTCCCCTCTGATCAGCCCTTCTCCCTTTGGCTGGGCCAGGATTGTCTCTTGCCATGGCACCAGCCCACGGGACGGTGCCCCAGTCCTTGGGACAGTTCCTGCTGCACAGTTCCTGACTCCCACATCAGCCCTTTGCTGGCTGTGCAAAGGAGACCCCAGAGCCCTCTGTGCATAGGAGCTGGGAGCACAGCTCGGCCCCCACAGCATGGCCATGAGAGCTGAGCTGAGGCTGCTGCTGCCCATCTGGCATGGATTATTCACACAAGTTTTTACAAACACTGTTGCTGCTGGGGCAGAATCACCCAGGCTGGCCCATCTGCAAAGCCCTGGGGGCCTTGCTGGGTATTCAGGTGGGACATCCCAGAGCAGCTGCTGCCCAAAGCTGATCCATCCCGCTGCCTGCCACGGCCCAAGGCACAGGGAGATCCCTGCAGGGAGGAGTCATTCCAGGTCCCAGCTACCACCCAGGGCAGGAGGCATCCTCACACTAAGGTAATGCCAGCAGCAGAGCAGAGATTCAGCCCTCAGAAAACACCTTTTTTCTCTGCTCCACCCCAAAAGGAGGTAGGTGGGGGATGTCCCAGAGACAGCCACAGATGTGCCCACTCAGCTCCCAGGGTCCTCACTTGATGGTCAGGATGGCAGGCGCAGGAGATCCAGCCACACTGAACTGGAATTCTTCCTCAAAGCTCCCCAGCACGGTGGCACTGAAGGAGATTGCACAGTCTGGCTCCCACCTGCTGCAATGATGCCCTCCTCAGCTGCAAACTCAAAGCACAAGCCCACCTTGGTGGCTGAAGGGATACAGGTGAAGGGAGCATCAAGAGCTCCTTGGGTCATCGGTTTCACCTGCAGCAGCAAGAAAGCAAAGTGGAAATCCATGTGGAACCTTCCCTTCTTGTGAGTTCTTGTCCAGTGATGAAATGAACACCCAGCAAAGGCAGAAGATGCTTTGTGCTGCTGAATGGCAGAAGTCAAAAGATACAACAGGACAAGTTCTGCCTTTGGGTTTCCATGCAGAGCAGTGGCAACTCCACAGAGCTGCAGTCACCCTGGGCTTATCCCATGGACACAGAGCAATGCACCTCTGCCCAGCAGCACCAGGCTCATTGAGAGCTGGCCCTGAGAGCAACGTGGGCTGATTGCAGCTGCGTAGGGAATCACCCCAGAGCTGCTGCTGCCCCAGTGAGCATAGCTCCAACAGCACCATCTACTCATTCACCTTTTCCCAGACCATGAAAACAATACACTGAGAATGAGGCATCAGCATCAAAATGTACAGACAGCATCATCTTTTGGTAAGTGGTAAGAAAACTCAGGGTGTCTTTCTCTTCCCCAGCCAAGCTTTTGAAAGTGTCTGGCATGATGTAGTGCCTCATTTTCTACCTCTTCAGTTGCTCTCTCATGATTTTTTTGCAAGTTTGACACTACTGGGGGGGGAGGCAAATAGGTAGAAAAATCCTTTGCTTTATTCCCAGGAACACTTTTCTCTTTCTAGAGCCAGAGATGCACCAAGGCTGAAGTGTGGTGAGGGACTGCTGAGCAAGGGAGAGAACTCCCAAGGCTTTCCTGTGACTTGCAGCAATAAGCAGGGACACTTGACTGGGAGCTGTTTGCAGGGGGCTGAAGCTCAAAGGCAGCCAGTTTGCTGCAGCTGCTTCTGCAGAGCCCAGTGCAAAGGTGCCTTGTGTCTGCACTGCCACAAAAGCCTCTGAACATGCAGCTTTTGGAGCCAGGGTTGGTTTCATGGGCCAAGGGGGTGTTTTGCAGGAAGCCTCCCAGCTGATCCCTAAGGGAGGCTGCCCAAAAGCAGGGGCTGGGGCTTCAGGAACAACAAACACACCTTTGTGACCCCCCCAGATTCGAGCAGTACGTCAAATATTCCCTGCTCACAAGTGCCCAGGCTGGCAGCAATTCCACAGCTGCACCAGGCTTGCTGCTGCCTCAGGAGCCATCAGGATCCATCCCAAGCCCTGCTGCTCACCTCCAGACATGGGGGGTGTTGACAAAAACGTTCCCAAGGTTCAGAGTCTGAGAGCTGAGCTCAACCAAGGGTCCTTGGCCCTCCCCTCTGAGCTGCAGGGGCAGCCTGCTCTCACGGCCTGGGGAGAGATGTCCATTGCAGGACAATCATTCCCTCTGTCACACTGGATTTTCCAGGCTGCCTCAGTGCTAGCCCCTGACTCTGAGCTGGATGCAACCAGCTCCTGATGCTGCAGGAGAAGAAATGCACCCTTCTCTTCCCTCAGGAGATCTCCCTTGGGGCTGACTTCTAATTTCTAACCCATTCCTCAGGCTGCTTTCCAATTTGAGCCACCAGTTTGCTGAGTTTAAAACATCTCTGGTGTCCTGTAGTGGCAGGCCAAGGAGTAATGGGTAGAAATTGAAAGAAAGGAAATTTAGGTTAGATATTAGGGAAGAAATTTTTTACTGTGAGGGTGGTGAGACACTGGAGCAGGGTCCCCAGGGAAGTTGTGGAGGTTCCAGCCCTGCAAGTGTTCCAAACCAGGCTGGATGGGGCTTGGAGCTACCTGCTCTAGGGGGAGGTGTCCCTGCCCATGGCAGGGGCCTTGGCACTAGATGATCTTTAAGGTTCACTCCATCCTTAACATACTGTGATTCTGTGGTTTCCTTCCCATGCACCTGGAGCAGCTTTGAAATCCATTCAGTGAAGGCACAAAGCTCCTACAGAGTTGGATATTACCAAACTCCCTGGCCCAGGAGCACAGGACTTTGTTGCCCAAGTGCTCCCCTTCTGCCACTCAGCACTGTGTTCTATTTCCACAGACTGAGAGCTGCAAGGTGGCAACTCCCACACAGGGAGAGAAGCAGCTGCTGGCCAAGGCTGCTCCCTCTACAAACGGCCTGGGCTCAGTGGGGCTCAGCCACCTCTGCTCTGCTGCTGTCTGGGCACTGGCCGGTGATCCAGGCTCAGGGAGCCCATTTCTAACTCAGCACCTACCACCTGATGATGGATCCATGGCAAATGGGCCCATCCCGGATCCCAGGCTGACTGTGGATCTCTCCCCCTCTCATTCTTCTCCTGATTTCCTCTTCTCAAAATCCACACCTTCTCTGGGCAAACTGTTCCAGGAGGGTCTTTTTGCTGAATCCCTACCTAAACCTCATCTCTCTCCATTTGGATCCATTCTCCCTTGTCCTGTCCCTGCCTGCCCTCGTACAAAGTCCCTGTCCGGCTTTCCTGTGGGTTGCCCTCAGGCACTGGAAGGCCACAGCTGGATCAAGTCTGAGTCTCTTTGCCAGGCTGAAGAAGCTGAGCTGTGTCAGCCTTTTCTTGCAGGAGAGGAGCTGCAGCCCTGGCACCATCTAGGTGTCCCTGCTGGGCCCTGCTGCAGCGTGTCCCCGTCCTTGCCGTCCGTGCCGGGGAGCCCGGCAGAGCCGGAGGCAGCGCTGCAGGCGCAGGGTCAGCGGCAGGGAGGAGACACGGCCCTGGCAGCGGCTCCGGGAGCAGCGATTGGCACTGGGCCGCCCGCGCTGCAGAGAGCCGGGGCCCTTGTGCCGGCCCTTGTGCCCAGGGCGCCTTTCCCCGCCGCTCGCCCGCCCGCCCGCCCGCGGGAAATGCCCCCTGTGCCGCCCCTCGGGGCCGCCCCTCGCCGCTGCCCCGGGGGCTCCTCGGCGCCAGCTGGAGGGCCCAGGCCTTGGCCTCACCCTGCTCAGCCCCAGGCCTGGAAAAGCAGATTCAAACACCCACCCAGAAAGTGCCCAGGATGCCAAGGTCAATCTTTTGTCACCAGCACGGGTTTGCTATCAGTCTGCACGGGATTATAAAATCACCAGGAGAAAAGAGCATGAACAAGTTCTGCCTTGGCACTACCTCAAGCTGTGGGGTACCAGTTGTCGGTTTCACTGGCTCTGGACTGAAGGCACTTGAGAGGTAATTCATGTTCGGACTCAAGTGTTTATTATTTCTTATCAGGAAAACAGTCTCATTACTGTGAGCTCAGCAGCTTTTCATTAGAAGGCACAAAATGGCCGACAATCTCTTGTTCCAAGGTCTTTTAAGACTAAACTATCCAATTTAGAACTGACACCTAGATTATTTTTCCTTTTAACCCAGTAACTGATCCCAAAGAGCCTGGAATGCAGAACTTCTGCCCAATTACAAAAAGCCACTCAAACCCACAAAGAAGATGGAAGAAAGAGCATGAAGAAGAAACTGAGGACAATACCTTGTGTCCTCCATCTTGCTTCCATCAACAACAAACTAAAAAGCGCAAGACCTAAATTTGTCAGAGTGGACCAAAGCCCAAAAACTGGAGGTGATAACAATGGACTAAAATCACAGCTAAGGAATCTGCATGCTCTAAAAAGGCAGATCCAAGCAAGAGCCATGCTAAACAGTTCACAGAACATGTAAAATAGTTTGGGGGAAAAGTTTGCCGTGCACGAGGGTCTATGGATATGCAACAGGCTGCTGTAAGGGGAAAGGTTTTTCACATTTAGGAACGGTTTAAGTTTTTTTTTTGTTTTTCATGGGAGGGAGTTTTGAAGAGCTACAAGTGGCTAATCTGCTTGCAACAAGGACCATTCCATGGGCTCTTGTCACCTTTCCCAGCACGTCTGCTGCAGCTCATGGACGGCAAAGCCCTGGAGGCTCCTTATGGGCGGTGATGGACGATTGCAGGCAGCGCCTCGATGCCCTGGATCAGCGGGGCCCCCTCCTGGGAACCCCCACGTTTTCCAGTTTGTGTGGAGCTGCCTGTGAAAAACACGTTCACTCTCCTGTGAAAATGTACAAAGTTTAACTGTGTGTAAGTGGTTTTATTTGGATATTGGTTTTTCAATTCTTAGAGGCTAGATGATTTTACAATGGGACTTTTATAGGAATTTAATCAGCTGAGAAGGCAGCACTCTGCAAACAGAACTGACTGAAAATGAATGGGACAGAAACCAGTAACTCTGAAAGTTTTATTTGCTATCAAACACATCCCACCCAGCCAGCCCCACACAATCCCCATTCCACCACTCCAAATTGGGATCCCACTTCTCCCAGTCTACTCCCAACCCCATCTCACCCTGGTGGCTGTGGAATGGAGTGACTTTGGCATGGGATGGAGTTTTTTTGAGAAGAGAAAAAGCAATTTGAGGTGGGAATGAGCCCTTTTGTGTAAAAATTCAATTATTTTCAGCGGGATTTGAGAGGTTTTGAGGAGACAGATGTATCCATATTGGCTTTTGGAGTACAGCGAGATGGAGAAGAGAAAAAAATTAGGGCCAAATGAATGGACAAGCAGCCAGGTGTGTTCCCAACATGGATCACAGGGAATGTGGCTCACCAGGGCTGTGCCCAGCATGGCTCCTCCAGTGGGGGATGGAGCTGGAGCAGCGCACGAAGCTCTTCCCGCACTCGGGGCACTCGCAGGGCTTCCCTTACCGGTGCCTCCGTTGGTGTTGGGTCAAGTTAGAGCTGTCTGAGAAGCTCTTCCCACACTGGGGACACTCGTAGGGCCTCTCCCCGGTGTGGATGCGCCGGTGGGTGATGAGGTGGGAGTTGCGCTTGAATCCCTTCCTGCAGTCGGGGCATTGGAAGGGCTTCTCCTCTCTGTGACTCTGATAGTGCCGGAGGAGATGGGACCTGATCTTAAACCCCTTCCCACACTTGGAACACTCATAGGGCCTCTCTCCACTGTGGATCTTTCGGTGGCGGATCAGGCTGGAACGCAGCGTGAAGCTCTTCCCACACTCCCCACACTCGTGGGGCCGTTCCCCAGTGTGGGTCCTCTGGTGGCTGATCAGGGTGGAGCTCTGGCTGAAGCTCTTTCCACATTCCTCACACTTGTGGGGCCTCTCCCCAGTGTGGATGCGTCGGTGCATGACAAGATGGTCGTTTCGCCTGAATCCCTGCCTGCAGTCGGGGCAGCGGAAGGGCCTCTCCTCTGTGTGCGTGCGCTGGTGCACGAGGAGATCAGAGCTGCTCTGAAACCTCTTCCTGCACTGATCACACTCGTAGGGCCGTTCCCCAGTGTGGCTCCTCTGGTGCACAATCAGCGCGGAGTTGCACCTGAAGCTCTTCCCACACTCCCCGCACGTGTGGGGCTTCTCCACATCATGACCCTGCTCATGGAGCACCAGCTCCGAGCTCTGGCTCCATCTCCGGCCACCTTCCCGGCCCAGACTGGCTCTTTCCCCCTCACATCCCCGCCAGCTGCCTTTGCAGCCCCTCCTCGTGCGGCATCTCCGGGCCTTTTCCTCCCCGGTGGCTTCCTGCGCCGTGGAGCTGCTCCAAACGGCCTCTTCCACCAGGTTCTGACGCGGGCATTTGTCCTCCCTGCTCTCCATGCTCAGCTCCTGCTCTGGGCAAGGAAGGACAAGGACAGGATGGGATTTGCCTCCGTGCCACAGGCAAGGGCAAGGAGATCCCCCCAGGGCTGTGCTGCAGGTGGGGCCGTGCTGGGCTGGGAGATGGAGCAGCACAGAGGGGAAAGGGGCACTGACTTCCTCCTCACCTGCCTCAGTGTCCCGGGGCATCTTCCTCTTCCTCGCAGCCTCCCAAGGGTTGGCAATGGGAAATCCTGGTTTGGGGAAAACAAGGGATGAGCACGTTTGTAGGAGTGTCAGGGAGTAGCACAGTCGGGACGGACAGAGACGAGAGATCTCTGCAGCCAGATCGTGAAACTTGCGGTTTATTGCAAAGGGCCTGGGTGCAGGGCCCTGCTGGGAGCTGCCAGCCACAGCTCGGAGCAGGCCCGAGAGAAGAGAGGGGTAGACAGGATGAGAGGATAAGAGAGTAAGAGGGGAAGAGCATAAGAGACTAAGGTTCCCGTTAAAATACAATAAATCTTCTTTCTGTGTTGAATATTCTATTTCTCACTAACCAGTCTATACAAGATACAAATCCTATAGCGTTTACTTAAAGTCTGTAAGAATCATTACATCACCATACTGTGTTACATTTTAAACCCTAAAAACTCCTCTTTGGACCCCTTCTGCTGAGCTACTAGGGTCTGCTCTGACCCTTGGACCTTTCTGCAAGCAGAGGGAATTGTTTCATCAAAAGGGGATTATGTTCAGTCGGGCCACACCACTGTTTTCCATTTGTTCAGTAACTAAGGTATCTCAAAGTTTGCTTTCATTTCAATCTTGCTTATAGTTTCTGTATTCTCAAAATCATTTGCCAGACAATCATATTTATCATATTGATGGAACAGGAAAGCCTGTTTCATCTTCCCCAACACACACTGAGTTTGAAGGTCCCTCTGCCCAAGTCCATCTGGGCTGCAAAAAAACCTCCCAAACACCAAGATACAGCCCTGAAAAAGCCTCCCAGGAGTTCCCCGTCCCTGGTCCCCCCCGCTTTGGTCCTCTTGGCACATCCACCAGGGGGGAACGCACACAAGGCTGGGGGATCCCAGCAGTGGCAGCACTGCCAGGGACTGGGCTGGACTGGGATCGTATTGGGAGTGACTGGGATTATGTTGAGGGTGACTGGGAGCAGCTGTGAGCAACTGGAATCAACTGGGAATGACTGGGAGCATGCTGGGGGTGACGGGATCATACTGGCAGTGAGTGCCACTACACTGAGGCTGACTGGGAGTGCTTGGGAGCAAATGGGATCATACTGGAAGGAACTGGGAGTGACTGGGAACATGCTGGAGGGAACTGGGCTACACTGGGACATACTGGGAGGGACTGGAACAAAAGGGAGGGTGAAAGAGAGCAACTGGAACCATGTGGAGCACAACTGGTTCATCCTGGCAGGGACTGGGAGCACACTGGGCTCAGATTTGGATCATACTGGGAGGGACTGGACTAATACTGGGAGTGCCTGAGAGCGACTGGGAACACACCCTGCACATCATCCCCCATACTGGGCCTGACTGGGAGCAACTGGGAGCATGTTGGCAGCAAATGGCATCATACTGGGACTGATTGGACTGATCTAGGAAGCAACTGGAACCACGCTGGAGGCAGCTGGGACCATACTGGGAGAGACTGGAAGCAACTGGGATTATACTGGGACCACACTGGGAGGGCTGGCATGGGACTGGGATCAAACTGGAGCTGACTGGGATCATATTGGGGTTGAAAAGGAGCAACTGGGATCACACTTTGGGCTACGGGGAACGAGTGACAGAAACTGGGATGATGCTGCAAGCAAACTGGAGCAACTGGGAAGGACTGGATGCATGCTGGAGGCAACTGGGATATACTGGGCATGACTGGGGGATCATACTGGGAGAACTGACACCTTACTGGGGCCAGTGGCAGTGCCTGGAAATGACTACAGACATGCTGGGGGCAACTGGGATATACTGGGAGTGTCTGGAACCATACTGGGGGACTGGAACCACACTGGGAACAACTGGGCCCATGCTGGGAGCAACTGGGACCCTGCTGGGGAGAACTGGGACCACACTGGGGGCAACTGGGTTCAACTGGGACCATACTGGGAGTGTCTGTAACCACAGGGGAGTGATGGAAGCACACTGGGAACAGCTGGGCCCATGCTGGGAGCAACTGGGATCACACTGGGGGCACTGGCATCAGACTGGGAGTGACTGGGAGCAACTGGGGTTAGACTGCAAGCGACTGGAATCATACTGGGAGTGGCTACACTCATACTGGGATTATACTGGGTGTGAATGGAACCTGACTGGGGCTTACTGGGAGCTACTGGGCCTCTGTTGGGAGGAAAATGAGGATATATTGGGAGCAATTGGGATTGGCTGGAAGGTACTGGAACCATGTTGAGGGGACTAAGAAGGCAACTGGGACCATATGTTGTGCAATAGACAGAAACTGCAATCAGGTTGGTGGCAACTGGGAGTTACTGGGAAAGACTGGGATCCTTCCAAGGTAACTAGAATTATACTAGGACAACTGGGATATTCTGGGAGTGTCTGTAACCATACTGGGGGGACTGGAACCACACTGGGAAAAGCTGGGTTCATGCTGGGGACAACTCAGGCCATCTTTGGGTCAACTGGGCATGACTGGGACGCTGCTGGGAAGGATTGGGACAATTTAAGATTAACTGGAATCATATTGGGAGGAAATGGAAACAACTGGAACTATGCTCAGAGCAACTGGGATCGTACTGGGATCAGAGTGAGAGCAGCTGGGTCCATGCAGGGTTAGACTGGATCACAGTGACAGTGACTGGAATCACACTGGGATTGACTGGAGTGGGTGGAATGGGTGGAATTTTGCTGAAAGCCACTGGGAGGAAGTGGCAGTGACTGGGACAAACTGGGAGAGATAGGGAAACACTGGGATCATGCTGGAGGCTCCTGGGGTCCTGCTGGCATTGACAGGGAGAAACTGGAATCACACTGGGGGCACTGGTATCAGACTGGGAGTGACTGGGATCATACTGGGAATGGCTGTGATCATACTGGGAGTAGAGTGGGTGTGATTGGACCCTGACTGGGGGTTGCTGGGAGCTACCAGGCCCTTGCTGCGAGCCAACTGGGGACATAATTAGAGGAACTGGGAGCAACTGGGATAAAAAGTTGGGGCAAGTGAACCATACTGAGGTAACTGGGAGTGCCTGGGAATGACTGCCAGAATGTTCAGGGCAACTGGGATGTACTGGGAGTGTCTGAGACCATATGGGTGGTGACTGGGACCAGACTGAGAGCGACTGGGAATGTGCTGGGGGAACTGGGAACACGCTGGGGGCAAGTGGGAGTGACTGGGGCCCAGCTGGAAGAGTCTGGGATCATACTGGGAGTGACTGGGGTAACTGGGAGAACTGGGAACACACAGGATGAAAGCGGCAGGAACTGGGAGCAACTGGGACCTTGCTGGGAGCAAACTGCAACATCATAGGGAATGACTGGGCATGACTGGGCTCACCCCGGGAGCAGCCACTGCCGGCACCGGCATCCCCGAACCCCTTTCCCGGCCGTGCCGCCCCTCCAGCCCCAGCACCCCCCATTCCCGGCTACCGGCAATCCCAGGGGTCCCCCCCTCTCGGGGTCCCCGCTTTGCCCTTCTGGGGCTCTCCTCTCTCCGGGCTCCCGCTCGGGGAAGCCGCGGCTCTCCCGGGGCTCCCCAGAGCCGGCGTCCCCCCGCCGGTGCCGCCGCTCCCGCGCGGTCCCCACGTGGCCCCGGCAGAGCTCGGAGGGCCCGGCCGGGAAGCCCAACCCCCCCCGCGGGGGGACCCGCATCCCCCCGCCCCCCGCCGGGGCTCTGCCGCCACCCGCACCGGGACCCCCCCAAAAACACCTCCCGGGGACCCCCCATGTCCCCCCGAGGGCCATCTGCGGCTCGGCTTTGGAGCCCAACAGCTCCAAACATCCCCCCAAAAAACCCCAAACCCAGGCACCCCCGGGATCTTTGGGCCGAGCTCCCCGTGCCCGGGTACCTGCAGGATGGGGGGCGATGCTCCCGGGGTGCTGCGAGTTCAGGCAGCGCCGGAGCCCCGCGATTCATCCTCCTCTCTCCTGCCTCTGCTTCCTGCTGCCGCTCCGCCTCTTCCTCCCTCCCTCCTCCTCCTCCCCCGTTCCCGCAGCCCTCGCAGCCCGGGGCAGGAGCGGCGATGGAGCCGGGACAGGTCGGGATGGGCAGCGCGGGGCTCTCGGCTGCTCCCAGCCGCTGCGGGCGGGGGGAAGCCGGCCCGGGCCAAAGGAGAGGCAAACTGGGCAAACTGGAGGCTGCACATCCAAACTGGGCCTTGCTGGGGACCCTGCCTGGCCACTGCCAGCCCTTGGGGTTGATGCCCAAAAGACAGGCTGGAAATAAATCCCCACAGAGCGGTGTCTGTAGAGCAGGTATTTGTTCAGTGCAGCGCTGGGGATGAGGGGGGTTTCTCCTCCTCACTCACCCCCCTTTGTCAGTGCTGTGGTGTATTTGTACAGTCAGCGTGGCTCAGTGTCACTGTCCCACTCCAACATCATCACATACCCGCCGGAACTCATTTACATGGGATCAGCTGGTGGTTATCAGACAGTTCTGCACTGACCTTGCGCCTCTCCAATTTGGGGGCTGTCAGGGGTCTGTGATGAAGGATTCCAAGGTCTTCTTCACATCTGAACTTTTCAACTCTGTCCTCGGATCACACACAGTTACAGCGTTCCTTGGTCTGGATAATGTAAATTATTTGTTTTGTGGCTTACTGGCTTTGCACCTGCCAATTTCTCATTAGTGCTATGTTTACCTATCTCTAAAGCTATCCACCTGGTGAGTTTTTTTTCTTCTTTTTTTTTGTCTATTCAGCATTAAGCAAGTAGTTAACCATATGCTAGCCATTGCATTGTATAGAAACTTATTTAGATCAAGTTATATAGGTATAAAATATATATTTCAAGTTATATAGGTATAAAAAGCTATGATTCAGGTTATCTAGATATCATGTTATATTGATATATAAAAGGCCACGACTTAGGTTATATTGATAGCAGGTCATATAGCTATATCAGGTTATATTGATATCTTATAACTCAAGCTGTATCAGCACCTTGTAACTTTGATCCAAGTTCTGTCGGCACCAGGGCTCTTCCCAGAGGCCTGGAGATGTTGGAGCGGGGACTGCAGACATGGGTGAGGGATCCCAAGAGTGGGATTTTGGGGCCAGGATCCGTGGGGATGGGAATGTCCCGCTCCCTTGCCGGGGCAGGGTCACACCTGAGCCAGGTGTGCAGGGCAGGACCTTGCCCTGACCCCAAGCACTGTCCCAGCTGCAGGATCTGCTTCCCATCGGCCTCTTCCTCCTGTGGCCCCGAGCCCAGCCTGGTGCTGAGCAAAGGGGCTGGGCCGGGGTCATCCCCTGGTGGGGGCTGTGCACCCCCTCTGCCCCCTCCCCAAATTCTCTCTGGGGGGGCAGGAGCTGGGGCAGGAGCCCTGAGGGGAGGGACAAAGGGGTGACACCAACATGGGGGGGTCACACACGGCCCCTGGGTATCCCCCCTCACTCTCACGGTGCCAGGAAGACAAACCCCTACATGGAGCCCCTGTCCCCTGGCAGCACCCTGTGGGCAGGGTCTGGTGGCAGCTCTGGGGGCCTGGGGGATCACGACTGCCCTAAAACCCCCTCCCAGCCCCACAGCCACTCCCAGCCCCCTCAAACCACCCCACAGATCCTGGCTGCCCACCCCTCCAAATCACTCCATGCAATAGAAATTGCCCTAAGATCCATCAAAACTCTTTCCCAGCTCACCCAAGACCCATCCATGCTCTCTCCAAGCCACACAGCCCTTCCACAACTCCCAAAATTCTCCCACAGACCCCTTGAAAGGCCTCTAAACCCCCTCTCAGCACCACAAATGCCACCAAGAGCCACTAAAACCCCTTCCAATCCCCTCGATCCCTTCCCAGGCCCCATGGCACTGACCAGGAGAAGTTTGTGGACAGGAACATTCACAGCTGGGAGCAGTTCAGGCACTTCAGCAGCATTTTAGGCACTTCCATTCCTTTGGGCTCTTCCCAGAGGCCTCAAGATGTTGGAAGGGGGACTGCAGAGAGGGATGAGGGATCCCAGGAGTGGGATTTTGGGAACAGGATGAGGAGCTGTGTGAGCCACTTGCTGGGGTGTGGGTCTGGGGGCCCCCCGGTGGTCCCAAGGCCCCAGGCTGCAGAGCTGTCACCACCTCCTACTTCAGGTGGTGGCTCTGGTGGAACCTCTGTTCCTTGGGGCTCCTCCTGCAGCCAGAGAAGTCGTAGGGACCCTCCTCCAGGTGGGTCCTCCAGGAGCTCCATGAGCTTTGGGCTCCTACTGGAAGTGACTGGGCTCTTCTAGGATCATATGGAGATCATACTGGGAGTGACTGGGAATGACTCCAAGCATGCTGAGGGCAATTGGGATATACTGGGAGTGTCTGTAACCCTATTGCAGGTGATGGGGACCCTAGTGGGAACAAGTGGAACCATGCTGGAGGCAATGGAGAGCAAATAGCAGTGAGTGGGTCTACAATGAGGGCAATGGGCATGACTGGGACTCTGATGGAAGGGGCTGGGATCATACAGAGGGTGACTGGGACTATGCTAGAGGCCACTGGTATCACACTGGGAGCAACAGGGAGCAATTGGAACCATGCTGGGGGTAACTGGGATCATACTGTGAGTGACTGGGCTCTGGGAAGCACAGGATGGTGAGGAGCAGGAGGACAATTCCCATCCCAGCCCCACAAATACCCCTATTCCCACAGACTCCCCCAGCCCCTGGCTCTCCCTCCTCACCCCTGCTCTGACTGTACTGGACTTGCAGCACCTCCAGGTCAGTGGGGGATGTGCTGGGTGCACTCGCCAGCCTGGCTCTGGGAATCTCGACATTCCAGCTCACATCTGGCCCTGCTCAATTGGGGTCCCATCAAGGTGCACCCAAAAGTGGGTGAGGAGGCTGGAGCACTGGTTGAAACTCTTCCCACCTTCCAAGCACTTGTAGGCTTTCTCCCTACCATGAAGCTGCTCATGGACCACGAGGTTTGAGCTGCATCTGGATCTCCATCCACCTTCCCAGCTCAGGATGGGTCTTTCTTCTTCAAGCTTCCTGGGCTGGGTTTGCAGCCCCTCCTCCTGCGGGATCTCTGGGGCTTTTCCTCCACGTTGGATTCCTGCACCATGAGGCTGCTCAAAACAGCCTCTTCCACGAGGTTCTGCAGTGAGGATTTGTCCTCCTTGGTCTCCATCCTCAGCTCCTTGTCTGGGGGAGGAAGGACAAGGACAGGATGGGATTTGCCTCCGTGCCAGAGGGAAGGGGAAGGAGATCCCCCCAGTGCATCCCCAGCAGGATGGCATTGGCAGCAGGGTTGTCCTGCAGCCAGGGGCCGTGCTGGGCTGGGAGATGGAGCAGGAGAGAGGGGGAAAGGGGCACTGACTTCCTCCTCACCTGCCTGGGTATCCCAGGGCATCTTCCTCTTCCTCACAGCCTCCTCCCTGTGTCCAAACTTTGAGAACTGGAATTCCTGTTTAGGGGAAAACAAGGTGTGAGTGCATTGGCTTGGGTGTTCCTCTTGCTCGAGTCCATCTTCAGAAGTCACCGCGTGTCTGGTGTCCATAAAAACCTCCAGACCACCAGGATTTAATAACCCCTCAAAAAAACCCAAAACCACCAAGATTCAGCAAAAAAAAACACCCATCAAGGAGTTCCCCATCTCTGGTCTCCCTACTTTGAGGTTCAGGGGGTCCCTCCTGTCTGGGGTTCTGCAGCTCCAGTGTGCATTGGCATGTGATAGATGAGTAATGCGATGATTGACTCTTAAAATTTATAGACAAATACCATGTATATAGGTTAAGAAAAGTTTTATAGATTTATAGTTATGTTGTACCCCCTCGTGTGGCCATCAAGGGACATCTGGGGTTGAAACATCTGGGAGGGCTGGCTTGTCACTGTGGCAACATCTGACCTACAGTCAGGATTCGAGGAAGAGATCTCCATCACTGGACAGCAAAGAAGGGGTTATGGGCAGGACTTTGGGAAGGGTTAAAGGGTTAAAAAAAGAGAAAATCTCCACTGTGAGGGGGCTGAGCACATGGTGGGGAAAATCTTTTGCTCCCGGCACAGTAACCTTTTTTTTCTTTATTCAGTTTTCTCTTGTATTTTTAATAAGGTTCAATTAACCTTCCTAAACTATGAAAAGTGAGTAGCTATTTCTCAGAATTTTTTGGGAACTCTCCTGGGATAGACACCTCTCCCCGCTGGTGCTAGGAGTTTTCAAATAGAAGTGCACTCATGCCACAAATTTGGCGGAGTCTGTCGGATACTCCTGGGGCCACTGGTGGTGTCAGGCTGAAGCCTGGAGACAGCAGGAGGCTGGATCAAGAAAAGAGAAGAAGAGGGGTGAGTACTATTTTTTTAGTCAGATAATTACTCCGTAATTCCGGTATAGGAAAGTGAACTCCATGCTATACTATATTGGACTATGTACTATATTGGACCCACCCTGGTCTGGTGGAGTTTTAAGGAAATTGGGCAGTTGAAGGAGAAGGCAGGACATGCATTTGAGAGGAAAGTAGAGGATTTCTTCCCCCGTTTCTGGCGGGATGTGTGGGTTAGACGAGTTCGGGGCAGACCCCAGCCCAGCCATGCCGCGGTGATTCGGGGCAGAGCCAGACGAGAAGCCCTGGACCGTAGGGTTTTTTTACGGAAGAGAGGTAAAGCGTTTTCCTAGTTTGTTTCTCTCTCTTCCTCTTTTTTTCTCGCTCCCTTTTCCTTTCCTTGTTTCTTTTTCTCCCTTTCTTTTCCCCTTCACAGGGAGGCAGGCTCTGTCGGGGGAAGACCTGTGACCTGCTGGTCAGGATGGGATCATGGGTGAGTAGTGAATCCCCAGAGGAAGAAACGGAGATTGAAGAGGAACTGATGGGCATCCCTCCCAACAGTGCTCTAGAGAGGAAGCTAGCCCAGTGGAAATAGGACCCCAACACTAGAGATAAGGACAAGAGCAAAATGATTCAGTACTGTGGGTTAGAGTAAAACAGAAGGGAAATTAGAAATGATCATGTCTACTGGCCGAGATATGGGCCAGATGAGGGATGGATATGCTGAGCATTAAACATGTATGTAGGAGCTAAGAAACCATTCAATCAGGAGGAGAGTGACTGTGCTGCTTCCTGGGAAGGGGAAACCTCACCCTTGAAGGTGAGTGTGTTTAAGGTAACAGAACATACAGAGTGGGACCTGTTAGAACACTTACCCCCCCCACCTCCAGTAGCTCCAACTGCACCTCCCCTACCCCCTGATGGCCCTAGTCAAAACACCAGAAACAGGGTGTCACAATGAGAGGAAAGCAGATCAGGGGATGGGAACCAAGCAGTGGGATTGTATCCCCTGAGGGAAGTACCCCTGTGTGGGGTGCAGGGAGGAATTAGATTTGTAATCATACCTCTCACTTCTTCTGACATGAGAATGTTCAAGAAATAATTGAAAGGATTACTAGAGGACCTCAATGGATTAGCAGAGCAATTAGACCAGTTTTTATTTATAAAATAATTATACATGGGAAGAGATGCAATCAATAATGACTGTGTTGCTCACACCAGAAGAAAGACAGATCATCCGAGCAATTGAGATATGGACATGGGAAAGGGAGCATGTGCAAGGACCTCCTGGGGACCTGAAAATGCCCGTAGTGCATCCCACCTGGGACCACAACAGCATGGGGGAGGGGGGCAAGACATGGAAGAATACAGAACATTGATTACAAGAGGTATCAAAGAGGCAGCTCCACATAACCAAAATGCCAGTAAGGCTTTCAGTGAGTAGCAAAAGAGGGAAGAAACCCCCATAGAGTGGTTGGAAATGTTGAGGAAAAATATAAGACGATATTCAGGAGTTGACCCTGACACGGTGGCCAGGCAGATCTTACTAAAGATAAATTTTGTCACTCACGCCTGGCCAGATATACGGAGAAAGTTAGAAAAGTGAGATGGTTGGCAAGAAAAGAGGTTAAGAAAATCTTTTAAGGGAAGCACAGAAGGAGTATGTAAAAACGGATGAAGAGAAGGCCAAGGCAAAAGCCAAGATAATGGCAACTCCATTAGAGAAGGAAACCAGCACGTGAAGAACAACTCAGGTAAGGGAGGGAAATTCTGAGTACGGGAAGATAGATGGAGGGGAGATGCAGCTCCTTGAGACTGGGCACAAAAAGGAGAGTTTGGGAAACAGGGGAACCTATGACCAGTTTGCTTTTACTGTAATGAGAATGGACATATTAGAAGGAATTGCCCCCAGAAGGAAAAGGACCTGAGGATCTATGAGACTGAGAAAAAGAAGAAGCTTAGGGGTGTCAAGGGCTCAACCTCCTGGGGACAGAATAACATCAGGAGCCCTTGATAACCTTAAAAATAGATCCCCAGGAGGAAGAATTCGAACTCTTAGTAGACACGGGGGCTGAAAGAGCATGTGTTTGTAGAATCCCAAAGGGGTGGAAATAATGTCAAGATACCATGCAAGTAGTAGGTGCTAAAGGGGAAGGGTTCCAAGTCTCAGTTATAAAGGAAGTAAAGTCTGAAGGGGCAAAAGAAGTAGGAATTGGGGATGTTCTATTACTTCCAGAAGCAGGATGCAATCTATTAGGGCGAGATTTACAGGTGCAGTTAGGCATTGGAGTGCTCCCAGAGGAAGGAAAAATTGTGGTTAAGCTTCTCCAATTAAGGAAAGAGGATGAGGGCAAAATTCATGAGATGGTATGGGCAAAACTGAAAAAGTGAGGTAAATTGAATATGAAACTTATAGTAATAAAATTAATTGATGACATCTATTCAGTCCAGCTATGACAATACCCATTCCCCTTGAAGGGAGACGAGGACTGCAGCCAGTGATCCAGGACCTACTTGAGGATGGGACCTTAGAACCATGTATGTCCCCCCATAATACACCCATATTACCAGTAAAGAAGTCAGATGGAACTTACAGGCTTGTCCAAGATTTGAGAGAAGTGAACAAAAGAACAGGGAATCAGTACCCAGTAGTGCCTAACTCCTATACACTACTGAGTAATATCCCCCCAGCACACCAGTGGTTCAGTGTGATAGACCTAAAAGATGCTTTTTGGGTGTGCCCACTGGCAGGGGAAAGTGGGATATATTTACCTTTGGAGAACCCCCATTCCAGGAGGAAGCAGCAGCTTTGGTGGACTAGGTTACCCCAAGGGTTTTCCAAATTCCCAAACCTCTTGAGTCAAACCCTAGGAGAAGCACTACAACTCTTCTCTATTAAACCTGAGATAAAGCTCACCCAGTATGTAGATGATTTGCTTCTCTAAGGACAGGAAGAAAATGAAGTTCGGGAATCCACTATAATGTTGTTAAATTTTCTGGGGGACCAAGGACTTCAAGTATCAAAGGGGAAACTCCAATTTGTCGAATGGGAAGTAAAATTCCTAGGACATGTCATTTGTCAAGGGCTCTGGGGGCTGAACCCTGAGAGAATTACGGGGATAATCTCACTCCCATGGCTAAAAACTAAAAGGGAAGTCAGAAGGTTTTTAAGCCTGTTGGGATATTGTACACTATGGATTGAAGGATACATGCAGGCCATCCAGGTCTTGTATGAAAAGTTAGTTGAAGAGATTAGGTGGGAAAAAGACTATGAACAAAAGTTTGAAGCATTAAGCCAAAATTAGTCAGTGCACCAGCATTGAGTCTTCCTGCCTTAGACAAACCCTTCTGTTTGTAGATATAGAAAAAAGGGTAACACATGGAGTATTAGCCCAGAACTGGGGAGGATCCAGGAAACCAGTGGCCTATTTCTCAAAGCTGCTAGACCCTGTCAGCCAGGAGTGGCCAACCTGCATTCAGGCTGTGGCAGTGACTGCCCTACTCATAGCATAAAGCAAAAAATTAAACTTTTGGGGGAAAATTGAAGATATATATCCCAAACTCAGTAAGGAGTACCCTGAGCCAAAAGGCTGAGAAATGGCTCACTGATTCCTGAGTGCTAAACTATGAAGCCATCTTAACAGATAATGATTTAGAGCTAATTGTGAGTAACCAACTCAACCCTGCCCTGTTTTTGTATGGAGAACCAGATGAGGAACTAATACATAATTGCCTAGAGGTTATGAACTATCAAACTAAAGGAAGAGAGGACCAAAAAGATCAATCTCTCCAATGTGGAAAACGATTGTACATTGATGGATCTTCATGGGTAATAAATGGGCACAGGGTATCGGGGTACGCTATAGAGCATGAAGGGTTGGTAGCCATAGCAAAGGGAAAGTTACCTTCCAACTGGTCAGCCCAATCTGTAAAATGATCTCTGGAAATATTAGCACTGAAAAGGGGAACAATATATACAGACTGAAAATACACTTTTGGCATAGTGCATACCTTTGGAAAAAATTGGGAAGAGAGGGGGGTTATTAAATTCAAAGGGAAAGGGACTGATTCATGAAAAAACTTATTTTAGAAGTGTTAGAAACCTTACAATTACCGGAGGAAGTAACAGTCATGTATGTTAGACATCTAAAGGGCTGACTCAGGAGGTGCGAGGGAAAAATTTAGCAGATTTAGAAGCTAAAAATGCAACTGAATCAGAGACAGAAAAGCTAATAATAGTATTAACCCCCATGAGAGAAATGCAAAATGTCCCTGTATTTAGTGGGACAGAAGAGGAAGAACTCCTTAAAATAGGAGCCAAGAAATATAATGAAGGGAAGTGGAGATTAGCAGATGGGAGGCATATGTTGAATGAACCCCTTGCCAAGAAAATGCAAGAAGGCATACATGGAACAAGACAGTGGGTTACACAAGTGCTAAGTGATCAGTTTCTGAAGGATTGAGGATGCAAAGGAATTTTCAGAATAGCTAAGCAAGTAACTGAACGGTGTGTGATATGTCAACACGTGAATAAAAAATAATGAGGAAAACACCCAGAAGAGGGCTAGAACTAGTCTTACGGCCCTTTCAAAACATCCAAGTAGACTTTACTGAGCTTCCCCAGGTACAACGGTGGAAATTTTTGCCAGTGATAGTAGATCACATGACTTATTGTGAAGAGGTGGTACCCACTGTGAAAGCCAATGCCAGTGCTGTGAGTAAAACACTTCTAGAATCAATCATTCCCTGATATAGGATGGCAAACAGCATTGATTAAGACCAGGGAACTCATTTCACATCGAAAATATTGCAGAAAGTTGTTCAGGCCCTGGCAGTAAAATGAGAGTTATACACTCCATGGCATTCACAGTGTCCTGGTCGGGTTGAGAGAATGGATCAAACTCTTAAAAGAGCTCTAGTTAAGCTAATGATTGAAACCCAAATGTCATAGATAAAATGTCTCCCTTTGGCCTCATTAAGAATTAGAACCCAACCCCAGTCAGATCTGGGGTAGTCACCCTATGAAATGATGTTTGGGTTTCCCTTCCTGACCTCACCCCAGAAGGTTGCCACCTATGAGGAAGGGGAAGCAAATGCCAGAAAATAAGCAATGTCTGCAGCACAAACAGAGGGGCTAAGACATAAAGGGGCAATTCCTCAAACTACCACTCTGGATTTCAGAATTCATAATATTAATCCCAGGAACTGGGTGATGATTAAGCCATGGAGAGATCAGCCTCTAACTCCTCAGTGGGAAGGTCCCTTTCAGGTACTGCTCACCACCGAATCGGCCGTGCGAACTGCAGAGTGGGGATGGACTCATGGAAACAGAGTCAAAGGCCCAGGAGAAGAGCCCAAAGAGTGGACTGTAACATCCAGGCAGGGTGAAACAAGATTTAGTCTCAAGCAGCCACTGAAAGACAACCAGAAAAACACCAAGAAGCCCAAAAAGTGGAGTCAAGCTTCCACCAACAAGCTCGAGAACTCTTCCTGTATTAATGGGTGATAATTACCGCCATCTGTTGAGGGGAAGTACACAAGGGACTGTAAAAGGTAATGGGACAGCTTCTTTAGGAAAATAAGACAAAGGAAGGTAAGCAGCACTGGGTTGGCCCCGTTGTTTGCTACCAAGAAGGCTCCATAGCCCTGCTGTGGGTAGCAACCCTGTAGGCATGGTAAGGTAGGGACAAAAGGCCATACAAGACCTCTATAATTCCTCAGTTGTCTTTTAATTCATCAGGGGCTGAAGGGCAGGACCAAGGTGACCTCTGTACTCACCCCTAGGATACACTGACTATGGGTAGCAGCCACATAGGCACGGTAGATGGGAGTCAAAGCCATACTGGACCTCTGGGATGCCCTTTTGTCCATTCCAAATAAGTGTGTCTAAGGAAAACCTGAGATTTTTTCCTCCTGTTCCCACTGTCCTTGCGCACATCAACCAGATGCTGGTATGACTCATTTAAGAGAGAAAGAAAATGTTTGACCTAATTGTTTGAGCTAAATGACTTACAGAAAAAGAAAAGGGGGGGTTGGTTATAGATGAGTAATCCTATGGTTGACTCTCACAATTAAGGGGTGAATATTAAATATATGTTAAGAGAAGTGTTGTGGATGTATAGTTATCCTTCCCCTGCCCCTTGCATTGTAATCACAGGATGGCCTCAGTGGTTGGGGCATTTGGGAGGGTCGGCTTGTTCCTATGGCAGCACCTGACCTCCAATCAAGGTGTAAGACAGTGATCTCCACCATGGACAGTGAAGAAGGAGTCGATTGACAAGAATTTGGGAGGGGCTAGAGGTGTAAAAGAACATCCATTTTGTAGATGAGGACATGGTGACTGAACCCTTTGCTCCTGGCACTGTATGGTTTTCTTTATTCAGTCTTCTATTGTATTTTGATAAGGTCTTATTAAAGCATTTGTATTTTTGAAACTAAAAATCGTTTCTCGCATGAGGTTGGGGAATGTGGGGCAAGGTTGTCCACACTGGGTCAGCTCCTAAGTACAATTTTCTGACCTGGCCAGACCTCTTCAGGAGAGACCCTGGATCAATATCAATCACAGAATGCTGCAATCACCTCTTGTATAGTAAGAACAGCAATAAAGGCACCCTTTCAAATAGGAATACACATCTCTTAAAAGCTCGTGGAAATATTTCTCCACAACTGTAAAAAGAAATCTGCCTAATGAACTGGACCAGACAAGAGGGAAATCAAGGCAAAGCCATGGTTTGACAGGAGTTGCCTGATCCTAATGAGCCCTGTGGTGCATTTGGAGCTGAGCCCTGGAACCTCATGGCCAGAGACAAGATTGCACAAACCTTTCCAGGAGTCAAAGTCACAATAAAACCCGAAAGTGTCTCGAGAAATGAATGGGTCCCACTCAGGTCCATTTCCAACACAGGCTCATCATGGACTTCTTGGAGGAGAGAACTGGAGGCCAGGATTGACCAAAAACCTCTCAGAGTATCAGTGTGGAAAGGAAATTCCAAACTAACTTAAAAAATTTGAGAAGCTCCAAGCATTACTGAGCACCACTGAGTGTCAGTACAAAGCTCTCAAGGGACTCATTAAAGCAGATAATTGGAGGCCATGATTGCACAAACCTCTCAGAGACTCCAAGACAAAAGCCAAAGCCAAAGTCCTTTGAAAAGCCTGCAGTCCCTGCAGGGAGCATTCAGGAGCCCCCAGGGCCATTGCTGAGCAAGGCTCCCCAGGGACTCCTTCCAGCAGATCCTTGAGGCCACTGGGATGTGGGCTAGGGGGGGATGCTGAGGGCAGGACAAGGGGCTGACAGTGCCCAGCCTGGCTGGGGCTGTGCCAGGAGGCCCCAGGGCCTCAGCACAAGGTGTCTGCTCCCAGCCCTTGGTGGCACAGACCCTGCTGTGGCCCAGGGCACCAAGACTTGGCTTCTCTTTGTCCCCACCTGTCATCACTGCCTGCAGTTCTCTGCTCTGCCTGGGGCCTGGGGACACTTTCTCAGTCGTGTCCCTCTCTGGGACCCATTAAAAGTGCAAGAAAGTTTGGAGTTGGATTCTGCCTTGGAGTTCTGGAGAGGTTTCTTCAGCTCCCTCTCAGGGACTGCTGTTCAGGACCTGAGCACAAAGCCCCAGAGGCTCAATAAACTCCTTGTGCTGTGTCTGTGCTGCTGAGCTGGGCTGAGCTCCTGGCACAGAGGCAGCTGCTGGTAAGCAAGCAGAGCTTCAAAAGCACATTTCTCTTGATGAGCAGCTCTTCTGCCAGCCCAGCAGGGCTGGGGCACTGCCTGCAGCCAGCCCGGGCACAGCACAGAGGCACAGAGAGCTTCAATCAGTCAGGGCTGGGAAGGGGCTGAGAAGTGACTGGGGCACAATCACTGCCAGCCCTTGGCACAGGAACCTCTGGCTGCAGGACAATGCAGCTGCAGCTCCTGCAGTGATCTCCTCAAGCTGGAACATCCCAATGCCTGCAGAGTCTGTGAGTACATTCTCTGATTGTCTCTTGTGCAGAGCAGCCAGGGGTGCCCAGGGCTGTCCTGCAGAGCAGGGTCCTGCAGCCCAGGGCGCTGTGCTGGGGCAGGGACTCTGCTGCCTGCCAGGGACAGCTCTCAGCCAGCCCTGGCAGCTGCTCCAGCACTGGGGGACAAGATCTGGGTGGGAGGAGACAGCTGGTCAAGCTTGGAAGTGTTCTCCTTGTGTGGGGTGGGTGCTGCATTGTTCAGGAACTGCTCCCAGCATGGCATTGAACATTTAATTGCAGAACACTTCCAAGTAGATTATACAGGGAGCACAACAAGTCAGGAACTGCATAAAAGAGGAATTCCTGCTTTATGAATCTACTGTTTTGGTTTGAAGGAATGGGAAATTGCACATAGATATTCATCTCTCAGTTCAGGCTGAGAAAAATAAAATTTTTTTTTCTGAGACCTTAAAAAGCTAGAAAGTGACTGAAATCAGCACACGGCCCCTTTCAGGCAACATCAGTGTTGCTTTTTCCAGCCCCCTGAAGGTTGCTCTGATGTTGCCATCAGAGCCTGCAGAGCCAGAGCTGCCCCTGGGCAGTACCTGAGCTGGGAGGGGTCTGCAGGGCAGAGCTGAGCCCCCAGGGCTGGGCTGGGCTCTGGCAGCACTGGCAGGGCCCAGCCCTGGGCACAGGGAAGCAGCTGCTGGCAGGGACAGCTCCAGGCAGCAGAGCCCTGGGCAGGCAGTGGGGGGAAAGTGCCCCCAGGCTGTGCTGGGATATTTCAAGTCCTCTCCAAACAAAACTATTCCATGATTACTTTTCTTACAGATCCCTGTGCTAAGGCAGAAACAAATGTCCAACAGCAGCTCCATCAGGTACTTCCTCCTGCTGGCATTGGCAGACACGCGGCAGCTGCAGCTCCTGCACTTCTGCCTCTTGCTGGGCATCTCCCTGGCTGCCCTCCTGGGCAACGGCCTCATCATCAGCGCCGTAGCCTGCGGCCACCACCTGCACACGCCCATGTTCTTCTTCCTGCTCAACCTGGCCCTCAGCGACCTGGGCTGCATCTGCACCACTGTCCCCAAAGCCATGCACAATTCCCTCTGGGACACCAGGGACATCTCCTACACTGGATGTGCTGCACAGCTCTTTTTCTTTCTGTTCTTTATCTCAGCAGAGTTTTATCTGCTGACCATCATGTGCTACGACCGCTATGTGTCCATCTGCAAACCCCTGCACTACGGGACCCTCCTGGGCAGCAGAGCTTGTGCCCACATGGCAGCAGCTGCCTGGGCCAGTGCCTTTCTCAGTGCTCTCATGCACTCGGCCAATACATTTTCCCTGCCCCTGTGCCATGGTAATGCCCTGGGCCAGTTCTTCTGTGAAATCCCCCAGATCCTCAAGCTCTCCTGCTCCAATTCTCACCTCAGGGAATTTGGGCCCATTGCAGTTAGTGCCTGTTTGGTATTTGGTTGTTTTGTGTTCATTGTTTTCTCCTATGTGCAGATCTTCAGGGCTGTTCTGAGGATCCCCTCTGAGCAGGGACGGCACAAAGCCTTTTCCACCTGCATCCCTCACCTGGGGTTTGTCTCCCTATTTGTCAGCACTGGTACATTTTCTTACCTGAAGCCCCCCTCCATGTCCTCCCCATCCCTGGATCTGGCCCTGTCAGTTCTATACTCTGTGGTACCTCCAGCCCTGAACCCCCTCATCTACAGCCTGAGGAACCAGGAGCTCAAGGCTGCAGTGTGGAGACTGATGGCTGGATGGTTTCAGAAACATTAAACTGCTTAAAAATTTCTGCAAATTGCTTGTAATAAGAGTCATCCTTAACACTTCTCGATGGTTTCATTGTAGAGTTTCTTTTAATGTATTTTACTTTTATAATATATTTAACAATGAAATGTCATTCTTTCTGCCATAATTAAGTTTCTCTCCACCTTGCCTGTGGCCACAGATTGTGTCAATGAGAGGCTGTGATCTTGGTGGCTTTGAAGGAGCTAAAGGATGTCCCAGCAGAGTTTTCTGCAGAGATGCCCTTTAGTTGCCTTCTCTGGAGCTGCAGCAGCAATGTCTGGGTGCAGAGCTGGGGCAGATCAGTGCTGGCCCAGCAGCTGTGCCCAGCAGCAGCAGCACTTGGTGTTGCCAGTGCTGCTGCCGTGGCCCTGCCCCGCTGCCCTGGTGGCCCTGGTGTTGCTGCAGGGCCTGAGTGCTCTCGGGGCTGGGCACAGGCCTGGGGGTGGCAGTGCCGGGGCTGCAGGACGGCAAGTCCAAGTAATGTAAATTATTTGTAATATAACTATTTGTAATATAAATCATCTCTGATAATTCTTTTGGGTTTTTTCCCTGTGGTTTTTTTTTTTTTTTTGATATTGTCCAGAAATTAAAAGCATTTTTTTTGCCATTTCTCATTTTGTTTCTCCCCACCTTCCCTGTGGCTACCTACAGTGTCAGTGAGGGGCTGCACTCTCAGTGACTTTAAAGGAAATAAAGGATCTCCCAGCAAAGTTTTCTGCAGTGATCCTCTTATGTTCCCTTCTTGGAGCTGCAGCAGCAATGTCTGTGTGCAGAGCTGGGGGCAGATCAGTGTTGACACAGCATCTCTGCTCTTCTGGCCACACCATTCCTGATCCAGGCCAGGAGCCATTGGCCTTCTTGCCCACCTGGGCACACTGCTGCCTCATGTCCAGCCTGCTGTCCATCAGTCCCTGCAGGTCCCTTTCTGCCTGGCTGCTCTCCAGCCACTCTGTCCCCAGCTTATAGTGCTGCAGGGGTTGTTGTGGCCAAAGAGCAGGACCCAGCACTTGGACTTGCTAAACCTCACCTTGTTGGATTTGGGCCCTGGATCCAGCCTGTCCAGGGCCCTGTGCAGAGCCCTTCTACCCTCCAGCAGATCATCACTCACATCCAGCTTGGTGTCATCTGCAGCGATGTCCTTGATTCCATGGGGCCCCTCAGTGTCACAATGGCCTCTTGGTTACACCAGGCCCTGCACTGTCACAATGGTCTCCTTGGTTCCATGGGGCTTCACAGTGTCACAATATTGTCATTGGTGCAGCAGTTTCACAGTGGCCCCTTTGTTCCATGGGGCCCCAGGGTGTCACAATGGCTCCATGGTCACATGTGGTCCCACAGTGTCACAATGGTTTCTGTGGTTCCACAAGTCCCCTCAATGTCACTATGGACTCCTTGTTTCCACAAGGCCACGCAGTGTCACAACATTTTTCCATATCCCTTGAGGCCCCATCGTGTCACAGTTTTCCCTTGGTTACACAGGATCCTGCAGTGTCACAATGTCCCCTTGGTTCCATGAGGCCCCGCAGTGTCAGAACGGCCCCTTGGTTCCACTGGGCCCTGGAGTCTCCCAATGGTCTCCTTGGTTTTGCAGTGTCAAAATGGTGAAGCTCCTTGGTTACATGAGGCCCTGCAGTGTCACAATGGCCTCTGTGGTTCCACGAGGGCCCAGAGTGTCACGGGGCACTCCCTGGTTCCATTTGGCCCCACAGCACCACAATGGGCCCCTGGTTCTGTGGGTCTGCACGGTGTCACCATGGTCCCCTTAGTTCCACCAGGCCCTGCAGTGTCACAATGGCCCCAGAGTGTCCCAATCATCACAGAATGACAGAATCAAATAGGCTGGAAAAGACCTTTGGGATCATCAAGTCCAACCAATGCCCTAATACTGCCTTGTCACTCAGACCATGCCACTAAGTGCCACTGGAGAGAGACAGTGACTCTGCCACCTCCCCCCTGGCCAGCCCATTCCAGTTCCCACTCACCCTTTCTGTGAAGAACTTCTTCCTATTGTCCAGCCTGAGCCTCCCCTGGTGCAGCTTAAGGCTGTGTCTTCTTGTCCTGCCCTCCAGCAGATCCACACTCACACCCAGCTTGGTGCCATCTGCAATTTGTGAATGGGGGACTCGATCCCCTCACCCAGATCATCAGTGAAGATATTAAACAGGACTGGGCCCAGCACAGATCCCTGGGGACAGCACCAGTGCCTGGGCACCAGCTGGGTGCAGCACCATCCCCACCACTCTCTGGGCCCAGCCTCCAGCCAGCTCTTAAATCTCCCAGCCAGGAGGGAACCTGCCCAAGCCATGGGCTGCAGCTTTTCCAGGGAATGCTGCCAGAGACAGTGTCAAAGGCTTTGCTGAAGTCCAGGCACACAACATCCACAGCATTTCCCACATCCACAGGTGGGTCACCTGGTCATAAAAGGAGACCAGGTTGGTCAGGCAGGACCTGCCACCCCTAAATCCACGCTGGCTGGCTCTGACCCCTCAGCCATCCTGTGGGTGCCCTGTGATGGCACTCAAGGTGATCTGTTCCATCACCTTGCCAGGCACCCAGGTCAGCCTGACAGGCCTGGAGTTCCCCAGATCCTCCTTCCAGCCCTTCTTGGGGTGGCCTCACACTGGCACCTCCAGTCCTCTGGGCCCTGCCTGCTGAGCCAGGACTGATGGTAAATGATGGAGAGCAGCTTGGGGAGCTCATCCACCAGCTCCCTCAGCCCCCTAGGATGGATCTCATCTGATCCCATACACCTGTGAGCATCTGAGGGCTCAGCAGGTCACCAGCTGCTTCCTCCTGGATTCCAGGGGTCTGTTCTTCTCCCTGTGACCATCTACCAGCTCAGGAGAGCGCTTGTCCTGAGGACAACCTGTCCTTATACTGAAAATTGAGATAAACAAGGATTTAAGTAGCTCAGCCTTTCCTTATCTTTAGTTATTATATTCTCCACTGGATCCAATAAAGAGTAGAGGTTCTCCTTCTCCCTCCGATTGCTATAAATTTTTTTATAATTTTTTTTTTTTCAGAAGCTGTTGGGTTAAGTTTTAATTGAGCTTTCACCTCTCAATTTTTCTTTATTCTTAACCTAATGACATCCTTAAACACTTCCTGAGTTGCTGGTCCTTTTTTCCCCTGAGTTCTCACAAAAGCCCCATGGGCAGCCAGGCCAATCATTTTCCTCACCTGCTCATCTTTTGCCACATTGGGACAAGATACTCCTTTCCCCTTAAGATTGCTTTCTTGAAATGTGTCCAGCCTTCCTGGATCCCTTTGTTTTTAAGGGCTGTTTCCTTCAAGAAAAATCAGTACCTGATACAGTACTCCCCAAATTTGCATCTTAAATAGGCCAAAGTCTGCCCTTCCTAATTCCAGTGTAGAAGTTTTGTTGCTGCCCCTCCTTCTTTCACAGAACATTGAAAACTTGATTATTTCATGGCCACTGTGCCCCAGGCAGCCTCCGAGCCCCACATCTGCCACCAGCCCTTCTCTGTTTGTGGACAGCAGCAGACAGATCTTTCCTTGGCTGTGGGACTGTTACCAAAAATTCAGTAAAAAAGAAAAGTCCTTAGCACCAATGTAGCATTAAGAAACAGCATTCTTTATTCAGCTGGATGCATGGGGAGAGCTCCTCCCAAAGCCATGCAGGCTGAGTACAGGAAAGTTTCTGTTTATTTTCTGTATTTTGCACACATATTCATTGATTGTCCTGGACTAAACACATGATAATTATTTCCCCAAAATCATTAACAGATTTCCCCTCCCCTTTACCCATGTGTTCTTCCAGAGCCATGAGGGTCTCTCTGGTGGTCCCTGGTGGTCATGGACCCCAATGTTCCAGTGGGCCTGGCTGAGCTGGCAGGACACTGAGGCTGGTGAACTTCCAGTTCCCCTTCTCACACAATGGGCATTGTGTGGTTTCCATAGGCCTGGGGTTTTGGAGAACAAGCTCCAGGTGTCAGCTCGCCTGATGTAGACAATTGATCATCTGGTAACATGAGGTCACAGAGTGGGCTATGACAACATAGAGTGGGTTATGTGAGGTCATTGAGCAGCTATGACAACATAGTCAGCCTCTATAAAATCACAGAGGCAGCTGTGACATCACAGAGCAGGCTGTGACATCCCAGAGGGGCTGTGTGAGATCCCAGCAGGGCTGTGTCAGGTCACTGGGTTGCTCACTCTGCCCCAGCTCCCCCTCACAGTTTCTCCCAACAAGTCCAATGCTGTCCATGCCCAGCAGGGTCCCTGTCCCCCAGGATCCCCCCAGCTCACCTGGAGCCACAGCCTCCACCAAAGGATGTTCCACAGGATCCACCCCAGAGCCTGACATGGGGACAAGGGGCCAGGGCTGTGTGAGCAGGACATCAAGGACGGGGATTATCCAGGTCCCTGTGGCCTGGTTTGGGTTGCCCAGGGCAGGAAAGATGTCTGGCAGCTGGAGCAGAGCCTGGGAAGGGGCTCCAAGGTGGGGCTGGAGCCCTTGGGCTGTGAGCAGAGGCTGAGGGAGCTGGGCTTGTCCAGCCCGGAGCAGGGAAGGCTGAGGGGCTCCTCATCCCAGCCTGGCAGTGCTAGCCAGGAGGGGATGGAGAACACAGAGCCAGGCTCTTCACTGGGGGGCCTGGTGGGGGACAAAAGCCAATGGGTGGAAGGGGAAAGAGGGGAGATCAGCCAGGACAGGAGGAGATGAAATGAGTCAGGCTGGTTTCAGCATTTCCTCAACACCAAGAGCAGCCTGACCTCCCTTCTCCATCCACCACTGACAGCTTTGCAAATCAGGAATTTTTTCTGCCCCCACCTCCAGGACAAGCATCCTGATACAAGAACTAAATTTGTTTATATCTATCAGAGAACCACGTTTGTCTAAAATTAATTTTAATATGAAAATCACTTGTGGATGGTGGACTCTTTAGACACTGCTAGGACGTGGTACATAGCTCAGAGAAGAGCATGATTGTTATTTAATTGTGTCCTGTTCAACTGTGGTCTGTTGGCCATGAAGAGAAACTTTCTGTGCCTCTGAGTCTCACCATTTCCTGACCCCCAAAGGACACAAACCTGATGAGTTGTGGTTCCCATTCCAGGGGTTGCACTTGCACCTCCCTCCATAGCCAGAACAGAGCTCCCTTGTCCCAGAAAGTCCCTGGCAAAGGAGGGTGAAAGAAACAGGACAGGCTGTG
The DNA here is from genome assembly GCA_024362935.1 of Setophaga petechia. Lineage (NCBI taxonomy): Eukaryota > Metazoa > Chordata > Aves > Passeriformes > Parulidae > Setophaga > Setophaga petechia. The sequence continues at coordinate 1,683,961 of JANCRA010000099.1, forward strand.
GGGATGAGAGGCAGGGCAGAGCCAGGGAGAAGAATGACTTTTGCATTGGATGGAGCTGTGCCTTCCCTTGGCTTTGTTGGCTGACAAGAAATGAACATCCCTCTGTGTCTGGGGCAGCTCCTTCTCCAAGGAAAGCAGGTGGGAGTTGGAGCCAAGGAGCTGAAAGCTGCAGGTGCAGCCTGGGCTGGAGGGAGCTCAGATTTGCACAAGGCTGCTCTGAGTGCCAGGGCTGGGATGGGGAAAATGGTGGGGTGGGGGTAGGGACAGAGTCTGATTGATTGTCAGCCATGAAGGGTCTTGATTTTCATATTTATTCAGACTGCATGAGGAGGTACTTGGATTCAGTGTCAAATGGAGACTACACAAATTAATTTATGTACAGGAATAAAACCTAAACAGGACCTAAAATGTTTTCTCACTGTCTTTGTAAGTAGAATACATTCCGTTTGAACACACTACTGAAATCAGTCAAATTAACCACAAATTATTTGAAAACTGAAATCAAATTATTCCCAGAGGCTTGGCTTGTTAAGGTATTCTGAATGTTAATCAGCCCTGGGCCACTGAATTCCTGCACTGAAGAGCTGGAGGCTGAACAAGCGATTTGGAAAATTAAGTCAAATTATTCCCAGAGGCTTGACTTGTTAAGGTGTTCTGAATGTTAATGAGCCCTGGGACACTGAATTCCTGCACTCAAGAGCTGAAGGCTGAACAAGCCTCTGCAGCAGGAAAATTCAGCAGCAGCCTCCAAGGTGCTGAGGATGTCAGCAGCCCCCACTGAGGCCATCCCTGCCCAGAGAGCGTGGGGCAATGGGCAGACAAGGAGAGCGTCCCTGGGGCTGGGGCAGCACAACTCAGAGGCACCAGCGGCTCCAGCTGGGCAATGGAGTGTGGGATGTGGCTGGGAAAGCCCTGCCTGGGCTGGGCCAAGCAGGACACAAGCCCTGACCCTCATCCACTAAAAAACTCTCTCAAGGAGACATTGAAAAGGAATTACAATTGTTTGTGTCGTCTGAGTGGAACTCACTGGAGAAATACCAAAAATAGGTTCTCAGGAGCTCAAAACAACAAAATAGCCTTTACTGAGAACTTTAGACAATCAGAGAAACTTTGGGAAAAGGTTTATTATGACATTGTAGTAATTTTGGTTTGTTAATTTAAGATTTTTCTAATGTTGCGATTTCTTAATTAATGGATTAATGGGTGTGGTGGGTTTTCGTGTCAGTTAGTTATTTATGTATTTATTTTGTTGTGAGATAGGATTAGGAGAAATGTAAAGTAGGCTTAAAATTTTAAAAGGGTGTAAAGTAAATTTTATTAATAGTATATAAAAGAAAAACTGTAGTAAGCATTAAAATAAACTCCTTAGAACACTTTTTTTTGCTATACAACTTTTTCTTTTTACTGACAATGTAAAGAAACTCAACTTAAAATTTCTAGTTAATTGACTATTTCTAGAATAGTCTTTTTTTAGTTTAATTAGGGAGAGAAGTTTTTCTTTTTAAGGTTATGGAGATTTTTTTGCAAGAGGAAAAAATAGCTTTTTTGTGGTTTTAAATTTTGTCATTGACAACAGTTTTCTGGGGAAATTTGTTATTATAAAGTTGTTTTTATTGCTACAAGCTTTTTCACACCTTGTTGATGGGCCATGTCGACTTATGGAGTATTGTTTTACAAATTAATTCCTTAAAGGCAAAATGCTTGTTATTTACTTTTAAAATGATTTTAATCTCTGGGAATAGAGATCTTCTTTTGGGGGTACTGGATTAATTTTTAATTTTTCCTGTTAAAAGTTTTGATGAAATTACAGTTATTTTAACATTTCTATATTTTAGCATGGAGGTTTTTGATATTAATTTGATTTTTTAAAAATATTTTTATGTGTTATAAAGAAAAAGGGGTTTCTTCCTTATTGTTTATAAGAAGATTTTAGTTTTAAGATTAAGGTATTTTTTCTTCTTTTTTATTTGGGATTTAATTTCTTCTTTAATGATTTTTATGGTTTAATATTTTTTTTATATGCTTGCATTTTTTTTTTTTACTCGAGGGAGGATTGAAGTATTGAAAGATTAACACCTGACCTGCCGGTAACTTGTGGTGGAAGTTGTGTTTGTGTTGTGTTAGGATTGGTTTTATGGCTCATTTTTTGCTTTTTTTGTGTTTAAGTGTTTAGTTGTAGGGTTGTTTTGTGTGCGTTGTAGGGGTTTTTGGTTTGAGTTGTGTTGCAGGGAGGGGTAAGATGGTAAGATGGTAAGATTTTAATAGCTGTGGCTGGCTTTGTTCTGGTTGGGGTTTTGTAACCTCTTTTGTTTTCCTCTTTGGGAGTTGTTGGGGTTTGGTTTGGTCAGAATGGGGCCGATGGGGAGGGGCAGCCTGGAGAGGGGGGAAGGGGCTCAGCCCAGGGCAGGGCTGCTTGGTTTGGTTTGGTTTGGTTTGGTTTGGTTTGGTTTGGTTTGGTTTGGTTTGGTTTGGTTTGGTTTGGTTGAGATGGGGCCAGGGCTGGGGCCTGCTTCTTCTTTGTTGACTGGAAAAGAAAGAGGAGGTTCCTGGGTTTTTTTCATCTTTAACATATGTGCTTTAACAGAGGTGTGTGTTCAGTTGTCACCGACATTCTTCTTGAAAAATCCTTTCTTAGGATTTTTCCTTGCTGGAGCTGAAAGGTTTCAGCAACAAATGTAAACAATTATTATCTGCTGCTGTGGAATGCAGCAGGTTCACCTGTGGTTGGATGGTCAGCAGATGTTTGGATCTGCTGACCATTCACAGGCAGGACTGCTATCACTCTGCTGAGACACAGAGCCTTGTTTTGTCTTCCTTTATCTCTCTCTCCTAGCTTAGCAGCTTCTGAAGAAGCCTCTGCCTTTCTATCTTTATGTAGTATAGTTATAATGTTATATATATACCATAATATAATAAATATAGCCTTCTGATCATGGAATCAAGAGCCTGTCTCTTCCATCCATCTACAAACCCCTGTGACCACGGCAACAATTGGTGACCCTTGACTGAAGAGGACACTGATCACAGAAGTGGATCTAGCCAGGAGCTGAAGAACTGAAGATCCTGATTTTGGACAGAGTTCACAGCCAAAGCTGACCACAGTGAGAACCTGAAAAGCCTCGAGGAAGATGTATGGAAGCCCTAGCAGCACCGTGCAGCTGGCCAGGACGTGCTGGACAGTGTCCAAAGGTACTGTTGGTTTTTCCCCTCCTGAGGATGAGGCCATTCGAAATTTGTGGCTATTGCTCTGGAGGTTTCCTCCCTCAGAGGCTGAGGTTTCATTCTCCCCTTCAGAGGAGAAACTTGTTGCCCTCTGGAAAAAATGGGGTGAAGAGGATGGAATTCTTGGAATTTTTCTGTTAGAAAGGCATTTATATGATTTTTTTCGATGGGCAAAGCTTTTTGGGTTTTTTACAAATGTGTTATATGCCCTTGATATTTTCGTGTGGGAGTGCATGAATTCCATTTTTCAATTTGCTTGGGACCGAGGTTTGGAATATCCTCGGATTTATCTAACATTTAAAATTCTTTTTCCTGTTTTGGAACGGAGAGCAGCTGTTTTTCCCTGGGTTGCTAGGTTGAACGGCCTAGCTCCGTTTCCCCCGACTTCCGCGGGAGGAGACCCTTTGGAGGGAGATGAACTGCTACTTCTGAGCCCCCCTGAACCCAAGCAGGGGGGGCAAATTTCGGCCAGACCCGAGAAAGTTTTTTTCTCTGCGTTTTCTGAGCATGCTCAGTTTTCTCCCCCCCCTTCCCTCTCTCCGGGGGATGAAGCGATGGGGGGGGCATCGGCCTTCGAGCTCCCGCCTCCTGGACCCGCCCCGAGGCCGCCTCCCAGGCCGGCACCGAGAGCACGGCAGCGAACCCCGCCTCCCGGGCCGGAGGGGCCGCCCCGACCCGCCCCACGGGTGCTTCCCTGTCGGGTCCCTCTCACGGCCGCCCCCCGGCCAGCGCCGGGAGGGCAGCGGGCGCCGCTGCCTGCGGCCGCGCTGGGGTTGCTAGGTGACGGACCTGCAACTGAGCAGAGTGAGCCGCCGCCGCCGCCGCCGCCGCCCCCCGACGCTGTCGACCCCGTGCCACCTCCCGCCGAGCTGTTTCCCGACGCTGAGACCAGCGCTGAGCCCGCGCGACCCTCGGAGTGCTCCTCTGTCCCGCCGCCGCCGGCGGCAGCTGCGGCAGCAGCTCCTGCACCCAGCGTGTTTTCCTTGCCGAGTTCTTCGGACTGTCCCGGGGCTGCCCCTGCGGGGGGAGCCGGGACAGGGGAACAGGGCGTTGGCCTCTCCTTCCGAGGAGGAGGCGTGGCTTTGCAGCCCACTCTGTGTGCTGCCCGGCTGCCTGTGTTCAAAATCAGCATTCTCGGCGGGTTGGGGGGTGTTTCTTTGGGTACTGCCCCAGGGAGACTGATATATCTCCCGGCCCTCGCTAGCTCCAGCAGCGAGGGGGCTGTGTGTTCCGAAAAGCCTGCCTTTGCTCCCCAGCCCGGAGGGGGTGGGGGTGATGCTTGGAGGCAGATGGGAGCAACACCTTCTGCATTTGCATTGCAGAGGCAGAGGGCACAGCCATAAGCGACCATCGCTCATTTGCTGTGGGGAAAATACATTCCTACACCCAAGATGAGCATTTTTGGGAGACCTCCTGTCCCCCCACTGCCGGCATGGCTCGATTTTGGGGGGAGGAAGTGTTTGGTTGTCCACTTTGCCACTGTACTGGCAGTAAGATGCCAGGCTTTGGGAATGCTGACCCTGTCTCGGGGCCTGGGCCTGGGCTGTTTAGCTTGGCTTCTTGGCCCAGGTCCACCTCACGGCCTTCTGTTGGTTTTGGGGGTTTTGCTCCCCCCTTCTGGTCCTGGACCACCTTTCTGTGGGCCAGGTGTGGGGTTCCTGATCCTTCCTCATGGGCCAGGGCCCCCAGGGCCTTTCTCTGGCCGCTGCTGCTGCTGCTCTTTCTGATTAAAAAAAAAAAAAAAAAAAAAAAAAAAATTAAATTAAATAAAAAGGGTTGAACCAGCTGGCAGCAGCTCAAAAGGATTGAAGGGTCAAAAATCAGCCTTAGCCCAAATTAAGGGCTGTGGCAGGACACTCTAGTAGTTGCCTAAATTGTTTGATATTGTTTGATGACTATTGATGGACTTTTCTACAGGAAGCTTGTTTCAGGACAAAAAGGACTTTCAGATATGCCAAAGAGGAACATCTTCACTTTGGACTTTTCCTGAAACTCAGCTCCTTTGGACTTGAATTGTCTTTGCATTGGTTTTTGTATTTTCTTATACTGTAGGATAGTTTTAGTAATACGATAGAATTGTATATTCTACAGGTGAAGAAATTCCCTGTGCATTCCACACCAGCATTTTTTCTTTTTAATTAAATAAAGAAGGGTGAGATGTCACCGACATTCTTCTTGAAAAATCCTTTCTTAGGATTTTTCCTTGCTGGAGCTGAAAGGTTTCAGCAGCACTGTAAACAATTATTATCTGCTGCTGTGGAATGCAACACCTCCACCCGTGATTGGTCCCCTGTAGATGTTTGGATCTACTGACCACTCACGATGGACCTGCTGTCGTCTCTGCGGAGACACAGAGCCTTGTTTTGTCTTCCTTTCTATCTCTCTCTTAGCTTAGCAGCTTATGAAGAAGCCTCTGCCTTTCTGTCTTTATGTAGCATAGTCATAATGCTGTATATATATCACAATATAATAAATCTAGCCTTCTGATCATGGAATCAAGATCCTGCCTCTTCCATTCCTCTACAAACCCCTGTGAACCACGGCAACACAGCAGCAGAGACCAGGAGATGGTACCACAGCCTGGGGCAAGGATCTGTGTCCCTGCAGGCAAAGCCAGGAGGAGACTGGAGAGCTGCAGTCTGCGAGTCACTAGGGCAGGAGGCAGCTTGGAATCCTCACCTTTGCAACACGCTGGTTCTCATCCTACAGGTGGTAGAAGAGTGGAAGCAGACTCTGGCGCACACACATCTTCAGGGAGTTTTTTCCCTCTTTCTTTAGGTAGACTATCATCTCTCGAAAGAGGCAAATGGAGAGAAGGTGCACATGGCTGGAGTCCTTGTGGAAAGGAAGTGGGCAAGACCTCAGCACTGGCTATTCCAGGCCCACCTGGGCTGGGGCCTGAAAATCCACAGGGCACAAAGTTTCCTGGCAGCACACAGCACCATGACAGAGGGTACAGTCTTACACTGTTGAAGAGTGGCCGGAGTGCCTCAGCCAGCTGCAGACCAATGAAGTCAGGAATTGTCACTTTTTTGTCCTGGAGTATCTTGCTGAGCAAAGAAAGGGTCAGCCCAACCAGCTCCCCATCCGCACCCTCCAGGAGTTCCAGGAGGCTTTCAGGAAAGCTCTGCAACCTTCTGGCCTGTGTGGAGCACAAGGCTGTATTGCAAAGCTATGGAAGGCTGCTCTAACAAAACTGTTCTGGTGGTGCAACCCCACCCAGCAGCCTTGGGGCCCAGAAGGAACAGGTCTGCCCCAAAGTGTTGTAGTGCGTTTTTATACTTTGAAGTAGTTTTGTTTTGTATCTCCATATTTTTCCCAAATGGTTCATCCCAGACTGTACCCCCCTCCCTTTACCTGTGTTATCCCTCTCCCTGGATGAGATCATCCCCAAACCCCCACCCTGGCTCTCTGTCAATCACTCAGCATCCCATCCCCTCCATCTGGAAGCTTCAGTCCAGGATGTCGAGTGATTAGCCAGAGGCCAGGGGTCAGCCCCCCAAGCCTTGCCCCATACGCTGTCCTAAATGTCCATCCCCCAGTGCCCATCCCTTAGGGTCACTTATTGGTCAGTAAAATGTTCTCTACTTTGGGTTTCGTCCTCCCTTTGAATGTAACCTTGGCACATCTCCCGGGGCTCTCGGCAGGAGCCCCCTGAGGTGCAGGGGCTCCTTTGGGACTCCTGGAATAAAACCTTGGATTGACCCCTGCTAAGAGTCGGCCCTTTATCTCCTACCGATGTCTCTGGTGTCTCTGGTGCTGCAAAGGCGACCAGCCCAGGTGCCCTCAGTCCCCTCGGGGCACAGAGAGTGTCTCCCCGCTGTCGGCCGTGCCGGGGCTGCCCCCGGTGCTGCCGACTCGGGACTGGCCGGGGATCCTGAGAGGCTCCCAGAGGGACCAAGACACTCCAGGTTGTCCTGTGAAAATGTATCAAGTTTAATAAAGGACAATGGGAGACCAGGACCATGGAGCAAAGGTTATCACGGCCAGGTGCATCTTGGCACGCAGCCAGGAGCACCCTGTTACCTTCAGGGATCCCCCTGAAATACCTTTCCCTTACATCAGCCTGTTGCATATTCATAGACCCTCATGCATATCCATCAACTACTTTACATATCCCAGGAATGGTTTTACATGGCCCCTCCCTGGGTCTGCCTTTTCAGAGCATGTGTGTTTGTTGGCTGTGGTTCGGCTCCCTCTCTTTATCACCTCCAGTTTTTGGGCCTTGCTCCACTCTGCCTTCAGACGGGGAGTGCTGATAGTTGGCAGATCTGTCCAGGTGTCCTCATCCTGTGTGCACTGGATGTTATCCCATCCCAGCAGGCAGTTTAACACAAGCAGCTATTTCACTGAGCTTAATTAACAACAGAAATAAAAACTATAGAACAAAGTTACTTTACAAATGGTCCCAGCCCATATTTGCTCCCAGTCTGTGTGGTCCTGATCCATATGGTCCCACTCCCTAGGATCCCAGTCCATCTCATCTCTGTCCAGGTGATCCCAGTCTCTGTGGTCCCAGTCCATTCAGTCCCAGTCCATATTTCATTCCATTGCAGGCTATCCCAGTCTGGAGGGTTCTGATCCACAGCATCCCAGTCCACGTGACCCCCATCCATGTGATCCCAGTCCAGGCAATGCCAGGCCATATTTGATCCCAGTCCAGTTGATCCCAGTCTGTGTGATCCTGATTCATATGGTCCCAGTCTGTGCAGTCCCAGTCCAAAGGATCCCAGGCCATATTTGATCCCAGTCTGTGTGGTCCTGCACACACTCCCAGGGTCTGGAATTCCAGTCCCCAGCCAGGAAAAAATGTTTCTGTCCTTGAACTTCCTTCCTATCATCTTAAAAAATTAGAATGAAATTATAAGTAAATAAATAATAATTAAAATAAATAACTATAATGAAAATGAAATATAGTAATTTCAACTCTTTCTTACAATACTCCCATAATGATTCAAGCCAAAAAACCAGTAACTATTACTATAACAATAACATTACCAATAAATATAAATAAATTATATACCAAGAAATACCTTTTGAAAGTTTTAACTCAATGTCTAATATACTTGAGATAAAAAATATCTAAAAAAACTAACACACAGTCTAACACACCTCAGTAAAACAATTCATACTACAAATATAATAAACACAAAACCAAACACCACTATAATTTCTCATACATTTTTACCAAACAATTAAAGTTTAATAACATCCTTAAGTACTCTAAAACAATATAATTATTTTTAAAAGACTTATTGGGTGTTCATGGTTTTATTTGGATATTGGTTCTTGAATTGTTAGAGGCTAGATGACTTAAAAATGAGACTTTTATAAGAATTTAATCAGCAGAGAAGGCAGCACACCGCAAACAGAACTGACTGAAAATGTATGGGACAGAAATCAGTAACTCTGAAAGTTTTATTTGCAATCAAATGCATCCCACACACCCAGCCCCACACAATCCCCATCCCACCACTCCAAACTGGGATCCCACTTCTACCAATCGCCTCCCAGCCCCATCTGACCATGGTGGCTGTGGAATCGAGGGAGTTTGGCCTGGGATTGAGTTTTTCTGAGGCGAGAACATGCAATCTGAGAGGGGTTCGAACCTTTATGGGTTAAAATTCATTTGATTCCCATGGGATTTAAGAGGTTTTGAAGTGACAGATGAATCCCTCTTGGCTTTTCGAGTGCAAAGAGATAGAGAAGAAAATAAAATTAAGGTGAAACTAAAAGTAGAAGCAGCCAGGTGTGTTCCCAACATGGATCACAGGGAATGTGAGTGACCAGGGCTGTGCCCAAAGTGCCTCCTCCAGTGGGGGATGGAGCTGGAGCAGCGCACGAAGCTCTTCCCGCACTCGGGGCACTCACAGGGCTTCCCTTACCGGTGCCCCCGCTGGTGTCGGGTCAAGTCAGAGCTGCTGGAGAAGCTCTTCTCACACTGGGGACACTCGTAGGGCCTCTCCCCAGTGTGGATGCGCCGGTGGGTGACGAGGGTGGAGTTGTACTTGAATCCCTTCCCGCAATCGGGGCATTGGAAGGGCCTCTCCTCTCTGTGAATCCAATAGTGCTGGAGGAGATGGGACCTGATCTGAAACCTCTTCCTGCATTTATCACACTCGTAGGGCCTCTCCCCTGTGTGGGTCCTCTGGTGGCTGATCAGGTGGGAGCTCTGGTTGAAGCTCTTCCCACACTCCCCACACTTGTGGGGCCTCTCCCCAGTGTGGATGCGTCGGTGCATGACAAGATGGGTGTTTCGCCCGAAGCCCTGCCCGCAGTCGGGGCAGCGGAAGGGCCTCTCCTCTGTGTGCGTGCGCTGGTGCTGGAGGAGATTGGAGCTGGTCTGAAACCTCTTCCGGCACTGACCACACTCATAGGGCCGTTCCCCAATGTGGGTCCTCTGGTGCACAATCAGCTCAGAGCTCCACCTGAAGCTCTTCCCACACTCCCCGCACGTGTGGGGCTTCTCCCCAGCATGGAGCTGCTCATGGAGCACCAGCTCCGAGCTCTGGCTCCATCTCTGGCCGCCTTCCCGGCCCAGGCTGGCTCTTTCCCCCTCACATCCCCGCCAGCTGCGTTTGCAGCCCCTCCTCGTGCGGCATCTCCGGGCCGTTTCCTCCCTGTTGGCTTCCTGCGCCGTGGAGCCGCTCCAAACGGCCTCTTCCACCAGGTTCTGCCGCGGGCATTTGTCCTCCCTGCTCTCCATGCTCAGCTCCTGCTCTGGGCGAGGAAGGACAAGGACAGGATGGGATTTGCCTCCGTGCCACAGGCAAGGCCAAGGAGATCCCCCCAGGCCATCCCGGGTAGCCGCCACTGCCACCCCCCGATGTCCCCCCAAGGGGCCTTTTTCGCTCAGCCTTGGACTTCTTCATTCTCCAAACATCCCCCCAAAAACCCAACCCAGGGACCCTCCCGGGATATCTGGGCCGAGCTCCCCCTCCCCGCTCACCTGCACGATGCGGGGGGGGGGGGGGGGGGGGGGGGGTGATGATCCCACAGGTGGCGGCTGCGAATTCAGGCAGGGATCGACGGACTGCGTGGTTCCCTCTGCTCAGCCTTGATCCGCCTTTGTCCTTCCTCTTCCTCCCACTCTTCCTCTGTCTTATCTCCACCTCCTTCTCTTCTTCCATCCCTCCCCCTCCTCCTTCCCCCTTAGCCCGCCTCCTCCTCCCCCTCCATCCCTGCCCTTCCCTCCCTCCTCCTCCTCCCCCAGCAGCAGCCACACCCTCGGTGCCCCGTTCCCGCAGCCCTCGCAGCCCGGGGCAGGAGCGGCCATGGAGCCGGGACAGGTCGGGGTGGGCAGCGCGGGGCTCTCGGCTGCTCCCAGCCGCTGCGGGCGGGGGGAAGCTGGCCCGGGCCAAAGGAGAGGCAAACTGGGCAAACTGGGGGCTGCACATCCAAACTGGGCCTTGCTGGGGACCCTGCGTGGCCACTGCCAGCCCTTGGGGCTCCTCTCGGCACATCCGCCAGGGGGGAACGCACACAGGGCTGGGGGATCCCAGCAGTGGCAGCACTGCAAGGGACTGAGATTGGACTGGTATCGTCCTGGGAGTGACTGGGGCTGTACTGGCTTTGTACTGACATCATACTGGGATCGTACTGGGAGTGACTGGGACAGTTCTAGGTTTCTTTTGATATTATACTGGTATCATGCTGGAACAGTTTTGGGAAGGATAAAAGTTTGACAAGAAAGTCTCACATGTGTGTACTTAGCAGAAAGATTTTTAAATGTGGAACCTAATGAAGGAATAGAGTTGGAAGCCAGCTGAGCCAGCCTCGGCCTCTCCAGCCGCCAGAGAGGGGGAAAGAACAAAGAGGGGAAGAGAACAGAAATTGCTGCTGCTCCGGCCCAGAGCCGGATCCCGAATCCTGCATCCCGCTGCCCTTCTACCTGCGCCGCGGACAGGCACCGCTGTCCCAGCCTGCCCCATTCCCAGCCCTGGCACCACTGTCCCAGCCCGCCCCGTGCCCGGCCCTGGCACCGCTGTCCCAGCCTGCCCTGTGCCCCGCCCCGCGGGGCTCCGACCTGCACAGCGGGGCCGGTGTGGGCTCTGTGGCCAAAGTGCACAGAAATCAGAAGTTGACTCTCTTAAACCAGCGGGACTTGCATCTCATCGCTGGGCAGGTCGCCACCGGCAACAAAAAACACTGAAAGAGCCAAAAAATCATCCCCCAGATCTCCTGCTCCTGAAGCTAGCAAGGCTTTGGAGAAAATTACTGATGCTCTGCAAAATAGACAAGCACATAGTTATGCTCCAGATAAACCTTTTTTCCTTGCAGTTCTGGGAGAAACGCTGAGACTGCATGGCCTCATCTTCCAGTGGGACTCCTCTCAAAATGATCCTTTGCTAATAATTGAATGGGTTTTTCTTTCTTACAGTGCACCAAAGACAATCTTCACACCTTTAGAGATGATTTCTCAAATTGTCATTAAGGGCAGGGCAAGGCTTCTTGCCATAGCAGGTTGTGAATTTAAAATCATCTATTTACCTATGATAAATCCTGTTTTGATTGGGCCATGCAAAAGTCAGAAGATTTACTGTATGCCTTGTTAGATTTTCCAGGTGTTTGCTCTAATCTTTATCCAGCACACAAAGTGATCAAAGCTAAATTATGCTACAAAGAGAAACCCCTTATCAGTGAAGAACCTTTAGATGCAGTTACTCTCTTCACTGATGGGTCAGGACAAACACACAAGGCAGTAGTTACCAGGCAAAATAAAAACACTAAATCCTGGGAACAAGACATTGAAAAGGTTGAAGGTTCTCCTCAGATTGTTGAATTGGCTGCAGTTGTAAGAGCATTTCAGCTCTTCCCAGAACCTTTTAACTTAGTCACTGATTCTGCATATGTTGCTAACATTGTTAAGAGAATTGAAGGATCTGTTTTAAAAGATGTTGGCAATGACAACTTGTGTCTTTGGCTTACCTGTCTTGATCAAATTTTGTTACACAGGACTAATCCTTCCTTTGTTGCTCCCATTAGAGCTCACTCTGGTCTCCCAGGATTTATGGCAGAAGGGAATGCAGGAGCTGATGCACTGGCATCAGCAGCGTGTGATGAGGGAGCTGCAGGAGACAGGAAAGGCTGCACGTCTGTGCTTCCTGCAGCTCCCTTGCCTGACATTGTTGAACAAGCTAAATTGAGTCATGCCTTTTTTCACCAAAATGCACGGGTGCTCAGACGAGATTTTCACATCTCCCTACAGCAAGCACAAGCCATTGTACGGGCTTGCCCTGACTGCCAGCTAGTTCAACCTATCCCTTCTACAGGAGCAACCAACCCAAGGGGGTTGGAGAGTTTGCAGAAGTGGCAAACAGATGTCACAAAGTACCCTTCCTTTGGGAAATTTAAAAATATCCATGTCTCTAATGATACATTTCCAAAAGCAGTTTTTGCGTCTGTACATAGAGGAGAAACAGCTAAGCATGTTTGCCAGCATTTTTCACAAGCATTTTCCTCACTGGGTGTCCCTCAAGAAATTAAAACTGGTAATAGTCCTTCATATGCTTCACAAGAATTGACCACATTTTTAAATGACTGGGGTGTTTGCCATACATTTGGTATTCCCTACTCTCCTACAGGTCAGGGAATGGTGGAAAGAACACATCAAACTCTAAAACACATTTTAGATTCACAAAAAGGGGGGGAGCCCAGGATACACCTCAGAGGAGGCTGAATAGGGCTTTGTATGTTTATAACTTTTTGAATAGCTCTGCAGAAGCTATTTACAGACATTTCAAGAACAATAAAAAAGCAAAACTGAAGGAACATCCCCCAGTTTTAATTAAAAATCTAGAATCAGGAAAAAAAGAGGGACCATTTGAGCTTATTACATGGGGCAAGGGTTTTTCATGTATTTCTACAGATACAGGACTCAAGTGGATTCCAGCAAAACAGTGAAATCATACCACCCATCAAAGCCTGTGGCTGCTTCTGCACCAGCCAGTGACCCTGTGAGTGGGAGCCGAGAGGGGCACCCAAACGTGAACTACACAGAACCACTCAGAGAAAACTGTCTGCCAGAAATGGATCAAGAAAAGAATGGAGTTGTATTATTAGTGGCACTGGTGCATGCTGTTTTTAACTTTTTAGTTTTATCTTGGCAGTGAAGCTTTACCTGTAACTCAACCAAAAACAAATGTTTGGGTTTCTTTAGCCAAGTCCGCAGGCTCTGACACCATTGTCTTATCTAACACTAGCCCTGATAAACCTTTTTCAACTTGTTTAGTTGGAGTTCCTTTCCCAGACGGTTTTGATAACGTTTATTTTGAGAAATATTGGCCATATGATGATCATCACATTTCCCCAACTCCCAGCCCGAGACACCAATCTTACATTGATAATTTTAAAGTTGATAAATCTGACCTTCAAGAATTAGAAATTTTAGGCTCACTAACTATGGACATTTGTTATTTGTTTCATTTTGTAGGAAAAAGTGGGCCACATTTAAATGTTACTCCTTATCACCCAGTTTATAGCAATATGACTTCTTCGTGTAATCAGACTAAGCTTCTTAGATATGATGAACCTCATACAGATTGTTTAACAAACTTCCAATTCGATTTCCTAAAGGAATTTGGCTCATCTGTGGAGACAGGGTTTGGCCAGGTATTCCCTCAAAAATAGATGGTGGTCCTTGTGCACTGGGACAAGTTACAATAATTGCTCCCAGTGTCAAAAAAGCAATCAAAAAGAAAAATAGAAAGAAAAGATCCTCCTTAGGGCATCATGATGACAGCAACTGCAATAGTGAGTTTCACCCCTGGAACTCTGGAAAATCTATTGTTACAAGCATTTTTTTGCCTCAGCTAAGTTCTGCAATTGCATTGAAACAGTTAAACAAATTAGGGTGTTGGCTCAGTAAAGAAGTAAATGCCACCTCTACCATAATTAGTGATTTGCTGACAGATGAAGAGGCAGTCAGACATGCCACTTTACAAAACAAAGTTGACTTTCTTTTACTAGTACATGGGCATGGCTGTGAAGATTTTGAAGGATTGTGTTGTATGAATTTGTCTGATCATTCTGCTTCAATTCATAAACAGCTGCAAAACTTAAAAGATGTAGCTGACCAAATTACAACAGATGATCCATCTTGGTAAGATAGTTTGATGGTTGGAGCGTTGCAACTTGGCTGAAGGAACTTTTTAAGTGAGGCTTGATTGTGTTAGTGGCGATAATTGGAATTATGGTAGTGGTACCCTGTGCACTTCAATGTGTGCAGAGAATGATGAATAAGACAGTTTCCAGCATCTTTTTTGTTCATCAGAATGGGGGAGATGTTGGGAAGGATGAAAGTTTGACAAGAAAGTCTCACAGATATGTATGCTTAACAGAAAGATTTTTAAATGTGGAGTCTGATGAAGGAATAGAGATGGAAGCAAGTTTTGATCTAGAAGAAAAGAATTGCTGAGGCAGTCTTACTGGGTAACCAAAGAGGCAAAGGGTGTGTTAGTTAGAAGGGGTTTTTATGGCTTAGAGCAAAGGATAAACCCACCTCAAATAAGAAGATGTTTTTACCAAGCAAAAAGATAGCACAGGTAAACAAGTCAGCAAAGTTGCAAGTAGAAAAGAGGTCTCAGAATTTTCCACTGCAAGAAAACTGAAAACCAATCTCAGGCTTAAACTGTAATGTACTAACTTTTAGTGATTGGAGAATAGTAACATCAATATGGTAATTATAGGAGTTTTGATAGGCTGTAGGTGAAAGTAAGGGTATAGATTGGTTCTACTGTATTAAGATGCTCAGCAAAGAAAAGTATATAATGCACTGTAACCAAAACCAAAAGGTCTCCAGGCCTGCCTGCAGCTGGAGCTGACAGCTTGTCCTAGGGTGACGTTATGGTGCTGTGTCCCCATTCATGTGTTCTGTTTATGCTGGATATCATGTTCTGTGCCTTTGAGACTGGCTCTGAAGAGTGAAAGTTTTGTTTTGGTTTCTTATCAGCCGCTCCCCCATGGCTGGTGGGACACAGAGATGGGGCAGTACATGGTGCTGCTTTGCTTGTTGCTTGGCTTTTTGCTCTGCTCTTGCTCCTGCTTTGCTTTTGCTTCTGCTCATTAGTTAGTTTAGCTAAACAGTCCAGATTTCTTCCTGGACTGTTTCTCCTCTCCTTTTTTCGGACCCACTTGAACCTGCTCCGGACTGGGACCTGGGAACACCGAGAGTTTGCACCTTGTGGCTGCAGCAGCTGCCCCAGTGCCGGAGGGACTGAGGACAGAGCGACCACCCCCAGAGAGACTTTCTGAATTTGTCATCTTTGTCAGAGCAGTGACAGAGTGGTGTCACCTGGTATTGTTCATTTTGTGTGCTGGGGTGCTGTGCCTGTCAAATAAACAGGTTCTTTCCACTTCTCTCCGAGGAATGCATCCCAACCCGGTTGAGGGGAGGGGCTGTGTGGGTTTGCTTTCTGGAGAGGCCCCTTTGGACATTCTCTACCAAATTTGCCCTAAATCAGGACACCACCTATCCACCTGTCCTGGATGGCTCAGGCTGTCTGATGTAACAACAGGGGGGAAAGGGGACTGTGGGGAGAGCAGAGGGCATCTAAACAACAGACTGCAATAACATAATCACACATCAATAAAGCTTCTCTTAATATTCACACAGTATTCATCCCTTAATTGTGAGAGCCAATCATCTCATTAGCCATCTGTAACACAAAGGGACCTAAAACCACTGTTAAAAGGCTTGGTTCAACCTAAAATTACACAGAGGCCTAAAATCAGCCAAAGGCATCTAAAATCTACCCTAAACCTGCCCAGTTTATCCTAAAATCACCCAAACAGGCGCCCAAACTCCACCCAAATGAGCTTATATGATCCAAAGGGATCAAAAATTCACCCTAAAACCCACCAGATTTGGCCTAAAATCAGCCAAAGGGGCCTAAAATCCACCCTAAAAGGCTTGAAATCACTGCAAGGGACCTGAACCCCACCCTAAACCTGCCCAGTTTGGTCTAAAATCACCCAAATGGGCCTAAATTCTCCGGGACTGAGACCAAACCCAGCAGCAGAACCAACACCAGCAACAAGACTGAGACCGACACTGGAACTGGGATTGGCAGCGCTACAGGACCGGCACCAGGACTGGGACTGAGACCCAGACCAGAACCAGCACCAGAACTGGCACTGGGACCAAGCCTGACACTGGGACCGGCACCAGGAGCGCTTTGGAACTGGGACTGGCACCGGCAGCGCTCCAGGACTGGGATCAGGACCGAGACTGGAACCCGGCACCCGCAGCGGGACTGCTCTGGGACCGGGACCAGGACCGAGACCGGGAGCCCTCCAGGACTGAGACCGAGAGCGTCACCGGAACCAGCACCGAGACTGGCAGCGCTCTGGGACCGGGACCGAGACTGAGATTGGCACTGGGAGCACTCCGGGACCAAGACCAGCACCAGTAGCAGCACTGGGTCCAGAACCGCTCTGAGACCGAGACTGAGACCAGCACTGAAACCAGCACCAGCACTGGCACCGAGAGTGGCACCGCTCCAGGATCGACACTGGGACTGGGACTGGCACCACTCTGGGACTGAGATCAACACGAGAACCAGAATCAGCACTGGGAGGGCTCTGGAATTGAGATGGAGACCGAGGCTGGCACCGGGACTGGGATCAGTGCCAGGATCACTCTGGGACTGGCACCAGGATCAGAAATGGGACTGGAAATGGGACTGGCATTGGGATCCCTCCTTGACCTCTGGGTTTGTTCCGGGGATCTTTGGCTGCTCCCCCAGGCAGGATGGGGAGGGACCCCTGGGGAGGGTGGGACCCCCTCGGTTCACATTGATCCGGTGCAGCCATCCCAGTCCATATGGTCCAGTTTGGATGATCTCAGTCTCTGCTCTTAATCCCTATGGTCACAGCATGTGAAACCCTAGTCCACGTGATCCCAGTCTGTACAATCCCAACCCATACAATCCCAGTCTGCATGATCCCAGTCTCTATGGTCCTGATCCATATGGTCCCAGTCTGTGCAGTCCCAGTCTGTAGGATCCCAGTCTGTATGGTCCTGCACAACACACACTCCAATTCCGGTTCCAGCCAGGAAAAGATGTTCCTGCCCTTGAAGGCAAAGCTCTTAAGAAGGGGCCGAAAGCCAAGTGGAGCAAGATCCTACAGTGACATTTCACTGCCAGCCTTCAGAACTTCAACCATGGCTGTTGTAGCTCCTGCACTGGGAATTAAATCAGGGCAGGGTCTTTGGTGGCAGCTGCCCTGGCTCAAGGGAGACACTGACAGAGAAAGAGAGCAGGGAAAGAGAGGCAGGAGAGAAAGGAGGACACAAACAAAATCAGCTGAGAAGGTGGCACTCTGCAAACAGAACTGGACCAGACTGGAAATAAATGGGACAGAAATCAGTAACTCTGAAAGTTTTATTTACTACCAAATACATCCCACCCACCCAGTCCCACACAATCCCTATCCCACCGCTCAAAATTTGGATCCCACTTCTCTCAATCTCCTTCCAATCCCATCTCACTCTGGCGGCTGTCCAATCAAGTGAGTTTGGCACGGGATTGCATTTTTTTGAGGTGGCAATAAGCCATTCTGAGGTGGGATGGAGCCTGTAGGAATAAAAATTCAGTTGTTTTCAGCGGGATTAAGTTCTTTTGAGGTGACCCTCTTGGCTTTTGCAGTGCAAAGAGATGGAGAACACTGCTCAAAACCCCGCCAGAACCCACAAATCCCCAGAATATTGTCCCCAAACCATCAGTTCCCCCTAAAAAACGTCAAAAATGGTGGGACTTTAGACATCTTTGATCCATTTCATTCATTTAACTGTGTTTTGGCTGCCTTCAAGGAATGAAGATGAATCAGAAAAAAATTAAGGTGAAACTAAAAGTTGAAGCAGCCAGGTGTGTTCCCAACATGGATCACAGGGAATGGGAGTGACCAGGGCTGTGCCCAAAGTGCCTCCTCCAGTGGGGGATGGAGCTGGAGCAGCGCACGAAGCTCTTCCCGCACTCGGGGCACTCGCAGGGCTTCCCTTACCGGTGCCTCCGTTGGTGTTGGGTCAAGTTAGAGCTGCTGGAGAAGCTCTTCCCACACTGGGGACACTCGTAGGGCCTCTCCCCAGTGTGGATGCGCCGGTGGGTGACGAGGTTGAATTTGTGCTTGAATCCCTTCCCACAGTCGGGGCATTGGAAGGGCCTCTCCTCTCTGTGAATCCAATAGTGCCGGAGGAGATGGGATCTGATTTGAAACCCCTTCCCGCATTTATCACACTCGTAGGGCCTCTGCCCTGTGTGGATCTTTTGGTGGACAATCAGGCTGGAGCTCTGGCTGAAGCTCTTCCCACACTCCCCACACTCGTAGGGCCGTTCCCCAGTGTGGGTCCTCTGGTGGTTGATCAGGCTGGAGCTGTGGCTGAAGCTCTTCCCACATTCCTCACACTCGTGGGGCCTCTCCCCAGTGTGGATGCGTCGGTGCCTGACAAGATGACAGTTGTGCCTGAAGCCCTGCCCGCAGTCGGGGCAGCGGAAGGGCCTCTCCTCTGTGTGCGTGCGCTGGTGCTTGAGGAGATTGGAGCTGGTCTGAAACCTCTTCCTGCACTGATCACACTCGTAGGGCCGTTCCCCAGTGTGGATCCTCTGATGCCTGATCAGGAAGGAGCTCCACCTGAAGTTCTTCCCACACTCCCCGCACGTGTGGGGCTTCTCCCCATCATGGAGCTGCTCATGGAGCACCAGCTCCGAGCTCTGGCTCCATCTCCGGCCGCCTTCCCGGCCCAGGCTGGCTCTTTCCCCCTCACATCCCCGCCAGCTGCGTTTGCAGCCCCTCCTCGTGCGGCATCTCCGGGCCTTTTCCTCCCCGCTGGCTTCCTGCGCCGTGGAGCCGCTCCAAACGGCCTCTTCCACCAGGTTCTGCCGCGGGCATTTGTCCTCCCTGCTCTCCATGCTCAGCTCCTGCTCTGGGCGAGGAAGGACAAGGACAGGATGGGATTTGCCTCCGTGCCACAGGCAAGGCCAAGGAGATCCCCCCAGGGCTGTGCTGCAGCCGGGGCCGTGCTGGGCTGGGAGATGGAGCAGCACAGAGGGGAAAGGGGCTCTCATCGCCAGCTCGGGGCTGTGCACAAATCACAAACAGGACAGGACTGCTAGGAACGCATCCTGAGCTCTTTTATTTTCCAGCATCAGTCTCATTACTTGCCTATGACAATGGGAAGATGCCAGCAGCTCACATCCAAGGTGGCAGACAAAAAACATAATGTTAAAACTTACTTTAAAAGGTTTTTGACCAATCACACAAACCAAAAGCATATTGACAGTAGTTCCATCCAAGCAAATGTAACTTTGGATAAAACAATGCTTGCTTATTTCAAATACAATAGCTGCCTGTAAGCCTTGAAGCATAATGCACAGAGTTCTATTATTAAGATTGGAAATTCCTTATATCTTGCTAGATATACTTTTCTGCAGGTTAGGGAGTTATTCTAGATAAGTTTTAATGCACAGACCATTGCTCTATTTCTCCTTACTTTCTACTTCTTATATGATTTTTCTGCTAACCAATCTTATGGCTGCTGCAAAGCTCTAATCACAGTCCTACTGTCTCTGAGGCTTGCCTTTGCAGCTTTCCCAAAACCCTCTGAATTTAAGGATTGCAGAGAAAGTGAATTCCTCCTCACCTGCCTCAGTGTCCCGGGGCATCTTCGTCTTCCTTGCAGCCTCCCAGGGGTTGGGAATGGGAAATCCTGGTTTGGGGAAAACAAGGGATGAGCACATTGAGTTTGAAGGTCCCACTGCCCAAGTCCATCTCCACAAGTCACTGGTCATCTGGGCTGCAAAAAAACCTCCCAAACACCAAGATTCAGCCCTGGAAAAGCCTCCCAGGACTTCCCTGCCCCTGGTCCCTCCCCTTTAATGTTCAGGGGTTCCCCCCGTCCCAGCTCCTGGGGTCACACTTGAATTGGGGGTCCCCCTTCTCCTCGGTGCCCGCCCTGCCCAGGCTGCTGGCAGTCCCAGCAATGCCAAAAGCTCCCCCTCTTGGCTCTCCCCATTTCCGGATGCCGGGGCTCTTTGGGCTCCCGGGCTCCCTTCTCCCCTCATTCTCTGCTCGGGGCTGCAGCGGCTCCAAGGAGTCCCCCCTGCCCCTCTCCAGGCTCTTGAGGCTCCCGCCAATGGTGGCGCTCCCCCTCTCTGGGCTCCCCACTTTGGGCTCCTGGGGGACACAGGGCTCTGCTCCTCCAGGCTGCCTCTGCCGGCAGCCGCCACCGCCACCCGCCGATGTCCCCCCGAGGGGCCTTTTCCGCTCAGCCTTGGACTTCTTCATTCTACAAACATCCTCCCAAAAACCCAACCCAGGGACCCCCCCAGGATATCTGGGCCGGGCTCCCCCTCCCCAGGAACCTGCAAGATGGGGGGTGCCACGATCCCACAGGTGGGGACTGCGAATTCAGGGAGGGCTCGAGCGTGCTTCCTTTTGCTCACCCTAGATCTGCCTTTGCCCCTCCTCTTCCTCCTTACTCCTCCTCTTCCATCTTCCCTCCTGCACCTTTTAAACCCCACCTCTTTCTCATATTTCCATCTCTCTTCCTGCATGCCTCCTCCTCCCCCCTAACCCTTCCTCCTCCTCCCCCTCCATCCCGGCCCTTCCCTCCCTCCTCCTCCTCCCCCAGCAGCAGCCACACCCTCGGTGCCCCGTTCCTGCAGCCCTCGCAGCCCGGGGCAGGAGCGGCGATGGAGCCGGGACAGGTCGGGATGGGCAGCGCGGGGCTCTCGGCTGCTCCCAGCCACTGCGGGCGGGGGGAAGCCGGCCCGGGCCAAAGGAGAGGCAAACTGGGCAAACTGGGGGCTGCACATCCAAACTGGGCCTTGCTGGGGACCCTGCCTGGCCACTGCCAGCCCTTGGGGCTCCTCTCGCCACATCCGCCAGGGGGGAACGCACACAGGGCTGGGGGATCCCAGCAGTGGCAGCGCTGCCAGGACTGGTTTGTACTGGGAGTGACTGGGAATGACTGTGAGCATGCTGACGGACACTGGGATATACTGGGAATGTCTGTTAACAATACTAAGGTGACTGGAACCACACTGGGAACAGGTGGGACCATGCTGGGAAGAACTGGGACCCCATGCTGGGGGTACCTGGGAGCGAGTGGGAATGACTGGGTGTACACTGGGGACAACTGGGCATGACTGGGACCCTGCTGGCAGGGACTGGGATCATCTATGCAGTACCTGGGACTATACTAGGGACAACTGGGATCACACTGGGAGGAACAGGGAGTGACTGGAACCATCCTAGAGGCTACTGGGGTCCTACTGGGATCCTACTGGGATCACAGTAGGAGAAGCCGGGCAGTGCTGGGAGTGACTGGCATCATACTGGATCATACTGGCAACTACTGGGACTGCACTGGGGGTGACTGGGAGTGGCTGTGAGCAACTGGAATCAGGCTGGAAGCAACTCAGGGCAACCGGTAGTGACTAGGAACATGCTGGGAGCAACTGGGATACACTGGGAGAAACTGAAACCACACTGGGGCTAAATGGGAGCAACTGGAACCACACTGGATGATCATGGGAGCAGCTGTGCCCATGCTGGGATCATACTGGGATCCTATGGGAAATGGCTGGGATCATACTGGGAGTGACTGGGAAGGTGCTGGCTCTGACTGGAACCATACTGGAAGCGACTGGGAGCAACTGGGCCCACACTGGGAGTGCCAGGGAGTCACTCTGAGCATGACTGCAATAATACTGGGAGTGTCTGGGACTGACTGGGGTTCATACTGGGGATGACTGGAACCATACTGGAAGTGACTACTGCTCCTGCTGGGGTCATCCTGGGAGCCACTGGGAACACACTTTGGGCAACTGCCAGAAACTGGGATCATGCTGGAGGCAACTGGGAGGAACTGGGAAAGACTGGGATCATTCTGAGCTAACTAGAACTGTACTAGACTAACTGGGATATGCTGGGACTGTCTGTGACCATACTGGGGGGACTGGAAGCACACTGGGAACAGCTGGGACCATGCTGGGGGCAACTGGCAGTGAGTTGGACCATGCTGAGAGGGACTGGGACTATTCCAGGGACAACTGGGATCATGCTGGAAGGAACTGGGAATAAGTGGAACTATACTGGAGGCAACTGGGATCATACTGGGATGACAGTGGGAGCAGTTGGATCCATGCTGGGTGAGACTGGGATCACACTGAGGGTGCTTGGAATCATACTGGGATTGACTGGGAGTGGTTGTGAAGACTGGAATCATGCTGAAAGCAACTGGGAGGAACTGGGAGTGACTGGGAGCATTCTGCAGGTGACTGGGATAAACTGGGAGAGACCGGGAGTCACTGGGATCATACTGGAGGCTCCCGGGGTCATGCTGGCATTGACAGGGAGCAAATGGGACCACCCTGGAGGCCACTGGTATCAAAGTGGGAGTGACTGGAAGTGACTGGAGTTGGACCGCAAGTGACCGGGATCGTACTGGGAGTGACTGGAAGTGATTTGAATTACACTACAAGAGACCAGGATAATACAGGGAGTGACAGGGATCATACTGGGAGTGACAGGGATCATACTGGGAGTAGCTACAATCAGACTGGGACTGTAGGGGGTGTGATTGGTCCCTGTCTGGGGGGTGCTGGGAGCTGCCAGGCGCATGCTGGGAGCCGACTGCGCAGCCACTGGGAGGAACTGGGAGCAACTGGGAATGGCAGGATGCAGCTGCAGCAGCGGCAGCTCCCCGGGGGCCCCGTGCCGGTGCCGCTCGTGGTGCCGGCTCTGGCTGTGTCCAGATCCCGCTGGAAGGGGATCCCAGCCAGGGACCCCATGGACACCAACTGGGGGAACCCCGGGCTGGGCTCCAACAGCGCCACGGGCAGGGAATGCAGGGACAGGAGAACTGGGGGGACACTGAGATTTGGGGGTTGGGGGGGCACGGGGGAACCAAAGGGGGAACCAAAGGGAGAGCTGGGAGAGCAGGGAACGGGGTTTGGGGGTTCCAGGACTGAGAAAAGGGGAGGCTGTAGTGGGCAGAGGGGGGACGGGCTAGGCTAAGGGGGTTCCTGCATCCAGGAAAGGGAGCTCCAAGGGTCCCCGGTGTTCCCCATTCCCAGCAAAAGGTGGGAAAAGCCGGGATGGCTGGGAATGGGGGTGCCGGCTGTCCTCGGTGTTGAGGAGAGGAGGGGCTGGGAAAGGCAGGAATAGGGGTCCAGGGGGTCTCTGGGGGAAGGAAAAGGGGGCTCTGGGGGCTGGGATGGGCGGGAAGGGGGGGCGGGGGTTGTTGGTGCCGGATATGGGGGTGCAGCGTGGATCCCCTGCCCAGGAATGGGGGTGCGGGGGAATCCCGGCGCCCATGAATGGGGGTTCAGGGGCCCCCGGTGCTCCGGGATGGGCGATCAGAGAGTCCCGGTGCCGGGGGTCCCCCTCAGCTCTCGCCGCCCCCCCGGGGCCCCAGGAGCGCCCCCAGCCCCAGCGCTGGAGCCATCGCGCTGCTCCTCCTCACTCCCAGTGTGACCCCAGTACGGTCCCAGTAGAACTCAGTCACCCGGGAGCTGCTCCCAGCATGATCCCAGTACAGCCCAGTCACTCCCACTGATGCCATCCCCCCAGCCCTCGCTCCGTTCCGACCTGTCCCGGCTCCATCCCCGCCACTCCCGCGGGCTGCGAGGGCTCCGGCACCGGGGGAGGAGGAGGAGGAGGGAGGAAGAGGCGGAGCGGCAGCAGGAAGCGGCGGGAGCAGAGGACGGCCGGGATCGCGCGGCTCCGGCGCTGCCTGAACTCCGGAACCCGGGAGCATCGGCCCCCATCCCGCAGGTGCCCGGGGAGGTTCCCCCCTGTCCCAGCTGCTGGGGTCACACTTGGATTGGGGGTACCCCTTCTCCTCGGTGCCCGCCCTGCCCAGGCTGCTGGGAGACCCAGCGATCCGAAAAGTTCCCCTTTTCCATCTCCCCGGGATGCGGGAGGTTATAAATAGCCCAACCCAGGGAACTACCAGGATATCTGAGCTGAGCTCCCCCTCCCCGCTTACCTGTGCGATGGGGGGCAATGATCCCACAGGTCGGAGCTGCAAATTCAGGAAGGGTCGACCGCGTGGTTTTCTTCTTTTATTGATGCTCCTTTGTCCCTCCTCTTCCTCCCCCTTCTCTTCCATCCCCCCTCCTCCTCCCCCCTGACCCCGCCTCCTCCTCCCCCTCCATCCCTGCCCTTCCCTCCCTCCTCCTCCTGCCCCAGCAGCAGCCACACCCTCGGTGCCCCATTCCCAGCCCTGGCACCGCTGTCCCAGCCTGCCCCGTGCCCGGCCCCGCGCAGCTCCGACCTGCACGGCGGGGCCGGTGTGGGCTCCGTGGCCAAGGTGCACAGAAATCAGAAGTTGACTCTCTTAAACCAGCGGGACCTGCATCTCATTGCTGGGCAACAAAAAACAGTGAAAGAGCCAAAAAATCATCCCCCAGATCTCCTGCTCCTGAAGCTAGCCAGGCTTTGGAGAAAATTACTGATGCTCTGCAAAATAGACAAGCACATAGTTATGCTCCAGATAAACCTTTTTTCCTTGCAGTTCTAGGAGAAACGCTGAGACTGCATGGCCTCATCTTCCAGTGGGACTCCTCTCAAAATGAACTTTTTTAATAATTGAATGGGTTTTTCTTTCTTACAGTGCACCAAAGACAATCTTCACACCTTTAGAGATGATTTCTCAAATTGTCATTAAGGGCAGGGCAAGGCTTCTTGCCATAGCAGGTTGTGAATTTAAAATCATCTATTTACGTATGATTAAATCCTATTTTGATTGGGCCATGCAAAAGTCAGAAGATTTACTGTATGCCTTGTTAGATTTTCCAGGTGTTTGCTCTATTCTTTATCCAGCCCACAAAGTGATCAAAGCTAAATTATGCTACAAAGAGAAACCCCTTATCAGTGAAGAACCTTTAGATGCAGTTACTCTCTTCATGATGGGTCAGGACAAACACACAAGGCAGTAGTTACCTGGCAAAATAAAAACACTAAATCCTGGGAACAAGACATTGAAAAGGTTGAAGGTTCTCCTCAGATTGTTGAATTGGCTGCAGTTGTAAGAGCATTTCAGCTCTTCCCAGAACCTTTTAACTTAGTCACTGATTCTGCATATGTTGCTAACATTGTTAAGAGAATTGAAGGGTCTGTTTTAAAAGATGTTGGCAATGACAACTTGTGTCTTTGGCTTACCTGTCTTGATCAAATTTTGTTACACAGGACTAATCCTTCCTTTGTTGCTCCCATTAGAGCTCACTCTGGTCTCCCAGGATTTATGGCAGAAGGGAATGCAGGAGCTGATGCACTGGCATCAGCAGCGTGTGATGAGGGAGCTGCAGGAGACAGGAAAGGCTGCATGTCTGTGCTTCCTGCAGCTCCCTTGCCTGACATTGTTGAACAAGCTAAATTGAGTCATGCCTTTGTTCACCAAAATGCACGGGTGTTCAGACGAGATTTTCACATCTCCCTAGAGCAAGCACAAGCCATTGTACGGGCTTGCCCTGACTGCCAGCTAGTTCAAACTATCCCTTCTACAGGAGCAACCAACCCAAGGGGGTTGGAGAGTTTGCAGAAGTGGCAAACAGACATCACAAAGTACCCTTCCTTTGGGAAATTTAAAAATATCCATGTCTCTATTGATGCATTTCCAAAAGCAGTTTTTGCGTCTGTACATAGAGGAGAAACAGCTAAGCATGTTTGCCAGCATTTTTCACAAGCATTTTCCTCACTGTGTGTCCCTCAAGAAATTAAAACTGATAATAGTTGGGAAATTTAAAAATATCCATGTCTCTATTGATGCATTTCCAAAAGCAGTTTTTGCGTCTGTACATAGAGGAGAAACAGCTAAGCATGTTTGCCAGCATTTTTCACAAGCATTTTCCTCACTGTGTGTCCCTCAAGAAATTAAAACTGATAATAGTCCTTCATATGCTTCAGAAGAATTGACCACATTTTTAAATTACTGGGGTGTTCACCATGCATTTGGTATTCCCTACTCTCCTACGGGTCAGGGAATGGTGGAAAGAACACATCAAACTCTAAAACATATTTTAGATCCACAAAAAGGGGGGGAGCCCAGGATACACCTCAGAGGAGGCTGAATAGGGCTTTGTATGTTTGTAACTTTTTGAATAGCTCTGCAGAAGCTATTTACAGACATTTCAAGAACAATAAAAAAGCAAAACTGAAGCAACACCCCCCAGTTTTAATTAAAAATCTAGAATCAGGAAAAATAGAGGGACCATTTGAGCTTATTACATGGGGCAAGGGTTTTTCGTGTATTTCTACAGATACAGGACTCAAGTGGATTCCAGCAAAACAGTGAAATCATACCACCCATCAAAGCCTGTGGCTGCTTCTGCACCAGCCAGTGACCCTGTGAGTGGGAGCCGAGAGGGGCACCCAAACGTGAACTACACAGAACCACTCAGAGAAAACTGTCTGCCAGAAATGGATCAAGAAAAGAATGGAGTTGTATTATTAGTGGCACTGGTGCATGCTGTTTTTAACTTTTTAGTTTTATCTTTGCAGTGAAGCTTTACCTGTAACTCAACAGAAAACAAATGTTTGGGTTTCTTTAGCCAAGTCCACAGGCTCTGACACCATTTGCTTATCTAACACGAGCCCTGATAAACCTTTTTCAACTTGTTTAGTTGGAGTTCCTTTCCCAGAGGGTTTTGATAATATTTCTTTTGAGAAATATTGGCCATATGATGATCATCACGTTTCCCCAACTCCCAGCCTGAGACACCAAACTTGTATTGATAATTTTAAAGTTGATAAATCTGACCTTCAAGAATTAGAAATTTTAGCCTCACTAACTATGGACACTTGTTATTTGTTTCATTTTGTAGGAAGAAATGGGCCACATTTAAATGTTACTCCTTATCACCCAGTTTATAGCAATATGACTTCTTTGTGTAATCAAACTAAGCTTCTTAGATATGATGAACCTCATACAGATTGTTTAACAAACTTCCAGTTCGATTTCCTAAAGGAATTTGGCTCATCTGTGGAGACAGGGCTTGGCAAGGTATTCCCTCAAAAATAGATGGTCCTTGTGCACTGGGACAACTTACAATAATTGCTCCCAGTGTCAAAAAAGCAATCAAAAAAAAAAAAATAGAAAAATAAGATCTTCCTTAGGGCATCGTGATGACAGCAACTGCGATAGTGAGTTTCACCCCTGGAACTCTGGAAAATCAATTGTTACAAGCATTTTTTTGCCTCAGCTAAGTTCTGCAATTGCATTGAAACAGTTAAACAAATTAGGGTGTTGGCTCAGTAAAGAAGTAAATGCCACCTCTACCATAATTAGTGATTTGCTGACAGATGAAGAGGCAGTCAGACATGCCACTTTACCAAACAGAGCTGCTGTTGACTTTCTTTTACTAGCACATGGGCATGGCTGTGAAGATTTTGAAGGATTGTGTTGTATGAATTTGTCTGATCATTCTGCTTCAATTCATAAACATCTGCAAAACTTAAAAGATGTAGCTGACCAAATTACAACAGATGATCCATCTTGGTAAGACAGTTTGATGGTTGGAGCGTTGCAACTTGGCTGAAGGAACTTTGTAAGTGAGGCTTGATTGTGTTAGTGGTGATAATTGGAATTATGGTAGTGGTACCCTGTGCACTTCAATGTGTGCAGAGAATGATGAATAAGACAGTTTCCAGCATCTTTTTTGTTCATCAGAATGGGGGAGATGTTGGGAAGGATGAAAGTTTGACAAGAAAGTCTCACAGATATGTATGCTTAACAGAAAGATTTTTAAATGTGGAGTCTGATGAAGGAATAGAGATGGAAGCAAGTTTTGATATAGAAGAAAAGAATTGCTGAGCCAGTCTTACTGGCTAACCAAGGAGGCAAAGGGTGTGTTAGTTAGAAGGGTTTGTATGTCTTAGAGCAAAGGATAAACCCACCCCAAACAAGAAGATGTTTTTACCAAGCAGAAAGATAGCACAGGCAAACAAGGCAGCAAAGTTGCAAGTAGGAAAAAAGTCTCAGAATTTTCCACTGCAAGAAAACTGAAAATCAACTTCTAGCTTAAACTGTAATGTACTAACTTTTAGTGATTGGAGAATAGTAACATGAGTATGGTAATTATAGGAGTTTTGATAGGCTATAGGTAACAGTAAGGGTATAGATTCATTCTACTGTATTAAGATGCTCAGCAAAGAAAAGTATAGAATGCATTGTAACCAAAACCAAAGGGTCTCCAGGCCTGCCTGCAGCTGGAGCTGACAGCTTGTCCTAGGGTGATGTTATGGTGCTTGTGTCCCCATTCATGTGCTCTGTTTATGCTGGATATCATGTTCTGTGCCTTTGAGACTGGCTCTGAAGAGTGGAAGTTTTTTTTTGGTTTCTTATCAGCCGCTCCCCCATGGCTGGTGGGACACAGAGACGGGGCAGTACATGGTGCTGCTTTTGCTTTTGCTTGGCTTTTTGCTCTGCTCTCGCTCCTGCTTTGCTTTTGCTTCTGCTCATTAGTTAGTTTAGCTAAACAGTCCAGATTTCTTCCTGGACTGTTTCTCCTCTCCTTTTTTTGGCCCCACTTGAACCTGCTCGGGACTGGGACCTGGGAACACTGAGAGTTTGCACATTGTGGCTGCAGCAGCTGCCCCAGCGCCGGAGGGACTGAGAACAGAGCAACCACCCCCAGAGAGACTTTCTGAATTTGTCATCTTTGTCAGAGCAGTGACAGAGTGGTGTCACCTGGTATTGTTCATTTTGTGTGCTGGGGGTGCTGTGCCTGTTAAATAAACAGGTTCTTTCCACTTCTCTCCGAGGAATGCATCCCAACCCAGTTGAGGGGAGGGGCTGTGTGGGTTTGCTTTCTGGAGAGACCCCTTTGGACATTCTCTACCAAATTTGCCCTAAATCAGGACACCACCTTTCCACCTGTCCTGGATGGCTCAGGCTGTCTGATGTAACAATAGGGGGGAAAGGGGACTGTGGGGAGAACAGAGGACATCTAAACAACAGACTGCAATAACATAATCACACATCAATAAAGCTTCTCTTAATATTCACACAGTATTCATCCCTTAATTGTGAGAGCCAATCATCTCATTAGCCATCCATAACACAAAGGGACCTAAAATCACCGTTAAAAGGCTTGGTTCAAACTAAAATTACGCAAAGGCCTAAAATCAGCCAAAGGCATCTAAAATCCACCCTAAACCTGCCCAGTTTATCCTAAAATCACCCAAACAGGCACCCAAACTCCACACAAATGAGTTTATATGATCCTAATCAAATCAAAAATCCACCCTAAAACCCACCAGATTTGGCTTAAAATTAGCCAAAGGTGCCTAAGATCCACCCTAAAAGGCTTGAAATCCCTGCAAGGGACCTGAAACCCACCCTAAACCTGCCCAGTTTGGTCTAAAATCACCCAAATGGACCTAAATTCTCCGGGACTGAAACCAAACCCAGCAGCAGAAGCAGCACCAGCAGCAAGACTGAGACCGACACTGGAACTGGGATTGGCAGCGCTCCAGGACCGGCACCAGGACTGGGACTGAGACCCAGACCAGAACCAGCCCCAGAACTGGCACTGGGACCAAGACTGGGACCAAGCCTGACACTGGGACCGGCACCAGGAGCACTTTGGAACTGGGACTGGCACTGGCAGCACTCCAGGACTGGGATCAGGACCGAGACTGGAACCCGGCACCCGCAGCGGGACTGCTCTGGGACCGGGACCAGGACCGAAACCGGGAGCCCTCCAGGACTGAGACCGAGAGCGTCACCGGAACCGGCACCGAGACTGGCAGCGCTCTGGGAGCGGGACCGAGACTGAGATTGGCACTGGGAGCACTCCGGGACCAAGACCAGAACCAGTAGCAGCACTGGATCCAGAGACTGAGACTGAGACCGGGACTGGCACCGCTCTGCGACTGAGATTGACACGAGAACCAGAATCAGCACTGGGAGTGCTCCAGGACTAAGGCAGAGACTGAGGCTGGCACTAGGACTGAGATCAGCGCCAGGATCACTCTGAGACTGGCACTGGGATTGGAAATGGGATCGGAAATGGGATTGGCACTGGGATCCCTCCTAGACGTCTGCATTCATGCTCTGGGACCAGGACCGAGACTGAGATTGGCACAGGGAGCACTCTGGGACCAAGACCGGCACCAGGAGCAGCACTGGGTCCAGAACTGCTCCGAGACCAAAACTGAGACCAGCACTTAAACCAGCACCAGCACTGGCACCGAGAATGGCACCGCTCCAGGACTGAGACTGGGACTGGGACTGGCACCACTCTGGGATTGAGATCAAGACTAGGACTGGAATCAGCGTCAGGAGTGCTCCAGGACTGAGACAGAGACCGAGGGTAGCACTGGGACTGGGATCAGCGCCGGGATCTCTCTGGGACCAGCACCAAGATCAGAAATGGGACTGGAAATGGGATTGGCACTGGGATCCCTCCTGGACCTCTGGGTTTGTTCCGGGGATCTTTGGCTGCGCCCCCGGGCAGGATGGGGAGGGACCCCTGGGCAGGGTGGGACCCCCTCGGTTCACATTGATCCTGTGCAGCCATCCCAGTCCATATGGCCCAGTTTGGATGATCCCAGTCTCTGCTCCTAATCCATATGGTCCCAGCCTGTGAAACCCTAGTCCACATGATCCCAGTCTGTACAATCCCAACCCACACAATCCCAGTCCACATGATCCCAGTCTGTGTGG
Source organism: Setophaga petechia (assembly GCA_024362935.1). Taxonomy (NCBI): domain Eukaryota; kingdom Metazoa; phylum Chordata; class Aves; order Passeriformes; family Parulidae; genus Setophaga; species Setophaga petechia. The sequence continues at coordinate 1,714,856 of JANCRA010000099.1, forward strand.
TCCTGCACAGCACACACTCCAAGGCTCTGGAATTCCAGTTCCAGCCAGGAAAAGATGTTCCTGCCCTTGAAGGCAAAGCTCGTAAGAAGGGGCCAAAAGCCAAGTGGAGCAAGATCTACAGGGACATCTCACTGCCAGCCTTCAGAACTTCACCCATGGCTGTTGTAGCTCCTGCACTGGGAATTCAATCAGGGCAGGGTCTTTGGTGGCAGCTGCCCTGGCTCAAGGGAGACACTGAGAGAGAAACAGAGCAGGCAAAGAGAGGCAGGAGAGAAAGGAGGACACAAACACAATCAGCTGAGTAGGTGACACTCTGCAAACAGAACTGCAAGGGACTGAAAATGAATGGGTCAGAAATCAGTAACTCTGAAAGTTTTATTTACTACCAAATACATCCCACACACCCAGCCCCACACAATCCCCATCCCACCGCTCCAAACTGGGATCCCACTTCTCCCAATCTCCTCCCAACCCCATCTCACACTGGCGACTATGGAATGGAGTGAGTTTGGCATGGGATTGAGTTTTTTAGGGTGAGAACAAGGCATTTTGAAGTGGGATTGAGCCTGTATGAATTAAAATTCAGTTGTTTGGCATGGGATTCAATTGTTTTGAGTTGATCCTCTTGGCTTTTGGAGTGCAAAGAGATGAAGAACACTGCTCAAAATCACCCCTCAGACCACACAACTCCTCCAGAAAAATTGTCCCCAAACCATCAATTCCCCTTTAAAAACCTCTTAAATTCTAGAACTTTAGACATCTTAGATCAATTTATTTCAATTAACCCTGTTTTGGCTGCTTTTAAGGGAAGAAGATGAAGCAGAAGAAAATTAAGATCAAACCAAAACGAAAAGCAGCCAAGTGTGTTCCCAACATGGACCACAAGGAATGTGAGTGACCAGGGCTGTGCCCAGCAGGGCTCCTCCAGTGGGGGATGGAGCTGGAGCAGCGCACGAAGCTCTTCCTGCACTCGGGGCACTCGCAGGGCTTCCCTTACCGGTGCCTCCGCTGGTGTCGGGTCAAGGTAGAGCTCCTGGAGAAGCTCTTCCCACACTGGGGACACTCGTAGGGCCTCTCCCCAGTGTGAATGCGCCGGTGGGTGATGAGATTGCAGTTGCGCTTGAATCCCTTCCCGCAGTCGGGGCATTGGAAGGGCCTCTCCGCTCTATGAATCCAATAGTGCCGGAGCAGATGGGAGCGGGTCAGAAACCCCTTCCTGCATTTATCACACTCGTAGGGCCTCTCCCCTGTGTGGATCTTTTGGTGGACAATCAGGTTGGAGCTCTGCCTGAAGCTCTTCCCACACTCCCCACACTCGTATGGCCGTTCCCCAGTGTGGGTCCTCTCGTGGCGGATCAGTGTTGAGCTCTGGCTGAAGCTCTTCCCACACTCCCCACACTCGTGGGGTCTCTCCTTGGTGTGGATGCGTCGGTGCCTGACAAGAACAGAGTTGTGCGTGAAGCCCTGCCCGCAGTCGGGGCAGCGGAAGGGCCTCTCCTCTGTGTGCGTGCGCTGGTGCACCAGGAGATCAGAGCTGGTCAGAAACCTCTTCCTGCACTGATCACACTCGTAGGGCCGTTCCCCAGTGTGGATCCTCTGGTGACGGATCAGCGTTGAGTTCCGGCTGAAGCTCTTCCCACACTCCAAACATGTGTGGGGCTTCTCCCCATCATGACCCTGCTCATGGAGCACCAGCTCCGAGTTCTGGCTCCATCTCCGGCCGCCTTCCCGGCCCAGGCTGGCTCTTTCCCCCTCACATCCCCGCCTGCTGCGTTTGCAGCCCCTCGTCGTGCGGCATCTCCGGGCCTTTTCCTCCCCGGTGGCTTCCTGCGCCGTGGAGCCGCTCCAAACGGCCTCTTCCACCAGGTTCTGCCGCGGGCATTTGTCCTCCCTGCTCTCCATGCTCAGCTCCTGCTCTGGGCGAGGAAGGACAAGGACAGGATGGGATTTGCCTCCGTGCCACAGGCAAGGCCAAGGAGATCCCCCCAGGGCTGGGCTGCAGCCGGGGCCGTGCTGGGCTGGGAGATGGAGCAGCACAGAGGGGAAAGGGGCTCTCATCGCCAGCTCGGGGCTGTGCACAATCACAAACAGGACGGGACTGCTAGGAACGCATCCTGAGCTGTTTTATTTTCCAGCATCGGTCTGATTACTTAGTTATGAAAATGGGAAGATGCCAGCAGCTCACATCCAAGGTGGCAGACAAAAAACATAATGTTAAAACTTACTTTAAAAGGTTTTTGACCAATCACACAAAGCAAAAGCATATTGACAGTAGTTCCATCCAAGCAAATGTAACTTTGGTTAAAACAATGCTTCCTTATTTCAAATACAATAGCTGCCTGTAAGCCTTGAAGCATAATGCACAGAGTTCCATTATTAAGATTGGAAATTCCTAATATCTTGCTAGATATACTTTTCTGCAGGTTAGGGAGTTATTCTAGATAAGTTTTAATGCACAGACCATTGCTCTATTTCTCCTTACTTTCTACATCTTATATGATTTTTCTGCTAACCAATCTTATGGCTGCTGCAAAGCTCTAATCAAAATTCTAATGTCTCTGAGGCTTGCCTTTGCAGCTTTCCCAAAACCCTCTGAATTTAAGGATTCCAGAGAAAGTGACTTCCTCCTCACCTCCCTCAGTGTCCCGGGGCATCTTCCTCTTCCTCGCAGCCTCACAGGGGTTGGGAATGGGAAATCCTGGTTTGGGGAAAACAAGGGATGAGCACATTGAGTTTGAAGGTCCCACTGCCCGAGTCCATGTCTACAAGTCACTGGTCATCTGGGCTGCAAAAAAACCTCCCAAACACCAAGATTCAAAGCTGGAAAAGCCTCCCAGGAGTTCCCTGTCCCTGGTTCCTCCCCTTTAATGTTCAGGGGTTCCCCCTGTCCCAGCTCCTGGGGGTCACACTAGGATTGGGGGTCCCCCTTCTCCTCGGTGCCCGCCCTGCCCAGGCTGCTGGCAGTGCCAGCAATGCCAAAAGCTCCCCCCTCTTGGCTCTCCCCATTTCGGGATGCCGGGGCTCTTTGGGCTCCCGGGCTCCCTTCTCCCCTCATTCTCTGCTCGGGGCTGCAGCGGCTCCAAGGAGTCCCCCCTGCCCCTCTCCAGGCTCTTGAGGCTCCCGCCAATGGCGGCGCTCCCCCCTCTCTGGGCTCCCCACTTTGGGCTCCTGGGGGACACAGGGCTCTGCTCCTCCAGGCTGCCTCTGCCGGCAGCCGCCACCGCCACCCCCCGATGTCCCCCCGAGGGGCCTTTTCCACTCAGCCTTGGACTGCTTCATTCTACAAACATCCCCCCAAAAACACAACCCAGGGACCCCCCGGGATATCTGGGCTGAGCTCCCCCTCCCCAGGAACCTGCAAGATGGGGGGGGCAACGATCCCACAGGTGGGGACTGCGAATTCAGGGAGGGCTCGAGCGTGCTTCCGTTTGCTCACCCTAGATCTGCCTTTGTCCCTCCTCTTCCTCCCCACTCCTCCTCTTCCATCCTCCCTCCTGCACCTTTTTAACCCCACCTTTTTCTCATATTTCCATCTCTCTTCCTGCATGCCTCCCCCTCTTCTCTAACCCTGCCTCCACCTCCCCCTCCATCCCTGCCCTTCCCTTCCTCCTCCTCCTCCCCCAGCAGCAGCCACACCCTCGGTGCCCCGTTCCCGCAGCCCCCGCAATGAGACAGAGTGAAAAATCCCCCAAAGCAGAAATCCCTTTTGAATTAAGTTAAAAGTCTAAAAGGGTAAAAAGTCTGTAAGCCAAAGCTGAAGAGGAAACTGCAGGACAGAGATACTGAAGAAATTGATAAAAGAAAACGAAGACTAAACAAGGCCAGGACAACCTGACCTAGGAATTCCTTTTGATAAAGAGGAACTAGAAGCAAATGTCACTCCAAGTCCATAAAAATGAATATGTATGAGCCTATTGTGAAACTGTATGCATATGTATGTGGAAAGGAAATAAAAAGAGACCTGAAGTTGTCAGAAGTACGCATGCCCTTTTAGTACCTTTGGGGTACGCATGCGTCCAGCGCTGCAATAAACACATACCGGTTCTATACAACTTTGTAAAAGTTGTCTAGTTCTCTTCTTTTCTCCGCAAAACAGCAGCCTGCGCAAGGAGCGGCGATGGAGCCGGGACAGGTCGGGATGGGCAGCGCGGGGCTCTCGGCTGCTCCCAGCCGCTGCGGGAAGGGGGAAGCCGGCCTGGGCCAAAGGAGAGGCAAACTGGGCAAACTGGGGGCTGCACATCCAAACTGGGCCTTGCTGGGGACCCTGCCTGGCCACTTCCAGCCCTTGGGGCTCCTCTCGGCACATCCGCCAGGGGGGAACACACACAGGCCTGGGGGATCCCAGCAGTGGCAGCGCTGCCAGGACTGGTTTGTACTGGGAGTGACTGGGAATGACTGTGAGCATGCTGAGGGACACTGGGATATACCAGGAGTGTCTGTTAACCATACTCAGGGGACTGGAACCACACTGGGAACAGGTGGGACCATGCTGGGAAGAACTGGGACCCCATGCTGGGGGTACCTGGGAGCAAGTGGGAATGACTGGGTGTACACTGGGGACAACTGGGCATGACTGGGACCCTGCTGGCAGGGGCTGGGATCATCTATGTAGTACCTGGGACTATACTAGGGACAACTGGGATCACACTGGGAGGAACAGGGAGTGACTGGAACCGTGCTGGGGGCTACTGGGATCCTACTGGGATCACAGTAGGAGGAGCTGGCCAATGCTGGGAGTGAGTGGCATCATACTGGGTTATACTGGCAGCCACTGGGACTGCACTGAGGGTGACTGGGAGTGACTGGGTACACGCTGGGAGCAACTGGGATACACTGGGAGAGACTGAAACCACACTGGGGGTAAATGGGAGCAACTGGAACCACACTGGATGATCACAGGAGCAGCTGTGCCCATGCTGGGATCATCCTATGGGAAATGGGTGGGATCATACTCGGAGTGACTGGGAAGGTGCTGGCTCTGACTGGAACCATACTGGGAGCAACTGGGCCCACACTGGGAGTGCCAGGGAGTCACTCTGAGCATGACTGCAATAATACTGGGAGTGTCTGGGACTGACTGGGGTCATACTGGGGGTGACTGGAACCATGCTGGGAGTGACTACTGCTCCTGCTGGGGTCATCCTGGGAGCCACTGGGAACACACTTTGGGCAACTGCCAGAAACTGGGATCATGCTGGAGGCAACTGGGAGGAACTGGGAAAGACTGGGATCATTCTGAGCTAACTAGAACTGTACTAGGCACACTGGGATATGCTGGGAGTGTCTGTGACCATACTGGGGGGACTGGAAGCACACAGGGAACAGCTGGGACCATGCTGGGGGCAACTGGGAGTGAGTTGGACCATGCTGAGAGGGACTGGGACTATTCCAGGGACAACTGGGATCATGCTGGAAGGAACTGGGAACAAGTGGAACTATATTGAAGGCAACTGGGATCATACTGGGATGACAGTGGGAGCAGTTGGATCCATGCTGGGTGAGACTGGGATCACACTGATGGTGCTTGGAATCATACTGGGATTGACTGTGAGTGGCTGTGAGCAACTGGAATCATGCTGAAAGCAACTGGGAGGAACTGGGAGTGACTGGGAGCATTCTGCAGGTGACTGGGATAAACTGGGAGAGACTGGGAGTCTCTGGGATCATACTGGAGGCTCCTGGGGTCATGCTGGCATTGACAGGGAGCAACTGGGATCACACTGGAGGCCACTGGCATCATACTGGGAATGACTGGGAGTGATTTGAGTTACACTACAAGAGACCAGGATAATACAAGGAGTGACCAGGATCATACTGGGAGTGACTGGGATCATACTGGGAGTAGCTACAATCAGACTGGGATTGTAGGGGGTGTGATTGGTCCCTGTCTAGGGGGTGCTGGGAGCTGCCAGGCGCACGCTGGGAGCCGACTATGCAGCCACTGGGAGGAACTGGGAGCAACTGGGAATGGCAGGATGCAGCTGCAGCAGTGGCAGCTCCCCAGGGGCCCTGTGCTGGTGCCGCTCGTGGTGTCGGCTCTGGCTGTGCCCAGATCCTGCTGGAAGGGGATCCCAGCCAGGGACCCCATGGACACCAACTGGGAGAACCCCGGGCCGGGCTCCGACAGCGCCACGGGCAGGGAACACAGGGACAGGAGAACTGGGGGGACACCGAGATTTGGGGGCTGGGGGGGCACGGGGGAACCAAAGGGGGAACCAAAGGGAGAGCTGGGAGAGCAGGGAACGGGGTTTGGGGGTTCCAGGACTGAGAAAAGGGGAGGCTGCGGTGGGCAGAGGGGGGAGGGGCTGGGCTAAGGGGGTTCCTGCATCCAGGAAAGGGAGCTCCAAGGGTCCCCGGTGTTGCCCAGTGCCAGTAAAAGGTGGGAAAAGCTGGGATGGCTGGGAATAGGGGTCACGGCTGTCCTCGGTGTTGAGGAGAGGAGGGGCTGGGAAAGGCAGGAATAGGGATCCAGGGGGTCTCTGGGGGAAGGAAAAGGGGGCTCTGGGGGCTGGGAGAGGCGGGATGGCCGGGAAGGGGGTGCGGGGGTGTTGGTGCCGGATAAGGGGGTGCAGGGTGGATCCCATGCCCGGGAGTGGGGGTGCGGGGGGATCCCGGCACCCAGGAATGGGGGTTCAGGGCCCCCCGGTGCTCCGGGATGGGCGATCCGAGAGTCCCGGTGTCGGGGGTCCCCCTCAGCTGTCGCCGCCCCCCCGAGGCCCCAGGAGCGCCCCCAGCCCCAGCGCTGGAGCCATCGCGCTGCTCCTCCTCACTCCCAGTGTGATCCCAGCACGGTCCCAGTAGAACTCAGTCACCCGGGAGCTGCTCCCAGCATGATCCCAGTACAGTCCAGTCACACCCATTGCTGCCATCCCCCTCACCCCTCGCTCCATCCCGGCTCCATCCCCGCCCCTCCCGCGGGCTGCGAGGGCTCCGGGACCGGGGGAGGAGGAGGGAGGGAGGAAGAGGCGGAGCGGCAGCGGGAAGCGGCGGGAGCAGAGGACGGCCGGGATCGCGCGGCTCCGGCGCTGCCTGAACTCCGGAACCCGGGAGCATCGGCCCCCATCCCGCAGGTGCCCGGGGAGGTTCCCCCTGTCCCAGCTGCTGGGGTCACTGGGGGTCCCCCTTCTCCTCGGTGCCCGCCCTGCCCAGGCTGCTGGGGGACCCAGCGATCCGAAAAGTTCCTCCTTTTCCATCTCCCCGGGATGCTGGAGGTTATAAATAGCCCAACCCAGGCAACTCCCAGGATATCTGAGCTGAGCTCCCCCTCCCCGCTTACCTGCGCAATGGGGGGGCAATGATCCCACAGGTCGGAGCTGCAAATTCAGGAAGGGTCGACCGCGTGGTTTTCTTCTTTTATTGATGCTCCTTTGTCCCTCCTCTTCCTCCCCCTTCTCTTCCATCCCCCCTCCTCCTCCCCCCTGACCCCGCCTCATCCTCCGCCTCCATCCCTGCCCTTCCCTCCCTCCTCCTCCTGCCCCAGCAGCAGCCACACCCTCGGTGCCCCATTCCCAGCCCTGGCACCGCTGTCCCAGCCCGCCCCGTGCCCGGCCCTGGCACCGCTGTCCCAGCCCGCCCCGTGCCCGGCCCCGCGGGGCTCCGACCTGCACGGCGGGGCCGGCGTGGGCTCTGTGGCCAAGGTGCACAGAAATCAGAAGTTGACTCTGTTAAACCAGCGGGACCTGCATCTCATCGCTGGGCAACAAAAAACACTGAAAGAGCCAAAAAATCATCCCCCAGATCTCCTGCTCCTGAAGCTAGCAAGGCTTTGGAGAAAATTACTGATGCTCTGCAAAATAGACAAGCACATAGTTATGCTCCAGATAAACCTTTTTTCCTTGCAGTTCTAGGAGAAACGCTGAGACTGCATGGCCTCATCTTCCAGTGGGACTCCTCTCAAAATGATCTTTTTTAATAATTGAATGGGTTTTTCTTTCTTACAGTGCACCAAAGACAATCTTCACACCTTTAGAGATGATTTCTCAAATTGTCATTAAGGGCAGGGCAAGGCTTCTTGCCATAGCAGGTTGTGAATTTAAAATCATCTATTTACCTATGATTAAATCCTGTTTTGATTGGGCCATGCAAAAGTCAGAAGATTTACTGTATGCCTTGTTAGATTTTCCAGGTGTTTGCTCTATTCTTTATCCAGCACACAAAGTGATCAAAGCTAAATTATGCTACAAAGAGAAACCCCTTATCAGTGAAGAACCTTTAGATGCAGTTACTCTCTTCATGATGGGTCAGGACAAACACACAAGGCAGTAGTTACCTGGCAAAATAAAACCACTAAATCCTGGGAACAAGACATTGAAAAGGTTGAAGGTTCTCCTCAGATTGTTGAATTGGCTGCAGTTGTAAGAGCATTTCAGCTCTTCCCAGAACCTTTTAACTTAGTCATTGATTCTGCATATGTTGCTAACATTGTTAAGAGAATTGAAGGGTCTGTTTTAAAAGATGTTGGCAATGACAACTTGTGTCTTTGGCTTACCTGTCTTTAACAAATTTTGTTACACAGCAACTAATCCTTCCTTTGTTGCTCCCATTAGAGCTCACTCTGGTCTCCCAGGATTTATGGCAGAAGGGAGTGCAGGAGCTGATGCACTGGCATCAGCAGCGTGTGATGAGGGAGCTGCAGGAGACAGGAAAGGCTGCACGTCTGTGCTTCCTGCAGCTCCCTTGCCTGACATTGTTGAACAAGCTAAATTGAGTCATGCCTTTTTTCACCAAAATGCACGGGTGATCAGACGAGATTTTCACATCTCCCTAGAGCAAGCACAAGCCATTGTACGGGCTTGCCCTGACTGCCAGCTAGTTCAACCTATCCCTTCTGCAGGAGCAACCAACCCAAGGGGGTTGGAGAGTTTGCAGAAGTGGCAAACAGATGTCACAAAGTACCCTTCCTTTGGGAAATTTAAAAATATCCATGTCTCTAATGATACATTTCCAAAAGCAGTTTTTGCGTCTGTACATAGAGGAGAAACAGCTGAGCATGTTTGCCAGCATTTTTCACAAGCATTTTCCTCACTGTGTGTCCCTCAAAAAATTAAAACTAGTAATAGTCCTTCATATGCTTCACAAGAATTGACCACATTTTTAAATGACTGGGGTGTTCGCCATACATTTGGTATTCCCTACTCTCCTACAGGTCAGGGAATGGTGGAAAGAACACATCAAACTCTAAAACATATTTTAGATTCACAAAAAGGGGGGGAGCCCAGGATACACCTCAGAGGAGGCTGAATAGGGCTTTGTATGTTTATAACTTTTTGAATAGCTCTGCAGAAGCTATTTACAGACATTTCAAGAACAATAAAAAAGCAAAACTGAAGGAACACTCCCCAGTTTTAATTAAAAATCTAGAATCGGGAAAAATAGAGGGACCATTTGAGCTTATGACATGGGGCAAGGGTTTTTTGTGTATTTCTACAGATACAGGACTCAAGTGGATTCCAGCAAAAAAAGTGAAATCATACCACCCATCAAAGCCCGTGGCTGCTTCTGCACCAGCCAGTGACCCTGTGAGTGGGAGCCGAGAGACGGGCACCCAAACGTGAACTACACAGAACCACCCAGAGAAAACTGTCTGCCAGAAATGGATCAAGAAAAGAATGGAGTTGTATCATTAGTGGCACTGGTGCATGCTGTTTTTAACTTTTTAGTTTTATCTTTGCAGTGAAGCTTTACCTGTAACTCAACCAAAAACAAATGTTTGGGTTTCTTTAGCCAAGTCTGCAGGCTCTGGCACTGTTTGCTTATCTAACACTAGCCCTGATAAACCTTTTTCAACTTGTTTAGTTGGAGTTCCTTTCCCAGACGGTTTTGATAATGTTTCTTTTAAGAAATATTGGCCATGTGATGATCATCACATTTTCCCAACTCCCAGCCCAAGACACCAAACTTACATTGATAATTTTAAAGTTGATAAATCTGACCTTCCCAAATTAGAAATTTTAGGCCCACTAACTATGGACACTTGTTATTTGTTTCATTTTGTAGGAAAAAATGGGCCACATTTAAATGTTACTCCTTATCACCCAGTTTATAGCAATATGACTTCTTTGTGTAATCAAACTAAGCTTCTTAGATATGATGACCCTTATACAGATTGTTTAACAAACTTCCAGTTCGATTTCCTAAAGGAATTTGGCTCATCTGTGGAGACAGGGCTTGGCAAGGTATTCCCTCAAAAATAGATGGTGGTCCTTGTGCACTGGGACAACTTACAATAATTGCTCCCAGTGTCAAAAAAGCAATCAAAAAGAAAAATAGAAAAAAAAGATCTTCCGTAGGGCATCATGATGACAGCAACTGCGAAAGTGAGTTTCACCCCTGGAACTCTGGAAAATCTATTGTTACAAGCATTTTTTTGCCTCAGCTAAGTTCTGCAACTGCATTGAAACAGTTAAACAAATTAGGGTGTTGACTCAGTAAAGAAGTAAATGCCACCTCTACCATAATTAGTGATTTGCTGACAGATGAAGAGGCAGTCAGACATGCCACTTTACAAAACAGAGCTGCTGTTGACTTTCTTTTACTAGCACATGGGCATGGCTGTGAAGATTTTGAAGGATTGTGTTGTATGAATTTGTCTGATCATTCTGCTTCAATTCATAAACAGCTGCAAAACTTAAAAGATGTAGCTGACCAAATGACAACAGATGATCCATCTTGGTAAGACAGTTTGATGGTTGGAGCGCTGCAACTTGGCTGAAGGAACTTTGTAAGTGAGGCTTGATTGTGTTAGTGGTTGTGATAAATAGGTATGATTCGTGCTGATAAAATTGAAACAATAATCAATATTGGTACAGTAATTATATTAATTATTATATTAATTTGGAATAATAAAAATAGTTAAAAGTGGTAATACCGAAGAAGAGAAGGAGAGGACGGGCTCCACCTCCCCACTCCCGGCAGATGTTCACAAGGACAGGAGGAAAGAAGCCGAAGATATAGTTGCTAAAAATGAGTAGAAAGGAAGCAAAACCTGGTTGGGTCCCAGAAAATGCTAATTATAAGGGATTTATTGCCTTGATATGTAGATACAGTGATATGTTAGTTTTGGCTTACATTGTACTGGCTTGGTGCGCATGTGTAACCCAAAGGTGAATTAAAGGACACAGAGGAAGACTACGAAATCTTCATCAGACGACCCCCAAAGACTTGTGCGACCACCAAACCGAGTGGTGGAGCATGCACGGTAAAGGTGATAATGAGGGCGGAGATAGAAATATGACAAACAGAAAATAGGAGGAGATGGTGTTAACCCATGGCATATAAGGGGGTAATTTTTACTTGGCAATCTTGTACGTGAGGTGGCAAGGGTCCCAGAGCCCTGCACTCCGTACCCCACGGTTATCTTTTGCTAATGATCTATTATTGGAACCAAATTACCCCTTATTTATGTATTTTTTTTACTATTTAATTAAAATTGTTAATATTCCAAATATTGTTTGGTTTTTTTTATGAAGGGATAATTGGGCAAACATAACATCCTCCAGGCACCCATGGCCAGAATTGGGATTTCACCTCCAACATTCCCTGTTGTGACAGACTGGAAGAGATTGTTGGCTCAAAACATTTCATCTGTAGGGGAGGAAGGGGCAGGTCCAGCCCTGCCCTGCCCTGGAACCCCAGCCCTGCCCTGCCCTGGAGCCCCAATCCCCCCAGAGCCTCTATCCCAGCCCAGCAGTGGCTGCCAGTCCCTGGCACAGCACAGGCAATGCTCCACAGCCACCTCTGCAGCCCCCAGCCCAGCTCCTGAGGGACCAAATGAGCCCAAGTCCCACCTGGGGGAAGGGCCCAGGAATACCAAGGGGTATTTGAGGCTGACCACAAGGCAAGCACACATCTTGACCCTGCATCCTCTTGGAATTTCCATCTGAACACTGCTGGAACCCAGGAATTGGTAGCTGTGTGTGTGATTCCCTATATCTTTCTAATTCCCACTTCTTGTAAAATTTTGAGCAACTTAAAATTGAACAGGCTTAGACTTTCTGAAGTTGAATGGGCCAAAATAATGCTTTGGAAAAGTGTTTTCTGTTGATTGAATATTATTTTAACCTTTTGCCAAAGTGTCTCTGATTTTCTAAAGTTGCCAGAAAAGGCTGTTTTGTCGTTTTGAGCTCATGAGAATCTCTCATTGATATTTATCCAGTACATACAACTCAGAGTACACAAATAATTGTAATTCCTTTTAAATGTCTCATTGAGAGAGTTGTTTGGGGGATGGGGGTCAGGGCTTGTGTGTCCTGCTTGGCCCAGCCCAGGCAGGGCTTTCCCAGCCACATCCCACACTCCATTGCCCAGCTGGAGCCGCTGGTGCCTCTGAGTTGTGCTGCCCCAGCCCCAGGGACGCTCTCCTTGTCTGCCCATTGCCCCACGCTCTCTGGGCAGGGATGGCCTCAGTGGGGGCTGCTGACATCCTCAGCACCTTGGAGGCTGCTGCTGAATTTTCCTGCTGCAGAGGCTTGTTCAGTCTTCAGCTCTTCAGTGCAGGAATTCAGTGTCCCAGGGCTCATTAACATTCAGAACACCTTAACAAGCCAAGCCTCTGGGGATAATTTGGTTTGTCTTCAAATCTTTTGTGTTTAATTTGACTGATTTCAGTAGTGTGTTCAAAGTGAATGCATTATTTTTAAAAAGACAGTGAGAAAAGATTTTTTAGGTCCTGCTTAGGATTTTTTCCTGTTCATAAATTGATATGTGCAGTCTCCAATTGACATTGAATCCAGGTACCTCCTCGTGGAGTTTAAATACATATGAAAATCAAGACCCTGCATGGCTGACAATCAATCAGACTCTGTCCCTTCCCCCACCCCACCATTTCCCCCATCCCAGCCCTGGCACTCAGAGCAGCCTTTTGCAAATCTGAGCTCCCTCCAGCCCAGGCTGCACCTGCAGCTTTCAGCTCCTTGGCTCCAACTCCCACCTGCTTTCCTTGGAGAAGGAGCTGCCCGAGACACAGAGGGATGTTCATTTCTTGTCAGCCAACAAAGCCAAGGGAAGGCACAGCTCCATCCAATGCAAAAGTCATTCTGCTCGCTGGCTCTGCCCTGCACTTGATCCTCACAGCCTGTGCTGTTTCCTTCATCCCTGCATTGCCAGGGACTTTCTGGGACAAGGGAGCTCTGCTCTGGGCATGGAGGGAGGTGCAAAGTCTACCACTGGAGTGGGAACCACAACTTATCAGGTTTGTGTCCTTTGGGGGTCAGGAGCTGGTGAGACTCAGAGGCACAGAAAGTTTCTCTTCATTGCCAACAGACCACAGTTGGACAGGGCACAATTTAATAACAATCACACTCTTCCCTGAGATATGTGCAATGTCCCAGCAGCGTCTGGTGAGTCCACCATCCACAAGTGATTTCCATACTAAAATTAATTTTAGACAAACGTGATTCTGCAATAGATATAAACACAACTAAGTTCTTGTATCAGGATGTTCGTCCTGGAGTGGGGGCAAAACAGCCTGAACAATTCCTGATTTGCAAAGCTGTCAGTGGTGGATTGAGAAGGGAGGTCAGGCTCAGGGAAATGCTGAGGGCAGTTTGGGGGCGGGTGCCAGGCAGCCCTGGCTCTGAGCAACAGTGTCTGCAGTGGGACAGGAAACTCCCAGCTGATGGGAACAAACTTTCTGGCTGAGTGCAGAGGCCAGGACAAAGCTGAGTGCTTTCCCTGATGTCCCCCAGCCCTTGCTGGCCCCAGGGGCTGATGGCATTTGTGCTCCCTCAGGTTCATGTCCCCACAGCACCAGCATGGGGGTGCTCCCGCCTGCTGTGTGCAATGCAAACAGGGGCTGCTGAGCCAGTGCTGCCGTGTCTGTGCCTGCAAGGATGGGGCACCTGTGTGAGCTGGGGAGAGGCCAGGGCTGCAGAGGGGGGATGTTGTTGGCAGCTCCATCAGGACGCTCTGGGACGCTGCCCTGGGCTGTGCAGCGCACTGGGGATGGATCAGCCCCTGCCCTGCTGCTCCTTCCCGTGTGCCCCAGGGCCCTTGCAGAGCATCAGCTGTTGCTGTTCTCGGCATCCATGGCAACCCGGAGGACAAAGCGGTGCCGGGGCTGTTCCAGGTACAATTGCAGTGACACTCGTTGGTGCCACCAGGTGCCATGGCAACGGCCACGGGGACCCGTTCCTTGGTTTGGTGCCATGGCAACCAATGCCCGGAGCCGTTGTGGTGGTTGGTGGCCATGGAAAGCTGCCCTGGGCCCCTTGCTCAGGGCTGGTGACACTGCCCAGAGCCAGAGGGGATCCCTTGCTGGGGCTGTGCCATGGCCACCTGCCCTGTGCCGCGCTGGCCGCTCGGGCACCAGGAACCAGCAGCCAACGGCACTGCCAGGGCCCAAGGCCAGATCAGCCAGACACAAAGGGGCAGGGCTGGGCACTCTTTCCATGGCAACCAGCACTGGGGGGACACCTGGGTCACCCAGCCTGGCAGTTGCCATGGAAACCCCTGGCAGGCACTGAGGGCACAGCCCCTGGCACTGAGACACTGCTGGGCCGGGTGCTGAGCACAGGGCTGAGCACGCAGAGATGGTTTTGTTCTTGCTGAGCTGCAGCACAGCCAAGGCCTGTCCTGCCCCTGGTCCAGCCACGCTGGGGAGGGGCTGGGGCTGCAGGGGAGCTTGGCAGGGACACAGTCAGGACAGGGGACCCCAACTGACCCCGGGATAGCCCAGACCAGAGCACATCATGCTCAGGGTATGATGGGGGGAACAAGGAGGAAGGGGGGAATTTTGGAGTGAGGGTTTCTGCCTTGCCAGGTAACACTTAGGCAAGAGGGGGCCCTGTTTCACCAGCGGGCAGGGTCACTACCAAAGACACAGACACCAACTGAAGGAATTGTGTCATTTATATCATGCGCAGCTGCAAAGAATTACAAAAGGATAAGCTCAACAAAGCACATCATCATTAGCAAAGAATTACAAAAGAAGCTCAGCAATCCATCATAACTCATCATTACATTTTGATGACTAACCCCTTGGTGAAACACTCGAGGTGTTTGTGGCAGACAAAGATTCTGGTTGACTATCAAGGTACAACTACAGACATCAGTAGTACTTTAGTGACACCGTTCTTCATTCTTTTTTCTCAATCTCATTCGAGTTAGGAACAAGAATTCAGTTGTCCATGGAGCTGGCACCATGGTAATTCCAGAATAATGCCCCGAGGCCCTTTGCTGTTCAGCTTTACCATGCTGTCTGCAGCTAACAAGGTCTGGGGGGGCCCTTTCCCCTCTGGCTGGAAGGGGCCGGGTCCCAGTCCCTGAGGGCACCCAGGCTCCTGGATGGAATTCCTGTGCAAGTCCCTCAGTGTCACAGCAGCCTTCACATGGAGCCCCATGGGTCACAGCATTTTCCAAAGGGGCCCTTGGGGCAAACAGGGAGATCTGGTCTGGCAGGAAGTGTAAAACAATATCCTGTCAGATCTCCTTGTTCTCACACAGAACACTTGGCTGCAGGGACACATTGCAATTGCTCCTGTCCAGGTTTCAGGACTCAGAGTTGTCTTTCCCAGGAGCTGTCCCTTCAGCTGCCTCGGGAGGGCCATTTGGCCTCCGCACCCAACCTCGGGCTCCATTATTAGGGCTGCTGGATCCAAACCCTTTATCTCCACAAACGGTGGTGATTGGAGGTGGATCTCCTTTTTTCACAATTGTTCTTAAAATTGCAATATTGATGATTGTGCTACCCTGTCACGGGGTTGACTAATCCAATCCTGGTCACCATGTTTAACAGAATTACTGTAATTTCTCCTGAATATTCTGCATCAATTCCTCCTGCCATGACATGAACACTTTGCAAGGCCAGGCCCCAAGTGAGCAGTTACCAAAGCAAAGTGTCCTGGAGGAATCTGAATTCCTGTTTCAGTATTGATAGCTCTCATTCGCTTTGAATTTATCCTAATTAATTCCAGTGCATGAAGGCCCAGCCCTGCAGCCTCTGGGCTGGCCCTGCCAGGGGCCATCACAGCCAGAACAATTTCCCAGGCAGCCCAAGTCTCACTGCCCATGGCTGGATTTGCAAACTGGGGGCAGCCGTGCTCAGCCAGTGGGTTTCCATTTCCCCAGTGGGCCATTGCTAAGGACATGGAGCACATCTGGGAGATGGGTTCTCCATGGGCAAAGGTTCCCATCTCCTCATTTTTTCAACTGCTCTTTTAACAACCCCTTCACCTGTGCAACCAATCCTGCAGCTTGTGGATAGTCTGGCACATGAAAAGCCCTGCAGGCTTAATCACTGTATTTTTCACAGGAACAGACAAAGCACTCTGCATCACAGTATCAGCAAACCCTGTAAAAATAGCCAATTTCATCCATTCCTCCTTTTTTCACTGTATAGAATCTCACAAAGTTGACCACTAACATTAGGGTCCTGGCCAATCCTGTTCTGTAGGGTATTTAGTGATACATCCCTGAGCAGCCAAAGCTACCAAATTAGTATTGGCAGCACTACTTCATATTATTATAATTTTATATGTAGATAGTCATATAGAAATATAGATATAGATAGATACAGACATATATATATATATATAAATCTATAAATATACATTAAGATCTTATTATCCTATAAATACGTATATAGTTATTTATTATATTGATATTTCACTTGCACAAATGCATCTGAGCTCAAGATTAAAACCTTCTTCTCTTGCTCCATGTGGGAACATTTGAAAATAATTGCTCCTTCTGAAGGTGCTGTTTCCAATGTACTCTTAACAAATTCATCTTTGTCTGCCCAAACCCACAAGTTCTTTTCCTTTTCCCATATGTAATTTTTGGATGCATTTGAAGCCATCCAGGGGTTCAGCCTCTTTTACCCGACTGCCCCACTGCTCACAGGTGCTCCAACCTCAGCCCACTCCAGAGCCTGGGAACTCCAGGGAAGGGCTTCCCATCTGGGAATTTCTGATGGGACTGATTCCTCACATTTACATTGAACAAGTGACATTTTGTTGGGATCTGGCCAGACTGGGCCAGTTTTGTTTTGCCAGTGGGCAAAGTCAGCACCAAAAACACAGACTCCAAATGAAGGAATCAGTGTCATTTCCTGTAGCTCAAAGCAGCAAAGAATCAAAAAAGGAGCAGCTCAGCAATGCACCCAACCATCAGCATTAAAGATTGTCTGCAGTGATTAACAAAGATCCAGCCCCAGTTATCCTCAGGCTTTACCATCCCCCAGATCCACACAGCAGCTGGGGAAGCTGCCACAGCCAAGGGCTGCAGAGCCACTCCTGGGCACTGGGAATTCCTGCAGGTGCCTCCAGCCACAGGTGAGGCTCCAACCCCGCTGGGAGAGGGCCCAGCTCTGACAGTGCTGAATGAACAAACCGACAGCACTTCTAGTGCAGGAACATCTGGTTTCATCCTCCTCTTGGGTCCCTCCCAAAGCCTGGCCAGGGCCCCAGGAGGAACTAAGGGAGGTTACTTGGATCCTTCAGCCCCAAACAAGGCCAGATGTCAGATTTCATGGCCTTGTCTGGCTTCTAAATACACAAAGGTCAATACAGGTTTCACTAATGAGTGGCTACATCTATCACAGTGCTAATGACCGTGCATATTTCATCAGGGTTGGACGGTTCATCCAGAGGCCACCTTTGGCTCAGGGCCAACTGTTCAGGCCTCACTCAGGGCTGTTGTCCAGGCCTTGGTACTTCAGGGACGTGGTTTTGTGCTGGGCTTGACACTGCTGGGTGAGCGGCTGCACTGGGTGAGCTCAGAGGGCTTTTCCAACAGAAAGGATTCTGTGATTCCATGATTATATCCACTGCACTCAGCTGGGTCTATTTTAGCAGCATTACTTTGGTCCAAAAGTTCCCTCTTGCCCAGCTCCTGTGGCCTGAGGCTTCAGCTCCTGGTGCTGAGCTCCTCATGCTGAACGAGACGACTCGGACAGAAGAGCACAGTCCATCCAATTCCTTCTGGGACACGGAGAGGGGAGGCTCTGCAAACAGGAGCATTGTTTGCTGTGGCCTCCTCTCTGCCCTTCACGCCTTTCAGCACTTTGAACCAGCCAAGAGCTTTCTCCAAGAGTGCTATGGAGCAGCTGTTCCTGCTCCTGGCTCTGGCTCTCTCCAGTCTCTGACCTTGCCTGGTTCTGTCCCTCTTGCTGTGCCCTCTGTTCCCCCAGGGCTCGCTGGCTGCTGCCCAGGACTGTGGCACTGGCACGGATCCAGTGCTCCAGAGCCTCCTTTCTGTGCCCTTGCAGCTGCCTGGGCACAGCAGCCTTTTCCATCTGGAAGCTCCCCATGCACAGGGAGTGCCCAGCTCCGTTCCTTGCACAGCCTCCAGGAGCCCAGGGCTGCCATCTCAAGTCCCTGCTGGCACTGGGGGCTCCCAGGTGCTTCAGGCTGCTGTGACACCGCTGCACACGGCAGGGAAGAGGGGCAGGGGCTGTGCTCAAAGTCAGCTCCATATGCTGCTGCTGCTGCTGTGGGGTCATTTGTGCAGCCCTGGCCCAGAGTCAGGGATCAGATCCTGCCAGTCTCTTCCAGCCCTGGCTGCTCAGAGTTTGGGCCTTGCAGCCTCAGGTGGGCAAAGGCAGCTGCTGCTGGTCCCTCTGTGTGCCCGTGTTCAGCAGTGCTGCTCCATCAGTCTGTGCCCAACAACGGGGAAAAGCCTCAGCCCTGCAGGGCCAGGAGCTGCCGGGCTCTGCCTGAGCAGCTCAGCCAGCAGGAAGGGAGCTGCTCCACATGGGAACCAGGAGCAAAGAACATTCCTTTGATAGGACATGTTTTCTATTTAAAGGAAAAAAGAAGGAAAAGGGGAAAAATAGGAAAATTGTAAAAGCTAAGAATAAAATCTAAGTGTTAGTGAAAAAACACAACATAATGTTAGTGAAAAAAACCCCATAAATGCAAAGTTACATTCTTTGCATTAAGAGGTAAATGATCTTTTTAAAAAGAGAACTCAGTTATTTACATTGTAAATGTGCTGATGGCATGGATCCATCTTACTGACCTCAGCAGCCCTTTTAAAAGATTTTGGGCTTTGTTTCCAACATTGGTATTTGAAATTGTGGTCAAAGCAAGAGGAAATTGCTTTATGCCCTGCAAGCTCCAGCAGGACTGGGAATGGAAACTCTGTCAAACCCCAAATCCTTTAGAAGATGACTGTCCTTCTCAGCCTGGGAATGAGCTGCACATTCCTGTTGAAACTGTCAGGGATTTCTTAGAGACACAAAGTCCCACTTACAGCTTTTTGCTCTGGTTTGGCAGTGCAGAAGGGCAATTCTCCATCCACCAGCTCCAGCCTGCACTGCCTCAGGAGCACGGCCCACTCGCCAGCTTTGGCCCACTCGTGGCACTGCTAGAGGAGGAAGAAAGTGCAATTGCACAATTCCAGCCAATCAAGAAGGAAGAATGGGACAAACATCCTATGCAGATCCAGGCATTCAGCTGGGACTGTGGAGAATTTGAGTCCTTGCCAATTGGATGTGTGTCCCCAGCTGCAATCTCTGGGCCTGCAGCAGAGTCTCACTCACCTGCCAAAGCAGAAAGCTCAGGCGCTGTGCTCGCAAGGGGCTCGTCTGATGCAAAGCTGTCAGAGCAATGTGAGGGAAGAGCCAGCCCAGCTGGGCCCAGGGCTGAGCCCAGCAGAGCCCTGGCAGAGCCCAGAGCAGCCTCAGCACCCGCAGAGCCTGGCTGCAAGGAGAGAAAGCAGAAAGTGCCCGTCAGCTGAGGGCTCCTGTGCCCTTGTGCCAAGGCCTGCAGTGCCCAGGCCATGCTGGCTGTGCCCAGAGCTGTGCCCAGAGCTGCCCATCCCTGCTGCCTTTGGCACAGAGCAGGAGGGCAGGACATGTGCCCAGCCTGCAGCCAGCCACGGCACATCCAGCCCTCAGCAGAGCCCAGAGCAGGATGCTCCTGTGCTCGCTGCCAGCTCCCAAAAGCTCTGATCCCACCCTGCCAAGCACACAGGGACCCACCTCACGCCAGCCACAGCTGGAAGAAAAGCTGCTCCCAAACCATGTCCTCAGCCTTCTCCAAGGGCACGGCCCATCCACGCCACAGCTGCTCCCAAGCACTTCCCCATCCACACTGGACCACCTCAAACGCTTCCTCTGGAAAAACAAACAACACATTATTGAAAAGAGATTAGATGCAAAAACAAGAAAACGGTAAAAACTCTTATCTCTGTCAGGGCCTCGAAGGCCCAGCTCCTACGTGGTAGGGAAAACCCAGCCATGGCTGAGGGAAGCCCACACTTTCTCTCTTCCCCCCTGCACTGCCCCCCAAAATCACGGTGATCCCAAAGCAAACAAGGGCAGTGGAGCAGCCCAAGCCCTTCCTTGCCTGCACAGCAAAGCAGCCCCTTCACAGGTTCTGGAGTCCCACCTCTGCTCCCACCATGGGCTTTGTTTGTGTCGGGCTGGCTGCCCCAGCCCCAGCCCCAGCCCGGGGCACGGTGGGTGCTGGGGGCTGTTGGCAGGGCCAGGAGCCCACTCCCATTTCGTACCCACCCCAGCCCATCCCCAGCCCTGCCAAA
Organism: Setophaga petechia; assembly: GCA_024362935.1. Lineage (NCBI taxonomy): Eukaryota > Metazoa > Chordata > Aves > Passeriformes > Parulidae > Setophaga > Setophaga petechia. Next base: position 1,735,337 of record JANCRA010000099.1, read on the forward strand.
AGCAGCTGGGCAGTGACTGAAGGATCAGCTGCATCTGCCCCAGCAAAGGGGGAACCTTTGGTTCCCAGCCAGGCTGGGCCATGCCCAAATCTGGCAGCATTTCCCTGGGTAGGGACTCATCTGCAAATTCCCTGTGGAGTTTGGCTTTGAAGAAGGTGCCAGAATCAAAGTCCATCACCTTCAGCCTCCAGTGGCCAGGCTGAGGAAGAGCTTGTCATCCTTGATGTCATCCTCGCTGTCTCCAGCAGCAGCAGCAGCAGCAGCAGCAGCAGCAGCAGCATCCCCAGCCGGTACAGCTTCTCCAGGGGCTCCTTCTTCTTCCCTGGGACCAGACCAGGCTCTCAGGGCTCTGCCCAGGGCCCCAGCTGTCAGGGAACCAGGACAAGCAAAACCAGCTTGGATGGCGGCCACCAGTGCTGGGCAGAGCAGCTCAGCTCCAGCACAAGGGCTGCGTGTTCCCATCCCATGACCCCGGGGCAGTGACACAGGCAGCACAAAAAGCTCTGGCTTCTTTTGCTTCTAATTGCCAAGGCATGTGTGGAGCTGGAACTTACCAGGGCCCTGCAACAAAGTGTGCCTGTGGCTCTCTCCCTTCTTCTAAGGCAGATGAATATCCTGCATCCAAGGATGACAGAACAGGTCTTCTAATGTGGGTCTGTCCAAGGAGTTCACGGATAAACACCACCTGATCAGATCTTTGCACTCTGGGGAGAGAAAGCAGAAACTGCCTGTCAGCCAGAGAAGGCTCCTGTCTGCTTTGCCCCACTATTCTCATGCCCAGGCCATTCTGGATGTGATCAGAGCTGGGCCTAAATTTTCCCATCAATTCCCTGTTTTGGAGGAGAGCAGGACATGTGCCACCTCCTCAGCAGCTGCCAGAGCAGGATGCTCACAAACCCGTTCCTGTCTCCCAGCACTGGGATTCCCCCCGTGCCCAGAGAAGAGGATCCACCTTGAGAGAGCCTCTGTGGCAGCGAGAGCTGGCCCCAGCTGAGGTTCTGGCCCCTTCTGAAAGGGTGCTCCCCGCAGACCATCTGGTGCAGCAGGATGCCCAGGGACCAGACCGTTGCTGCCTCGGCGTGGTACCAGCCAAAGTCGTTCCATTCCGGGGGGCTGTATGACCGTGTTCCTATGGAATACAGATGGAGTTCATCAGGGGGATGCTGCTGCTCCCAGAGCCTGGCCCCAGCATCCCTGGGCCTGCTGGGGCTGCATCAGTGGCACACAGGGTGACCACTGCCCTCTCACCAGCACCTGGGACTTGTGCACACACTTAGGGTTGGAAAAGAAGCCACTGGTATCGGAAGAAGGCAGTGGAAGCCCTGGCAAGGCCCGACCATGACAAGGAAGAACCCACTCAGTGCTGGGAAAAAACATGCTCTCATCCTCCCTACCTGCATTGCCCCAGAAAACATTATGAACCCAAACAGACCAGGTGAGTGGAGCAGTCCAAGCCCTTTCTCACCTGCACATCAAACCGGCTGGGCACAGGTTCCGGTCCCTCCTCTCTGCTACCCCCACCCACGGGGGTTTTGGTTGGGCTGGCTGCCCCAGCCCAGCCCCAGTCCTGGGCACGATGGTGGGCAAAGGCTGCCAGCAGGGCTGGAAGCTGGCTCCCCACTCAGCCCTGAGTTTCAAAAGAAACTCAGCTGAAGACTCAGTGCCATGAAGGGCCACAAAAGAGAGGATCCCTGCTGCCACACCCAGCTTGGGCTGTGAGATGTTGGGCCACGGGATGCTGGGACCAGGAGCACACCCCTGCATGGGCTCACCTGCAAAGTGAGTGTAGGCTGTCTCTTGGAGGTAGGTGCCACAGCCAAAGTCAATCAATTTGGCCTGCCCGCTGGCCAGGTCAACCAGGATGTTCCCTGGTTTGATGTCCCTGTGCAGGACCCCGCAGCTGGTGCAGTGCCGCACGGCCTCCAGCACCTGGCGGAACAGCTCCCGTGCCTCCTCCTCCGGCAGGAACCCCCGTGCCCGAATGAAACGGTGCAGGTCCTGAGAGCGCTTCGGGCGCTCCAGCACCATCAAGATGTCCTTGGGGAGCTCGAGCCACTCCAGCAGTTGGACCACACCGGGGAAGCCGGTGGATACCCTGTCCAGCAGCACGATCTCCAGCGGGGCGCTGGTGCCGTCGGGCTGCGGGAGGAGCGCGGTGCCGTCAGTGGGGCTGATGCCGTGCCGGGGCTCGGGAAGCCCTCAGGCAGCCCGGGATGCTCTGCGTCCTGCGTTGGCCCCACGCCCGCTCCCCCTCGAGGCGTTCTGGAGGCTCCCACCGTGCCGGGCCTCGGCTCATCCCCGCCCGGCAGCCCCGGCTGCTGCCGCTGGCCCCGCTCACTCACCAGCTCGCCCCAGTGCTGGACGCGGTTCCGTGGCACCCTTTTGATGGCCACCTGCAAGACAAGGGCAGCAGCGGGCTCAGCTCGCCGCCCGCCCTGCCCAGCCCTATCCTCCGCCCCCCTCACCCTCCGCCCCCTCCTCCTCGCCCGCCGCTCACCGGGGCGCCGTCCGAGATCCGCGTGGCCGCGAAGACGCTGCCGAAGCCGCCGCGCCCCAGCAGCGAGCCCAGCCTGTACTGCTCCTTCAGGCCCTGCTGCGCCTTCCCTGCGGGCGGGACGCGGCTGTCAGCGCTCGGCCCGGGGCCAGCAACGGCCCCCGAGCGCCCCTCAGCCGCCCCGGGCCGGCCATGCCCAGGCGTTCCCTCTTCGGAACGCGGCACGGGAGGCTCGGGGCCGGCGGCCGCGCTGCCGAGCGGCGGAGCTCGGGCCGGGGAAGCCGCCGCGGAGGCGGCGGGAGCGGCCGCGCCGCCTGTGTCCTCCGGGGGGCCCGGGAGGAGCCGAGACCGGGGCCGGGGTCGGGGTCGGGGTCGCGCCAGGCGGAGCCGAAGGGCGGCGATGCCGCCCCCGCACCAGGCACTGATGCCCGCCCAGCAGCGCCACCGCCAGTACGGCCAGAGCCGGGCGGAGGCGAGACCGCGGCGGGACGGCCGGGGCCGGGCACGGGGCAGCCCCGCCCGGAGCCGGGGGCGGGCCGGGGGCATGGCCCGGCCCGGCAGGGGGAGAGGGAGGCGGGGAGAGGAGGGGGACGCCGGGCAAGGGACCCCGAGAGAAGGGTGCCCGACAGCGGGAAAGGGAGAGAAAGAGAAAGAAAAAGAGTGTTCTAAATATCTGTTTTGCCGCTGCTGCTTCCGCCGCTGCTGCCGCCGCTGCTGCTGCCGCCGCTGCCGCCGCTGCAACTGAAGCACCGGGGCCGTTCGTCCCCGTGTCCATTCCCCGCTCGCCCCACGAGCCCCACGTTCGAGCCCCGTGCGCCCCGGGGACAGCCCCGAGTCTGTCCAAACACGGCACCTTTGCAACCTTGAGCCCAGAGGCAGAGCCCTGACTCCTGCACACTGGCACAGCAATCTCCTCGCCTGCTGCTGTGCATTGTCCTTGCTCAGGGTCAAACACTGTCGGGCCACCTTCCCTTGGGGTAGGATCCCTATCTGACCCCAGCACTGCATGTGTATCTCCAGTGTTGCCTTCCAGTAAAAACAGGGGAAGGAAAACTGTGTGTGGCTCACGGTATTTTCGAGTGTCTAAAAATCACTAAGTAACCGATCTTAGAGGTGCGGTGCATCTGGAATTACTGGGATGGAAGTAGTGCAACATGGAAAAGGGGAGCATAGAAATAAATATAGGGAAATATCTTGGATTGTTTCTTTCATTTCACTTCTGGAAACGTGTTTCAGTTTTCCAGGAATCTTCTCTTGTCTGCTCTTCCCAATAATCCTTCATGGAGAACAAGGTCAAGCTTCTGTCACAAGATTTGCCGCCAGGAAATTATGCCACTGGTGAAATTTTCATGATGACTCTGCTGGCTTAGGGAAAATTTCGGGAGGAAACCTCCAAAAGGGGTCTATCTAGAAAGCAAGTTCAAGTGGCCTCTTCCCCTACTAGTTCAGGAAAGACTTCCCTCGAGAAAAGTGAAAAAACTCAGTTTGTTTAACAAGTAAATTATTCACAAGCATGAAAAATGAATAATATTAAATAAAACCTCTGACAGTGCTGAAGAGATGGCAAATTCAGAAAGTCCTTTTTGTGGGTTGCAGTTGGGTCACTCGGTCTCTTCTAAGTCTCTCTGGTGCTGGAATGCAGCGTCCCAGACCTCGGCAGGCCACAGGTGTGAGCTGCCGGTGTTTTTCTGGATTTTCAGTCCAGAGCAGGTTTAAACAGCTCCAAGAAAAAGGAAAGTCACAGTCTGAGGAACTTCTCTTCCTAAGCTAGCCTAAAACCAAACTGCTCGACCTGGGCTGTGAAGGCATCGGGAAATTCCCAAATCTGGGCACTGGCGGTCCCAGCAAACACCAGATCTGGGAGGTGCTGGAGCCAGAACCTGCAAATTTCCAAATTTTGACTTTCTGTGCCAGCAAATCACTGGACTTGGGCTGTGCCAGCACCAGGAAGTTTCAGATCTGGGTGCTGGCGCTGCCAGCAAACACCAGATCTGGGTGGTGTCGTTGCCAGCAACAAAAATCTGCCGGATTTGGGCTCTGCTGGCACCGGGAAATTTCCAAATCTGGGTTCCTGTGCAGGAAACACAAGGTGTGGGCGGTGCCAGACCCAGTAGCAGGAAGCTGCCACGGGTTCTGGATTTCTGTGCCAGCAAATTACTGCACTTGGGCTGTGTCAGAATAGGGAAATTTCCAGATCTGGGCACTTGTAGCATCAGCAAGCACCCCATTTAGGGCTTTAGGCTCCGGGAGGGACTGAATCTGGACCCCTTCCTCTTTTCCTTCCTTCTTTCCTTCCTTCCTTCCTTCCTGGGGTTCTTCTGCCAGGAAACACCCGATTAGACGGTGCTGGGAATGGGAAATTGCCAGGTTTTAGCTTTCTTTGCCAGCAAGTTCTGGACATGGGCGGTGCTGGAAGAGGGAAATTTCCAGATGTGGACACTGGCAGTGCCAGCGCACACCAGATCCAGGTGGGGAATGTGCCAGCACTAGGAAATTGCCAAATGTTAACTTTCTGTGCCAGAAAACTGCTGGAATTATGCTGTGCAGGAACCTGAAAAATTCTGGATCTGGACGCTTGTGGTGTCAGCAAACACAAGATTAGGTTCCTGTAGGTACCAGGTATTTTCTTGGGTTTGGGTTTCTTTGCCAGCAAATTGCTAGATTTGGACTGTGCCAGCACCAGGAAATTGCTGGATCTGGGCACTGGCAGTGCCGGCAAAGACCAGATCTGGGTGGTGCCGGGACCAGGTGTTTGCCAGGTTTTGGATTTCTGTGCCACCAAATTGCTGGACTTGGGCTGCACCATGTGATAAATAGGTATGATTCGTGCTGATAAAATTGAAACAGTAATCAATATTGGTACAGTAATTAACATTTGGGAATAATAAAAATAGTTAAAAGTTGCAATGCCAAAGAAGAGAGGGAGAGGAGGGACTCCACCCCCCCACTCCTGGCAGATGTTCACAAGGACAGGAGGAAAGAAGCCGAAGATACAGTGGCTAAAAATGAGCAGAAAGGAAGCAAAACCTGGTTGGGTCCCAGAAAATGCTAATTATAAGGGATTTATTGCCTTGATATGTAGATATAGTGATACGTTAGTCTTGGCTTACATTGTACTGGTTTAGTGTGCATGTGTAACCCAAAGGTGAATTAAAGGACACAGAGGAAGACTACAAAATCTTCATCAGACGACCCGCAAAAGACTTGTGCGACCACCAAACCGAGTGGTGGCGCATGCGCGGTAAAGGTGGTGATGAGGGCGGAGATAGAAATGTGACGAACCGAAAATAGGAGGAGATGGTATTAACCCATGGCATATAAGGGGGGAATTTTTACTTGGCAAACTTATACGTGAGGTGGCAAGGGTCCCAGAACCCTGCACTCCGTACCCCGCGGTTATTTTTTGCTTATGCACTATTATTTGAACCAAATTATGCCTTATTTATATATTTTCTAAACTATTTAATTAAAATTGCTGCTATCTCAAATATTGTTTGGTCTTTATTATGAAGGGATAATTGAGCAGACATAACATTGGGGAAGTGTTGACCTCCAACAAATTGTGAATTTGTTAAGCTTTAACAGGCAGTGCTTAGTCGTACCTTCCCTCACACCAGTGGCTGATGTGTGCAAGTGGATGTCTTAGCCTTGAGAATAAAGACAGTGAGCCTACTGAGGAGGTAGGTGCAATGCATTCAAGGAGAAGAAGGCTCTTAACCATGGAAGGAGAATTTGAGGAATGGGATGTTCACCACATGACCACCAGAGACCCTCAAGAGACCACTACTCAAAATGTCAGTAATTTAGGGGAAGTGATTTAAACATGTCAAATACTTTGTGAGAATGTTTAGCCTGTGAGTTTGAGCAAAGTAATGAATAAAAGTAATGAAAGTAATGTCTTAGTTCCATGGATACTAACCCGTGGGTGTGCATGTTTCAGGGAAGTGATTCCCCACGCACCCAGCACTGAAATAAAGTAATGCCTCTTTTCTCTCACTGAGCTGGCAGTGTGGATCGGGCCCTGCTCGGTAACTTTCATTTTGGTCATTTCTATTGAAGCATAAAGAATGGTTGAAAAAAAATCTTTTCCAGCTGTTTCCATCTTGTTTACCTTTTGTGGGACCAAGGTTCTGTGCTGCAGGTGCCCTGGGTGTGTGCAGAGCAGTGCAGCCCCAGACAGCCCTTGGTTTGCCCACAAGTTGTCATGCCTTGTTCCCAGGGGTGCCCAGCTGTGGCAGGAGAAGGAGCCCGCAGCACAGTGGGCACCGTGCCCTGCCCAGCCGGGGCTCTCTGGCACAGAGCAGCAGCAGCAGCGCCAGCACCGTTCAACCCGCTCCTGCCTTGGCTTCCCCTGGCACACAGGAGCCTCTGGAAATCAGCACTGCCAGTGGCGTTCCCAGCTTGGAGCAGCTGCTGCTGGGGGCAGATGCTGCCAGTTCGACTGCTGCCAAAGGGGAAGGAAGGCAGAGATGTACAGGCACCGGAGCCCTGGGCATGTCCAATAAAGGGGCAAATATGTGGGGAGAGTTGTTAGGAAGGATTTCAGCTGTGATGCCAACTGTGGCTTCTCTCCTGGTTCTGTGTGTTCTAGATGAGTAATGCAATGGTTTGCTCTGACAATTACGAAGTAGATGTTATGTGGATGTTCAAATGTGTAGTGATGATATTGTAAAATATCCTCCCATAGTCCTCTTTCCCCTCCCCCTTGTAACAGCCTCGGGAGTCAGGGCATTTGGGGAGGGCTGGTTTGGGACCGGCAGGCAGGGTGTAACAACACCTGACCTCCAGTCAAGATGCAAGAAAGTAATCTCCACCAATGGACAGCAGAGAGAGAGTTGACTGACAAAACTTTTGGAGGGGCTAAGGGTATAAAAGGCAGAGCATCCTTTTTGTAGATGAACACATGTCTGGTAGTCATGGAGACTCACAATGCTGCAATTTTTCCTTATTCAGTCCTTTCTTAAGGTTTAATCAACCTTTAAAAAGTTAAAGGAAGGGTAGTTTCTCACATGTGCAATGCTGTGGGCCATTTTCTTGGTCTGGTTTCCTTTGCTTGGGTCCCATCTGAGTGCTCAGTTGGGGTACAGGCTGTAGGTGCTTGGGGCACTCCTGGAGTTCCTCTTGGATCCCCTGAACAACAGGGTTTGACCCATGAAGGGTGTCAGAGGAGAACTTCCCAGGCTCTTTTGTGTTTGCTGTAGGGAAGGTTGGTTATTGCTTTGCATAAATTCCCAGACCAACATGGAGCGTTTGCTTTGTGATGTCAGGGCATGGTTGCCACCTGGTCACAGTGACATCAGAAGGTTGCCTTGGTGCACGGAAGGCCTGAGTGTCAGAGCAGCCCTAGGCCTTGCTCAGTTGAGGAGAACTTTCCTGGTTGGCGCCTTTGTCAGCGGGGAGCTGCCCACTGACAAGAGCTCTGTGTTTTCTCGTGTTGTGGTGAACTCCCACAGCACTGCTACCATGTTTCACCATCTGGCCACGGCAGCTTTTGCTACCTATGGCATTACTTTTTCTGCCTACTACATGACACACTTCTACCGTAAGTAGAGGTTTCCCTTCTGCTTAGGTTAGGGTGTATCCTAACCTGGCTTTTGCATGTCTTCCTGCTCTTTCTTAGTGACTGAGTTTCTGATTTTGAAACAGAAAGAGCATTAGGATGCTGCTGGTTTGGTAAAGCTCCTGTCAAGGCGTTCAGCTAAAAAGGGGGTGTCTGTAGTCACAGGGGCAGCATTTGCAGGGGAAGCTGCTGGGGTTCTGTTCCCTCCATGGGAGAGTCTGCAGCAGCAGAGTCTGTCATTTCCTCAGTTTGCTGGGACAAGCAAGACACCTTTGAAAATGTAGAGCAGCAGACCTAAAGGGAAGGCCTTCTAAAAACTCTGCAGTTGTTCCCAGAATTCAGGGAAAGCTTCTTTCTTTCTAAATTTTGTCGTGAAGGGATTTGACTGTTTAACTTGACCTTCTACTGAGTGCTAAAATAGTTATTCCCATGGAAAGGAAGTGCAAACTCTAAAGCAGTGAGTGTCTGCTCCTGAACCCTAGAGGTGCTGCTGTGCTGTTTCACAAAGAGCCCCCACGGCTCAGGGGGATTCTGTGGAAGGTTTTCTGGGCAACTTTTTCCTGCAAGTTAGTGAGAATTAGTGCATGTAACTTATTGTAAAAAAAAAAAAAAAAAAAAAAAAAAAAAAAAGAGTACCTGAAGGAGAGAATTTTATGTGTTTGGTAGAACAGGAGCATTGAGTGTTAAAGAACAATTTGCATTTTCTTGATCATGTTTGTATTCATTTACTGGCTAAACAGACCAAAGTGTAGGCACAGCCAAGAATATTGTCCTGATCCCTTTCTGGCTGTGTGAATGAAATGTGTCTCCTGGAAGGATGTTGTGAAACGGGAAATCATCTCTGTTTGGGTTGACTTGTTCTGTGGGATTCATCAGCACAGGCAGTTTTCTGGCAGCATCTGTTCCTACTACAGGTCACTTTGAAGTGTGTGTTCAGCAGTGCTGAAGATCCTGAGGTGAGTGAGAAAGGAACATTTCATGTTTGTGGTGTTTAAGAATTGAAGAGGAAGATGTGAGCTTGGCCAGTAGCAGTAGACTGTAGAGGGCCAGCTAGGAAGGCCAAAAGAAAATCCATTTTCATTCATGCTAAAACAATACCAAGGCAGAGATAGATATTTTTAAATTTCCATCTCAGAGCTTTGAAGAACTAAAAACCTAGTTCTGCAAACAGAACACTGCTTGCTGACAGCAGATAGGGAAATTTAACCAAGAGCAATTTCCTTACAGTTAAATTAGATCATTTTAATATAAACAGAGTGACTTAGAATCCTCGTCCTATCAAACTTTATGATACCTACTTGGAACATGAGGTGGTAGACAAGGAAGGCCATCTTGCAATGGTGCCTGCTGGATCTGCAGTGCAATGGGCACCGTTGTGGCTGGGGAGCTGCGTGGGCCAAAAGGACGCAGGGCTGGCGGCCTTGAGCAGCTGAAGATGAGGCAGCGTGTGGCCAGGGGGCCAAGCAGGCCGAGGGCACGGTGGCCTGTGCCAGCAGCAGGGGGGCAGCAGGAGCAGGGCAGGGAGCATGGCCCTGTGCTGGGCAGCGCTGCGGCCACAGCTGGAGTGCTGTGTGCAGCTGTGGGCCCTGGGAAGCACAAAGCCATGGAGGGGCTGCAGCGTGTGCACACAAGGACAGGGGAGCTGGGCAAGGGGGTGCAACACAAGGCCAGGGAGGAGGTGCTGAGGGAGCTTTGGCCTGGAATATGGGGGGCTCTTGAGGGACCTTCAGGGAGACTTCCATCGATCCCTGCATGGCAGTGCTCAGCACAAGGGCTGTTTCAGTGCCAAATATGCCCTCACTGCATCCAAGGACTTGAGACACTGGAGTGGCTGACCCTTCCATCTTGTGGTTAGTGGGTTTCCAAGGAGGAGAAGCCCTGTTCATTTTCTCTTTTTCCAGCAAGCAGGGATGCTTCTGCACAATCTTTTCTGCCCTTATCAAGCTCTGGAAGTCATTCTGCACCCCTTTTGGTCCTTGATGCAGATGGAGATTTTGTGTTTCCAGGCCTTGATGCATGGCCTTAAAGATCTGTTTGAGTTGAATAGTACCTGAGACTTTCTGCAGCCCAGGGAATCGGAGTGTGTTATGTTTGGGAATTGAGCAGGAGATCAATGCTTTGCATTCCAGCTTTCCTCAGAGATGACAGGAGCTGGGAGGGGCTGGGCTGCATTTCTGATTCCAGCCACTTCAGCACTGTCAGTGTGGTTGAGTCTAAGAGAACTTGCCCGAGCACAGATGCACAGAGTGCAGTTCCCAGTGCAATGCTCTGGGTCTGATCCCTTTCCATAAGGTCCTACACGCTCCAGATTCCCCAAGAGTGTGCTTTGTTGAGCAAGAGGAGAGAAATCCCGGGATTGCTGCTGATTGGGACACTGGTGACCAACTTTTGATGTGTGCAGCAACAGAGAGGACAGTAAAGGGAGATTAAAGTAGTGAGATCTATCTGTCTATCTTCCTACCTATCTATTTAGTTAACATTTACATAAATGAATCTTCCTGGCTCTGGTCCAAGGCAGTTGGAGGTGCAAATGTCACCTAAAGCATCCCTTTCAGGAGAGGAATAGAGACATGTTCCCTCGACCAATTCTGAGCAGGCAGAGATGTTTCCCCCTCCAGAGATGGTGGTTTTTTCCCCTCAGAGTTGTTTTCCTCCTCTGGCCTCTTCTCCCCTTAAGGCCGCAGTTAATTCTTTAAATTTCTGCCTGTCCTAGAGAGGTGGAACAATTCCATGTTTAGGTGGTGTTTGGTGACTCTGGTCATACATGCCACGCATTACATGACACATGGTTTCCTTCACTGGCATCCCCAGGGCTGTGTAAGTGCATTTGTTAATGGGGCCTTAGGAGAGTCTCTGTTACTGCTGCTCAGAATTCTCAGCTGACAAAACAGGGAGAAGAAACACCTTGGTCCTCCTCTATATACTGAGGTGGCCATAGAGGTTCTGTGACTTCCATCTGAGGATCTTTCCATGCATCCTTTTCTCCTGAATGACCCGTTTTTCTAACAAGAGTGTGGATGTCAGGAAAGAGGAATGCTGGTGCAGGCCTGAAGAGAACGTGAACTCCAGAAGTGTCTCTCACAAGGAGTGAGCTCACCCAGGCAGCCACCTGCAGAGCCAGGATGGAGTTGTGGGACAGGGCAGGGTGTCAGTCACTACTGAAAGACAAACAGGACATGGCAAAAGCTGAGGGAGGCTGTCACTACAGGACACAAAAGAACACAAGCACATTCGCTCTCAAGGTGAAAGGAAAAAAGGGACGTTTATTTTTCTGACTCCAATATTTATAGTTTTACAAAGGTGACAGCGGATTGGAGGGTGACAGTGACATCTCTCCAATGACACTGGTTAAACCAACAGTCCATCAACTCTCTCCTCCTCCATCAAAGGAATGCAAGACAATAAGTTATTTACAAGAAAGTGCGTGAGAAAATTCCCTACAAGAATGTCAACATCAGAAGGCTTAGAAAATCTTTAAAAGCCAGGGTGAGATCTCACCCTTTTCTGTTTAAAAAAAAAAAAAAAGGAAAAGAAAATGAACAATGCTAAAAAGGAAACACGAACAATGTTCAGTGTCCATTTGCAGAGGAATCATCAGAGTGATCACTCTCATCATCTGCATCCGAGTCATCACTCAATGATTCACCCGCCTGATGCCTTTCAGGTTGGTCACAGTTTCCATCCTGCTCGTCGGCTGGATTCTGCCTGTGCGGTCGCAGGTCAGGGCGAACACATTTCGAAGGTACCCAGCGTGCCCCAGTATCTGTGGATACACAAGCATACCCGTGCCCCAAAGCGATAAGGTCATAGGGACCTTCCCACCGTTTGGTGACTAAATTCCGCGCCCGAACCTTCGCCCGTGGCTGATGTGCCTCGTCCGCAGCCTGCAACAAGAGATGGTGATTCAAAATGACAGGGTTATTTGAGTTCTGTGGCACAGTGAGATGATTGATTGTGCACAAAGCTTTTGCCAACCGACTGTGCGGGGTTTCACGCTGCATTCCCCATTTTTGTTTTTGAAGAACCCGCCTCAGAGTACCATGAGTACGTTCCACAATAGCCTGACCAGTGGGAAAATGAGGGATACCAAACTTGTGCGAGACACCCCACAACTGCAGGAACTGCCGCACTTTTTGTGATGCGTAAGCAGGACCATTGTCAGTTTTCACAGCAGAAGGTATGCCCAGAACGGCAAAGGCCTGCCTCCAGTGGGCGAGGACATCACGGGTCTTCTCCCCAGTGTGAGCTGAAGCCCACATCGCAGAGGAGAACGTGTCCACCGTGACATGCACATACTTGAACCGACCCAACTCGGCAATCTGGGTGACATCGGTCTGCCAAAGTTCCAAGGCCCTAAGGCCCCTGGGGTTTACCCCTGCTGGCAATGGCGGAGCAAGTGCATGGCAGTCATCACATGACTCAACAATGTCACGAGCCTCAGTTGGGGTCAGCTGAAACTGCTTCTGCAGGGTATGTGCATTTTGGTGGAAAAACCCATGCGATGCCTCGGCCTGCGCGAGTGTATCAGGCTGAGGCGCCACCCACACTGGGTTAGCCAACTTGTCAGCCCTCGCGTTACCTTCCACGATAAAGCCTGGCAAATCGGTGTGACTCCTCACATGCAGAACATAAAAGGGATGAACCCGGGCCTGAATGGCACACCACAAGGTCTTCAGTAAATGGAACAAGGCAGGATTACTGACCTCCTTCAAAACCAAATGACCCAACCGCTGTGCGATATCAGCCACATAGGCGGAATCCGTGACCAAGTTGAAAGGTTCCTGGGAAAATTTCTCAAATGCCGTGACAGCAGCCCTCAATTCAACCAATTGGGCTGACCCATCCTCATGGCCTTCCAGAACATGCCACTCAGATCCATCCCTCCAGGTAACAATGGCCTTTCCTGTTTTCCCTGAACCATCAGTGAAGACAGTGGGTCCTTGCACAGGTTCCTGACTATTTTTGGGCCACAAAGAAACTTGTGTGGATTTCACCATGTGCAGTAGCCTATGACTGGGCAGATGATAAGTGATCTGCCCTGAAAAATTTTCCAGAGCACTCTGCAGGGACACACTGTTTGCAAAGCTCCAATCAAAATCCTCCCGTTGCACCAGGAGTATGATCTTTGCAGGATCTGCACCCATCAATTGCAAACACCGTTGCCGGCATTTGATTATCAAACGAGCAATCAGCTCAAACAATGCAGTTGCCGTCTTCTGCGGCTGATGGGGCAGGAAGACCCATTCCAGAACGTGCAAGGAATCAGACCATTTGTCACTCCATTGGCCAATGATGCCCATGGGATACAAACCTGGAGTGGTGAAGAACACAGTGACATCAACGGAGGAGTCAATGTGATAAACTTGTCAAGCCGAAACAGCTCGCTGAACCATCTCCAATGCCTCATGTGCCTCAGGGGTCAGTGTGCAAGGTGACTTTAAATCAGAGTCTCCTTTCAACAAATCATACAGAGGAGACAGCTGTGCGTCAGTTAGTCCCAAGTATGGACGTAACCAAGTGATGACACCTACCAATTTTTGAACATCATTCAGTGTCTTCACAGAATGCACAAATTGCACCTCCTGGTGATGGATCGTCCCTTCCAGAATTTTGACCCCCAAGTACTTCCAAGGTGGTTGTTGTTGAACCTTTTCTGGAGCCACCTGCAATCCATGAGCATGCAAAACATCGAGCAACCAAGGCTGAATCCTCAGCAGCTCATCCTAGGTGGACACTGCCACCAAAATGTCGTCCATATAATGATACAGATGTGCATCAGGAAACTGCTTGCGAACTCCAGACAAGGCACGGGCCACATACCACTGGCATATGGCAGGAGAATTGCGCATTCCCTGAGGCAATGTCCTCCATTGATATCTCTGTGTGGGCTCAGCCTCGTTAATTGCTGGCACCAAGAAGGCAAACTCCGGTCTGTCATCGGGATGCACAGGAATCATAAAGAAACAATCCTTCAGATCCACAATGAGGACCGGCCAGTCCGCAGGAAGCATGGTAGGCGATGGCATGCCCGCCTGCAATGTTCCCATGCTTTCCATCACGGCATTAACCTTTCCGAGGTCGTGCAACAACCTCCATTTCCCAGATTTCTTTTTGATGCAGAAGACAGGAGTGTTCCAGGGACTGGAAGAAGGCTCCAGATAACCCTGCTCTAACTGGTCCTGCACCAGATTCTGAGGGGCATCCAATTTATCTTGAGGGAGGGGCCACTGCTTCTCCCAGACAGGTTTGTCCACCAGCCACCGTATAGGAGGTGTCGGACACTCTGTGCCCTTCACTGCAGTGGCCCCCATCAAAAATCTGTCCCGATGCGCATCCCCCAGACAGACAGAACATCCCTCCCCCAGAGGCTGGCAGGAGTAGAAGTAACATGAGGCCTAACCCAGGCCGTCTGTCCCTCCGGGTTCGTGACCAGCACAGGCCATTGGCTCATGTAGCATTGCGCCATCCCTCCCAGGCCTGCGACAGACGTCCCCACCGGATCCAAGGACCACTCCGGGGGCCAGGCAGTTAGGGAGAGAACCGTGACATCAGCACCGCTGTCGAGAAGCCCATGGAGGTGGATTTCTGACCGCGCCACACCAGGAACAGACAGAGTACGCAGCATCTCGGGACGGTCCTTGGTCAGGACGGCAGTCCAGTGAACTTGAGGTGGCCCAGTGGATCCAAAGCTGCCTGCTCCACGCGACTGGTCAGCTGTCCTGAGAACAGAGGACTTAAAAGGCACAAGTTGAGCGAGCCGCGTCCCTTTCGGGATAGTGACGGGGGGGGGTTGGGTGTGGAGACCATGGCACAAATCTGGCCTGTGAAGTCTGCATCAATGAGCCCCAGGTGAACAATGATGCCCTGAAGGGTGGCACTGGACCTCCCCATAAGGAGAGCACTCATGCCCCCACCCAAGGGGCCAAAGGCATCCAGGGGAACCTTGCGTATCTCAGAAGATTCTAAGACAACTGTTGCTGCGGTACAGACATCCACACCTGCTGATCCGCGGGTGCTGGCTGCACGCCAGCAAAGGAGACCTCCATCGGCTCCGGGGTCTGAAGAGAAGCTTGTGTCTGGGCGCGTCCCTCCTGCGCGCTCCGCTTGACGTTTCCCGAGCCCAGCAGGGCCTGGCCGTTAACATGAACAGTCGCCTTGCAAACATTGGACATGTGATTCGGCCTATCACACCGACCGCACAAGAACATGGGGAATTTGACATTCTGCGCTTTCTTCCCTCGCTTCTTGCCAGCCTGCACAGTCCCCTGCTGTGGCCGCTTGCCCTGCGGCACCGCCCAAACCGGCTGCACAGTGGCAGCCACAGCGGCCAACTTCCGACCCGGGGGAACGATGTCTGCACAGGCCTCCGCCATCTCGGAGATAGTAGGGACACCAGGCAGAGCCACTATGATCTTCCTACAAGCAGCATTGCAATTACACCTGACAAGGTTTGCAATCGTAACGCTCCTAGCCAGAGGATCAGGCACCTGCCTCTCCAGGGACGCAATCAGCCTCGCCGCAAAGTCCATGAAAGGCTCATCATCCCCCTGGACAATGGTTGAAAACGGCTGCTTCGGAACAGCCATCTCCAGGGTCTGGACAATCGCTGCCATGCCCAGTGTGTGGCACTGGTCAAGCACAAGGGGATCAAATCCAACCTGCCCCCGAACATTCTCATAATGCCCTGTCCCCATCAGCATGTCAGCAACAACCCAATGCCTGGGGTCCTGCTGCGTCAGTGCAGCATTCTGCCCCACGGCTTGGGCCGCCAAACGAGCCCACTTGGTCTCAAAAACACCAAATTGCACAGGGTCAAAAAGAGAATGTGCCACACGATGGAGATCATAAGATGTCAGCACATCCGTAACCATCCTCCAGAGAGTCTGTATAACCTTAGCAGACCCCAAACCATGCTGAGTAACTGCTTCGTGGAATTCCTTCTCCAGTTTATATGAAAGGGGTTCATGGGTGTTATGAGCAACGCCCCTGATCACAGGGAAAGCCTGGGGACCCCCTGGCAAAGCCACCGCACCTGCCATGTCCCAGCTGTTGGGCCCCACGGGGACAAGAATGGATGACTGACTGGGAGTCAGGCCAACACCACTCACCCCTGCACCCCCTGCAGCACCAGCAGAGCCAGAGGAGCTCACTCTGTGACCCTGCAGATGGCACGAGGACACAGGCTCATTCATGTCATCAGTCTTGGTTTTGGCATCGTGCCAGAAACGCTCAGGGCGCTTCGGGCGCACAGTCACCTGGCACGCAGGAAGTGTCCAATGATTTGACGAGAAAGCGCCATGGCCCCGGGCAGCCACCGGTCTCCCACTGGCCGTGTCAGCAGTTGCGCTAAAGGTAAATACCTCAGCGCCCTGCCGTGCCGCAGCTCCAGCGTGAGAGCCCATCCCCGCGCGCTCAGGGGGAACATGGTGGACACACCGCAATTTGACAAAAAGTCGTCACCGAATCAGACTCAAGTCGAGGCAGAGGCTGACCCTCAAAGGCCGGGAAGGCACAAAGAGAGGGCAACCCGTCCCCCGCTGCACCACCCGTGCAGGGCGGAGCGGGGCGAGGACGGCCCACAGACCTGGGACCAGTTGGCTGTGAGCCCAATTCGCCCCGGGCGAACAATGGCCACTCCCCAGCACACTGTCCTGGGGCGGGAAGGGGGACTCCACATCACACAGAAGTTCACCCTCCCCTATGTCCACGTCCGAGACAGAAGAGCTTCCCTGGGAACTCCAAGGGGTACAAGAATCAGACCCCTGCCAAAGCTCCTCACATTTTTTTCACTGTACCAGCAGCGATCCCACGTCTACAATGCAGTCATCAAAGAGGGCCTCCATGAGGTGGACCCCCACGAGAGACCACTCCTCCCTGGAGAACACCTTCCCAGGGATGGAAAGAACCCTTGCTCTCGGGCCCACAGAATCAATCTTTCAAAATCATCCCAGGAAACAGAAACCTGTTTCCACTCCAGGACCCCCCTCCAGAGATCCAAAATGAGGGAATCATCCTCAAAAACCACAGAGGCTGCCATTGCCCCAAGAACAGCAGGCAAAGCACCAAAAAGAGTGGGGGAAACACCTCACCGCAATCTGCTATCCGTGTCTCAGCCTAGGCTGCAATACATGGCGGCGGTCACCAGATGTTGCTATAGGACACGAAAGAGCACAAGCACACCACCGCTCTCAAGGCGAAGGAAGGAAAAGGAAGCTTTCTTTTCTGACTCCAATATTTATAGTTTTACAAAAGTGACAGCAGATTGGAGGGTGACAGTGACACCTCTTCAATGACACCGGTTAAACCAACAGTCCATCAACTCTCTCCTCCTCCATCAAAGGAATGCAAAACAATAAGTTATTTACAGAAAGTGTGTGAGAATGTTCCCTACAAGAATGTCAACATCAGAAGGCTTAGAAAATCTTAAAAAGCCAGGGTGACACATATGCAGTAATAGCTTCTAAAGACCAAGCTCAATGCTATCACTGTGGGGATCTTGGACATTACATAAAAGACTGTCCGGAGAGGTCGCCCCCCCCCCCCCCCCACTGATACCACCGTAATTCTTATCAAAGACCCAGACTCAGCAGCATTTTCAGCAGTGTTTCCAGCAGCGTTCGGGAAAGAAACGCCTGGTGCAGCGCGGCTGAGGACCCCTGGGCGAGGACAACAAGTCAAAGGCCACCCAGACCCAATCACGCACCAACCCAGATTGTTCCAGAAGCAAAGAAGAGGGTCCAACCCACAGGACAACCCACAGGACAACCGAGATGGGTACACAGTGGCAACTGGTAATTGCTTTGTCCATTGACTTTAATAATAAGAATATTCACAGTGTTCCCACAGGCAAACATGGACCTAAAGGTAGTCCTTCAGACATTTTAATTATAGGTGATTCTCTTAATGGTCCAAAGGAAATCTTTGTTGTTCCAGGAGTGCTGACAGTGCAGCCAGGACAAGAGATCCTGGTTCAGGTATTTTGCATAGACTCACCATTTTTTCTTTCTAAGGGAACTCCAATAGCACAAGCCTTTTTACTCCCAAAGAATCACAGGGAACAGATCACTGTCAACCCTACAGCGATGTGGGCACAAGTCATGGGACCATCCAAGCCTACCATTGAGTGTGGCCTCTCTTGCAAAGGAGAGAAGACCCACCTGCCAGGGATGCTGGACACCGGCGCTGATGTGACCATCATCGCCCGTTCAGATTGGCCAGCACACTGGGATCTACAACCTGTTGCAGGCATGATTACCAGGATTGGTGGAACTATGGTATCCATGAGAAGCAAAAACAAGAACCTCGTTGAAGGCTCTGAAGGCAAGCTGGCAACCATCTGACCATTTGTGGTAAGGGCCCCCATCACCCTTTGGGGCCGAGATGTTCTATCCCAGTGGGAGCTTCTCTATGTATTCCTACCCAGGATTTCTAACTGGGGCCACTGAGTTAAGTGCACTGCCAGAAACACCCCGTCTCACCTTGAAAAGTCACAGCCCGATCTGGTCCAAACAGTGGCCCCTGAAAAAAGCCAAGCTGCGCATCCTAAACGACCTTTTGGAAGAACAGCTCAAAAAAGGCCACATAATAGAGTCCGACAGCTCGTGGAACTCTCCAGTCTTCGTTCTATCAAAGCCCGGGACAAACAGGTGGAGGCTTCTCTACAACCTTTGCAGAATCAACGAGGTCATCGAGGACATGGGCCCTCTCCAGCCTGGCCTGCCCTCCCCACTGATGCCACCTAGGGACTGGACACTCGCTATCATAGACATTAAGGACTGTTTCTTCAGCATTCCACTGCACCCTGAGGATGCTCCATGGTTTGCTTTCTCTGTTCCCTCTATTAACAAGGAGGGCCTGCTCAAAAGATATAATTTGCTTTATCTTTTTCAGGATCTCAAAAACAGCCCGAGTATTTGTCAGTGGTACGTGGCTCACATCCTGTCTCCCATTTGGAAATCATTTCCAGACGCTATCATCTATCACTATATGGCTGACATTCTGGTGTGTGCTTCAGACAAAGCTTATTTGGACACAACAGTTAAAAAGACTATTGAAGCCATAGAAAAGGCAGGGATGGAGATTCATGAGGACAAAATCCAGTACACTGAGCCATGGACTTACCTTGGAGTCCAGATTCGGGAAAGGACTATTGTTCCCCAGCAGATTGTAATCACAGATGACCCAAAAAACCTGAGGGACTTACACAACCTGTGCGGATACAACAACTGGGTATATCCACTGCTAGCGCTTACAACAGAGGACCTTGCCCCCTTGTTCAGTCTCCTTCGTGAACCCAAAGACCTGGACTCTCCCTGCACTCTCACAGAAGAAGCCAGAGGTGCCATCGTCAAAGTCCAGGAAGCCCTGTCTTCACACAAAGCCCATCGCTATGAGCCCAGTCTGCCTTTCCAGTTCATCATTCTGGGAAAAGCACCCCGATTCCATGGACTGATTTTCCAATGGGACCATCAGCTGCGAGACCCTTTGTTGATACTGGAATGGGTTTTTACAAGTAGCCAGCCTACAAAGACACTTACCACCTACCAGGAGGTTATACCACGCTTAATAAAAAAGGCCAGGGCTCGCCTTTGCTCCCTTTCAGGTTGTGATTTTGAATGCATATACTTGCCTATAACTCTTAAGGACTTTGAGGATTTATTTCAGACCAATGGGAGCTTGCAATTTGCCTTGGACAGTGTCCTGGTTCAGGACAAAATTAGGGGAAATCTCCAAAAGGGAGTCCCCCCCTCCCCCCCCTCCCCCCAAACACCGGGTTCGGGAAGGAATTCCTCGGAGGAGCAAAGTGGAAAACAAAACCTATTTATTGACAATTAACAAAAGAACACTCCCCAACACAAGAAAAGAAAAGAAAACCAGTTCAGTGTTGTGGAGGGTGCCACGCTTCTCTCGCAGGCTCCAGAGATCCCGCCGGGCGTCGGACGTCCCAGGTCAGGTCCAGAGCCGGTCCAGTATCTTCAGGGGAGGTTAAGAAAGAGAAGACGAAAGAAAAAAAGAAAAAAAACAGCGCAGAAAGCAGCAAAGGGAAAAAGGCAGCTATCAGCTAGGGCTAGGCAGTAGCAAGCAAGCAAAGTAGCAAGCAGAAGCAAGCAGGCCAGCCAGCCAAGCAGCCAAAAGCCACAAGCCAAAGTGCACCCAGTCCCCCTCCCTCCTCCCTCCCCGCCCCGCCGCGGCAAGACGGCCGGGGGGGGGGGGGGGGTAGAGAGAGAGAGAAAAAAACAAAAAAAACATAGCTGCCAGACATAATACACGATATTGGGATAAAAGCGGTCATCCCACGACACTCCACCCCTTATCCCATATCGTGAACATACAATAAAAACTTTCATTTCACTTACTCACACCTTTGACACTTACGCATTCCTCTCATCTTACTTGCTCAGACCTTTGACACTTACAGTTTCCTTCTGTCTCACATTCAGCAAACAATGACATTAATATATGAGCCTTATCCCACAATCAGGTCTCCCTGAGGTACACACCGTGTTGTTCCATCTTTCTGCATTATCCACCACGTATAACCTGGTCCTTGAGCAAAAACAATCCCACGGATGGGTTTGTCTGTACTCGAGGCAGGGTTGATCCATACTGTCTTTCCCAACAAACCTCTGACATGGGCCACTGGGGCTTTATCCCCATCTACTATATTAAGGAGCTCAGACTGAGCAGGACCCGCTCGGTTGGTGGAACCTCGAGTGTTAACTAACCAGGTAGCCTTCGCCAAATGCTGCTCCCAGTTTTTTAAAGACCCCCCACCCAATGCTTTTAAGGTGGTTTTTAACAATCCATTATACCTTTCCACTTTCCCTGCAGCTGGTGCATGATAGGGGATATGGTATACCCACTCGATGCCATGTTCCCTAGCCCAAGTATTAATAAGATTGTTTTTAAAATGAGTTCCATTATCCGACTCAATTCTCTCGGGAGTACCGTGCCTCCAAAGGACCTGCTTTTCAAGGCCCAAGATAGTGTTACGAGCTGTGGCATGAGACACAGGGTAGGTTTCCAACCATCCCGTGGTGGCTTCTACCATGGTTAGTACATAACGTTTGCCTAGGCGAGTTTGAGGCAGCATGATGTAATCAATCTGCCAGGCCTCCCCATATTTGTACTTAGACCACCGCCCACTGTACCAGAGGGGCTTCAGCCGTTTGGCCTGCTTAATGGCAGCGCACGTCTCACAATCACGAATAACCTGAGAGATACTGTCCATGGTTAGATCCACCCCTCGGTCTCGTGCCCATTTATAGGTAGCATCTCTACCCTGGTGGCCTGAGGCATCATGGGCCCATCGTGCCAAGAATAACTCTCCCTTATGCTCCCAAAGGCGGACTAACCAACTAATTATAGATTCGTCAGGTTGTCGTCTGTAATCCTTTCTTAGGCCTCTGAGGTCCTTCAGAGAAAAGGAGTCAATATTAGCTCCAGAATCTGTGCCCCTTGATGTGGCCTCTGATTTTGGTGAGGGTCCTTCTCCTGCATCATCATCATCATCCTCCACCTTTCGATCAGTCTTGTCTTTACACTTTCCACCTCTTGTATTAGCTGCGACAGCCATGGGTTGGGGCCTGTTGTCTGATTCAGCTGCTAGCCTGGAGCCTGGGATGTTAGCTGCAGCCTGGGTCACTGGGATAGTAACTAACTTATCTCCCTGTTCCCTTTCTGCTATCTGCTGCTCCACAGTATCTAGCAGAGTACGGTAAACAAACGCCAAGGCCCAGCTCACTGCAGTAAGTCTTTCCTCTTTATTATTACCATGGCACTTCTCCCTCAAATACTTTGCCACCTCGACTGGGTTCTGAATTTGATCAGATGGAAGGTCCCAGTCTATAGGATCAGCAAATTCCTTTAAAGTCTGGCCCATATCCTCCCATTTCCCACTCCAGTCAAGATTTTTCCTGCTTTGTTTTACTCCTGAATCAGGAGTCTCTCTAACCCCTCTAGAAATCTCGGCTTTCATTTTATATACACTCCAGACAGTATAGGAAAGGATTAATAAGTTAAATGCCAGAAAGATGGTTTCTTTTAAACTCAGGGGAAATTCAACATTTCCTAATAGAGATGTCAACAATTTGGAGGAGAAGAAGGAAGACAAAAGCTGAGAAGCCCCTTCCCCTTCTTCTCCCCAAACAAACTGAGTACACAGCCATGACAGCAATCCATACATTCCTGAAACAAGGTCTTCCATAAACCTCCGACAAATCAGCACACACAAGACCAGCCCAATGACTATTCTGGTTTGCGCCCCCTGCTTACAGAAGCTACTTATTATGGACAACACCAGAGCTATTTTTGGGTAAGGAAATAACCCTAGGGACCACAAAGGTATTAAAGCTTCAAAAACCCCGAGGGACCAGAAATACCGGCAAACTTTCACCCCAAATGACATTATGAATTACCAATATGCCTACAAAACAACCAAGACCAAAATATTATTGTTATAGGTTTGTTTTCCACTGTCTTTGGCCTCCTGGGTTTCCCGGCCAATGCACCAAAAAGGATGTCCTGGTTCAGGACAAAATTAGGGGAAATCTCCAAAAGGGAGTCCCCCCCTCCCCCCCTCCCCCCAAACACCGGGTTCGGGAAGGAATTCCTCGGAGGAGCAAAGTGGAAAACAAAACCTATTTATTGACAATTAACAAAAGAACACTCCCCAACACAAGAAAAGAAAAGAAAACCAGTTCAGTGTTGTGGAGGGTGCCACGCTTCTCTCGCAGGCTCCAGAGATCCCGCCGGGCGTCGGACGTCCCAGGTCAGGTCCAGAGCCGGTCCAGTATCTTCAGGGGAGGTTAAGAAAGAGAAGACGAAAGAAAAAAAGAAAAAAACAGCGCAGAAAGCAGCAAAGGGAAAAAGGCAGCTATCAGCTAGGGCTAGGCAGTAGCAAGCAAGCAAAGTAGCAAGCAGAAGCAAGCAGGCCAGCCAGCCAAGCAGCCAAAAGCCACAAGCCAAAGTGCACCCAGTCCCCCTCCCTCCTCCCTCCCCGCCCCGCCGCGGCAAGACGGCCGGGGGGGGGGGGGGGTAGAGAGAGAGAGAAAAAAACAAAAAAAACATAGCTGCCAGACATAATACACGATATTGGGATAAAAGCGGTCATCCCACGACAGACAGTTACACGGGTAGAATCTCAGCACATATTCCAGAACACAAACTTTTTAACCAGAATGAAACTTTTCATTTGATTCCTAAGCAAATCCAAAGTAGAAAGCCTCTCAAGGCTCTAACCCTCTTTACAGATGGCTCTGGGTCCTCTCACAAATCAGTGTTTACTTGGAGACACCCCCAAACATAAGATTGGCAGTCTGATGTACAAGTGGTGGAAGGATCGCCACAGATTGCAGAATTAGCAGCCGTTGTCAGAGCCTTTGATAAATTTAAAAACAAGCCTTTCAATTTGGTCACAAATTCAGCTTATGTTGCAGGAATAGCTACGAGAACAGAACATGCTCTTCTCAAAGAACTTTCTAATCCAAAGTTGTACCAACTGCTCTCTAAATTAATACAACTGTTCTCCCACAGAAAGCAACCTTACCACATAATGCATGTGAGGTCACACTCGGACCTCCCAGGTTTTGTTGCAGAAGGCAACAGGAAAGCAGATGCATTAGCAATGGCAGTACAAACTGCTAATGTTCCTAACATCTTCTCCCAGGAAAAGTTGTCACACGTGTTTTTCCATCAAAATGCACCTGCCCTTATGAGAATGTTTAAGCTCTCAAAGGAGCAGGCAAAGGCTATTGTAGTTAAATGTCCGAATTGTCAAAACTATGAAATACCATCTATGGGGACGGGAGTCAATCCCAGAGGTCTGAGTAGCTGTCAGCTGTGGCAGACAGATGTAACTCACTTTGCACCTTTTGGAAAGTCAAAATACGTGCATGTATCGGTTGACACATTTCCAGGAGCAGTATTTGCATCATCACTGCAGGAGAAAAGACTATGCACACAATAAAACACTTTCTCCTCACTTTTGCTGCCCTGGGTGCTCCAAAGGAGATTAAAACAGATAATGGACCAGCCTATACCTCCAACAAGTCTAAGGAGTTCTTCAATGAATGGGGCATAGTGCACAAGACCGGCATACCTGTAAACCCCACAGGACAATATCCATCGTGGAAAGGACACATCAAACCCTCAAAAGAGTCCTCGATCAACAGAACAGGGACACCAAAGCCACAACTCCAGTGGAAAGACTTTGCAAGGCTCTCTATGTCATCAACTTCCTGAACTGTACAGCATCAGAGCCTGACCCACCAATTCTTTGCCATTTTGCAAATACCACCCAAGCAAAGCTCACTGAGAAACCACCTGTGGTTGTGAAGGACCCTGACACCCACCAAATTTCTGGGCCTCACCAGTTGATTACTTGGGGAAGAGGGTATGCGTGTGTGCTACTACCATATGGTCCAAGGTGGTACCCAGGAAAATACGTGAAACCATACTTAGGCACTGCGAACACTACTGCTGCAGATGGGGACAAGAACTCTCCTGAGACAAACACAAGACCACCTCAAAACCAAACCAGCTCTGCCTGGAGACGAAGACGTCGCTGAACACCCACAAACAAAAGAACAGACCGCCCCATTACAAGACAGCAGACAAGACAGAAAGCTAAACAACAGTCTGTTGTATCACGCCATAGATATCCTTAACATAAAAATGTTCTCTGAATTATGCGTTATTGCACTGTGTTTTTTTTGTATTTTTAAAAATCCTTTTCTTCATCTTCCTAACCTTCAAAACCCCTAACCTTCAACCTACTCCTCTCCCTTAGTGTAGCTTAGAAATTAAAAGAAATATGGGGGGAGGAGGGGAACACAGAAAAGAACAAGGCAGAAATCCCTCTAATCGTAAAGATAACAATTCTGCTTATATTCCCTATCAGAAGCCCTGATTCCTGCCCAAAGATGAAAAATATCTCCGTCGGTGCTGTTCTCACCGCCACCTGGGTGTTTGTCACCGTACCTGGATTAGCCCTCAGCCCAGCCATAATGTTTGGGTGACCTTAGCAAAGACATTAAAACAGGACAACATGTGCTTGTCTATGGGAAGCATTGATAATCCACTTTCTACTTGTCTAGTAGGAATTCTCTTTGAAGCAGACGACTGGCCTGTCTATAACTCAGAGCTCCTCCGCACCACAGGTAAGAGACCCAATGTGGCTGATACTTGGGACAAGTGGACAAAAATTCTACCAGATGCTCGAGAGGAACCCCAAGAATTGGATCTGTTGGGGTCCTCCAAGACCATGCATTGTGTCAAATTTTACTTTAGATGTCCAAAAAACAACTGACCAGAAATTGACCAACACAAAAACAGATATCAAAAAAATGTATCACCAATTAACAAAGCCTATAACTCTCATGACTGGTGCAATTACACTGCTCATGTGATTTCTGTGTCTTCTCTCCATCCCAAAGTATTACCCAAGGGGATGTTTCTCATCTGTGGTGATAGAGTATGGGCTGGGATCCCCTCCCGACTCCAGGGAGGTCCCTGTACCCTTGGAAGACTTTCGACCCTTACTCCAAACATCACCCTGTTACATAATTGGAAAAAGGAAAGCCAATCAAAACACCTGAAAAGGTCCTACACTGAATTTGAGGAAAATTGTGATCCTAAATTATACGATTGGAACAAACCAAAAAAGGTTTTTGTCTCACTGTTTTTACCCTGGGTAGCTGTGGCTAAAGCCCTCGGTGAAATCAATCACCTTGGGTGCTGGCTCAGCAAACAAGCTAACGCCACATCTGCAGCCCTGATCACTTTAAGAGTGATCTGTTAAAGGACGAAGAAACCACCAGACAGGCTTCGCTCCAAAATCAAGCAGCAATCGACTTCCTGCTGCTTGCCCACGGACACGGATGTGAGGACTTCAAAGGAATGTGCTGCTTCAGCCTCTCTTGGCGCTCGGAATCCATCCATGCGAACATCCAGAAACTGAAAGATCTCGTGAAGGACTTGAAAGTAGAAAGAATCCCAGACTGGGTCAATGAAACTTTTGGGCAATGGGGATTAACAGGATGGGCTGCATCTTTGTTTAAGGGAATGTTGTTAATTCTCCTTGTAATTGTTACTATACTAGTTATGTTCTTGTGCCTTGTCCACTGTTTCAAAAGAACCATAGCAAACGCCCTTTTTGTAAAAACAGAAAGTGGAATTGTAGTAAACGCCACAAGCCTTGCCAAGGCACTGTAGAGGCTTTAACGATAAGAATGCTGACACAGCAGCAGAGAGGTGTTCCGACCCCAGACTCACAACATATTTTTGTACCCTTATAAGAAGAAAAGTCTTGTTAACCCTATTACTGGTCACTTGTAGTCCTTCCAACCTTTGCTCATTGGTCAAGTTTGGAGCCTGGCCAAGGGTATAAATGTAGCTTACTGTACCCAATTAACTTAAAAGAAGAAGAACCGGGTCCTTTCACATCCTCCCGAATAAACCATCTCCGTAGAACAGCCGGTGTCTCATCTTCTCCTCTCTCTCCGTCTGCCTGAAGCCTTGTGCCCGGGGAAGCCAAGCCTAGCAGCAGCTGAAATCCCAAAGAGCTGACAATCACTATAAGAGCTGTTATCACCCTGCTGGCTGGGAGGCTTCCCCCAGGAAGGCTTGGGTCTGAGCGAGCTGGACTCCGGTACTCTTATCTTCCTGGGATAGAGGTCTCGGGCCAACGCTCCACTAATAAGACCCCCCACGGCTTCATAAGCACGTGAGGTGCTGGAGGTGGTTCAGCGAGCTGTTTCGGCTTGCCAAGTTTATCACATTGACCCCTCCGTTGATGTCACTGTGTTCATCACCACTCCAGGTTCGTATCCCACGGGCATCATTGGCCAATGGAGTGACAAATGGTCTGATTCCTTGCCCGTTCTGGAATGGGTCTTCCTGCCCCATCAGCCGCAGAAGACAGCAACTGCATTGTTTGAGCTGATTGCTCGCTTGATAATCAAATGCCAGTAACGGTGTTTGCAATTGATGGGTGCGGATCCTGCAAAGATCATACTCCCGGTGCAACGGGAGGATTTTGATTGGAGCTTTGCAAACAGTGTGTCCCTGCAGAGTGCTCTGGAAAATTTTTCAGGGCAGATCACTTATCATCTGCCCAGCCATAGGCTACTGCATACGGCGAAATCCACACAAATTTCTTTGCAGCCCAAAAATAGTCAGGAATGTGTGCAAGGACCCACTGTCCTTACTGACGGTTCAGGGGAAACAGGAAATGCCATTGTTACCTGGAAGGACAGATCTGAGTGGCAGGTTCTGGAAGGCCATGAGGATGGGTCAGCCCAATTGGTTGAACTGAGGGCTGCTGTCACGGCATTTGAGAAATTTTCCCAGGAACCTTTCAACTTGGTCACGGATTCTGCCTATGTGGCTTATATCACACAGCGGTTGGGTCATTCAGGTTTGAAGAAGGTCAGTAATCCTGCCTTGTTTCATTTACTGAAGACCTTGTGGTGTGCCATTCAGGCCCGGGTTCATCCCTTTTATGTTCTGCATGTGAGGAGTCACACCCATTTGCCAGGCTTTATTGTGGAAGGTAACGCGAGGGCTGACAAGTTGGCTAACCCAGCGTGGGTGGCGCCTCAGCCTGATACACTCGCGCAGGCCAAGGCATCGCATGAGTTTTTCCACCAAAATGCACATACCCTGCAGAAGCAGTTTCAGCTGACGCCAACTGAGACTCGTGACATTGTTGAGTCATGTAATGACTGCCATGCACTTGCTCCACCTTTGCCGGCAGGGGTAAACCCCAGAGGCCTTAGGGCCTTGGAGCTTTGGCAGACCAATGTCACCCAGATTGCCGAGTTTGGTCGGTTCAAGTATGTGCATGTCACGGTGGACACGTTCTCCTCTGCGATGTGGGCTTCGGCTCACACTGGGGAGAAGGCCCGTGATGTCCTTGCCCACTGGAGGCAGGCCTTTGCCGTTCTGGGCACACCTTCTGCTGTGAAAACCGACAAGGGTCCTGCTTACGCATCGCAAAAGGTGCGGCAGTTCCTGCAGTTGTGGGGTGTCTCGCACAAGTTTGGCATCCCTCATTCTGAGACTGATCAGGCTATTGTGAAATGCGCTCATGGTACTCTGAAGTGGGTTCTTCAAAAACAAAAATGAGGAATGCATGGTGAAACCCCACACAGTCGGTTGGCAAATGCTTTGTGCACTATTCATCATCCCACTGTGCCACAGAACTCAAATAACCCTGTCATTTTGAATCACCATCTCTCGTTGCAGGCTGCGGACGAGGCACATCAGCCTCGGGCGAAGTTTCGGGTGCGGAATTTAGTCACCAAACAGTGGGAAGGTCCCTATGACCTTATCGCTTTGGGGCGTGGGTATGCTTGTGTATCCACAGACACTGGGGTACGCTGTGTACCTTCGAAATGTGTTCGCCCTGACCTGCGACCGCAGAGGCAGAATCCAGCCGACGAGCAGGATGGAAACCGTGACCAACCTGAAAGGCATCAGGCGGGTGAATCATTGAGTGATGACTCGGATGCAGATGATGTGAGTGATCACTCAGATGATTCCTCTGCAAATGGACACTGAACAATGTTCATGTTTCCTTTTTCGCATTCTTCATTTTCTTTTCCTTTTTTTCTTTTTTAAACAGAAAAGGGTGAAATGTCACCCTGGCTTTTTAAGATTTTCTAAGCCTTCTGATGTTGACATTCTTGTAGAGAATTTTCTCATGCACTTTCTTGTAAATAACTTACTGTTTGCATTCCTTCAATGGAGGAGGAGAGAGCTGATGGACTGTTGGTTTAACCAGTGTCATTGGAGAGGTGTCACTGTCACCCTCCAATCTGCTGTCACCTTTGTAAAACTATAAATATTGGAGTCAGAAAAATAAACATCCCTTTTTTCCTTTCACCTTGAGAGCGGGTGTGCTTGTGTTCTTTCGTGTCCTATAGCGACAGCCTCCCTCAGCTTTTGCCATGTCCTGTTTGTCTTTCAGTAGTGACTGACACCCCGGCCTGTCCCACAGCTCCATCCTGGCTCTGCAGGTGGCTTCCTGGGTGAGCTCACTCCTTGTGAGAGACACTTCTGGAGTTCACGTTCTCTTCAGGCCTGCACCAGCATTCCTCCTTCCTGACATCCACACTCTTGTTAGAAAACCAGGCCATTCAGGAGAAAAGAATGCATGGAAAGATCCTCAGATGGAAGTCAGAGAACCTCTATGGCCACCTCAGTATATGGAGGAGGACCAAGGTGTTTCTTCTCCCTCTTTTGTCAACTGAGAATTCTGACCAGCAGTAACAGAGACTCTCCTAAGGCCTCATTAACGAATGCACTTACACAGCCCTGGGGATGCCAGTGAAGGAAACCATGTGTCATGGAATGCGTGGCATGTATGACCAGAGTCACCAAACACCACCTAAACATGGAATTGTTCCACCTCTCTAGGACAGGCAGAAATTTAAAGAATTAACTGTGGCCTTAAGGGCAGAAGAGGCCAGAGGAGGAAAACAACTCTGAGGGGAAAAAACCACCATCTCTGGAGGGGGAAACATCTCTGCCCGCTCAGAATTGCTCGAGGGAACATGTCTCTATTCTTCTCTTGAAAGGGATGCTTTAGGTGGCATTTGCACCTCCAACTGCCTTGCACCAGAGCCAGGAAGATTCATTTATGTAAATGTTAACTACATAGATAGGCAGGAAGATAGACAGATAGATCTCACTACTATTATCTCCCTTTACTGTCCTCTCTCTTGCTACACACATCAAAACTTGGTAGCCAGTGTCCCAATCAGCAGCAATCCTGGGATTTCTCTCCTGTTGCTCAAAAAAGCACACTCTTGGGGAATCTGGAGCATGTGGACCTTATGGAATGCAATCAGACCCAGAGCATTGCACTGGGAACTGCACTCTGTGCATCTGTGCTCGGGCAAGTTCTCTTAGACTCAACCACATTGATGGTGCTGAGGTGGCTGGAATCAGAAATGGAGCCCAGCCCCTCCCAGCTCCTGTCATCTCTGAGGAACAGCTGGAATGCAAAGCATTGATCTCCTGCTCAATTCCCAAACATAACACACTCCGATTCCCTGGGCTGCAGAAGTCTCAGGTACTATTCAACTCAAAGAGATCTTTAAGGCCATGCATCAAGGCATGGAAACACAAAAGCTCCATCTGCATCAAGGTCCAAAAAGGGTGCAGAATGACTTCCAGAGCTTGATAAGGGCAGAAAAGATTGTGCAGGAGCATCCCTGCTTGCTGGAAAAAGAGAAAATGAACAGGGCTTCTCCTCCTTGGAAACCCACAAACCACAAGATGGAAGTGTCAGCCACTTCAGTGTCTAAAGCCCTTGGATGCAGTGAGGGGATGTGTGGCGGGGAAACAGCCCTTGTGCTGAGCACTGCCATGTAGGGATTGATGGAAGTCTGCCTGAAGGTCCATCACGAGGCTCCCGTTGTCCAGGCCAAAGCTCCCTCAGCACCTCCTCCCTGGCCTTGTGCTGCACCCCCTTGCCCAGCTCCCCTGTCCTTGTGTGCACACGCTGCAGCCCCTCCATGGCTTTGTGCTTCCCAGGGCCCACAGCTGCACACAGCACACCAGCTGTGGCCGCAGCGCTGCCCAGCACAGGGCCACGCTCCCTGCCCTGCTCCTGCTGCCCCCCTGCTGCTGGCACAGGCCACCGTGCCCTCGGCCTGCTTGGCCCCCTGGCCACACGCTGCCTCATCTTCAGCTGCTCAAGGCCGCCAGCCCTGCGTCCTTTTGGCCCACGCAGCTCCCCAGCCACAACGGTGCCCATTGCACTGCAGATCCAGCAGGCACCATTGCAAGATGGCCTTCTTTTTCTACAGCTGCATCTTGTAAGGACATGGCATTAAATTTATCAGACTAGAATTCTCAGTCTCTCTGACTAAATTGAAATGGCCCAATTCTACTCTGTAGGAAATTGCTCTTAGTTCAGTATTCCTGTTTAGGTGCTGTCAGGAAGTGACACTCTACTGCCAATCTGAGTTTATAGTTTTTCAGGTCTCTGAGATGGTAATTAGAAACTAGCCACCTATGCCTTTGTTATTTTTGTTGAAGGTGTGAAAATGGATTTTCTTTTGGCCTCCCTCTACACTCTACTGCTACTGGTCAAGCTGACAACTGGGTCCATAATTTCTTAACACCAGGAACATGAAATCTCACTCACCTCAGAATCAGTACGGCTGAGTACACGCTTCAGGTGACCTGTAGTGAGCAATGGAAAATGAACCAGATGCTGTGAGAAAACTGCCTGGACTTCTGAATCCCACAGAACAAGTCAACCCAAACAGAGATGTTTTCCTGTTTCACAACTTCCCTCCAGGAGACACATTTCATTCACACCAGCCAGCAATAGATCAGGAAAATATTCTTGCTTGTGCCTACACTTTGGCCTGTTTTGCCGGTAAATGACTAAAAACATGATGAAGAAAATTCCAGTTGTCCTTGAAGACTTGGTGCTCATCTTCTACCAAACATATAAAGCAGCTTTTTTATCTCTCCCTTGGGTACTTTTTTAAAAAAATCAGTTGCATGCTCCAATTCTTGTAAACTTGCTGGAAAAAGTTGCCCAGAAAAGCTTCCCCAAAATCCCCCTGAGCTGTAGCACTCTGTTGTGAAACAGCACAGCAGCAGCTCCAGGGTTTTGGAGTGGACACTCACTGCTTTCAAGTTTGCATTTAATTGCAAAGGGAATCACTATTTTAGCACTCAGTAAAGGATCAAGTTAGACAGTCAAACCTCTTGATGACAAAATTTAGAAAGAAAGAAGCTTTCCCTGAATTCTGGGAACAAGTGCAGAGTTTTTAGAAGCAATTGCCTGAAGGTCTGCCAGTCTACATTTTTAAAGGTGTCTTGCTTGTCCCAGCAAACTGAGGAAATGACAGACTCTGCTGCCACAGACTCTCCTGTGGAGGGAACAGAACCCCTGCAGCTTCCCTTGCAAATGCTGCCCCTACAGATACCCCCCTTTTTAGCTGAACGCCTTGACAGGAGCTTTACCAAACCAGCGGCATCCTAATGCTCTTTCTGTTTCAAAATCAGAAACTCAGTCACTAAGAAAGAGCAGGAAGACATGCAAAAGCCAGGTTAGGATACACCCTAACCTAAGAAGAAGGGAAACCTCTACTTACGGTAGAAGTGTGTCATGTAGTAGGCAGAAAAAGTAATGCCATAGGCAGCAAAAGCTGCTGTGGCCAGATGGTGAAACATGGTAGCAGTGTTGTGGGAGTTCACCATAACACGAGAAAACACAGAGCTCTTGTCAGTGGGCAGCTACCCGCTGACAAAGGCACCAACCAGGAAAGTTCTCCTCAACTGAGCAAGGCCTAGGGCTGCTCTGACACTCAGGCCTTCCGTGCTCCAAGGCAACCTTCTGATGGCACTGTGACCAGGTGGCAACCATGCCCTGACATCACAAAGCAAACGCTCCATGTTGGTCTGTGAATTTATGCAAAGCAATAACCAACCTTCCCTACAGCAAACACAAAAGAGCCTGGGAAGTTCTCCTCTGACACAAAGCAGCACAAATTTCCTTGATGGGCCAAACCCTGTTGTTCAGGGGATCCAAGAGGAACTCCAAGAGTGCCCCAAGCACCTACAGCCTGTACCCCAACTGAGCACTCAGATGGGACCCAAGCAAAGGAAATCAGACCAAGAAAATGGCCCACAGCATTGCACATGTGAGAAACTACCCTTCCTTTAACTTTTTAGAGGTTCATTAAACCTTAAGAAAGGACTGAATAAAGAAAAAATTGCAGCATTGGGAGTCTCCATGACTAGCAGTCATGTGTTTATCTACAAAAAGGATGCTCTGCCTTTTATACCCTTAGCTCCTGCAAAAGTTTTGTCAGTCAACTCTTTCTCTGGTCTCTGTGGGTGGAGATTACTTTCTTGCATCTTGACTGGAGGTCAGGTGTTGTTACACCCTGCCTGCTGGTCCCAAACGAGCCCTCCCCAAATGCCCTGACTCCCGAGGCTGTTAGAAGGGGAACGGGAAAGAGGACTATGGGAGGATATTTTACAATATCATCACTACACATTTGAACATCCACATAACATCTACTTCTTAATTGTCAGAGCCAACCATTGCATTACTCATCTCGAACACACAGAACCAGGAGAGAAGCCACAGTTGGCATAACAGCTGAAATCCTTCCTAACAAATCTCCCCACATATTTGCCCCTTTGTTGGACATGCCCAGGGCTCTGCTGCCTGTACATCTCTGCCTTTCTTCCCCTTTGGCAGTAGTCAAACTGGCAACTTGTGGGGAAGCCAAGGGCTTTGTGGGGGCTGCATTGCTCTGCACACACCCAGGCCACCCATGGCACAGGGCTTTAGTGCCTAAAAGGATAAACCAGATGGGAAAAGTTTCATTTTGACCTTTCTTACCTGCTAACAGAAGTTGCCAAAATGAAAGTCACCAAGCAGGGCCTGATCCCTGCTGCCAGCTCAGGGTTAGAAAGGAGGCATTGCTTTCTTTCAGTGCTGGGTGCATAGGGAATCACTTCCCTAAGCCCTGCATGCCCAGCAATCTCACCTACCACTTTGTATCTATGGAACTAAGACATATCCAATACTTTGCTGAAACTCCCAGGCTAAACATTACCCCAAATTTATTGACATATTTCAGTCACTTCTCAGAATTTATTGATATCAGAGTAGGGGTGTCCTGTAGGTCCCTGGTGGTCGTTGCCACAGGTTCAGGAGGAGATCCATGCACAAAAGAACCTAAGAAACAACTGGGCTTGCAAAGCAAGTTTATTCCATTAGTTGCAGTAGCAAATAATGCATACCAGCCCCTGGATTCCCAAAAATCCACTGAGCAGGAGAAGGAGATGGAGCGTGGTGCTCGGCAGCAGGGGCAGGTAGGCAGTGCACTTCCAGGACATTCTCTGGATCTAAACACTGTGCATCTCATCCTTCTCACCCTTCCAGCTCAGAACCAGGCCTTGTACCTCCTGCTCAGGAGTGGAATTTCCCAGTTACAGCATCGGCTCACACATGGCTGGCTGTGAGATGATGGCTCAGGGTGACTCCATGACTCCCTGCCACCAAGGGCTCCATTATGCATTGTTCCCCTTTCCAAGCTTGACTGCCCACCAATTGACCAATACATTGTCTGTCTTTCAAGGGTCAAGGTCCCACCTGTTAAACAAGATACTTTTCTTCATTGTCTTGTCAACCTGCTCAAATATAGATCAAATATGGTGGGACCTGGGACACGACTCTGGTTCCTGACACAGTTGTTTGGGAACTAATCCCATTCCTCAAGCTCTCCTTAGGTGGTCAAGAGCCTCCTAAAAACACTTTCTTCCCTTTGAATGATTCCAGCTACCCTTCTTGGCAGGACCACTCTCCTTATTCTCAAGGCCAAGATAGCCACTTGCACACAGTAAGCACTTATCCTGGGTTGGCTGTATGATGCTTTTATCCCAAATCGTCTTTTTTTGTTTATGCTGAATAATAAGTTTTGCACCTTTGAGACTTATTGCAGAGTGATGGGGGGAGAGAAGTGCAAAGTTTTTTGGGTTTTTTTTTCCTCCAGACACTGCTCTCAGTCCCCCAGATTCCTCTTCCTGGACTGTTGTTGCCTGCAGACAGATGGCAGGACAGAGCTCTTCTTTTGCTTTTTAGTTAGTGTTAGCTAGCTGAGGCAAAGAAGTTCCCTGGACTGCGTTTTTTTTCCTTTTCTTTAGACCTCTTGAAACCTGCTCTGGACTGAACACCCAGGGGAGCACTGGCAGCTCACATTTCTGGCCCACCAGGCCAGGCCTGGCCTGTGACAATTCCAGCACCGGAGGGACTGATCAGAGACAGTGAGCTGCAACCCAGGGACGGGGTTTTCACAGTTTGTCATCTCTTTTAAAGTGGCAAGGGGTCTCATTGTTTGATATTGTTTTGGTTTTATTGTTTAATAAACAGGGGGCTTTTTTCCACCTTTCTCCAAGGAGGTATTTTTTCCTCCCGGACCAGTTCGGGGGAGGAGCTGATTGGATCTGTTTTTCCCACCGGAGCTCCTTTGGGAGATTCTTCCCCAAATTTACTCTAAACCTGGACAAATACATGTATTGGCACCCAACGCACAGCTGGAAAAAGTGGAAAAAAGCTCTATGGATTGTGTGTTTGCTGTTGTTAAAGCAGTCAGTAGCCATGCTGCTTGAATCCATAATGTCTCTGGGGGTGAAAGCCTTCGTGTGGCTCTGGACTCTAGACCTTTTTGAGATTTCAATATCTTTCTGGTCACTAGGAATATTGTCCATAACACGTAATTTTTGCAGTACAGGGGTACGGATTGGAATAGCTGTTGCGCTGGCCCTGGTGATAATGATTTATAAAGCGTTTACAAAGATACTGGAGTCTGTTTATGATATTTATGGTTTATGGTTTCCTCATCCTACCCTGCATCCCAATTCCAGTAGTACGTTTTGGGAATTTATTGGTAATTACACTCAGTCTGTTAGAGGAGGAGCCGAGATATAAGGCTTTCCAGCCTTTCCTTTCCTTCTTCTCCTTTGGATCTGTTATGTCACTTTTTGAGAATGTTCAGTTTCCCCTGAATGTTAAAGAGACAATCTTTCTGGTATTTAATCTGGTAAGCTTCCTCTATATGGTCTGCAGCCTCTCTAGAATGAGGGCTGAGATATCCAGAGGAGCTGGTGAGAACCCTGACCCAGAAGCAGATGCAGGCATGAAAAATCTGAGTGGTGTGGAGAATGGGAAAATATAGGCCAAACCCTGAAGGAATTTTCTGATCCTGTAGACTGGGATTTTCCACAGGAACAAATTCAGAACCCAGCTGAGGTGGGAAAATACCTAAAAGAGAAGTGCCATGACGATTCTAAGGAGAAAAGGCTCATTGCAATAAGCTGGGCCCTGGCCTATGCTCATTGCACTGTGTTAGATAGTGTAGGGCAGCAGACAGAGGCAGGGGGGCAGGGAGATAAATCAGCTATCCCAGTCACTCAAGCTGTAGTCAACAGCCCAGGCTCGAAGCCAGCAGCCAAACCAGATAGTGAGCCTAAGCCAGCAGCTAAACCCATGGCTGTTGCTGCCAGCACTAGAAGTGGGAAATGCACGGACAAGACTAATCGACCAGTACATGATGAGGATGATGGTGATACAGGAGAAGGAACCTCGATGCCTCCTGACATAAAATCAGGAGTCAAAGCAGCAGGTGCAAGATCAGATGCAAATATTGAGTCTTTCTCCCTGAAGGATCTTCATGGCTTACAGAAGGATTACACCTGAAGACCTGATGAATCCATAATTAGTTGGTTAGTCGGTCTCTGGGATGCTGCAGGCGAGGCTACAATTCTGGATGGCACTGAAGCGAGGCATTTGGGGTCCCTGTCACAGGACCCTGTCATAGATCAAGGAATGATGAGGGGGGCTAATCCACGCAGCCTCTGGTCACAGGTCTTGGACAGTGTTGCACAAAGATACCTGTGTGCAGATGATCTTTGTATGCAACAAACTCAGTGGGAGACCATAGAGCAAGGGATCCAACGCCTGAGAGAAATGGCAGTGGCAGAGATTATCTTCTCAGATGACGGGACAGCTAAGAACCCAGACTTAGTACCATGCTTGCCTGTGATATGGCGAAAACTTGTGCGACTTGGGCCACATGAATATGCTTCTGCCTTAGCCATAATGAAGAGGGATGAGAGGGAAGAGACTGTGCTGGATATGGCAAGGAAGCTCCGAGCATATGCAGATGCTGTGCATGGCCCAACACGTGCCAGAATCGCAGCGGTGGAAACACACCTGCAGAAATTAGAGGATAAGATAGAGGAGAATCATAAGAAGCTCAGAGCGGAGATTAAAGAAGACCTTCTCTAAATCTTGGCAGTACAGATCAGAGGTTCTGGTATCCAAGGCAGACGTTTCCCAGATGGTGAGAGACGGTAAACCCCACGAAATGAGCTGTGGTTCTACCTGTGTGATTGTGGAGAAAACAAGGGGAGGTGGGATGGAAAACCTACTGCTGTTCTGGCACGACGGGTGCGTGAATTGAAGGAAGCCACCAAAAGGAAAGCAGCTCCAGTTGCCCATAGCCGAAAACTACCAGGTATGATGATGATGACACATCTGATCCCCTTGAAGGAACATCCAAGACATATGCCCATGGAAAGAAGCATAACCAGGCTTAGAGGGGCCCTGCCTCTAGCCAGGTAGAGGCCAGGGAAAATCGTGTTTTCTGGACTGTGTGGATTCGTTGGCCTGGCACATCGGAACCACAAGAGTATAAAGCTTTGGTGGATACAGGTGTGCAAAGTACATTAATTCCGTCGAGACGTGGGGATGAAGTCTGTCTCCATTGCCGGTGTGACATGGGGATCCCAGGATTTCACTTTGGTGGAAGCTGATGTGAGCCTGACCGGGAATGAGTGGAAGAGACATCCTATCGTGACTGGCCCAGAGGCCCCAGGTATTCTGGGCATAGACTACCTCCAAAGTGGGTATTTCAAAGACCCAAAGAGACTCAGATGGGCATTTGGAATAGCTGCTGTAGAGACAGAGGGTATCAAGCAGTTGAACAGCTTGCCTGGACTGTCAGAAAACCCATCTGCAGTAGGACTCCTGAAGGTAGAAGAGCAACGAGTGCCAATTGCCACCTCAACAGTGCACTGCCAACAGTACCGAACGAATCGAGATGCTGTGATCCCCATCCACAAAATGATCCGTGAGCTGGAGAGCCAAGGGGTGGTTAGCAAGACCCACTCACCCTTCAACAGCCCCATTTGGCCTGTGCGTAAATCTGAAGGAGAATGGAGACTGACAGTGGACTATGGTGCATTGAATGAAGTGACTCCACCACTGAGCGCTGCTGTGCCGGACATGCTGGAACTCCAGTACGAGCTGGAGTCCAAGGCAGCAAGGTGGTACACCACTATAGACATTGCCAATGCATTTTTCTCCATTCCTCTGGCAGCAGAATGCAGGCCTCAGTTTGCTTTCACCTGGAGGGGCGTGCAGTACACCTGGAACCGACTGCCCCAGGGGTGGAAGCACAGCCCCACCATCTGCCATGGACTGACCCAGGCTGCACTGGAAAAGGGTGAGGCTCCAGAACATCTGCAATATATTGATGACATCATTGTGTGGGGGAAGACAGTAGCAGAGGTGTTTGAGAAAGGGGAGAAAATCATCCAGATTCTCCTAAAGGCTGGCTTTGCCATCAAGAAGAGCAAAGTCAAGGGACCTGCTCAAGAGATCCAGCTTCTGGGAGAGAAATGGCAAGACGGACGGCGTCAGATTCCCACCCATGTCATCAACAAGATCACAGCAATGTCTCCACCATCCAGCAAGAAAGAAACACAAGCTTTCCTGGGTGCCATAGGTTTTTGGAGGATGCATATTCCCGAACAGAGTCAGATCGTGAGCCCTCTCTACCTGGACACCCGTAAGAAGAACACTTTCCACTGGGGCCCTGAGCAGCAACAAGCCTTTGCCCAGATCAAGCAGGAGATTGCTCATGCAGTAGCCCTTGGCCCAGTCAGGACAGGACCAGAGGTGAAGAACGTGCTCTACTCTGCAGCTGGGAACCATGGCTTGTCCTGGAGCCTTTGGCAGAAGGTGCCTGGGGAGACTTGAGGCCAACCACTGGGATTTTGGAGTCAAATCTACAGAGGCTCTGAAGCCAACTACATTCCAACAGAGAAGGAAATCTTGGCTGCCTATGAAGGAGTCCAGGCTGCCTCAGAGGTGATTGGCACGGAAGTGCAACTCCTCCTGGCACCGTGACTACCGGTGCTGGGGTGGATGTTCAAAGGCAAGGTTCCCACCACCCACCATGCCACCAGTTTCACATGGAGCAAGTGGATTGCTCTTATCACTTAGCACGCCCGTATAGGTAAACTGAATTGCCCTGGGATTCTGGAGGTTATTACAAATTGGCCCAAAAGTGAGAATTTTGGTGTCACAGATGAAGAACAAGAACCAGTGACACGGGCTGAAGAAGCTCCTCCATATAACCAACTGCCCCGAGAGGAAACGTGCTACGCTCTTTTCACTGATGGTTCTTGCCGCATTGTAGGGATGAACCGGAAGTGGAAAGCAGCGGTATGGAGCCCCACACGACAGGTTGCACAAGCTACAGAAGGAGAAGGTGGATCAAGTCAATTTGCAGAACTCAAAGCTGTTCAACTGGCCCTGGACATTTCTGAGAGAGAGAAGTGGACAAAGCTCTACCTCTACACTGATTCATGGATGGTAGCCAATGCTCTGTGGGGATGGCTGGAGAGGTGGAAAGAAGCCAACTGGCAGCGTAGAGGAAAACCAATTTGGGCTGCTGATGAGTGGAAGGACACTGCTACCAGGGTAGGGAGGCTACCTGTGAAAGTCTGCCATGTAGATGCCCATGTCCCCAAGAGTAGAGCCAACGAGGAGCACCAAAACAATGAGCAGGTAGATCAGGCTGCAAAGACAGGGGTGTCAAAGATAGACCTAGATTGGTAGCACAAGGGAGAGTTATTCCTTGCTTGATGGGCCCATGATACCTCAGGCCATCAGGGCAGAGATGCCACCTATTAAGTGGGCATGAGACCGAGGGGTGGATCTAACCATGGACAGTATTTCTCAGGTTATCCATGACTGTGAGACGTGTGCTGCCATCAAGCAGGCCAAGTGAATGAAGCCCCTGTGAACCTGGGAAACACCGAGAGTTCACACCTTGTGGCTGCAGCAGATGCCCCAGCGCCGGAGGGACTGAGGACAGAGCGACCATCCCACACCCTGAGAGAGACTGTCTGAATTTGTCATCTTTTTCAGAGTGGTGTCATCCGGTATTGTTCATTTTGTGTGCTGGGGGTGCTGTGCCTGCCAAATAAACAGGTTCTTTCCACTTTTCCACTTCTCTCCGAGGAATTCTTCCCGAACCAGTTGGGGGAGGGGCTGTGTGGGTTTGTTTTCTGGAGAGGCCCCTTTGGACATTCTCTACCAAATTTGCCCTAAACCAGTACATCATTGTTTTGTATTACTGCATTGTTTTGTTTTGTTTTGATTTGCTTTTTTTCTGGTAAAGAACTGTTATTCCTTCTCCCATATCTGTGCCTGAGAGACCCCTTAATTTCAGTTATACAATTTGGAGGGAGGGGGTTTACGTTTTTCATTTCAGGGGCAGCTCCTGCCTTCATTAGAAGACACTTGTCTTTTCAAAGCAAGACAAGGCAAAAGGTTCAAAGCCTCGGTTATAATGCAAATAAAGTTTGAAGAAACAAAATAAATAGGAATTGGGGATGTCCTATTAGTTTCAGATGCAAGGTGAAATTTCTTAGGACAGGATTTACAGGTGCAGTTTGACATTGGAGTGCTCCCAGAGAAAGGGGAAATGGTAGTTAAGCTTCTCCAATTAAGGGAAGAAAATGAGAAGGAATTAATGAGATAGTGTGGGCAAAACCAAAAAACTGAGGTAAATTAAACATGAAACCTCTAGTAATAAAAAAGTTAATGACAACCATCCAGTTTGGGTTCGATACATCCACTCTCCCTGGAGGGGAGATGAGGACTACGGCCGGTGAACCAAGACTTTCTTGAGGACAAGACCTTAAAACCATGTATGTCCCCCGATAACCCACCCATATTACCAGTAAAGAAGTCAGATGGGACTTACAGGCTTGTCTAAGATTTGAGAAGATTTGAGAGAAGTGAACAAAAGAACTGTGAATTGGTACCCAGGAGTACCTAACCCCTATACACTACTGAGTAATACCCCCCAGCACATCAGTGGTTTAGCGTGATTAACCTAAAAATGCATTTTGGGCATGTCCACTGGCAGAGGAAAGTGGGATATATTTGCTTTTGAATAGGAAGATCCTGATTCTGGGAGGAAGCAAGAGCTTTAGTGGAGTAGGTTACCGCAAGGGTTTTCTAAATCCCCAAACTTGTTTGGTCAAACCCTAGGAGAAGTGATACAACTCTTCTCCATCAAATCTGAGATAAAGCTCATCCACTATGTAAATTATTTGCTTCTCTCAGGACGGGAAGAAAAAGAAGTTCAGGAATCCACCATAGTGTTGTTTCATTTTCTGGGGGACCAAGGACTTTGGGTATCAAAAGGGAAACTCCAATTTGTAGAGAGGGAAGTAAAATTCCCTAGGACATGTGATTTGTCAAGGGAGCTGGCAGCTGATCCCTGAGGGAATTATGGGGAGAGTCTCACTCCCACTGCCAAAAACTAAGAGGGAAGTCGGAAGGTTTTTAGGCCTGTTAGGATATTATAGGCTATGGATTGAAGGATACATGCAGGCCATCAAATTCTTGTATGAAACGTTAGTTGAAGAAGAGATTAGGTGGGAAAAAGACTATGAACAAAAGTTTGAGGTGTTAAAGCAAAAATTGTTGAGTGCACCAGCACTGAGTCTTCCTGCCTTAGATAAACCTTTTTATCTGTTTGTAGACGTAGAAAGAGGAATAGCTCATGGAGTACCAGCCCAGAACTTGGGAGGATCCAGGAATCCAGTGGCCTATTTATCAAAATTCCTAGACCCTGTCAGCTGGGGGTGGCCAACCTGCATTCAGGCTGTGGCAGTGACGGCCCTACTCATAGCATAAAGCAAAAAATTAACCTTTTGGGGGAAAATTGAAAATATACATCCCAAACTCAGTAAGGAGTACCCTGAGCCAAAAGCCTGAGAAATGGCTTGCTGATTCCTAAGCGCTAAAGTATGAAGCCACCTTAATAGATAATGGTTTAGAGCTAATCGTGAGTAACCAACTCAACCCTGCCCAGTTCTTGTATGGGGAACCAGATGAGGCACTAATACATAATTGCCTAGAAGTTATAAACTATCGAACTAAAGTAAGAGAGGACCTAACAGATCAAGCACTCCAAGGTGGAAAACGATTGTACATTGATGGATCTTCACGGATAATAAAGGGGCACAGGGTATGGGGGTACGCCATAGAGCATGAAGGGTTGGTAGCCATAGAAAAGGGAAAGTTACCTTCCAACTGGTCAGCCCAAGGTGTGAGTTGAATGCCCTTAAACGAGCTCTGGAAATATTAGCACAGAAAAGGGGAACAATATATACAGGACTCAAAATGCACTTTTGGAGTAGTGCATGCCTTTGGAAAAATTTGGGAAGAGAGGGGGCTATTAAATTCAAAGGCAAAGGGACTGATTCACAAAAAATTTCTTTTAGAAGAGTTAGAAACCTTACAATTACCAGAGGAAGTAGCAGTGGTGTATGTTGAAAGACATCAAAAACAGGAGCAAGGGAACAATTTAGCCAATTTAAAAGCTAAAAATGCAACTGAATCAGAGACAGAAAAACTAATAATAGTATTAATACCCATGAGAGAAAGTCCCTGTATTCAGTGGGACTAAAGAGGAAGAACTCCTTAAAATAGGAGCCAAGAAAGATAATAAAGGGAAATGGAGATTAGCAGATGGGAGGCAAATGTTAAATAAACCCCTTGCCAAGAAAATGCTAGAAGGCATACATGGAACAGCACATTGGGGTACACAAGTGCTAAGTGATCAATTTCTAAGGGATTGGGGATGCATAGAAATTTTTGGATAGCTAAACAAGTAACTGAATGGTGTGTGATATGTCAACAAGTGAATAAGAAAATCATGAGGAAAACACCCAGGGGAGGGTGAGAACTGCCTTACAGCCCTTCCAAAACATCCAAGTAGACTTTACTGAGCTTCCCCAGGTACAACAGTGGAAGTTTTTGCCAGTGATAGTAGATCACGTGACTAATTGGATAGAGGTGGTACCCACTGTGAAAGCCAATGCCAATGTTGTAAGTAAAACACTTCTAGAATCAATCATTCCCTGATATGGGATGGCAAACAGGATTGATTCAGACCAGAGAACTAATTTCACATTGAAGATATTGCAGAAAGTTGGTCAGGCCCTGGGAGTAAAATGGGAATTAGACACTCC
This sequence comes from Setophaga petechia, assembly GCA_024362935.1. Lineage (NCBI taxonomy): Eukaryota > Metazoa > Chordata > Aves > Passeriformes > Parulidae > Setophaga > Setophaga petechia. The sequence continues at coordinate 1,778,275 of JANCRA010000099.1, forward strand.
ATGGCATCCACAGGGTTCCAGTGGAGTTGAGAGAATGAATGAAACTCTTAAAAGAGCTCTAGTTAAGCTAATGATTGAAACCTAAATGTCACGGATAAAATGTCTCTCTTTGGCCTTATTAAGAATTAGAATCCAACCCCTATCAGACCTGGGGGTGTCACCCTATGAAATGATGTTTGGGTTTCCCTTCCTGACCTCACCCCAGAAGGTTGCCACCTATGAGGAAGGGGAAGCCAGTGCCACGAAATTAGTTATGTCTATAGCACAAACCTTAGAAGGGCTAAGACATAAAGGGGCAATTCCTCAAACTACCACCCTGGATTTCAGAATCCATAATATTAATCCCAGGGATTAGGTGATGATTAAGTCATGCAGAGATCAGCCTCTGACTCCTCAGTGGGAAGGTCCCTTTCAGGTACTACTCACCACTGAATCGGCCGTGCGAACTGCAGAGCGGGGATGGACTCATGGCAACAGAGTCAAAGGCCCAGGAGAAGAACCCAAAGAGTGGACTATGACATCCAGGCTGAGTGAAACAAGATTAACTCTCAAGCAGAGACTGAGAGACAACCAGAAAAACACCAAGATGCTCAAAAAGTAGAGTCAAGCTTCCACCAACCATCTTGAGAACTGTCTTCCTGTTTTAATGGATGGGAATTACCAGCATCTGTTGAGGGGAAGTACACAAGGGACTGTAAAAAGTATTGGGACAGCTTCTTTAAGAAGTATGACAAGGACTAGAGGGCAAGACTGGGTTGGCCCCTTTGTTTGCTACCAGGAAGGCTCCATAGCCCTGCTGCGGGTAGCAACCCCATAGGCATGGTAAGGTGGGGACAAAAGGCCATACCAGACCTCTGTCATTCCTCAGTTGTCTTTTAATTCAACAGGGACTGCAGGGCAAGACCGAGTTGGCCTCTGTACTCACCCCTAAGATACACTGACTATGGGTAGCAACCACACAGGCACAGTAGATGGGAGTCAAAGCCATACTGGACCTCTGTGATGCTCTTTTGCCCATTCCAAATAAGTGTGTCTAAAAAAAACCTGAGATTTTTTTCCTCCTGTTCCCACTGTCCTTGCCCACATCAACAGATGCTGGTATGACTCAATCAAGAGAGACAGAAATATTTTACTTAATTGTTCAAGCAAAATGACTTCTAGAAAAATAAAAGGAGGGCTTGTTATAGATGAGTAATCCTATGGTCGACTGTGACAATTAAGGGGTGAATATTAAATATATGTAAAGAGAAGTTTTGCAGATATATAGTTATCCTTCCCCTCCCCTTGCATTGTTATCACAGGATGGCCTCAGTGGTTGGGGCATTTGGGAGGGTCGGCTTGTTCCTATGGCAGCACCTGACCTCCAATCAAGGTGTAAGACTGTGATCTCCACCATGGACAGGGAAGAAGGAGTGGATTGACAAGAATTTGGGAGGAGCTAGAGGGGTAAAAGACAGAACATCCATTTTGTAGATGAGCACATGGTGACTGAATCCTTTGCTCCTGGTGCTGTATTCTTTTCTTTGTTCAGTCTTCTGTTGTATTTTGATAAGGTCTTAACAAAGCATTTAAATTTTTGAAAGTAAAAATAGTTGGGGAATGTGAGGCAGGGTTGTCCACACTGGGTCAGCTCCAAAGTACAACTTCACTGACCTGGCCAGACCTCCTTAGGAGCAGCCCTATATAAATATCAAACACAGAATGTTGCAATCACCTCTTGCAAAATGAGAGCAGCAAAAAAGGACACCCTTTAGGATAGGATTACATATTTCCTAGAAGCTCTTTGAAATATTTCTCCATAACTATAAAAAGAAATATTCCTGCTGAACTGCCGAAGAGCAGAGGGAAATCAAGGCAGAGCCGTGGTTTGTCAGGACTTGCCTGGTCCTAATGAGCCCTGTGGTGCATTTGAAGATGAACCCTGGAACTTCAGGGCCTGAGAGGAGATTGCACAAACCTTTCCAGGAGTCAAGGTCAGAAGAAAACCCCAAAGTGTGTCAAGGCATGAATGGGTCCCACTCAGGTCCACCCCCAACATAGGCTCCTCATGGACTCCTTGGAGGAGAAAATTGCAGGCCAGAATTGACCAAAAACCTCTCAGAGATTAAGAGTGGACAGGAAAATCCGAAGTACCTTAAAAACCTTGAGTATCTCAAGGCATTAATGAGCCCCACTCAATGTCAGTACAAAGCTCTCAAGGGACTCATTAAAGCAGATAATTGGGGCCATGATTGCACAAACCTCTCACAGAGTCTGTATCAAAGGGGCAACACCAAATACCCTAAAATACTGAAGTACCTTAAAGCATCATTAACCCACTGAGTGTCATTACTGATAAAGTCTCTCAAGGGACTAATGACAGCAGATAACTGAAGGCTGTGACTGCACAATCTTTATCATAGAGTCTATATCAAAAGGGAAACATGAAGTATCCTAAAATAACTGAAGTACCCTGAAGCATGAATGAGCCCCACTGAGTGTTGTTACTGACAAAGCCTCTCCAGGGACTAATTACAGCAGATAATTGGAGGCCATGATTGCACAAACCTCTCAGAGACTCCAAGGCAAAAGCCAAAGCCAAAGTCCTTTGAAAAACCTGCAGTCCCTGCAGAGAGCATTCAGGAGCCCCCAGGGCCATTGCTGAGCAAGGCTCCCCAGGGACTCCTTCCAGCAGATCCTTGAGGCCACTGGGATGCGGGCTAGGGGGGGGATGCTGAGAGCAGGACAAGGGGCTGACAGTGCCCAGCCTGGCTGGGGCTGTGCCAGGAGGCCCCAGGGCCTCAGGACAAGGTGTCTCCTCCCAGCCCTTGCTGGCACAGACCCTGCTGTGCCCCACGGCAACAAGACTTGGCTTCTCTTTGTCCCCACCTGTCAGCACTGCTTGCAGTTCTCTGCTCTGTCTGGGGCCTGGGGACACTTTCTCAGTCATTTCCCTCACTGGGACCCATTAAAAGTCCAAGAAAGTTTGGAGTTGGATTCTGACTTGGAGTTCTGGAGAGGTTTCTTCAGCTCCCTCTCAGGGACTGATGTTCAGGGCCTAAACACAAAGCCCCAGAGGCTCATTAAAGCCCTTGTGCTGTGTCTGTGCTGCTGAGCTGGGCTGGGCTCCTGGAACAGAGGCAGCTCCTGGTAACCAAGCAGAGCTTCAAAAGCACATTTCTCCTGATGAGCAGCTCTTCTGCCAGCCCAGCCGGGCTGGGGCACTGCCTGCAGCCAGCCCGGGCACAGCGCAGAGGCACAGAGAGCTTCAATCAGTCAGGGCTGGGAAGGTGCTGAGAAGTGCCTGGGGCACAATCACTGCCAGCCCTTGGCACAGGAACCTCTGGCTGCAGGACAATGCAGCTGCAGCTCCTGCAGTGATCTCCTAAAGCTGGAACATCCCAATGCCTGCAGAGCCTGTGAGTACATTCTCTGATTGTCTCTTGTGCAGAGCAGCCAGGGGTGCCCAGGGCTGTCCTGCAGAGCAGGGTCCTGCAGCCCAGGGCGCTGTGCTGGGGCAGGGACTCTGCTGCCTGCCAGGGACAGCTCTCAGCCAGCCCTGGCAGCTGCTCCCAGCACTGGGGGACAAGGTCTGGGTGGGAGGAGACAGCTGGTAAGGCTTGGAAGTGTTCTCCTTGTGTGGGGAGGGTGCTGCATTGTTCAGGACTGCTCCCAGCATGGCATTTAAGTGCAGAACATTTCCAATCAGATTATACAGGGAGCACAGCGAGGCAGGGGCTGCATCAAAGAGGAATTCCTGCTTTTTTAATGCACTGCTCTCGGTTGCCTGGATGGGAAATTGCCCATAGATATTCATCTCTCTATTCAGGCTGAGAAAAATAAAAAAAATTTTCTCTCAGATCTAAATAAACTAGGCAGTTACAGGAATCATCACAGGGTCTCTTTGAGGCAGCATCAATTTTGCTTTTCCAGCCTCCTCAGGGTTGCTCTGACGTTGCCATCAGAGCCTGCAGAGCCAGAGCTGCCTCTGGTCAGTGCCTGAGCTGGGAGGGCTCTGCAGGGCAGAGCTGAGCCCCCAGGGCTGGGCTGGGCTCTGGCAGCACTGTCAGGGCCCAGCCCTGGGCACAGGGAAGCAGCTGCTGGCAGGGACAGCTCCAGGCAGCAGAGCCCTGGGCAGGCAGTGGGGGGAAAGTGCCCCCAGGCTGTGCTGGAATATTTAAAGTCCTCTCCAAACCCAACTAATCCATGATTTCTTTTTTTACAGATCCCCATGCCAAGGCACAGCAAATGTCCAACAGCAGCTCCATCAGGCACTTCCTCCTGCTGGCATTGGCAGACACGCGGCAGCTGCAGCTCCTGCACTTCTGCCTCTTGCTGGGCATCTCCCTGGCTGCCCTCCTGGGCAACGGCCTCATCATCAGCGCCGTAGCCTGCGGCCACCACCTGCACACGCCCATGTTCTTCTTCCTGCTCAACCTGGCCCTCAGCGACCTGGGCTCCATCTGCACCACTGTCCCCAAAGCCATGCACAATTCCCTCTGGGACACCAGGGACATCTCCTACACTGGATGTGCTGCTCAGCTCTTTTTCTTTATGTTCTTCATCTCAGTGGAGTATTTCCTCCTGACCATCATGTGCTACGACCGCTATGTGTCCATCTGCAAACCCCTGCACTACGGGACCCTCCTGGGCAGCAGAGCTTGTGCCCACATGGCAGCAGCTGCCTGGGCCAGTGCCTTTCTCTATTCACTGCTGCACACAGCCAATACATTTTCCCTGCCCCTGTGCCATGGCAATGCCCTGGGCCAGTTCTTCTGTGAAATCCCACAGATCCTCAAGCTCACCTGCTCCAATTCCTACATTAGGGAACTTGGTCCTCTTATGGGTAGTGCTTTTCTGGTTTTTGGCTGTTTTGTGTTCATGGTTTTCTCCTATGTGCAGATCTTCATGGCTGTGCTGAGGATCCCCTCTGAGCAGGGACGGCACAAAGCCTTTTCCACCTGCCTCCCTCACCTGGCCGTGGTCTCTCTGTTCCTCAGCACTGTTATATTTGCCTACCTGAAGCCTCCCTCCCTCTCCTCTCCATCCCTGGATCTGGCCCTGTCAGTTCTGTACTCAGTGGTGCCTCCAGCCCTGAACCCCCTCATCTACAGCCTGAGGAACCAGGAGTTCAAGGCTGCAGTGTGGAGACTGATGACTGGATGCTTTCAGAAACATTAAACTGCTGGCCAGTTTCTGCAAATCATTTGTAATAAAAGTCATGTTTTATACTTTCTGTTGGTTTGCTCGTGGGGTATTTTATTCTGAATTTTAGGTTTTCATATTTTCAACAAATAATTGTCATTGTTTGTTCCATTACCCATTTTGTTTCTCTCCACTTTCCCTGTGGCCACACACTGTGTCAATGAGGGACTGTGCTCTCAATGGCTTTAAAGATCTAAAAGATCTCCAAGCAAAGTTTTCTGCAGAGATGCCCTTTTGTTGCCTTCTCTGGAGCTGCAGCAGCAATGTCTGTGTGCACAGCTGGGGGCAGATCAGTGCTGGCCCAGTAGTTGTGCCCAGCAGCAGCAGCAGCACTTGGTGTTGCCAGTGCTGCTGCCGTGGCCCTGCCCCGCTGCCCTGGTGGCCCTGGTGTTGCTGCAGGGCCTGAGTGCTCTCGGGGCCGGGCACAGCCCTGGGGGTGGCAGTGCCGGGGCTGCAGCAGGGACAGGCCATGGGCACTGCTGGGGCAGCGCTGACGCCTCAGGCCAGGCCCTGGGGGCTCCAGGTTCCTTGCCCAGGCTCTCTCAAGAACACGGCCAGGCCAATGCTCAGCACAGAAAACCCCCGTGAGCAGCCCCAGGCTGGCCGTGGGCAGGCTGGGGGCAAACAGCATGGCTGGGGCTCTGCAAGGGCCCTGGGGCACACGGGAAGTAGCAGCAGAGCAGGGGCTGATCCATCCCCAGTGCGCTGCACAGCTCAGGGCAGCATCCCAGAGGGTCCTGATGGAGCTGCCAACAACATCCCCCCTCTGCAGCCCTGGTCTATGCCCCAGCTCGCACAGGTGCCCCATCCTTGCAGGCACACACACGGCAGCACTGGCTCAGCAGCCCCTGTTTGCATTGCACACAGCAGGCAGGAGCACCCCCATGCTGGTGCTGTGGGGACATGAACCTGAGGGAGCACAAATGCCATCAGCCCCTGGGGCCAGCAAGGGCTGGGGAACACCAGGGAAAGCACTCAGCTTTGTCCTGGCCTCTGCACTCAGCCAGAAAGTTTGTTCCCATCAGCTGGGAGTTTCCTGTCCCACTGCAGATGCTGTTGCTCAGAGCCAGGGCTGCCTGGCAGCTACCCCCAAACTGCCCTCAGCATTTCCTTTGCTTCGTCTTTGATTTCTTTACTCTTCCCTGGTACAAATTTCTTCCTCTTGCCCAGCCCTTTTTATCCCCTGCACACAGCCCATCCCTGTTTGCCCTTTCCTCTCTGGCCTCACAGTGGCCTCTTGGTTCCATGAGGCCTCAGAGTTCCACAATGAATTCCTTGGTGCTGCAGTGTCACAATTGAGCCCAGCTGACGCAAGATCCTGCAGTGTCACTGGGGACCGTTGTTTCCATGGGGCACCACAGTGTCACAATTGTTCCCTCAGTTCCCAGAGTCCTTGCAATGGAGCAATGGCCCCTTGATTCCATTGTCCCCAGGCTCACCCAAGGGTCTCCATGGTTCCTCAGTGGCACAATGGCCCTTTGGTTCCTTGAGGCCCCGCAGAGCTGGCAGAGGCTGCCCAGCAGGGAGGCCATGGGGCACAGAGCCCTAAGGCTGCAGTGGGCACCACAGCACAGGGGCCATTCCCAGCCGCAATGCTCCTGGCCTGGGCTGGGCCTGCACAGGGGCTGGGCCACCATGGCTGGGCCTGCACAGGGGCTGGGCCACCATGGCTGGGCCAGCACAGGGCCACAAAGGGGCCACGCAGCTGCTGCCGGGGCTGACAGCAAGGCCAGGCACACACAAGCAATTGCTGAGCATGGCCTGCGCTGGCCAGGCCTGACTGTGCCAAAGGCAGAGCTCAGCTGCCCTTGGGGGCTGCAGCAACAGTCCTGAGCCCAAAGAGCCTTCATGGCTGTGCTGGAGACCAAGGCTGCAGCAGGGAAATGCAGGGCTACTGCGGGATGGGGAGGGCATTGAATTCCAGCACGCACCTCAGCTCTCTGATGATCCCGACACCATGCTGGGCCCTGTTTCAGACTGGAGCAGAGCAGATGTTGATGGGACAGGAGCCCTGCGGGGCTGTCAGGGACCTGCAGCTTGCAAGGTGCTCTGCTCTCTCTCAGGTGCTCTGGGAGAGATCCAATCCCAGCTGGGCACCTCAGGGCACAAGGGGCACTGCCTGTTCATGGGCACATAACTGATGTCTGCCTGGAAAGGGGCAGTTTTGATGCCTGTAAGTTCCCCATATCCAAGCAAATCTTTATTATCTGAGTAATTTGAGTACTTTTAAGAAATGGCAAAATTTTCCCACAAAGAACAGGAATTTTCTGGAGGCGTACTGAGGGCAGGAGAAGAAATCCTGATCTTGCCTTCTGCTGGTGTCACCAATATTCTATTTATTATTTTCTCTCCCTATTCTGTCAAGTGTTTGCAGCTCTCTTGTTGAAATGGCCATGTCAAAGGACATCTCTTCATTTAGAGCAGGTGGGTATATGAACTTCCTACTGCTCTCAGATTTCCTCCTGCAGGTGCTCTCTGGTCATTCAAGGGCCTCTCAACTGACTGGTTTCATGCTTTGAGCTGCAGGAAGTTGCCCAGTCGTTCTGAAGTTAAAATAAATATATAATTAATCATCATTTTCATTGTGTTTATATCTATCACAGAATTAACTGTTCTTATGTCTTTGTCTAAAACTGTTCCTGTACACAAATCCCTGGGGGATGGGGGACATGGTGAGTTGCTGCTGGGACATCACAGAGAGCTGAGGGAAGAGCTGTGATGGTTATTAAACTGTTCAAATGTTCAACTTGTGTTTGTTGGCAAGAAGCCTTTCTGTGCCTCTGAGTGTCACCAGGCCCTGAGCCCAAAGGACACAAACCTGATGAGTTGTGGTTCCCACTGTAGGGGCACTTGGATCTCGGCTCTGCACAGGAGAGCTCTTCAACTTCTTTCTCTCTTTTCTTCCCTCTGGGCATGGAGGGAACTCCTGACATCAGTGTGTGACTCGTGTGTGCAAAGAGCAAATCTGGGCAGAATTGGGGCAGGGAGGGTTTGGGGGGGCTTGGGATCTGTGCTGGGCACAGAAGGTGTTTTCCATTGCTCTGACACTGTCTGCTGTGCAAAGTGGATTTAATATCCAGCAGAGGAATGACTTTTGCATTTGATGGAGCTGTGCCTTCCCTTGGCTTTGTTGGCTGACAAGAAATGAACATCCCTCTGTGTCTTGGGCAGCTCCTTCTCCAAGGAAAGCAGGTGGGAGTTGGAGCCAAGGAGCTGAAAGCTGCAGGTGCAGCCTGGGCTGGAGTGAGCTCAGATTTTCACAAGGCTGCTCTGAGTGTCAGGGCTTGGATGGGGGAAATGGTGGGGTGGGGGTAGGGACAGAGACTGATTGATTGTCAGCCATGAAGGGTCTTGATTTTCATATCCATTGAAACTGCATCAGGAGGTACTTGGATTCAGTGTCAATTGCAGATTGCTATTAACGGGGAAAAAAAAAACCTAAACAGGATCCAAAAAATGTTTTCTCACTGTCTTTTTATATAGAACATACTCTGTTGAATGCACTTCTGTAATCTCTCTTGTTAACCACACAAGATTTGGAAACTGAAATCAAATTACTCCCAGAGGCTTGGCTTGTTAAGGTGTTCTGAATGTTAATGAGCCCTTGGACACTGAATTCCTGCACTGAAGAACGGAAGGCTGAAAAAGCCTCTGCAGCAGTGCTTGGATTCAGTGTCAATTGGAGATCGCACATGTCAATGAATTACCAGGAAAAAAACCTAAACAGGACCTAAAAAGTCTTTTCTCACTGTCTTTTTAAATATATTGCATTCGCTTTGGATATACTACTGAGATCTGTTGAATGAACCACAGATGATTTGAAAATTAAAATCAAATTATTCCCAGAGGCTTGTCTGGTGAAGGTGTTCTGAATGTTAATGAGCCCTGGGACACTGAATTCCTGCACTCAAGAGCTGAAGGCTGAACAAGCCTCTGCAGCAGGAAAATTCAGCAGCAGCCTCCAAGGTGCTGAGGATGTCAGCAGCCCCCACTGAGGCCATCCCTGCCCAGAGAGTGTGGGGGAATGGGCAGACAAGGAGAGCGTCCCTGGGGCTGGGGCAGCACAACTCAGAGGCACCAGCGGCTCCAGCTGGGCAATGGAGTGTGGGATGTGGCTGGGAAAGCCCTGCCTGGGCTGGGCCAAGCAGGACACACAAGCCCTGACTCCCATCCCCCAAACAACTCTCTCAAGAAGACATTTAAAAGGAATTACAATTGTTTGTGTACTCTGAGTTGGACTCCCTAGAGAAATACCAACAAGAGATTCTCAGGAGCTCAAAACAGCAAAACAGCCTTTTGGTTTTTTAATTTAGGATTTTTCTAATTTTGAGATTTCTTAAATAATGTACTGATGAGTGTGGTAGGTTTTAGTGTCAGTTATTTATGTATTTATTTTGTTATGACAAAATAAATAGATTATGTTAAAGGTAAAGTAGGTTTAAAATTTTAGAAGGGTATAAAGAAATTTTTTTTAAAAGTAAATAAAATAGAAAAGGTAGTAAGAAATAAATTCTTTAAAACACTTTTTTTCCTTTACCACTTTTTTTTAACTGGCAATGTAAAGAAACAAAACTTAAAATTTCTCGTTTGCTTACTATTTCTAGAATAGTCTTTTTTTAGTTTACTTTGGGAGAGAAGTTTATCTTGTTAAGGTTATGGAGTTTTTTCACGAGAGAAGAAAATAATTTTTTGTGGTTCTTAATTCTGTCATGGATAGCAGTTGTCTGGGGAACATTGTTATTGTGAAGTTGTTTTTATTGCTACAACTTTTTTTACAGCTTTTTGATGGGCCGTGTTGACTCATGGGGTATTGTTTTAAAGAGTTATTTAAAGGTAAAATTTGTATTATTTTCTTTTAAAATTATTCTTATCTCTGGGAATAGAGATCTTCTTTTGGGGGTACTGGCTTACTTTTTTTCTTTCTGCTTAAACTTTTTATGAAATTACATACTTTTAAAAATTTGTATATTTTAATATGGAGGGTTTGTTTTGATATTATTTTGAATATTCTATTATTTTTATTGATTTATGTGTAAAAAAAGAAAAAGGTTTTTTTCTTTATAGTTTATAAGAGGATTTTAATTTTAGGTTTAAAATATTTTTTTCTTTTTATTTGGGATTTAATTTCTTCTTTACTGACTTTGATTTTTTTATGGTTTATTTTTTAAATGTTTGTATTTTGGTTTATTCCCTTACTTGAGGGAGGATTGAAGTATTGAAAGGATTTATATTTGACCCACTGGTAAGTTGTTGTTGGATTGTGTTAGGATTGGTTTTATGGTTGGTTTTTGAGGGTTTTTGTGTTTAATTTTCATTGTAGGGTTATTTTGTATTGGTTGTAGGTTGTAGGGGTTTTTTGTTTGAGTTGTGTTGGGGAGAGGGGACTTGATGGTAAGATTTTAATAGCTGTGGCTGGCTTTGTTCTGGTTGGGGTTTTGTAGCCTCTTTTATTTTCCTGTTTGGCAGTTGTTGGGGTTTGGTTTGGTCAGAATGGGGCTGATGGGGAGGGGGCAGCCTGGGGAGGGGGAAAGGGGCTCAGCCCAGGGCAGGGTTGCTTGGTTTGGTTTGGTTTGGTTTGGTTTGGTTTGGTTTGGTTTGGTTTGGTTTGGTTTGGTTTGGTTTGGTTCAGATGAGGGCTGGGCTCACTGCTTCTTTGTTGACTGGAAAAGAAAGAGGAGGTTCCTGGGTTTTTCATCTTTAACATTTGTGTTTCACTGAGGCATGTTCAGTATCTTAGTGGTTTAACAGATTGTCAGTTACACAAAAAGTTTTGGGTTACTTTTGAGAATTCTTCTTATGTAAAACTACAACAGACATTCAACCAACAAAAAACACTTCTCAAAGCATTGACTTGGCCCATTCAACTTCACAAACTCTAAGCCTGTTCAATGAAATGTTAATTAAAATTTGCAGGAACAAAGAGACAGAAGAAGAAGACACAGAAAGAGAGAAAGACGAAAAAGATACAGAGAGATGCACACAGAGCTATCATCTCCTGGATTCCAGCGACATTCAGATGGAAATTCCAAGAGGATCCAGGGTCAAGATGTGTGCTCACCTTGTGGTCAGCCTTCAATACCCCTTGGTCTTGCTGGGCCCTTCCCCCAGGTGGGGCTTGGGCTCATTTGGTCCCTCAGGAGCTGGGCTGGGGGCTGCAGAGGTGGCTGTGGAGCATTGCCTGTGCTGTGCCAGGGACTGGCAGCCACTGCTGGGCTGGGATAGAGGCTCTGGGGGGATTGGGGTTCCAGGACAGGGCAAGGCTGCACCTGCTCCTTCCTCCCATACACACAAAATGTTTCAAGCCAACAATCTCTTCCAGTCTGTCACAACAGGGAATGTTGGAGGTGGAACACAAATTTGGCCATGGAGACCTGGACAAGAAGGACAGTTCTTTTCCATTGGAAGGAAAACACGGAACCTCAGTGTTTCATTAGCAGATGAGAAGAGACTCTCAACATGCCAAGGTCAGTTGGACCAGTCAGGCAGTCCATGGGATCCAAACTAGTCAGACCTGTTCTGTGCCCCTTGGTTTTAAGAGGCTCCATAATGTCACAATGGTGCTTTGTTTCCATGGGGTCTAACAGTGTCATAATGGACCCTTGGTTCAGTGGAATCATGCAATGTCAAAGTGGCCCCAAGGTTCCAGAAGGCCTTGTAGTGTCACAATGGTCCCAATGACTCCATGAGAACTTGCAGTGTCACAATGGCCTCCACGGTTCCCCAGGCCCCACAATGACATGTGAGTCCTCTGTTCCATGAGCCCTGCCATGTCACAATGGACCTTTGGACCCTGGGGATATGCAGTGTCACATTGGTCTCTTTGGCTCCACAGTGTCACAATGGACCATTGATGACAGGAGGCCCCTCTGTGTCACCCTGGAGCTTTGGTTCCACGCAGCCCTGCAGTGTCACAATGAACCCTTGGTTCTGTGGGGTTCCACAATGTCACCATGGCCCCTCGGTTCTATGCAGCCCTGCAGTGTCACAATGGTCTCCTTTGGTTTCCCAGTGTCACAATGGACCACTGATGACACAAGGCCCAGCAATGTCACAATGGATCTTTGGTTCCATGCAGCCGTGCAGTGTCACAAAGGCCTCTTGGTTTCACGAGGCCCCACAGGATCACAATGGTCCTCTTGGTTCTGTGGGGATGCCCAGGGTCACAATGGTCTCACTGGTTCCATGAGGCCTCACAGCATCACAGTACTTTGCTTATTCTATGAATCCTGTCAGTGTCACAATGGTCTACATGATTCAATGAGTCACCTCAGTATCACAATGGCCCCTTGGTTCCATAAGGCTGTGAAGTGTCCTAATGGTGTCTCCATTGTTTCATGTGGCCTTGCAATGTCACAATGGACCTTTGGCACAATTGTGAGACCATTGGGTCTCACTGTGTCATAATGAGCCCTTGGTTCCCTGACACCCCAAAGTGTCACAATGGTCTCCACAGCTCTATGAGGCCTTGCAGCGTCACAGTGGGCCCTTGGTGTCACAGGGCCACAGAGTGTCACAATGGTCCCTTGGTCTCACAGGGCCCCACAGTGTCACAATGGTCCCTTGGTCTCACAGGGCCCCACAGTGTCACAAGGGTCTCTTGGTCTCATAGGGCCCCACAGTGTCACAAGGGTCCCTTGGTCTCATGAGGCCCCACAGTGTCACAATGCTCCCTTGGTTCCATGGGCCTTGTGCTGCTTCATTCCCCCCTCCCCTTCTCAGGCCGCCCTGCCAGCTGAGAAATGCTCCTTGGGGCTTGGCCTTGGCCAGCAGCCCCTGGGCTCAGCTCCTCTGCAGCTCATCACAAACACTGTCTGCTCCAGCCACTGCTGCTGCCCAAACAGCTCCTGCTTTCTGCAGGAGCAGCCCTGGGAACTGGTTTTGTTCCCTCAGTGGCACAACATCCCTGTTCTCACACTGCCAAAGAAAGCTGTTGGTGCCAAGTGCGGCCAGGATGAACCATTGCTGGGCCTGAAGCCCCTCTCTTGGGGCCCTGCACACAGCGCTCCAAAAGGAGCCCTTGGAGCTCTCCTGGGCCAGCGACTCCCTCTGAGTGGGGCCTCTCCCAGTCGGGAACTCTCCCGTTTGCTGCACTCGGGGATCCCCAACAACGACGGAGCCTGGGCCAATCCCCCCACTCCTCCAGGCTCAGCCCTTCACCCTCTGGGGAGATGCCAAAGGATCCACAGGGGGCATTTCCTGCCCTCAAGGGAATTTCTCACAGGTGCCTTGCACTGACTCTGTGTCTGTGTGCACACAGGAGTGCCTGTGCTGGGGAAATGTGGCAGAAATGCTGCTCTCTGAGGGGTTTGAGTGCCTTGGATCGCTGAGTCAGTCAGCTATCCAGATATCAGTAAGTAAGGTTAAATCACAAAGTCTAAGCAAAGTTAAATGCTGCTAAGAGTTGTTCTTTTGCTAGGCTGTAAAGTTTGATTTGAGTTATTAGCTAAGTTAAATATTTTTAAGTGTTATTCTTCTGTTAAATTGCTAAGGCATAGGTTTTAAGTTAGGTTAAATAGTGTTAAGTGCTGTTCTTTTGCTCAATTGTGAAGTTTAAGGTACCAGTTAAAGTGTAAGTTAACTCCTGTTAGGTTTGACCTCTGTAAACTGTTGGGCCATATTCTTTTATCCTTGCTCTCACTGTCCTTGTGTCACACACACACAGGGAAAGTTCTTGGTTCATTTCTGGTTTGATTGCCTGGATTTTTTTGGTTTTGTTGTTGCTTTGTTTCCTTGGTGTGCCTGAAGCGTCCACTCAGGAGCAGAGTGACTCTTGCCAAGGAACTTTGTGCTGCTGTCCCTTAATATTAAATCTGGTTTTTGCTGATCCCTTGCTGGGGATTTTTTCAGTGCTCTCAAGGCCTCGTTGGTAACAGGGTGAAGGAGCCCTGGCCCAGGCTCTGGCACTGGGGGACACGGGGACGCTGCCAGGGGGTCCCTGTCCCCCTGTGCCACCCCCAGGGCCCCGGCCCCCCATCCCCGTGTCAGGCTCTGGGGTCGATCTCGTGGAACATCCTCTGGGGGAGGCTGCGGTGCCGGGGGCGGGGGGGACCAGGGGGCACAGGGGACTTTGCTGTGCATGAGCAGAGTTGGACTGCTCTGGGGGGAATTGTCACCTCCCCAGTGACCTCACACAGCCCCTGTGATGTCACACAGCCATATCTGTGATGTCACACTGCCATATCTGTGACATCACAATGCCCCTGTGATGTCACGCAGAAACTTGTGATGTTACACAATCCTCATTATGTCACAGAACCAACTCTATGATGTCACCCAGTGATGTCATACAGCAGTGCTGTGATGTCACAAAGTCACCCTGTGATGTCACAGTCTGTTCTGTGATGTCACAACCTGCTCTGTGATGTTACACAGCCACCTGGTGATGTCACAACCCACCCTCTGATGCCACAGATTCACACTCTATGATGGCAGAGTCTTCTCTATGGCCTTACATCCTACTCTGTGACATCACAGCCAGCTGTGTGATGTCACAACTCCTTCAGTGATGTCACAAAACCCTCAAGAACTCAGTTGCATTGAAACACTGAAGTTTCCCCTACTTTGAAGAGATCCCTGTCAGGGACACAACTGAGAAAGTGTCCCCAGGTTCCAGGGAGAGCAGAACACTGCAGGCAGTGACAGCAGCTGGGGACAAGCAAGGCAAAGGTGTCTCTGGTGCTGAGCACACCTGGATGTGTTTCAGGAATGCAAAGGGCCAAGGCCTGAACCCCAACCCCTGGCCAGGCAGATCCTGTCCCTCCCTCCTTGCTCAGGGCTCTTCCCGGGATGGGCACTGGCATGTGGGGATGGGCAATGCCAAGGGCAGGAGCACGGGGCGGCCCCTGCCAGGCTGCTGAGCAGGGACAAGGAGGCAATGAGGCCCCAGGCCTGCAAGGGTCACTTGTCCCCTCGTGGCCTCAGGCCCAGGCCCAGCAGCCATGGCCAAAGTGCTGCCCAAGTTGGCTCTGGCAGGGCTGTCTTGCAGCTGCTGCCCATCCCTGTGCCCTGTGCAGCCCAGGCTGTCCCACGGTGTCCCTGCCCTTTGCCTCTGTCCCTGCAGGCTGTCGGCATCCCCCGGCTGCCCCACCTGGCTGGGCCCTTCCTTTGCTGACAGCTCTGCCTCCTGCCTGCCCCTGCCTGCCCACACAAAGCCTTGGCCTTGATACCAAAAGGGTTAATTCAATTTTTACTGTGCCTCTGAACATTTAGCACAGGAACAAGGCACACAGGGGCTGCTTTCCCAGCAAGGATGGTTGGAAGAGAAGAAGACATCTGGCTCAAGAATGCAGTGATAGAAAAAAGAAGAACGGAATCTGGGAACTTGGGGTGGGTTTTATGGTAATGGGTAAATTGTAATACACATGTAGTGACGCTGGTAAAATTACATGTCCACGTAAGGTTAGGAGTTATCCTTCACTAGACCTCAGGCCTGAATAAATTATACCCTTGTTAATAGGAAATTAGTTTTAATGAGTCTTTTTCTGATATTTTGGAGATTTGGTGATGGTGGGGCCTCAGAGAACCAAGGAGTCAGCTGTGACACTGAGCAAACTCATGGAATAAAGGGTCCATTGTGACACAGCAGAACCCCATGGAACCAAAATCCATTTTGGCACATTGGAGCCACATTGAACCAAATTGTGATACTGCGGCTCCAAGGAGATCATTGTGACACTGAGAAACCTCTTGGAACCAAGGGGCCATTGTGACACTGCAGAACCTCACAGAACCAAGGTGACTATGTTCTACTACAGAGCCTCATGGAACAAAGGGACCATGGTGACACTGCAGAACCAAGGGGACTGCTGTTGGCTGTGTGAGAGCTCATGGAACCAGAAGTCCATTGTGACACAACAAGGCCTCATAGAACCAAGGGTCCATTGTTAAACTGTGTGGCCTCATGGAACCAAGAACCATTGTGACACAGCATGGCCACGTGGAGCCAAGGGTCCACTGTGACACTGTGGATCCAAGGAGACCATTGTGACTGAGGAACCTCATGGAACCAGGAATCCATTGTTCCACTGTGGGGCCCTGTGGAACCAAGAGGATGACAGTGACTTTGTGGGGCCTCATGGAAAAATGGAGACTGTTCTGAAACTTTGGCACCCACTGGAACCAAGGGACCATTACAGCATGGCAGGGCCTCATGGAATCAAGGGGACTGCAGTGAACATCATGGGTCTCCATGAAATGAAGAGTTCAATGAAACCACAGATACCATTTTGACACTCTGGGGCATCATGGAACCAAAGGTCTATTGTGACCCAGCAGGGCCTCATGGAACCATGGAGGCCATTTTTACACTTTGAGGCCTTGTGAAACCAAAGGGCCATTGTGGCACTTCAGAGCCTTGTGGAGCCAAGGGGACCACAGTGACACTGTGGGGCTCAGTGAAACCAATGGTCTGTTATGACACTGCAAGGCCTTATGGAATCATGGTGACCATTGTGACACCTAAGGCCTCACTGAACCAAGGGCCCATTGTGACACTACAAGGCCTCATGGAAGCAAGGAACCATTGTGACACTATGGAGTGTTGGCAGGCCAAGGGGCAGTTGTCACACTGTGTGGCACCATGGAACCAAGGAGTCCATTGTGACACAACAGAGCCCCATGGAACTAAGGATTCATGGAACAGGGTGGGACCCCATGGGACCAAAGGTCCATTGTGACACTGTGGGGCCTCATGGAATCCTGGAGGCCATTATGACACTTTGAGGCCTCATTGAATCAAGGGGCTCTGCAGGGCCTCATAGAACCAAGGAGACCCTTCTAACATTGTGAGTCCCCATGGAACCAAAAGTCCAGTGTGACACTGTGGTACCAAGGAGACCCCTGTGACACTGCAAGGCTCATGGAAGCAAGGGACCATTGTGACACTATGGGGCCCCATGGAAACAAGAGGCCAGTGTGACAAATCTGGGCTTCATGGTACCAATGATCCAATATGACACCACCATTGTGACACTGCAGGGCCCCATGGAAACAAGGGGTCAGTGTGGCACAGCTGGGCTCCATGGATCCAAGGGAACAGGAAACAGCTGTGATTGGCTTGGCCTGCCTGCTCCAACTACCCTTGGATTGTCGAGGGTCTCTTCTCATGTGCCAATCAAACACTGGGGCTCTGGGCTTTCCTTCAAATGGAAAAGAACTGTCCTTCTCATTCAGGCATTCATGGCCAAAATGGGATTCCCTCTCCAAAATTCCCAATATCCAGGGATTGCTCCCAGAAAAAAACTGCCATTACCAAAAAGTCTGTCTGACCTTGACTTCCTGAGAGCTGGCTCTCACCTGCCTTCAACCACTGGGACTCTGTGCTTTACTTCCTATGGAAAAGAGCCCCCCCTCCTGCACAGGCACCCATGGACAAAACTGGTACTTTTCCTCCAACATTCCCTATATGCAAGGGTTTCTCCCAGACAAGAGCTCCCAGGACAGACAGCTCTGGCTGGCCTTGGCCTCTGGTGGTCGCTTCTATTCTGCCCTGAAACACTGGGGCTCTGCTCTTTCCTTCCCATGGAAAAGAACCATCCTTCTTCTCCAGGTGCCCATGGCCAAAATTGGGATTCCACCTCCAAAAGTCCTATATCCAAAGAATATTCCTACACAAAAGCTGCCATTACAGACAGGTCTGGCTAGCCTTGGCCTCCTGAGGGCTGGCTCTCATCTGCCTTCCAAACACAGGGGCTCCTTGCTTTCCTTCCTACGGAAAAGAACTGGCCTTCTCCTCCAGGCAAAAAGGGCAGAAATTGGGATTCAACATTCAAAGTTTCAATTATCCAAGGATTGCTCCAGGAAAGACTTACCAGGACAGACAGACAGGCCTGGCCTTGGCCTCCGATGACTGCAGTTCATCAGCCCCTCAAACCGAGGGCTTTGTGCTTTCCTTTCTGTGGAGACATTGGTGACACTGTGGGGCCTCATGGATCCAAGGACATCATTGTGGCTCTGTTGGGCTGCATGGTCCCAAGGGGCCAGTGTGAAGCAGCAGGGCTTTGTGGAACCAAGAGGCCATTGCTGCATTTCAGGGCCTCGTGGAGCCAAAGGGCCGTTGTGATCCTGCAGAGCACTGTGGATCCATGGAGAGCATTGTGGCATTGCAAGGCCCCATGGAATCATGGAGACCATTGTGACACTGTGGGGCCCCACAGAACCAAAGGGCCATTGTGACCCTGCAGGGCCTCATGGAAGCACGGGGCCATTGTGACACTGCAGAAGCAAGGAGAACATAGTGACACTGCAGAGCACCATGAAACCAAGGGAACATGGAACAGGTCTGGCTGGCTTGGCCTGCCAGGGGCCACCTGACAGGTCCAGCTGATCTTGGAATGTTGAGAGCTGCCTCTCATCAGCCCCTGGAGAACTGGGGCTCCAGGCTCTCCTTCCTATGAAAAAGAACCATCCCTCTTTCCAGGTGCCAAAACTGATACTCCCCCTAAAAAATTCCCTGTGTGCAAGGGTTCTCCCAGACAAAAGCTGCCAGGACAGAGAGCTCTGGCTGGCCTTGGCTTCTGGTGGTCACATCTCATCTCAAGGAAGCTCTGAGGAAAGTATTTGAACAGGTTTGACTGCTGGAACATCAATGAGTCTCTGATCCTCTGGAAAACTCAGATGCGCTTCAGATCATATGTGGGGTTTTTTTCTCTTTGTGTATTATATATTAAATATTATTTTCAGCTAAAAAATATTATTCTTACCACTCTACCAATGTTTTCTGGCACAAAACTCCTCCTCTACTAATGGATCCAAGTCACCTATATAAGCAAACACAATAAAAAAATCCAGCAGGAATTATTTGTCTCTGCTCCCATCTGTCACATCTCCTCTGGAGCTGGAGGTGCAGCCCCAGAACTTGGAAGGGCTAAAGGGGTCACAAGCTCAGCTCCTACACAGAGAACTTTTAGATCCTGGGTTGCTCTTCTTGGCCCCTGCACGCTCAGCCAGGCTGAGATGGACACTGATGGTTTCTGGGCCAGGCTCTTGGAGCCCAGCCCAGCTCCCTGCAAGCTCTGCCAGCTGCCCTGAGCTCTGGGCAGCACCAAGGGCCTCTCCCCAGCCCAGCCCAGCCGGCTCTGGCCCCACAGCTCTGCTCAGCCCAGGCTGCTCTGGCCACTGCCCCACGGCCTCAGCCCCTGCCAAGGGCACAGCAGCAGCTGCAGCTGCCACAGGACTCAGCCCCAGCCATGGGGGAAGGTGCTTGGCCAAGGCCAAAGGAGGCTCCCTGGCTGCCCTGCTCCCCTTGGGCTGAGGTGCTGAGAGCTCTGCAGCCCCTGCTGCCATCCCATCTGCCCAGGGCAGCACAAGAGCCCTTGCCTTGGGGCCCTCAAGAGCTGCTCCTGCTCCAGGCCCAGGGCCCATGCCAAAGCTGGGGCAGCCACAAAGCTGTGCCCATTTCTGTTCACTGCTGCTCTGATGGGGATGGATCCTCATCCACTGGGAGGTTGATGATGAATTTTACTCCTCCAGAGGCCTCTTCTCTCTTGAGCTCTTCAGTTCGGGAATTCCGTTTTAAAAGCTCATAAACATATGCCGAAAACAACCAAACAAGAAAAGGTCATGGGAGTAATTTAAGTTTTCAATTCTTCTGTGGTTAATTAGACACATTTCAGAAGTGTATTCAAAGTGAATATACTGTATTGCAAACAATACAGAGAGAACTGTTTTGTCCTTTTTAGTTTTCTTTTCCTAATTATAGATTGATAACAGCAATGTCCAATTGATATTGACCCCCAGCACCTCCTAATGCAGTTTGAACAGATATGAAAATCAAGACCCTTCATGGCTGACAATCAATAACACTTTGTCTCTACCCCCTCCCCACCATTTCCCTCATCCAACCCCTGGCACTCAGAGCAGCTGAGGAATGGAATCACATGCAGGGGTGTCCCCAGGGCTCAGGATTGGGGCCAGGTCAGTTCAATCTCTTTATTGCTGATCTGGACGAGGCCATCGAGGGCAGCCTCAGTCAGTTCCCAGGTGAGCCCAAGCTGCGTGGGAGTGTGGCTGTGCTGGAGAGCCCTGGGCTCACAACCACCCCAAATCCCTGGCTCTGCCCTGCCCCTGATCCCCACAGCCTGTCCTGTTTCCTTCATCCCTGCATTGCCAGGGACTTTCTGGAACAAGGGAGCTCTGCTCTGGGTACGGAGGGAGGTCCAAGTGCAGCCCCCGGAGTGGGAACCACAGCTCATCAGGTCTGTATCCTTTGGGGGTCAGGAACTGGTGGGACTCAGAGGCACAGAAAGTTTCTCTTCATGGCCAAAAGACCACAGTTGGACAGGACACAATTTAATAACAATCACATTCTTCCCTGAGCTATGTCCAACATCCCAGCAATGTCTAATGAGTGCACCATCCACAAGTGATTTCCATACTAGAATTAATTTTAGACAAACATGGTTCTGTGATAGATATAAACACAATTCAGTTCTTGTATCAGCATGCTCATAATGGAGGTTGGCAAAACAGCTCCAACAATTCCTGAGTCGCAAAGCTGTCAGTGGTGGATGGAGAAGGGAGGTCAGGCTGCTCTTGATGTTGAGGAAATGCTGAAACCAGCCTGACTCATTTCATCTCCTCCTGTCCTGGCTGATCTCCCCTCTTTCCCCTTCCACCCATTGGCTTTTGTCCCCCACCAGGCCCCCCAGTGAAGAGCCTGGCTCTGTGTTCTCCATCCCCTCCTGGCTGGCACTGCCAGGCTGGGATGAGGAGCCCCTCAGCCTTCCCTGCTCCGGGCTGGACAAGCCCAGCTCCCTCAGCCTCTGCTCACAGCCCAAGGGCTCCAGCCCCACCTTGGAGGCCCTTCCCAGGCCCTTCTCCAGCTGCCAGACATCTTTCCTGCCCTGGGCAGCCCAAACCAGGCCACAGTGACCTGGATAATCCCTGTCCTTGATGTCCTGGTCACACAGCCCTGGCCCCTTGTCCCCTGTCAGGCTCTGGGGTGGATCCTGTGGAACATCCTTTGGTGGAGGCTGTGGTTCCAGGTGGGCCAGGGACCCTGCTGGGCATGAACAGCATTGGACTTGTTGGGAGAAACTATGAGGGGGAGCTGGGGCAGAGTGACCAACCCAGTGACCTGACACAGCCCTGCTGGGATGTCACACAGCCCCTTGGGATGTCACAGCCTGCTCTGTGATGTCACAGCCCATTCTCCAATGTCACACAGCTGGTCTCTGATGTCACAACCAACTCTGTGATGTCATAATCTGCCCTGTGATGTCAGACCACTGACCTGTGATGACACACTGGCTCTGTGATGTCACAGCCCATTCTCTAATGTCACACAGCTGGTCTCTGATGTCACAGCCAACTCTATGATGTCAGAACTCTGACCTGTGATTTCACAGCTGTCTCTGGGATGTCACAGAGGCAGTATATCATGTCATAGCTGCTCAATGACCTCACACAGCCCACTCTATGATGTCATATCTCACTCTCTGACCTCATGTTACCAGATGATAAATTGTCTCCACCAGGTGAGCTGACACCTGGAGCTTGTTCTCCAAAACCCCAGGCCTATGGAAACCACACAATGCCCATTGTGTGAGAAAGGGGAACTGGAAGTTCACCAGCCTCAGTGTCCTGCCAGCTCAGCCAGACCCACTGGAACACTGGGGTCCATGACGACCAGAGACCACCAGAGAGACCCCCAGGACAGAACAATGGCTCCTGGCCTGGATCAGGAATGGTGTGGCCAGAGGGAGCAGGGCAGTGATTCTTCCCCTGTGCTCAGCACTGGTTGGGCAGCACCTCGAGTGCTGTGTCCAGTTCTGGGGCCCCCAATTTAGGAAGGACATGGAGGGGCTGGAGCGTGTCCAGAGAAGGGCAACAAGGCTGATGAGGGGACTGGAACACAAGTCCTGTGAGGAGTGGCTGAGAGAGCTGGCGTTGTTTATCCTGGAGAAGAGGAGGTTCAGGGGAGACAAGGCAGTGTCAGGGCACAGGTTGGACTTGATGATCTCCATGGCCTGATCGACTCTTTCTGATTCTGGGATTCTCTGAAACCACCCTTGGAACAGTTGCAGGATGAGACCTGGGCCTCCTGTTCAGCAGCTCCAGCAGCCCAGGTCCCTCAGCTTCTCCTGCCAGCCCCAAAGCCCATCCTGTCAGTCCTGCAGAGCCTCTGCAGCTCCTCCTCACTGCCCAGAACAGGGAGCCCCAGAGGCAGACACAGCAGCCCAGATGTGCCCCCCTGGCCTGGGGTGCCTCTGGCAAGGGAGCAGCAGCAGGCACTGCAGGAGCCTACAGACAATTCCTGCAGCACTTGTAGGATGATCCTGCTGCCCAGGGGACATTCCCATGGTGCCAAGTCAGGAACTGCAATGGGGACTGGGGCCAGAGAGGAAAGGGCAAACAGGGATGGGCTGTGTGCAGGGGAGGGAACAGGGGTGGGCAAGAGGAAGAAATTTGTACCAGTGAGGAGGAAAGAAAGCAAAGGTGAAGCAAAGGAAATGCTGAGGGCAGTTTGGGGGTGGCTGCCAGGCAGCCCTGGCTCTGAGCAACAGCGTCTGCAGTGGGACAGGAAACTCCCAGCTGATGAGAACAAACTTTCTGGCTGAGTGCAGAGGCCAGGACAAAGCTGAGTGCTTTCCCTGGTGTCCCCCAGCCCTTGCTGGCCCCAGGGGCTGATGGCATTTGTCCTCCCTCAGGTTCATGTCCCCACAGCACCAGCATGGGGGTGCTCCTGCCTGCTGTGTGCAATGCAAACAGGGGCTGCTGAGCCAGTGCTGCCGTGTGTGTGCCTGCAAGGATGGGGCACCTGTGTGAGCTGGGGGAGAGGCCAGGGCTGCAGAGGGGAGATGTAGTTGGCAGCTCCATCAGGACGCTCTGGGACGCTGCCCTGGGCTGTGCAGCGCACTGGGGATGGATCAGCCACTGCTCTGCTGCTCCTTCCTGTGTGCCCCAGGGCCCTTGCAGAGCATCAGCTGTTGCTGTCCTCGGCTGCCATGGCAACCCTGAGGACAAAGTGGTGCCAGGGCTGTTCCAGGTACTATTGCAGTGACACTCGTTGGTGCCACCAGGTGCCATGGCAACGGCCACAGGGACCCGTTCCTTGGTTTGGTGCCATGGCAATCAATGCCTGGACCCGTTGTGGTGGTTGGTGGCCATGGAAAGCTGCCCTGGGCCCCTTGCTCAGGGCTGGTGACACTGTCCAGAGCCAGAGGGGATCCCTTGCTGGGGGCTGTGCCATGGCCACCTGCCCTGTGCCGCGCTGGCCGCTCGGGCACCAGGAACCAGCAGCCAACGGCACTGCCAGGGCCCAAGGCCAGCTCAGCCAGACAGAAAGGGGCAGGGCTGGGCACTGTTTCCATGGCAACCAGCACTGGGGGGACACCTGGGTCACCCGGCCTGGCAGTTGCCATGGAAACCCCTGGCAGGCACTGAGGGCACAGCCCCTGGCACTGAGACACTGCTGGGCCGGGTGCTGAGCACAGGGCTGAGCACGCAGAGATGGTTTTGTTCTTGCTGAGCTGCAGCACAGCCAAGGCCTGTCCTGCCCCTCATCCAGCCACGCTGGGGAGGGGCTGGGGCTGCGGGGGAGCTTGGCAGGGACACAGCCAGGACAGGGGACCCCAACTGACCCCGGGATAGCCCAGACCAGAGCACATCATGCTCAGGGTATGACGGGAGGAACAAGGAGGAAGGGGGGAATTTTGGAGTGAGGGTTTCTGCCTTGCCAGGTAACACTTAGCCAAGAGGGGGCCCTGTTTCACCAGCGGGCAGGGTCACTACCAAAGACACAGACACCAACTGAAGGAATTGTGTCATTATTTATATCATGCACAGCAGTAAAGAATTACAAAAAGATAAGCTCAGCAAAGCACATCATCATTAGCAAAGAATTACAACAGAAGCTCAGCAATCCATCATAACTCATCATTACATTTTGATGACTAACCCCTTGGTGAAACACTAGAGGTGTTTGTGGCAGACAAAGATTCTGGCTGACTATCAAGGTACAACTACAGACATCAGTAGTACTTTAGTGACACCGTTCTTCATTTTTTTTTCTCAATCTCATTCGAGTTAGGAACAAGAATTCAGTTGTCCATGGAGCTGGCACCATGGTAATTCCAGAATAATGCCCCAGGCCCTTTGCTATTCAGCTTTACCATGCTGTCTGTGGCTAACAAGGCTTGGGGGGCCCTTTCCCCTCTGGCTGGAAGGGGCCGGGTCCCGGTCCCTGAGGGGCACCCAGGCTCCTGGATGGAATTCCTGTGCAAGTCCCTCAGTGTCACAGCAGCCTTCACATGGAGCCCTGTGGGTCAGAGCATTTTCCAAAGGGGCCCTTGGGGCAAACAGGGAGATCTGGTCTGGCAGGAAGTGTAAAACAATACCCTGTCAGATCTACTTGTTCTCACACAGAACACTTGGCTGCAGGGACACATTCCCATTGTTCCTGCCCAGGTTTCAGGACTCAGAGTTGTCTTTCCCAGGAGCTGTTCCTTCAGCTGCCTCGGGAGGGCCATTTGGCCTTTGCACCCACACTCTGGCTCCATTATTAGGACTGCTGCATCCAAACCCTTTATCTCCACAAACGATGGTGATTGGAGCTGGATCTCCTTTTTTCACAATCGTTCTTAAAATTGCAATTATGATAATTGTGCTACCCTGTCATGGGGTTGAATAATCCAATTCTGGTCACTATGTTTAACAGAATTACTGTAATTTCTCCTTGATATTCTGCATCAATTCTTCCTGCCATGACATGAACATTTTGCAAGGCCAAGCTCCAAGTGAGCAGTTACCAAAGTAAAGTGTCCTGGAGGAATCTGAATTCCTGTTTCAGTATTGATAGCTCTCATTTGCTTTGAATTTATCCTAATTAATTCCAATGCATGAAGGCCAAGCCCTGCAGCCTCTGGGCTGGCCCTGCCAGGGGCCATCACAGCCAGAACAATTTCCCAGGCAGCCCAAGTCTCACTGCCCATGGTTGGATTTGCAAATTGGGGGCAGCTGTGCACAGCCAGGGGGTTTCCATTTCCCCCGTGGGCCATTGTTAAGGGCATGGAGCACATCTGGGAGATGGGTTCTCCATGGGCAAAGGTTCCCATCTCCTCATTTTTTCAACTGCTCTTTTAACAATCCCTTCACCGTACAACCAATCCTGCAGCTTGTGGATAGTCTGGCACATGAAAAGCCCTGCAGGCTTAATCACTGTATTTTTCACAGCAAAAGACAAAGCACTCTGCATCACAGTATCAGCACACCTTGCAAAAATAGCCTATTTCCTGCCTTCCTCCTTTTTTCACTGTATGGAATCACACAAAGTTGACCACTGACATTAGGGTCCTGGCCAATCCTGTTCTGTAGGGTATTTAGTGATACATCCCTGAGCAGCCAAATATACCAAATTAGTATTGTCCGCACTACTTCACATTATTATTATTTTATATGTAGATAGTGATATAGAAATATAGATATAGATAGATACAGACATATATATATATAAATCTATAAATATACATTAAGATCTTATTATCCTATAAATAGGTATATAGTTATTTATTATATTGATATTTCACTTGCACAAATGAATCTGAGCTCAAGATTAAAACCTTCTTCACTTGCTCCATGTGGGAGCATTCCAACAATAATTGTTCCTTCTGAAGGTGCTGTTTCCAATGGACTCTTAACAAATTCATCTTTGTCTGCCCAAACCCACAAGTTCTTTTCCTTTTCCCATATGTAATTTTTGGGTGCATTTGAAGCCATCCAGGGGCTCAGACTCTTTTACCCGACTGCCCCACTGCTCACAGGGTACTCCAACCTCAGCACACTCCAGAGCCAGGGAACTCCAGGGAAGGGCTTCCCATCTGGGAATTTCTGATGGGACTGATTCCTCACATTTACATTGAACAAGTGACATTTTGTTGGGATCTGGCCAGACTGTGCCAGTTTTGTTTTACCAGTGGGCGGGGTCAGCACCAAAAACACAGACTCCAACTGAAGCAATCAGTGTCATTTCCTGCAGTTCAAGGCAGCAAAGAATCACAAAAGGAGCAGCTCAGCAATGCACCCAGCCATCCCCACCAAAGATTGCCTGCAGTGATTAACAAAGATCCAGCCCCAGTTACCCTCAGGCTTTACCATCCCCCAGACCCACACAGCAGCTGGGGAAGCTGTCACAGCCAAGGGCTGCAGAGCCACTCCTGGGCACTGGGAATTCCTGCAGCTGCCTCCAGCCACAGGTGAGGCTCCAACCCCGCTGTGAGAGGGCCCAGCTCTGACAGTGCTGAATGGACAAACTGACACCACTTCCAGTGTGGGAACATCTGGTTTCATCCTCCTCTTGGGTTCCTCCCAAAGCCTGGTCAGGGCTCAAGGAGGAACCAAGAGAGGTGACTTGGATCCTTCAGCCCCAAACAAGGCCAGATGTCAGATTTCATGGCCTTGTCTGGCTTCTAAATACACAAAGGTCAATACATGTTTCACTAAGGAGTGGCTACACCTATCACAGTGCTAATGACCCTGCATATTTCATTAATGAGCAGATACAAAGATAACCTTTGGTTGGAAGGTTCATCCAGAGGCCACCTTTGCTCAGGGCCTGCTGTTCAGGCCTCCCTCAGGGCTGCTGTCCAGGCCTTGGCACTTCAGGGACGTGGTTTAGTGCTGGGCTTGGCACTGCTGGGTGAGCGGCTGTACTGGGTGAGCTCAGGGGGTTTTCCAACAGAAAGGATTCTGTGATTCCATGATTATATCCACTGCATTCAGCTGGGGCTATTTTAGCAGCATTCCTTTGCTCCAAAAGTTCCCTCTTGCCCAGCTCCTGTGGCCTGAGGCTTCAGCTCCTTCAGCTCCTGGTGCTGAGCTGCTCATGCTGAACAAGACGACTCGGAGAGAAGAACACAGTCCATGCAATTCCTTCTGGGACACGGAGAGGGGAGGCTGTGCAAACAGGAGCATTGTTTGCTGTGGCCTCCTCTCTGCCCTTCACGCCTTTCAGCACTTTGAACCAGCCAAGAGCTTTCTCCAAGAGTGCAATGGAGCAGCTGTTCCTGCTCCTGGCTCTGGCTCTCCCCAGTCTCTGACCTTGCCTGGTTCTGTCCCTCTTGCTGTGTCCTCTGTTCCCCCAGGGCTCACTGGCTGCTGCCCAGGACTGTGGCACTGGCACAGATCCAGTGCTCCAGACCCTCCTTTCTGTGTCCTTGGAGCTGTCTGGGCACAGCAGCCTTTTCCATCTGGAAGCTCCCCATGCACAGGGAGTGCCCAGCTCCGTTCCTTGCACAGCCTCCAGGAGCCCAGGGCTGCCATCTCAAGTCCCTGCTGGCACTGGGGGCTCCCAGGTGCCTCAGGCTGCTGTGACACCGCTGCACACGGCAGGGAAGAGGGGCAGGGGCTGTGCTCAAAGTCAGTTCCATGCACTGCTGCTGCTGCTGCTGTTGCTGTGGGGTCATTTGTGCAGCCCTGGCCCAGAGTCAGGGATCAGATCCTGCCAGTCTCTTCCAGCCCTGGCTGCTCAGAGGCCTTGGAGCCTCAGGTGGCCAAAGGCAGCTGCTCCTGGTCCCTCTGTGTGCCCGTGTTCAGCAGTGCTGCTCCATCAGTCTGTGCCCAGCAACGGGGAAAAGCCTCAGCCCTGCAGGGCCAGGAGCTGCCGGGCTCTGCCTGAGCAGCTCAGCCAGCAGGAAGGGAGCTGCTCCACACAGGAACCAGGAACAAAGGACATTCCTTTTGTAGGACATCTTTTCTATTTAAACAAAAAAAAGGGAGAAGAAAAAAAACTACATAAATTTTAAAGGATAAAACCAAAACCCAAGTGTTAGTGAAAACTTCTGTAACTTTGCATTAAAGAGGTAAATGATCTTTTTCAAAAGGGAACTCAGTTATTTCCATTGTAAATGTGCTGATGGCATGGATCCATCTTACTGACCTCAGCAGCATTTTAAAAGATTTTGTGCTTTGTTTCCAACATTGGTATTTGAAATTGTGCTCAAAGCAAGAGGAAATTGCTTTGTGCCTTTCCAGCTCCAAGCAGGACTGGGAATCTAAACTCTGTCAAAGCCCAAATCCTTTAGAAGATGCCCATTCTTCTCAGCCTGTGAATGAGCTGCACATTCCTTTTGAAACTGTCAGAGATTTCTTAGAGACACAAAGTCCCACTTACAGCTTTTTGCTCTGGTTTGGCAGTGCAGAAGGGCAATTTTCCATCCATCAGCTCCAGCCTGCACTGCCTCAGAAGCACGGCCGACTCGCCAGCTTTGGCCCACTCGTGGCACTGCTAGAGGAGGAAGAAAGTGCAATTGCACAATTCCAGCCAATAAAGAAGGAAGAATGGGACAGAAAGAACACCCTGTGCAGATCCAGGCATTCAGCTGGGACTGTGGAGGGTTTGGGTCCTTGCCAATTGGATGTGTGTCCCCAGCTGCAATCTCTGGGCCTGCAGCAGAGTCTCACTCACCTGCCAAAGCAGAAAGCTCAGGCGCTGTGCTCGCAAGGGGCTCGTCTGATGCAAAGCTGTCAGAGCAATGTGAGGGCAGAGCCAGCCCAGCTGGGCCCAGGGCTGAGCCCAGCAGAGCCCTGGCAGAGCCCAGAGCAGCCTCAACACCCGCAGAGCCCGGCTGCAAGGAGAGAAAGCAGAAAGTGCCCCTCAGCTGAGGGCTCCTGTACCCTTGTGCCAAGGCCTGCGGTGCCCAGGCCATGATGGCTGTGCCCAGAGCTGTGCCCACAGCTGCCCATCCCTGCTGCCTTTGGCACAGAGCAGGAGGGCAGGACATGTGCCCAGCCTGCAGCCAGCCACGGCACATCCAGCCCTCAGCAGAGCCCAGAGCAGGATGCTCCTGTGCTCGCTGCCAGCTCCCAAAAGCTCTGATCCCACCCTGCCAAGCACACAGGGACCCACCTCACGCCAGCCACGGCTGGAAGAAAAGCTGCTCCCAAACCATGTCCTCAGCCTTCTCCAAGGGCACGGCCCATCCACGCCACAGCTGCTCCCAAGCACTTCCCCATCCACACTGGACCACCTCAAACGCTTCCTCTGGAAAAACAAACAGCGCATTATTGAAAAGAGATTAGATGCAAAAAGGGAAAACAAGAAAAATGGTAAAAACTCTTCTCTCTGTCAGGGCCTTGAGGAAGGCCCAACTCCTACATGGTAGGGAAAACCCAGTCATGGCTGAGGGAAGCCCACACTTTCTCTCTTCCCCCCTGCACTGTCTCCCAAAATCACGGTGATCCCAAAGCAAACAAGGGCAGTGGAGCAGCCCAAGCCCTTCCTTGCCTGCACAGCAAAGCAGTCCCTGCACAGGTTCTGGAGTCCCACCTCTGCTCCCACCATGGGGTTTGTTTGTGTCGGGCTGCCTGCCCCAGCCCCAGCCCCAGCCCGGGGCACGGTGGGTTCTGGGGGCTGTTGGCAGGGCCAGAAGCCCACTCCCATTTCGTACCCACCCCAGCCCAACCCCAGCCCTGCCAAGAGCAGCTGGGCAGTGACTGAAGGATCAGCTGCATCTGCCCCAGCAAAGGGGGAACCTTTGCTTCCCAGCCAGGCTGGGCCATGCCCAAATCTGGCAGCATTTCCCCAGGTGGGGACTCATCTGCAAATTCCCTGTGGAGTTTGGCTTTGAAGAAGGTGCCAAAATCAAAGTCCATCACCTTCAGCCTCCAGTGGCCAGGCTGAGGAAGAGCTTGTCATCCTTGATGTCACCCTTGCCGTCTCCAGCAGCAGCAGCAGCAGCAGCAGCATCCCCAGCCGGTACAGCTTCTCCAGGGGCTCCTTCTCCTTCCCTGGGACCAGACCAGGCTCTCAGGGCTCTGCCCAGGGCCCCAGCTGTCAGGGAACCAGGAGTAGCAAAACCAGCTTGGATGGAGGCCACCAGTGCTGGGCAGAGCAGCTCAGCTCCAGCACAAGGGCTGCGTGTTCCCATCCCACGACCCTGGTGCAGTGACACAGGCAGCACAAAAAGCTCTGGCTTCCTTTGCTTCTGACTGCCAAGGCATGTGTGGAGCTGGAACTTACCAGGCCCGGGATTAAAGTGTGCCTGTGGCTCTCTCCCTTCTTCTAAGGCAGATGAATATCCTGCATCCAAGGATGACAGAACAGGTCTTCTAATGTGGGTCTGTCCAAGGAGTTCACAGATAAACACCACCTGATCAGATCTTTGCACTCTGGGGAGAGAAAGCAGAAACTGCCTGTCAGCCAGAGAAGGCTCCTGTCTGCTTTGCCCCACTATTCCCATGCCCAGGCCATTCTGGATGTGATCAGAGCTGGGCCTAAATTTTCCCATCAATTCCCTGTTTTGGAGGATAGCAGGACATGTGCCACCTCCTCAGCAGCTGACAGAGGGGGATGCTTATGAGCCCGTTCCTGTCTCCCAGCACTGGGACTCCCCCCATGCCCAGAGAAGAGGATCCACCTTGAGAAAGCCTTTGTGGCAGCGAGAGCTGGCCCCAGCTGAGGTTCTGGCCCCTCCTGAAAGGGTGCTCCCCGCAGACCATCTGGTGCAGCAGGATGCCCAGAGACCAGACCGTTGCTGCCTCGGCGTGGTACCACCCAAAGTTGTTCCATTCCGGGGGGCTGTATGATCGTGTTCCTATGGAATACAGATGGAGTTCATCAGGGGGATGCTGCTGCTCCCAGAGCCTGGCCCCAGCATCCCTGGGCCTGCTGGGGCTGCATCAGTGGCACACAGGGTAACCACTGCCCTCTCACCAGCACCTGGGACTTGTGCACACACTTAGGGTTGGAAAAGAAGCCACTGGTGTCGGAAGAAGGCAGTGGAAGCCCTGGCAAGGCCCGACCATAACAAGGAAGAACCCACTCAGTGCTGGGAAAAACCATGCTCTCATTCTCCCTACCTGCATTGCCCCAAAAAACATTATGAACCCAAACCAGACCAGGTGAGTGGAGCAGTCCAAGCCCTTTCTCACCTGCACACCAAACCGGCTGGGAACAGGTTCCAGTCCCTCCTCTCTGCTACCCCCACCCACGGGGGTTTTTGTTGGGCTGGCTGCCCCAGCCCAGCCCCAGTCCTGGGCAGGGTGGTGGGCAAAGGCTGCCAGCAGGGCTGGAAGCTGGCTCCCCACTCAGCCCTGAGTTTCAAAAGAAACTCAGCTGAAGACTCAGTGCCATGAAGGGCTGCAAAAGAGAGAATCCCCGCTGCCACAGCCAGCTTGGGCTGTGAGATGTTGGGCCATGGGATGCTGGGACCAGGAGCACACCCCTGCATGGGCTCACCTGCAAAGTGAGTGTAGGCTGCCTCTTGGAGGTAGGTGCCACAGCCAAAGTCAATCAATTTGGCCTGCCCGCTGGCCAGGTCAACCAGGATGTTCCCTGGTTTGATGTCCCTGTGCAGGACCCCGCAGCTGGTGCAGTGCCGCACGGCCTCCAGCACCTGGCGGAACAGCTCCCGCGCCTCCTCCTCCGGCAGGAACCCCCGTGCCCGAATGAAACGGTGCAGGTCCTGAGAGCGCTTCGGGCGCTCCAGCACCATCAAGATGTCCTTGGGGAGCTCGAGCCACTCCAGCAGCTGGACCACACCGGGGAAGCCGGTGGACACCTTGTCCAGCAGCACGATCTCCAGCGGGGCGCTGGTGCCGTCGGGCTGCGGGAGGAACGCGGTGCCGTCAGTGGGGCTGAGGCCGTGCCGGGGCTCGGGCAGCCCTCAGGCAGCCCGGGATGCTCTGCGTCCTGCGCTGGCCCCACGCCCGCTCCCCCTCCAGGCGTCCTGGCGGCTCCCACCGTGCCGGGCCTCGGCTCATCCCCGCCCGGCAGCCCTGGCTGCTGCCGCTGGCCCCGCTCACTCACCAGCTCGCCCCAGTGCTGGACGCGGTTCCGTGGCACCCTTTTGATGGCCACCTGCAAGCCAAAGGCAACAGCGGGCTCAGCTCGCCGCCGCCCTGCCCAGCCCCATCCTCCGCCCCCCTCACCCTCCGCCCCCTCCTCCTCGCCCGCCGCTCACCGGGGCGCCGTCCGAGATCCGCGTGGCTGCGAAGACGCTGCCGAAGCCGCCGCGCCCCAGCAGCGAGCCCAGCCTGTACTGCTCCTTCAGGCCCTGCTGCGCCTTCCCTGCGGGCGGGACGCGGCTGTCAGCGCTCGGCCCGGGGCCAGCAACGGCCCCCCGAGCGCCCCTCAGCCGCCCCGGGCCGGCCATGCCCAGGCGTTCCCTCTTTGGAACGCGGCACGGGAGGCTCGGGGCCGGCGGCCGCGCTGCCGAGCGGCGGAGCTCGGGCCGGGGAAGCCGCAGCGGAGGCGGCGGGAGCGGCCGCGCCGCCTGTGTCCTCCGGGGGCCCCGGGAGGAGCCGGGACCGGGGCCGGGGTCGGGGTCGGGGCCGGGGCCGGGGCCGGGGCCGGGGCCGGGGCCGGGGCCGGGGTCGGGGTCGGGGTCGGGGTCGGGGTCGGGGTCGGGACTGGACCCTGCGTTGGGGCCGGAGCCGAGCTCGGGCCAGGCGGAGCCGAAGGGCGGCGATGCCGCCCCCGCACCAGCCACTGATGCCCGCCCAGCAGCGCCACAGCCAGTACGGCCAGAGCCGGGCGGAGGCGAGACCGCGGCGGGACGGCCGGGGCCGGGCACGGGGCAGCCCCGCCCGGGGCCGGGGGCGGGCCGGGGGCATGGCCCGGCCCGGCAGGGGAGAGGGAGGCGGGGAGAGGAGAGGGACGCCGGGCAAGGGGCCCCGAGAGAAGGGTGCCCGACAGCGGGAAAAGGAGACAAAGAGAAGGAGAAAGAGAAAGAGAGAAAGAGTGTTCGAAATATCTGTTTTGCTGCCGCCGCTGTTGCCGCCGCTGCTGCCGCCGCTGCTGCTGCTGCAACTGAAGCACCGGGGCCGTTCGTCCCCGTGTCCGTTCCCCGCTCGCCCCACGAGCCCCACGTTCGAGCCCCGCGCGCCCCGGGGACAGCCCCGAGTCTGTCCAAACACGGGAACTTTGCAGCCTTGAGCCCAGATGCAGAGCCCTGACTCCTGCACACTGGCACAGCAATCCCCTCGCCTGCTGCTGTGCATTGTCCTTGCTCAGGGTCAAACACTGTCGGGCCACCTTCCCTTGTGGTAGAATTCCTACCTGACCCAAGCACTGCACTTACATCTCCAGTGTTGCCTTCCAGGAAAAACAGGGGAAGGAAAACTGTGTGTGGCTCGTGGTATTTTCCAGTGTCTAAAAATCACTAAGTCACTGATCTTAGAGGTGCAGTGCATCTGGAATTACTGGGATAGAAGTAGTGCAAGATGGAAAAGGGGAGCATAGAAATAAATAGAGGAGAACATCTTGGATTGTTTCTTTCATTTCACTTCTGGAAAGCTGTTCCAGGAATCTTCTCCTGTCTGCTCTTCCCAAGAATCTCTCATGCAGAACAAGGTTAAGCTTTTCTAACAAGATTTGCCACCAGGAAATTATGCCACTGGTGAAATTTTCATGATGACTGTTTGTGCTACCTTAGGGCAAATTTCGGGAGGAAACCTCCAAAAGGGGTCGGTCTAGAAAGCAAGTTCAAGCGGCCCTCCCCCCTACTAGTTCAGGAAAAGACTTCCCTCGAGAAAAGTGAAAAAACCCCAGTTTATTTAACAAGTAAAGTATTCACAGGCATGAAAAATGAATAATATCAAATAAAACCTCTCACAGTGCTGAAGAGATGGCAAATTCAGAAAGTCCTTTTTGTGGGTTGCAGTTGACTCACTTGGTCTCTTCTAAGTCACTCTGGTGCTGGAATGCAGCGTCCCAGACCTTGATGGGCTACAGGTGTGAGCTGCCAGTGTTTTTCTGGGTTTTCAGTCCAGAGCAGGTTTAAACAGTTCAAGAAAAAAGAAAGTCACAGTCTGAGGGACTTCTCTGCCGAAGCTAGCCTAAAACCAAACTGCTAGACCTGTGCTGTGAAGGCACCAGGAAATTTCCAAATCTGGGCACTGGCGGTCCCAGCAAACACCAGATCTGGGTGGTGCTGGAGCCAGAACTTGCAAATCTCCAAATTTGGCTTTCTGTGCCAGCAAATCACTGGACTTGGGCTGTGTCAGAATAGGGAAGTTTTCAGATCTGGGCGCTGGCACTGCCAGCCAATACCAGATCTGGGTGGTGTCGTTGCCAGCGACAGAAATCTGCCAGATTTGGGCTCTGCTAGCACCGGGAAATTTCCAAATCTGTGTACTGGCGCAGCAAACACAAGATGTGGGCAGTGCCAGACCCAGTAGCAGAAAGTTGCCGGGTTTTGGATTTCTGTGCCAGTAAATTGCTGCACATGGGCTGTGCCAGAATAGGGAAATTTCCAGATCTGGGCCCTGGCAGTGCCAGCAAGCACCAGTGAAACCTTCTGGTCCTCGTCTGGACCGTTGACCAGTGGTTTCCCTGAGAACCAGCTCTGGCCACTTTACAGAGACTGCTTTCATCTGGTGCTCTGGAAACAGAACTTTAATGAAGGCAAACACAACAAACAGGATGGTGTGCACAGTACAGAGAGCAAAGCAGAAAAAAGCCTGGGTCCAGGGTCTTGCAGGGATATTTATACATTTATATATGTGGAGGGGTCAAGGTGGGATCTGAGGGAAGGATCCAAGAGATTAAGAATATCAAAATTTTTGCAGTATTAAGTAACCAATGATAACAAAGAGAACTCAGAACTTTCTAGTAACAATCTGCATAACTGAACAAGAGGATTATGGGCGGGAGCTCCTGCTGACCCCAGCTAAAGAGGGTTTTCCCACAGCCTTAAGCTGAGGTCTCCCTCTTCTTTTGAACCAATCCCAGCACACCAGATCTGGACAGTGCTGGGGTTTGGCTTTCTTTGCCAGACAATTGCTGCATTTGGGTTGTGCTGGCACAGGGAAATTGCCAGATCTGGGCATTGGCAGTGCCAGCTAACCGCAGATCTGGGCAGTGCCGGTGCTATCACCAGAAAATTGCCAGGTTTTGTCTTTCTGTGCCAGCAAACTGTTGGACTTGGGCTGTGCTGCCACTGGGAAACTGCTGGATCTGAGCATTGGCCAGATCTGGGTGGGGCCAGCACCAGGTGTTTCCAAGGTTTTGGCTTTCTTTGCCAGAAAATTACTAGACTTGGGCTGTGCCGGCACCGGGAAATTCCTGCATCTGGGCACTGGTGGTGCCAGCAAACACCAGATCTTGGCATTGCCAATGACGGTAGCCAGAAATTGCCAGATTTTGACTTTCTTTGCCAGAAAATATCTGGACTTGGCTCTGCAAGGGCAGGGAAATATCCAGATCTGAGCACTGGTGGTGGCAGCAAACACCAGGTCTGGGCGCCGGTATTGACACCAGGAAATTGCTGGATTTTGGCTTTCTGGGCCAGTAAATTGCTGGACTTGGGCTGTGTCAGCCCTGGGCAATTTCTGTATCTGGGCACTTGCGCAGCAAGCATCAGATCAGGGTGATGCTGCTGGAAGGACTGGGAAGCTGCCGGGTTCTGGCTTTCTTTGCCAGAAAATTGCTGCTTTTGGGTTGTGTGGGAACAAAGAAATTGCCAGATGCTAATATTCTGTGCCAGCAAATTGCTGGAATTATGCTGTGCAGGCATCTGAAAAATTCCAGATCTGGGCACTGGCGGTGTCAGCAAACACAAGATCAGGTTGGTGTTGGCACCAGGCATTTGCCTGCTCTTTGCCAGCAAATTGCTGCACTTGGACTTTGCCAGAATAGGGAAATATCCAGATCTGGGAACTGGCAGTGCCAGCAAACATCACATTTCAGGAAGGACTGGATTTGGACCCATTCCCTCCCTGCCTCCCTCCCTCAACAAGGTGTGATAGAGGCTGGAGAGCAGCCAGGCAGAAAGGGACCTGCAGGGACTGATGGACAGCAGGCTGGACATGAGGCAGCAGTGTGCCCAGGTGGGCAAGCAGGCCAATGGCTCCTGGCCTGGATCAGGAATGGTGTGGCCAGCAGGAGCAGGGCAGTGATTCTTCCCCTGTGCTCAGCACTGGTTGGGCAGCACCTTGAGTGCTGTGTCCAGTTCTGGGCCCCCCAATTTAGGAAGGACACGGAGGGGCTGGAGCGTGTCCAGAGAACGGAAACAAGGCTGGGGAGGGGTCTGGAGCACGAGTCCTGTGAGGAGTGGCTGAGGGAGCTGGGGTTGTTTATCCTGAAGAAGTGGAGGCTTGGGAAAGATAAGGCAGTGTCAGGGCACAGGTTGGACTTGATGATCTCCATGGCCTGTTCCAGCCTTGCTGATTCTGGGATTCTCTGAGACCACTCTTGGAGCAGTTGCAGGATGAGCCCTGGGCCTCCTTTTCAGAAGCTTCAGCAGCCCAGGTCCCTCAGCTTCTCCTGCCAGCCCCAAAGCCCATCCTGTCAGTCCTGCAGAGTCTCTGCAGCTCCTGGGGCAGCCTGGGGCTGCTCACGGGGCTTTTCTGTGCTGAGCATTGGCCTGGCCGTGCTCTTGAGAGAGCCCGGGCAAGGAGCCTGGAGCCCCCAGGGCCTGGCCTGAGGCGTCAGCGCTGCCCCAGCAGTGCCCATGGCCTGTCCCTGCTGCAGCCCCGACACTGCCACCCCCAGGGCTGTGCCCGGCCCCGAGAGCACTCAGGCCCTGCAGCAACACCAGGGCCAGCAGGGCAGCGGGGCAGCGGGGCAGGGCCACGGCAGCAGCACTGGCAACACCAAGTGCTGCTGCTGCTGCTGGGCACAGCTGCTGGGCCAGCACTGATCTGCCCCAGCTCTGCACACAGACATTGCTGCTGCAGCTCCAGAGAAGGCAACACAAGGGCATCTCTGCAGAAAACTCTGCTGGGACATCCTTTAGTTCCTTTAAAACCCCTAAGAGTGCATGCCCTCACTGACATAGTCTGTGGCCACAGGGAAGGTGGAGATAAACAAAATGGGAAATGGCACAAACAATCACATTTCTTTGTTGGAAATATTAAAAAACTAAAACAAAGAAAAAGAACCTCCAAAATGAAACCAACAACAAGTATCAAAGATGACTTTTATTACAAGTGATTTGCTTAAATTGGCCAGCAGTTTAATGTTTATGAAACCATCCAGTCATCAGTCTCCACACTGCAGCCTTGAGCTCCTGGCTCCTGAGGCTGTAGATGAGTGGGTTCAGGGCCGGAGGCACTACCGAGTATGGAACTGACAGTGCCAGATCCAGAGATGGCGAGGAGATGGAGGGGGGTTTCAGGTAGGCAAACATGACAGTGCTGACAAACAGGGAGAGCACAGCCAGGTGAGGGAGGCAGGTGGAAAAGGCTTTGTGCCGTCCCTGCTCAGAGGGGATCCTCAGCACAGCCCTGAAGATCTGCACATAGGAGAAAACAATGAACACAAAACAACCAAATACTAGACAAACACTAACAGCAATGAGCCCAAGTTCCCTGAGGTAGGATGTGGAGCAGGAGAGCTTGAGGATTGGCGGGATTTCACAGAAGAACTGGTCCAGGGCATTGCCATGGCACAGGGGCAGGGAAAATGTATTGGCTGTGTGCAGCAGAGCATTGAGAAAGGCACTGGCCCAGGCAACTGCTGCCATGTGGGCACAAGCTCTGCTGCCCAGGAGGGTCCCGTAGTGCAGGGGTTTGCAGATGGACACGTAGCGGTCATAGCACATGATGGTCAGGAGGAAAAATTCTGCTGAGAAGAAGAACACAAAGAAAAAGAGCTGAGCAGCACATCCAGTGTAGGAGATGTTCGTGGTGTCCCAGAGGGAATTGTGCATGGCTTTGGGGACAGTGGTGCAGATGGAGCCCAGGTCAGTGAGGGCCAGGTTGAGCAGGAAGAAGAACATGGGCGTGTGCAGGTGGTGGCCGCAGGCTACGGCGCTGATGATGAGGCCGTTGCCCAGGAGGGCAGCCAGGGAGATGCCCAGCAAGAGGCAGAAGTGCAGGAGCTGCAGCTGCCGCGTGTCTGCCAATGCCAGCAGGAGGAAGTGCCTGATGGAGCTGCTGTTGGACATTTGCTGTGCCTTGGCATGGGGATCTGTAACAAAAGAAATCATGGAATAGTTGTGTTTGGAGAGGACTTGAAATATTCCAGCACAGCCTGGGGGCACTTTCCCCCCACTGCCTGCCCAGGGCTCTGCTGCCTGGAGCTGTCCCTGCCAGCAGCTGCTTCCCTGTGCCCAGGGCTGGGCCCTGCCAGTGCTGCCAGAGCCCAGCCCAGCCCTGGGGGCTCAGATCTGCCCTGCAGAGCCCTCCCAGCTCAGGCACTGCCCAGGGGCAGCTCTGGCTCTGCAGGCTCTGATGGCAACATCAGAGCAACTCTGAGGAGTCAGGAAAAGCGACACTGATCCTGCCTCTAAGGAGTCCTGTGGTGATCGCTGTTGCTGCCTTCCTAATTCAGATCTGAGAGAATATTTTTTTTTTATTTCTCAACCTCAACAGAGAGAGTAATAACTATGCGCAAGTTCCCATGCAGAGCATTAGATTAATAAAGCATGCATTAATAAAGCAATTTCCCTTTTATGTAGCCCCTGCCTCGCTGTGCACCCTGTGTAATATACTTGGAAATGTTCTGCAGTTAAATGCCATGCTGGGAGCAGTCCTGAACAATGCAGCATCCTCCCCACACAAGGAGAACACTCCCAAGCCTTTCCAGCTGTCTCCTCCCACCCAGACCTTGTCCCACAATGCTGGGAGCAGCTGCCAGGGCTGGCTGAGAGCTGTCCCTGGCAGGCAGCAGAGTCCCTGCCCCAGCACAGCGCCCTGGGCTGCAGGACCCTGCTCTGCAGGACAGCCCTGGGCACCCCTGGCTGCTCTGCACAAGAGACAATCAGAGAATGTACTCACAGGCTCTGCAGGCATTGGGATGTTCCAGCTTCAGGAGATCACTGCAGGAGCTGCAGCTGCATTGTCCTGCAGCCAGAGGTTCCTGTGCCAAGGGCTGGCAGTGATTGTGCCCCAGGCACTTCTCAGCACCTTCCCAGCCCTGACTGATTGAAGCTCTCTGTGCCTCTGTGCTGTGCCCGGGCTGGCTGCAGGCAGTGCCCCAGCACTGCTGGGCTGGCAGAAGAGCTGCTCATCAAGAGAAATGTGCTTTTGAAGCTCTTCTTGCTTACCAGGAGCTGCCTCTGTGCCAGGAGCCCAGCCCAGCTCAGCAGCACAGACACAGCACAAGGGCTTTAATGAGCCTCTGGGGCTTCGTGCTCAGGCCCTGAACATCAGTCCCTGAGAGGGAGCTGAAGAAACCTCTCCAGAACTCCAAGTCAGAATCCAACTCCAAACTTTCTTGGACTTTTAATGGGTCCCACTGAGGAACACGACTGAGAAAATGTCCCCAAGCCCCAGGCAGAGCAGAGAACTGCAGGCACTGCTGACAAGTGGGGACAAAGAGAAGCCAAGTCTTGGTGCCCTGGGC
Source organism: Setophaga petechia (assembly GCA_024362935.1). Taxonomy (NCBI): domain Eukaryota; kingdom Metazoa; phylum Chordata; class Aves; order Passeriformes; family Parulidae; genus Setophaga; species Setophaga petechia. The sequence goes on from JANCRA010000099.1 coordinate 1,817,684, forward strand.
CACAGCAGGGTCTGTGCCACCAAGGGCTGGGAGGAGACACCTTGTCCTGAGGCCCTGGGGCCTCCTGGCACAGCCCTAGCCAGGCTGGGCACTGTCAGCCCCTTGTCCTGCCCTCAGCATCCCCCCCTAGCCCACATCCCAGTGGCCTCAAGGATCTGCTGGAAGGAGTCCCTGGGGAGCCTTGCTCAGCAATGGCCCTGGGGGCTCCTTCATGCTCCCTGCAGGGACTGCAGGTTTTTCAAAGGACTTTGGCTTTGGCTTTAGCCTTGGAGTCTCTGAGAGGTTTGTGCAATCATGGCCTCCAATTATCTGCTGTAATTAGTCCCTGGAGAGGCTTTGTCAGTAACAACACTCAGTGGGGCTCATTAATGCTTCAGAGTACTTCAGTTATTTTCAGGTACTTGGTGTTTCCCTTTTTATACAGACTCTGTGAGAGGTTTGTGCAATCATGGTCCCAATTACCTGCTTTAATGAGTCCCTTGGGAGCTTTGTACTGAAAATCAGTGGAGCTCATTAATGCCTTGAGATACTCAAGGTTTTTAAGGTACTTTATGAATTTAAGAATACTTTTAGGTACTTTTAAAGATTTTCCTTTCCACACTGAGGGTCCAAGAGGTTTTTGTGCCATCCTGGCCTCCAGTTCTCTCTTCCAAGCAGTCCACGAGGAGCCTGTGTTGGGTATCTTCCCTCTTTCTGTTTTACAACAAAGATGGAACTGAAATAATTTTTTAAGACTTTCTAAAAGCAACCAAACAAACCTGGAACAATTAACAATACAACAACAACTACTAAGAGAATTAATAGTCTGTTTTAGCTAGACATCATCCAACCCCTTAGTCCTCAGGATTGGAAGAGATTATTGACACAGTGTTTTTTTTCCACTTGGAACTTCTTGAACTCTTCCTTCAGTACCTGAATGTTCTTGTGGATTGACTGTGTGTGGCTGGAGAGGTTCATGCAACACATCCCTCAGAGTCTACACAGCCATGCCCATGTGCCCAGAGTAAAAACTCTGTTGCTGCTCTGCAAGGTGGCATGTCTGATGGTCTCTGTGTCTGAGAGCAGGCCACTCAATGTGAGGGAGGCAGCATTGGTTTGCTTCCTTAGCAGGCACCCAAGGTGGTCTAATTGTCCTAAAGCTTTAGCTGCAGCCACCCAAGGTAATCCAAATTGGGGGTGCTACCATCTGATACCTGGATTAAAGCTTTCAAAGCCATCTCTTTGATATCATCCAATATTTCTCTGGGGATTCCTGCTGCTTGATCATATGTTAGGCTGTATTGTCCTACTCCAGCTAGATGGTTGATTGTCAAATCTGCCCTTGCCTCATTATTAGCATAGTCTACTATTAATTGATTTAGTAAACACTTCCATCCCCCTTCGCACAGGGTGTATTCTGTAGGTGACAACAACATGGTCATAATATATTTTAAATGATAGGGGATTAAGATATGAGCTGTAAACATGGCCCTCATAAGGCCATTAAAACAAGGTAAGTTCTTCCTATGGTCTTTAGCTGCCCTACACAGATCCTTCATTTCCCTGTAAACCAATGGCTGATACCTGGGATTCTGGCCCCTTCTTTCATAACATACGGGGGAAACAAGGAGATTTTAGACTATTTGCCAGTCTCCTTCCTTAACTGCTTCTTTCCGTATCCTTTCCTAGGGATCTTCTGGGGTTGAGAGGCGAGGTGGCTCTGAGGAGTCCAAACTGTCTTCTGGGGAGAAAGAATAACTTGGAGCAGAAACATTTGGATTAGAATTAATGTGACAGTTGGGCTTAGTAGCTTTGACCATGGGGTTATATTGTGTCCGGAGGGTGAGGCAAAGGGCTCTGCCATTTTGTCAGGTGTTGGGGAGGAAGGGCCTTGATTTAGGATGGCGGACTTCCAGGGTGGAGTTCTGGAGGCATGGTCCAACGTGGAGGTGGAATGAGTGAAAGTGGGGGCATGACCCGCAGTCGTGGGGGTGGAGTCTGGAGGTTCATTCAGGGTGGAAGAGAAGGTTGTGGTAGCAGGAAGTGGAGGAGCCAATTCGAGGGAGGACAGTCAGGCTCAGGGGCATCTGGAAAATTTTTAATGATCCACCACATGATTGATTTTAATTCATTCTTTGAAAATATTTTGTCATAATCAGTGAGAATTAACATAAAGCATCCATATATGCTCCTTTTTACTTTGGACATCTGGCTGCCCATTTTTCTCTTTCTCCACCTTAGGGGGGACACCAGAACACACCGAAGCAATAGTGGGATTTGGGTGCACATTGTAAAAACACAGTGGCAAAATGGGCAATAAATGTCTTGCGTTTTCCAAACCCACCTGCTATCCTATGCAGGTGAAACCATCATTGTCCCTGCAGATTCTGGCCGAGGTCCCTTGAAGCAACTATGAATCCACCAGGCCCGGCACAATCCAAAATCCCAGAGAGCAGTGGCCTATCCATCAGCTAACCCCAGCTGACGTGACTGACACAGGGAGCCCGGAATGTCATGGTCCCTGTTCGGGCGCCAAAGGTCACAATGAGGGTGGCTGCGACAAACCTCTCTGGTTCCCTGACTTCAGGGCGAGGTTGGAAAAAATGAAAAGGAGTGGGTGTGACGGTGTTCACAGGGGTCTTAGGATGAGGGAAGAGAAGAAGATGTGACTCCATGTTTCAGAAGGCTGGATTTATTTTTTTATGATATGTATTATAATTAAAGGATACTAAAAGAATAAAAGAAAGGATTTCATCAGAAAGCTAGCTAAGAATAGAATAGCAAAGAATGATAAAAAAAGCTTCTGTCTCTGACAGAGAGTCCAAGCCAGCTGACTGTGATTGGCCATTAATTAGAAACAACTCTATGAAACCAATCACAGATCCACCTGTGGCATTCCACAGCAGGTAATCATTGCTTACATTTTGTTCCTGAGGCCTCTCAGCTTCTCAGGAGGAAAAATCCTAAGGAAAGGATTTTTCATAAAAGATGTCTGCGACAAGCAGGTTTGATGGAGTTGCCCAAAAAGAACTTTAATACCAGGGTGAAAAAAATAAACATAGAGAAGTCGAGCACAGTACGAGGGGCAGGATCCTAAGGCCTGAGACAAAGGGGAAGTGACAACATAGACACTTGGGGCTAGAAAACTAGAACAATAACCATACTGAAGAAACAAGTAACCAATGAACCAATAGGGGAGTAGAACTTGGACAACTTAGCATAATAACACTAAAGGCTTATGGGGGAACTCCCAGGCTCACCTTAAGTTAAATGAATGATTCCCAGGACTTCAAACTCATGCCCAATTCTTCTGGGGTAAAATCTGGCTGCCTCTGAGTTACAGCCAGGCTAACTCCCATATTGCTGATTTGCACTGGCCCCTTGGGACCATGTGGCCCAACAGAGCCACAATGATGTCCTTGGTTCTACAAGGCCCCACAGTGTCACAATGGTCCCTTGGATCCATGGTGCTCTGCACTGTCACAATGGCCCCTTCATTTCACAAGGCTCCCAATGTCACATTGTTCTCCATAGGAAGGAAACCACGGAACCCCATGTTTCAGGAGCTGATGAACGGCAACCACCAAAGGCCAAGGTGAGCCTGACCTGTGTGTCCTGGCAGGCTTGCTTGGAGCAACCCTTGGATATTTGAAATTATGAAAGTGGAGTCCTAATATAAAACATTTGATCCTGGAGAAGAGGGATGGGTTTTTTTCATAAAAAGAAAAGCACAGGGCTAATGAAACCTGTATTGGTCTTATCAGCATAGCATTGGCCCAGGACCTCTGTCCCCAGGAGGATAGAGTACTGGAGGCCAGCTTGCTCAGACCAAGGCCACGGGACAAACTTCTAGCAAGCAGGGTGATATACAGCTCTTATCGTGATTAGCCAGCTCTTAAGATTTCAGCTGCTGCTAGGTTAGTTTGCCTGTGGCATAAGGCTTCAAGCAGACAGAGAGAGAGAAGAAGAAAAGACGCTGGCTGTTCCACAAAGATGGCTTTATTCTGGGAGTTCGTGAAGGGTCTCACCTCTTCTTCTTCTAAGTTAGTAGGGTACAGTATGCTACTTTTATACCCTTGGCCAGTATCCAAACTTGACCAATGGACAAAGGTTAGAGGGACCATATGTGACCAATAGTAGGGTTAACAAGATTTTTTCCTTTATAAGGGTACAAAGGTAGGTTGTGAGTCGGGGGGTCAGGAAACTTCTTTGCTGCTGTGTCAGCATTCCTATTGTTAAATCCTCCACGGTGCCTTGGCAAGGCTTGTGGCATTTACTACAATTCCACTTTCTGTTTTTACAAAAAAGGCATTTGCTATAGTTCTTTTGAAACAGTGAACAGGGCACGAGAACATAGCTAATACAATAACAATTACAAGGAGAATTAACAACATTCCCTTAACTAAAGATGCAACCCATCCTGTCAATCTCCGTTGCCCAAAAGGTTCATTGACCCAGTCTGGGATTCTTTCTACTTTCAAGTCCTTCACAAGATCTTTCAGTTTCTGGATGTTCGCATGGATGGATTCCGAGCGCCAAGAGAGGCTGAAGCAGCACATTCCTTCGAAGTCCTCACAGCTGTGTCCGTGGGCAAGCAGCAGGAAGTCGATTGCTGCTCAGTATTGGAGCGAAGCCTGTCTGGTGGTTTCTTCGTCCTTTAAGAGATCACTCAGGGCTGCAGATGTAACGTTAGCTTGTTTGCTGAGCCAGCACCCAAGGTGATTGATTTCACTGAGGGCTTTAGCAGCAGCTACCCAGGGTAAAAACAGGGAGACAGTGATCTTTTTTAGTTTGTTCAAATCATATAATTTAGGATCACAATTTTCATCAAATTCAGTGTAGGACCTTTTTAGGTGTTTCAATTTGCTTTCCTTTTTCCAATTATGTAACAGGGTGATGTTTGGAGTAAGGGTAGAAAGTCTTCCACGGGTACAGGGACCTCCCTGGAGTCGGGAGGGGATCCCAGCCCATACTCTGTCACCACAGATGAGAAACATTCCTTTGGGTAATACTTTGGGATGGAGAGAAGACACAGAAATCGCACGAGCCGTGTAATTGCACCAATCAGGACAGTTATAGTCTTTGTTAATTGGTGATACATTTTTTTGATATGTGTTTTTGTGTTGGTCAATTTCTGGCCAGTTGTTTTTTGGACATCTAGAGTAAAATTTGACACAGTATATGGCCTTGGAGGACCCCAACAGATCCAGTTCTTGGAGTTCCTCTTGAGCATCTAGTAGAATTTTTGTCCACTCATCCCAAGTATCAGCCACATTGGGTCTCTTACCTGTGGTGCAGAGGAGCTCTGAGTTATAGACAGGCCAGTCGTCTGCTGCAAAGGGAATTCCTGCTAGACATGTAGAAAGTGGATTATCAACGCTTCCCATGGACAAGCACATGTTGTCCTGTTTTAATGTTTTTGCTAAGGTTACCCAAACATTATGGCTGGGCTGTGGGCTAATCCAGCCAAAGGCACGCGGTACGGTGATGAACATCCAGGCAGCGGTGAGAACAGCACTGACGGAGATATTTTTCATCTTTGGGCAGGAATAGGGCTTCTGATAGGGAATATAAGCAAAATTGTTATCTTTATGATGAGAGGGATTTCTGTCTTGTTCTTTTCTGTGTTCCCCCCCTCCCCCCCCTTTTTCTTTTCATTTCTAAGCTACGCTAAGGGAGGAGGAGTGGCTTGGGGGTTAGGGGTTTTTAAGGGTCAGGAGGAGGGAAGTAAAGGGATTTTTAAAAATACAAAACCACAGTGTAATAACACATAATTCAGAGAACACTTCAGTGTTAAGGCTATCTGTGGCCTGATAGAACAGACTATTTTTTAGCTTTCTGTCTTGTCTGCTGTCTTGTAATGGGGCGGTCTGTTCTTGTGTTTGTGGATGTTTGGCGACGTCGTCGTCTCCAGGCAGAGCTGGTTCGGTTTTGAGGTGGTCTTGTGTTTGCCTCAGGAGAGTTCTTGTCTCCATCTGCAGGAGTAGTGTTCACAGTGCCTAAGTATGGTTTCACGTATTTTCCTGGGTACCACCTTGGACCATATGGTAGTAGCACGCACGTATACCCTCTTCCCCAAGTAATCAACTGGTGAGGCCCAGAAATTTGGTGTGTTTCAGGGTCCTTCACGACCACAGGTGGTTTCTCAGTGAGCTTTGCTTGGGTGGTATTTGCAAAGTGGCGAAGAATTGGTGGGTCAGGCTCTGATGCTGTACAGTTCAGGAAGTTGATGACATAGAGAGCCTTGCAAAGTCTTTCCACTGGAGTTGTGGCCTTTCTGTCCCTGTTCTGTTGATCGAGGACTCTTTTGAGGGTTTGATGTGTCCTTTCCACGATAGATTGTCCTGTGGGGTTTATAGGTATGCTGGTCTTGTGCACTATGCCCCATTCATTGAAGAACTCCTTTAACCTGTGGGAGGTGTAGGCTGGTCCATTATCTGTTTTAATCTCTTTTGGAACACCCAGGGTGGCAAAAGCGAGGAGAAAGTGTTTTATTGTGTGCGTGGTCTTTTCTCCTGCATGTGATGATGCAAATACTGTTCCTGAAAATGTGTCAACCGATACATGCACATATTTTGACTTTCCAAAAGGTGCAAAGTGAGTTACATCTGTCTGCCACAGCTGGCAGCTATTCAGACCTCTGGGATTGACTCCTGTCCCCATAGATGGTATTTGGTAGTTTTGACAATTCGAGCATGTAGCTACAATAGCCTTTGCCTGCTCCTTTGAGAGCTTAAACATTCTCATAAGGGCAGGTACATTTTGATGGAAAAATGCGTGTGACAACTTTTCCTGGGAGAAGATGTTAGGAACATTAGCAGTTTGTACTGCCATTGCTAATGCATCTGCTTTCCTGTTGCCTTCTGCAACAAAACCTGGGAGGTCCATGTGTGACCTCACATGCATTATGTGGTAAGGTTGCTTTCTGTGGGAGAACAGTTGTATTAATTTAGAGAGCTGTTGGTACAACTTTGGATTAGAAACTTCTTTGAGAAGGGCATGTTCTGCTCTCATAGCTATTCCCGCAACATAAGCTAAATTTGTGACCAGATGGAAAGGCTCGTTTTTAAATTTATCAAAGGCTCTGACAACAGCTGCTAATTCCGCAATCTGTGGCGATCCTTCTACTATTTGTACATCAGATTGCCAATCTTGTGTTTAGGGGTCTTTCCAAGTAATCACTGACTTGTGGGAAGACCCTGAGCCATCTGTAAAGAGGGTTAGAGCCTTGAGAGGTTTTCTGCTTTGGATTTGCTTTGGAATCAAATGAAAAGTTTCATTCTTGTTAAAAAGTTTGTGTCCTGGGATCTTTGCAGAAGTTTGACCCTTATAACTGTCCAGGGCAAAGTGGAGACTCGCATTGGTCTGGATCAAATGCTCAAAGTCTTTAAGAGTTATAGGCAAGTATATGCATTCAAAATCACAACCTGAAAGGGAGCAAAGGGAAGTTCTAGCCTTTTTTATTAAGTGTGCTATAACCTCCTGGTAGGTGGTAAGTGTCTTTGTAGGCTGGCTACTTGTAAAAACCCATTACAGTATCAACAAAGGGTCTCGCAGCTGAGGGTCCCATTGGAAAATCAGTCCATGGAATCGGGGTGCTTTTCCCAGAATGATGAACTGGAAAGGCAGACTGGGCTTGTAGCGATGGGCTTTGCGTGAAGACAGGGCTTCCTGGACTTTGACGATGGCACCTCTGGCTTCTTCTGTGAGAGTGCAGGGAGAGTCCAGGTCCTTGAGTCCACAAAGGAGATTGAACAAGGGAGCAAGATCTTCTGTTGTAAGTCCTAGCAGTGGATGTACCCAGTTGATTGATCCGCACAAGCTGTGTAAGTCTCTCAGGTTTTTTGGGTTGTCCATGATTACAATCTGCTGGGGAAAGATGGTCCTTTCCCGAATCTGGACTCCAAGGTAAGGCCATGGCTCAGTGTACTGGATTTTATCTTCACAAATCTCCATTCCTGCCTTTTCTATGGCTTCAATAGTCTTTTAACTTTTATTTAACACTAATAGCTTAGTGTCCAAATAAGATTTGTTTGAAGCACACACCAGAATGTCACCCATATAGTGATAGATGATAGCGTCTGGAAATGATTTCCAAATGGGAGACAGGATGTGAGCCACGTACCTCTGACAGATACTAGGCGAGGATTTGAGACCTTGAGGAAGATAAAGCCAATGATATCTTTTAAGCGGACCCTCCTTGTTAATAGAGGGAACAGAGAAGGCAAACCTTGGAGCATCCTCAGGGTGCAGTGGAATGCTGAAGAAACAGTCCTTAATGTCTATGATAGCGAGTGTCCAGTCCCTAGGCAGCATCGATGGGGAGGGCAGGCCAGGCTGGAGAGGGCCCATGTCCTCGATGACCTTGTTGATTCTGCAAAGGTTGTGGAGAAGCCTCCACCTGTTTTTCCCAGGCTTTGGTAGAATGAAGACTGGAGACTTCCACGAGCTGTCGGACTCTACTATGTGGCGTTTTTTGAACTGTTCTTCCAAAAGGTCGTTTAGGATGCGCAGCTTGACTTTTTTCAGGGGCCACTGTTTGGACCAGATAGGGCTGTGACTTTTCCAGGTGAGACGGGGTGTTTCTGGCAGTGCGCTTAACTCAGTGGTCCCAGTTAGAAATCCTGTGTGGGAATACATAGAGAAGCTCCCCACTGGGATAGAATGTCTCGGCCCCAAAGGGTGATGGGGGCCCTTACCACAAATGGTCAGATGGTTGCCGACTTGCCTTCAGGCCCTTCAATGAGGTTGTTGTTTTTGCTTCTCATGGATACCGTAGTTCCACCAATCCTGGTAATCATGCCTGCAACAGGTTGTAGATCCCAGTGCGCTGGCCAATCTGAACGGGCGATGATGGTCACGTCAGCGCTGGTGTCCAGCATCCCTGGCAGGTGGGTCTTCTCTCCTTTGCAAGAGAGGCCACACTCAATGGTAGGCTTGGATGGTCCCATGACTTGTGCCCACATTGCTGTAGGGTTGAGAGGGATCTGCTCCCTGTGATTCTTTGGGAGTAAGAAGACTTGTGCAATCAGAGTTCCCTTAGAAAGAAAAAATGGTGAGTCTATGCAAAAAACCTGAACCAGGATCTCTTGTCCTGGCTGCACTGTCAGCACTTCCGGAACAACAAAGATTTCCTTTGGACCATTAAGAGAATCACCCATAATCAAAATGTCTGAAGGACTACCTTTAGGTCCATATTTGCCTGTGGGAACATGGTGAATATCCTTATTATTAAAGTCAATGGAAAAAGCAGTTACCAGTTGCCACCATGTACCGTTCCTGGTGGTCCTGAAGGCTGTCCTGTGGCTTGTCCCGTGGCTTGTCCCATTGGTTGTCCCGTGGGCTGTCCCGTGAGTTGGTCCCCCCTCCTTGCGTCTGGAACAGTCTGGGCTGGTGCAGAATTGGGTCTGGGCGGCCTTTGATTTGTTGTTGTTGCCCGGGGCTTCATTGGGCTCCTCCAGGCGTTTCCCTGACGCTGGTGGGAACGCTGCTGAAAATGGAGCTGGTTCTGGGGTCTTTGATAATAATTACGGTGGTATCGGGGGGGTGACCTCTCCGGACAGTCCTTTATATAGTGTCCAAAATCACCACAGTGATAGCATTTAGCTTGATCCTTCGAAGCTATTACTGCATAAGCACCAGAAACTCCTTCAGCAATACCCTTAGCGACTGCTTGTGCTACTGTATTTTCAGTGGACATATGACGAGAACAATGTTCTAACATTTGTTCAATGGTTGGGTCTGATTCCAGTGTTAAGGGCCTCAGAATAGCTTTACATTTTTCATTCGAGTTACTCAAAGCAAGCCTACATAAAAGTTCCTTTCTAGCCTCTGTGCTTTCAATTTGCCTCTTAAGAGTGTCTTTCAGGCGATCAACAAATTTTATAAAGCTCTCATCCAAGCCTTGCCTTATAGTAGCAAAATGCATAGTGGGTATAGCAGCATCTCGTAAAAGAAGGATGGAGGTTTCTGCAGCTAGGGCAATGTCCTGCAAGGCATCTTTAGTCAATGTTTCCATTTGTTCCGCTGGCTTTTGCAAATTACCTTCACCTGCCAGCTGCTCTACTGTAAAGCTGGTGTTATTCTCATCAGCAATATATGCATCTGATAATGTTTTTAGATGTTTTTTCCAATGCCTATCCCATAACAGATATTCTCCTGGCGATAGGAGGCATTGTGAAATATTTTTTACATCATGAGGAAGCAAAACATGTGCAGAGAACATAGCTTCTAATAGATTTCTAAAAATATGTGAACCACGTCCATGCTCTTTAGCTACATTTCATAGTTGTACCAATGCCTTATTTGAAATCGGTTTCCAGAATTTATTAGAGGATTCTCCTCCGTTACGTCCTATTCTGTATTCAACAGGGAATGCAGTAATTTTCTGTGCCAAATCCCAGTCTCCTGCTCTGGTGGCTTCTATTTTAATATGAGCCCAAGGGTCTGTATGTATTATGTCAGTATCAGATTCATTAGAAGAGCTGTTATCATCTGAGTCAGGGTCGGCAACTCTAATGACGCGCGGTTTAGGTATTTTTACTTTTGCGGGGTTTTTTTCCAAAGGTTTCATTGGGTGACCAGGCGGTGACGGGGCGGGAGCAGGGATAGAGATGCAGCAGGACTGTGGGCGGGTGGAGGGGTTGTTATCGCGGGGGGTCCCAGGCTCGGTCGAGTGGCAGGGGGTTTGGGGCAGGGGCTGGAGGGGTATACAGGGGCAGGGATGTACGCACGGGGTGTTTTGGGGTGAGCAGGCAGGCATTGCAGGTGCGACCGGAGCCGCGGCGGTGGTGGGCGGGTTTTGGGTGGCCAACAGGGGTGGGGGGGGTTGCGCGGCGGCGCGGAGCTGGGGAGGGGTGGCGCGGGGCTAGGGGAAAGCGGGGGGGGGAGCGGATACGACGTGGGCGTGGAGCGGGACGGGAGCGGCGGGCAGGACGTGGGCGTGGACGTAGGCAGTGAGCGGGACGGGGGCGGGGACAGGGATCGCGACGGGGCCGGGCTGGGGCGTGGGCAAAGCTGATACAAGAGCGGGAGGGGCGGGGGGAGCGGGGAGCGACGGGGAAGCAGCAGGTGGGGAGTGGTGGTGGGCGAACGCGGGGGGGGCTCGGACCGGGGTGGGGGATGGAGGGACGATCGATCTCAAGGACGGATATAAAGCAGGAAAGGGGGCCCCCAGGAGGCTATTGTTCTGTCCGGAATCCATTACCGGGATGTGAGGGTCTGTGTTAGATAAGCAACATTCCTCACTGATCTTATCAGTGTTAGTCTTTGGCTCTGTAAGAGTTTCAGAGTTAACCCTTTCAAAGCTTTTAGTTATAATGTGAAATAAAGATAAGTAATTAGTGACCGAAAAATCCTGTTTAATTTGAGAAAGGTACAGAGCCGTGCCTACTTTGTCCCGGAAGGCATTCTCGATAATTGTGGACATATTAGTATTGGTAAATTGTGAAACTATCCAGCCCACGAAACCTTTTAGAATGTTCTTGGAAAGCCTACCCTTAGAGAAGTGGAATTTCTTATCAGATAACGTTTCTACGATAGATAAATAAATCTCTCTCTCAAGTGTGGTTAATTTCAGGGTACTGAAACAAGTCCCCATGGTAAAATTTCACCCTTCCGACAAAAAAAACAGAGAAAAAGGAAAAGGAACAGAACAAAAAAAAATAAAAGCTCGAAGGATTTTTGCGCACAATTTTAAATCATAATTACGTCCTTCGGGCTTGTTCTGAGGAAGGGGAATCTACCTGACTCGATCTCCTTGAACGAACTTGTTGCGATGTAAGTTTTAAGGGTCAATTCGAGTTTCCCATCGAGAGGTTTTCTAAAAAGAAAGGTCCTCTTTTCCGGGCACCAGGTTCTCCGAGCGACTGGGAGCAAATCACAGTGTTTCACCCACATGGCATACAGTGGCTTGAATGTGTGTAGAGGCAAAAGAGCTGAAAGGCAGCGTCTGTGATTTTGGGCTCATTTGGAATGTGGTGGCGTGGCTAAAGCCTTCTCCCCTTTTGATCTTGCAGGAGGCTCTGGAGATGTTGCTCTCAGGGGGGCCTCCAACAGCTCCAGGCCATACCATGGCTGATTGTCATTACGCAGGTAAGCAAAGCAGAGCTTCTTCCTTCACTGACAGCTGCTGCCGTCCCCTTCATTCTTGTGGCAAGCGCTTCTGCTTCAACAAACTGTGCTTCACAGCAGCACAAGGTCTTGTCTTCTCGGGGGCTGGGGAAAGCACCAGCATCTAGTCCTTCCGCTTTACTTCTTTTCCAATCCTTTTCCCGGGGGAATGCCTGCTCCTGTCTTCACTACCTTCTGAGGGAGCAGACACCTACACACAGGTGAATGAGGGCCTGCCAGGATTTTCTGTCTGCAGCCAGCGGGATCTGCTTCACGTGCATCAAGGGATCCATTCACCTGCTGCTTTTTATTGGCAGGCTCTGATAGATGGACACCTGAGGAGAAGGAGTCCTTCCAAAAGGCTTTCCACACCTACGGCAAAGATTTTCATCTCATCCACAAGCAGGTAAAGCCACGGCACATTCTTTAGCTGAGCAGTTCATCAGGAGGAAAGCTGGCTTATTTCTGGTAACAAACACTGGCCTTCAGTCTCGCTCTTCTCAAGTCCCAAGTATGTTCAAGTAGTAACAAAATGGGACATCAAAGGCCTGTGTGAAAAGGATGATCCTGCCTCTCTGGCCCTTTTCTCCAAGCTCTTGTGGAAGATGAAGCTTGATTCTGTCAGGCCCCTCGCACAGCTTTGCTGCTGCTTCCACAAGACCTGGTGCTGCCAGAACTGGAGTGAAGCGGGAAAGAAGAAGTGTGCTAGATGGATTTGTTGTTGATCTGTGCATGACGTGTGTTACCACCGAGCATAAGACACGGTTTGCTACATTGCATGATGCCTCTCTTTCTCCATGTTGATTTCATTTGACATCCTACTCCCCTTACTTCGTGATTTCACTTCCTAGTTTCCTCCATATTTGACTTTTTCCCCAATGCACCCTACTCCACTTTAGACTCCTTCTTTTTCTCTTGACAACAGATCCAGACTAAGACCGTGGCACAGTGTGTGGAGTACTACTACTCTTGGAAAAAGGAGCATCAACTTGCCAGCACTCTTGCTCAGGTGAGGGGGAAGAAAGTCGAGACGTGCCAGGAGGGTGGAGAAACTGGGGGAAGGGGAGGAAACCTGCTGGCCAGCCATGCCAGACGCCGCTTTGCCAGGATGGCATCGTCCCATGCCATGGGAAAGGCACAGCAGAGGCTGCCCAGGGCTTCCCCATGCTGCTGCCCTGAAAGACGCAATTCTGGAGCGTAACTTTGAGTCAAGAAAGCAGCACTGCTGCCAAAATGGGCCTTGACTCTCTAGAGATGGCTTTCTCAAGGGCTGGCACCCTCGCTGACTCCAATCACACCCTTCATTCCCCACTGCTTGCTGACATCAGCAATCCAGGCTGCCTTCGTGGATATGCTGCAAATTTTCAGGGAGATTTTGTAGCATGCCAGCATCCTCCCCAAGAAGCAGCTGCCGCTGCTGCGGCTCCCCTAAAACTTTCCTTACCGGCAAAGAGCAATTTGGTTCACATAGCGAGAGAGAGAGAGAGAGATTCTTTTGGGTTGTATAAAATGCCTAACCATGTGTCTTCCCTAATTTGACTGGATTTAAATCCCATTCCCTAGACATTTATGGAAATGTCAAACCCTCATATTTATCCCAGCCCTTTGGCCCGTAGAAAACAGGAGTATTTCCCTCCAAGCTCTGGCTTGGCAGCCCGCCGCAGCCCACTGGCAAAAAACGCAGCCGTTTCCTCAGCTCTTGCCAGTTTGGAAGGATTTGCTTAGGCCAATAGATTTTTCTGCTGGATGCCCTGATTTCCAGCTTGCTGAGAGGAAGGAAAGATTGATAAGGATTCTTTGATTTCCAGGGTGTGGGCCAAGCAAAGAGCAGCAAAAGCCCCCCCAGAAAGGAGAATGGGGAGACAGGCAAGAGAAGCCGCAAGAGGGCTCGCAGCGCCGACTGTCCCTGCTGCCAACCACGCCAGCCGCCCCGTTCGGCGGGAGGCCCCTTTCCCTGCGGGCAGTGCAAACGGTGCGCAAGTTCCTCCTCTTTCTGCTCAAAGCTGCGCCTTTGGACTAAAACAGGCTGACCCTTTCCATCGGCACCGCAGGGCAAGCTGGGGGCACTTGCAGCATGGCCCCTCGCAGCCGTGCTCAAGCTTACAAGCCACCTCTAACCCAAAGAGCTTCGTTCAAACCCAGCATTCACCATGAAACCTTGCCGTGCCCCAACAAGACACAGTTCATGCAAGTGTAGGAATAGATCCATCCAAGCTTGCTTTGATGCTGCTGGTCAAATTCAAAATAGGATGCAGCAAAAGGAGAAAGACTTTTCAAGGCACTGGAACGAGAAAGATCGCACTCATGGTGCTGATCCATTAACAAATGTGCCACTGCCCAAAAAGACAGAAATTCACACTAAAACCCAGATCTTGGCCCTTGCTTGAATGGTGTCTACTAAACTGACCAGTGGATGGTTTGTTTCCTATCTTCCAGGGTGTTTGAAACCATGAAGGAAAGGAACAAACACAGGAGAAGACATCGGCCTCGCAGGGAAGCAGAGCCTCTCCCCAAGAAGAAAAGGCCAAATTAGACAAGGCTGCAGCTTGTCCAGGGCCAGCAAGTGTTAGGCGTCCATAGGACTAGATAGGAAAGATAGGAAGAAGAGACTGTTTTCTAAGTTTCTAGGATTGTTGAATTAGTTACCTGACATGATAGGAATCCCTATTAGGAATCTGCTCAACATATTAGTCAAGATACATGAGGATTATTCAAGATTTATTCGTACTATTAGATTTATCAGCAAATGGAAGAGGTTTGGTGTTGGCTACGCTCCGTCTTTTGTCATTTTGCCTTTGTTGAGACACAATGTGTCTTTATCATTAAACCACGTTTGTTCCATTTTGTCTTTTTGTCTGTATGAAATCACTCCGGCACTGCTTGTTCCATTTGCCTGCTGCTTCAAACAGGGCACTTGCCCTGAGAGAAGAATCTGGGCATGCGCCACCTCCCCATGGCCCAGCCCCTTGCTCAGCTGGCAAAGGACTTGCATAGGTGTGTCTCCTTTACTGCCAGTGAAATAACGCTGGGGCTTCATCCTTTGATCCCTAAAGCTCTCAGCTGGGAATGGAAAGGGAGGCATTGTTTTATCCAATGGATTGGATCTAAAGCAGTGCTCTGGTCTCACCATCTCTTCTGGCGTAAAAGCAGCGGGTTTAGTCCTTTTTGTAGCCCAGCAACATCACTTTGTTTCATTTTGGACGACTGATGGACCTGACCACCTTGCAGGACCTTTCTAACCTCTCCGATTCTATCCAATTCATATCCACATGCACCACCAAGGCAGCAGGAGTTCAGTTTCAGTTTCTCTTTCAAGGACCAGTCTCCCGCTCTGGGCCTGCAGCAATCTCCTTAGCTAAAGCAGAGCGGGTGTGATCCTTCTCCTCTCACTTCTCACAGCTTAGGGATTTGCAGCAAAGAAGAATCAAAGTCACTCTTTTATCTAGCCCAGCAAACGGCACTGCCTAGCAAGGCTTTGGTGGCAGGGGCTGCGGAGGGTGGAGAGGAGGTGAGGGAGGGGGCAATTGCCAGGCTGCTTGTGGGAAGCCGAGGGAAGCTTGTCCTTGCGTGATGGAGCCGGTGCAGCTGGGCTTTGGAGCCTACAAAGTATCTGCGTTGCAGTGGGACTTGTTCCATCTGCGGCCTCACTTTGCTGGCGTGTGGCTAATGGGCAGGCTGGGAAGGAAGCAAGATTGGGACTGAAGCAAGATTTGCTTTTCCTTAACCATAGGCAGGAAAGCAGCAAAACTGGCCGGCTTTTGTCATATCTGGGATCTAGGCATTAAAACAAACCTGAGGGCCATCAGTGAGGAAAGGTAATTCTGGTAGTGTTCCCTGATGACAGGAATCCCAGAGTCTTTGCAGATAAACACCTAGCTTCTCCAAGGCAGCTGGAAGAGGGATATATAAATTCTGCATTCATGGTTGCTACAGAAATGCCGGCGTGCTGCATCTGTGTGTGTGTGTGTCCCCATCAGTTGCCCTGAAAACCATGCTGTTTCTCCAAATTTCAAGGAAGGAGTGATGAGGTGGGAGACCAGCTGAGAGCCCCAAAAGAGGGAAACCATCAAGTGACATTACTGGGCACCCAAAGGAGACTTGAGAAAGGGGGCAGGATGAATGGCTCCACGTTGAGAGGAAGCTTTGGAGATGGCTCTGCGCTGGACAGCTTGCAAATTCTAGCTCCTCTCAGAGCTGGAGGAGAGCCAGCGGGAGGAGTCCTTCTGCTTCTCCAGGGCAGGAGATGAGGTCTGGGCCCTTGGACAGAGCCAGGCTCCTGTGCACATTCAGCTGGAGGCAGCCTCCAGAGAAGCACCAAGAACAGCCAGGCCTGTCCCTGCACTGCTTTTGCCCCTCTCATCAGACGACTGAGGAGAAAAGCCCCAGTGGGAAGGTTCTCAGGGCAAACTTGCACCAGAAGAAGTAAAAGGGGCAGAGGTGGCCCTGGCCTCTTTCTGTCCCATGACTCCCCTGGGCTTCTACATGGAATGTTGAGCTGTGCCCATAGCAACTGTCGTTGTCTCCTGCTCCTGTGGCCGTTGGTGGAACGCTGGTGGAGCAGCGCTGCAGCAGCAGCTGCAGGATCAGCTCCTGGGCTGTCCCTGACCAGCCACCTTGTGCACTCAGCGCCTCACCCGGCCTCTGCACCCACATCCTCGTCTCCACGTCTGCCGCCAGGCATCCCCACAGCACTTTGGCATGTCAAAGGTAAGAAAATCCCCCTTTGCCCTCAAAGCACTAACACAAGGGCAGGAGGCTCCAGCTGCCTCTCCCACCAAGCACCACACACTGGCTGCGGGCTCACTTTCCCCAGACCAGCTTCCACATGAAAGCAGGCTGCAGCTTCTGAAGGCATCATCTTGCCTCCAGGGGAAACACACACCTTGCCTTAGAGGACGTAGACAGGTGTCACAGTGCACTTGCAGGTCCTCGTCCACGGAGGACCTGATTCAAAGCTCTCAGCAGCCATTTCACTCCTAAAACTCTCTTGTGGTGACCCCAAAACAAATTGTTCATGGCTCAGCAGTTCAGGGGCTCAGTGTCTACAAATGCCCTTATGCCCTGACTCTGCTCACACCTGCTGCAAAGCTTCAAAAGCAGAATGTGGCACTTCTCCTCTGGGATCCCTGTCGTTCAGGGCGTGGAAGCATTTTACTGCGCTTCTCCTCAAACAAAGGCTTTCTACTTCAAAAATGATCTGCTATCAGCAATTCTGATAGACTTGCATAGTTACAATTGCTTCTAGATACATTCTCTTCTAATATCTTCATAGATCATTTTTTCAATGCATGTAGGGCTGCTTCTGCCTCATGCTTAGGGGCAGCTGTGAAATGCCATCTTCTCAGGAACACCATCACAGCAGCACAGAAACTTCTGGCTTGGAAGGGATTCTCAAAGATGACGGAGCCCAGCTCCAGGGCCTGCCCAGGGCAGCCTCAGCAACCACACCCTGTGCCCAAGGGCTGTGTCCAAAGACTGCTGCAGCTCAGTCAGGCTTGGTGCTGGGACCCCTTCCCTGGGGAGGCTGTTGCAGTGCCCAAGCAGCCTCTGGGTCAAGAAGCGTTTCCTTGTAGCCAACCTAAGCCTGCCCTGGCACATCTTCCAGGCCATTCTCCTGGCCCTTGTCAGCGGCCCCAGGACTGAAGAGACTAGTGCATGGCCTTCTGCTTCCCCTCCTGAGGAAGCTGCTGACTGCTAGAGGGTCCTGCCTAGGAAATTCCACCTCCAAAAGGCAGAAATGACACCAAAGAGAAAGGAGCTGAGACAGAGGAGCTCGGGCTTTGCAATGATGAGGAGGATGAGAAGGAAGGCTACTGACACGTCCTGGGCAGAAGGAGTTTTAACGGGAGCATTGTTTTGGTCTCTTTCAGATGGAAAGGAGAGGCACAATCAAAAGGAAAGCAAGAGCCCACACTGAGCCGTGAGTTTTGGCCTAGGGTTAAAGGACAGCAAAGTGGAGGAATGGCGAGGAGGAGACGTGCTCTTTCAGAGTCAGGCTGGGATTGCTTCAAGCCTGTGGCTCCACAGAAAGGCTCTCTTGACCACTTGCCCTTCTTCCCTGCACCCCCTTCTTCCTTTAGACACATCAATGTTGGCAGCGACTTTCAGGCTGAGCTGCCAGAGCTGCAGAGCAGACCACCAAGTGAGGATGAAGAGCCTGCAAGCCTGGTCTGGAAGCCCTGGAAGGAAGATGACTCTGACATGCCAAAACCTGACAGAGGTAGTTTTGCTTCAAGCTTTCCTTCCACCCGTGACATACTTGGGTCTTTCAAAGGCTACTTTTGCGGCAAAAGGCGGCGTTTTGCAGGCTTTGCTTCTCTCCTTGTCTGGCCCATCTTGCCGTGTAGAAGTGTGAGAGGCAAGGAGAATGCTCCGCTTTTGCAGCAGAGCAGGAAAAGGAGCAAGCATCTTGCTCTCCAAATTGCTCAGGGTTGTTTGCCACTGGAGAGGGGAGATTGGGCCTCGCTTCTTATGACAGAAGCTGCTTTGAAGGGAGAGCCAGCACTGCGTGGGTCCTTGGTTCAGCTGGCGCTGTCTTTACTCTCCTTTTCCTGCTCTCCTAGCTACTGTCTTTAGCTCCTGGGCTTTCCTTCTGCCTTGCAGGGCAACCTTTGCCCTGCCTGGCCTCAAGGCTGATTTTTGGTGCCTTTTTCTTGTGCTTGCAGTAAGAGAACTGTTGGACGTGGCCCGCTCCCGTGGCGTTGCCGGGGCAGCAGCTAACCTGGAGCGCGCCCTGCACTGCCTGCACCAGGCACGCGGCAGCGTTCCGGTAAGAGGCGGTTGCTTGGGCGCAGAGAAGAGGAGAGGGCACAGGGAATGCAGAAGGGGCGGCCACTGGGACAGCCTTTCCTGGCTGCTCTTTCAAGAAGGGTCTTAACAGGGAGCAGAGCACTTGCTGCCTGCTGTGTCTCCTCCAGCTGCGCCAGGGCTTAGCCCAAACGGCTCCAGCAGGGACAATCTCCCTCCTGGAGGCGGCGGCGGCGCAAGCTCCTGCAGCCTGCTGCCTTGTAAATCGCCCGCAGATCTGGCTTCTCCAAGACATTTGGAGGGCAAATTGCTAGAAGCCTCAGTCAGCTGAGGCCATTCTGGGTGCAGGAGCAGCAAAATCATTAGGTTGCTGAGCAAAATGCCACTCTTGGGGACCAGGATCAAAGGCTTGGGCAGCAAAAACTAGCGACTGGGATCAAATCACAGTGTTTCACCCACATGGCATACAGTCGCTTGAATGTGTGAAGAGGCAAAAGAGCTGAAAGGCAGCGTCTGTGATTTTGGGCTCATTTGGAATGTGGTGGGGTGGCTAAAGCCTTCTCCCCTTTTGATCTTGCAGGAGGCTCTGGAGATGTTGCTCTCAGAGGGGCCTCCAACAGCTGCAGGCCATGCCATGGCTGATTATCATTACGCAGGTAAGCAAAGCAGAGCTTCTTACTTCACTGACAGCTGCTGCCGTCCCCTTCATTCTTGTGGCAAGCGCTTCTGCTTCAACAAACTGTGCTTCACAGCAGCACAAGGTCTTGTCTTCTCGGGGGCTGGGGAAAGCACCAGCATCTAGTCCTTCCGCTTTCCTTCTTTTCCAATCCTTTTCCCGGGGGAATGCCTGCTCCTGTCTTCACTACCTTCTGAGGGAGCAGACACCTACACACACGTCAATGAGGGCCTGCCAGGATTTTCTGTCTGCAGCCAGCGGGATCTGCTTCACGTGCATCAAGGGATCCATACACCTGCTGCTTTTTATTGGCAGGCTCTGATAGATGGACACCTGAGGAGAAGGAGTCCTTCCAAAAGGCTTTCCACACCTACGGCAAGGATTTTCATCTCATCCACAAGCAGGTAAAGCCACGGCACATTCTTTAGCTGAGCAGTTCATCAGGAGGAAAGCTGGCTTATTTCTGGTAACGAACAGTGGCCTTCAGTCTCTCTCTTCTCAAGTCCCAAGTATGTTCAAGTAGTAACAAAATGGGACATCAAAGGCCTGTGTGAAAAGGATGATCCTGCCTCTCCGGCCCTTTTCTCCAAGCTCTTGTGGAAGATGAAGCTTGATTCTGTCAGGCCCCTCGCACAGCTTTGCTGCTGCTTCCACAAGACCTGGTGCTGCCATAACTGGAGTGAAGCAGGAAAGAAGAAGTGTGCTAGATGGATTTGTTGTTGATCTGTGCATGACGTGTGTTACCACCGAGCATAAGACACGGTTTGCTACATTGCATGATGCCTCTCTTTCTCCATGTTGATTTCATTTGACATCCTACTCCCCTTACTTCATGATTTCACTTCCTAGTTTCCTCCATATTTGTCTTTTTCCCCAATGCACCCTACTCCACTTTAGACTCCTTCTTTTTCTCTTGACAACAGATCCAGACTAAGACCATGGCACAGTGTGTGGAGTACTACTACTCTTGGAAAAAGGAGCATCAAATTGCCAGCACTCTTGCTCAGGGGAGGGGGAAGAAAATCGAGACGTGCCAGGAGGGTGGAGAAACTGGGGGAAGGGGAGAAAACCTGCTGGCCAGCCATGCCAGACGCCGCTTTGCCAGGATGGCATCGTCCCATGCCATGGGAAAGGCACAGCAGAGGCTGCCCAGGGCTTCCCCATGCTGCTGCCCTGAAAGACGCAATTCTGCAGCGTAACTTTGAGCCAAGAAAGCAGCACTGCCGCCAAAATGGGCCTTGACTCTCTAGAGATGGCTTTCTCAAGGGCTGGCACCCTCGCTGACTCCAATCACACCCTTCATTCCCCACTGCTTGCTGACATCAGCAATGCGGGCTGCCTTCGTGGATATGCTGCAGATTTTCAGGGAGATTTTGTAGCATGCCAGCATCCTCCCCAAGAAGCAGCTGCCGCTGCTGCGGCTCCCCTAAAACTTTCCTTACCGGCAAAGAGCAATTTGGTTCACATAGTGAGAGAGAGAGTAAGATTCTTTTGGGTTGTATAAAATGCCTAACCATGTGTCTTCCCTAATTTGACTGGATTTAAATCCCATTCCCTAGACATTTATGGAAATGTCAAACCCTCATATTTATCCCAGCCCTTTGGCCCGTAGAAAACAGGAGTATTTCCCTCCAAGCTCTGGCTTGGCAGCCTGCTGCAGCCCACTGGCAAAAAACGCAGCCGTTTCCTTGGCTCTTGCCGGTTTGGAAGGATTTGCTTAGGCCGATAGATTTTTCTGCTGGATGCCCTGATTTCCAGCCTGCTGAGAGGAAGGAAAGATTGATAAGGATTCTTTGATTTCCAGGGTGTGGGCCAAGCAAAGAGCAGCAAAAGCCCCCCCAGAAAGGAGAATGGGGAGACAGGCAAGAGAAGCCGCAAGAGGGCTCGCAGCGCTGACTGTCCCTGCTGCCAACCGCGCCAGCCGCCCCGTTCGGCGGGAGGCCCCTCTCCCTGCGGGCAGTGCAAACGTTGCGCAAGTTCCTCCTCTTTCTGCTCAAAGCTGCGCCTTTGGAATAAAACAGGCTGACCCTTTCCAAAAGTATTCCAGGGCAAGCTGGGGGCACTTGCAGCATGGCCCCTCCCAGCCGTGCTCAAGCTTACAAGCCACCTCTAACCCAAAGAGCTTCGTTCAAACCTAGCATTCACCATGAAACCTTGCCGTGCCCCAACAAGACACAGTTCATGCAAGTGTAGGAATAGATCCATCCAAGCTTGCTTTGATGCTGCTGGTCAAATTCAAAATAGGATGCAGCAAAAGGAGGAAGACTTTTCAAGGCACTGGAACAAGAAAGATCGCACTCATGGTGCTGATCCATTAACAAATGTGCCACTGCCCAAAAAGACAGAAATTCACACTAAAACCCAGATCTTGGCCCTTGCTTGAATGGTGTCTACTAAACTGACCAGTGGATGGTTTGTTTCCTATCTTCCAGGGTGTTTGAAACCATGAAGGAAAGGAACAAACACAGGAGAAGACATCGGCCTCGCAAGGAAGCAGAGCCTCTCCCCAAGAAGAAAAGGCCAAATTAGACGAGGCTGCAGCTTGTCCAGGGCCAGCAAGTGTTAGGCGTCCATAAGACTAGATAGGAAGGATAGGAAGAAGAGACTGTTTTCTAAGATTCTAGGCTTGTTGAATTACTTAGTTGACATGATAGGAATCCCTTTTAGGAATCTCCTCAATATATTAGTTAAGATACATTAGGATTATTCAAGGTTTATTAGTAGTATTAGATTTATCAGCAAATGGAAGAGGTTTGGTGTTGGCTACGCTCCGTCTTTTGTCATTTTGCCTTTGTTGAGACACAATGTGTCTTTATCATTAAACCACGTTTGTTCCATTTTGTCTTTTTGTCTGTATGAAATCACTCCAGCACTGCTTGTTCCATTTGCCTGCTGCTTCAAACAGGGCACTTGCCCTGGGAGAAGAATCTGGGCACACGCCACTTCCCCGTGGCCCAGCCCCTTGCTCAGCTGGCAAAGGACTTGCAAAGGTGTGTCTCCTTTACTGCCAGTGAAATAACGCTGGGGCTTCATCCTTTGATTCCTAAAGCTCTCAGCTGGGAATAGAAAGGGAGGCTTTGTTTAATTCAATGGATTGGATCTAAAGCAGTGCTCTGGTCTCACCATCTTTCCTGGCGTAAAAGCAGCGGCTTTAGTCCTTTCTGTAGCCCAGCAACATCACTTTGTTTCATTTTGGACGACTGATGGACCTGACCATTTTGCAGGACCTTTCTAACCTCTCCGATTCTATCCAATTCATATCCACATGCACCACCAAGGCAACAGGAGTTCTGTTTCAGTTTCTCTTTCAAGGACCAGTCTCCCGCTCTGGGCCTCCAGCAATCTCCTTAGCTAAAGCAGAGCGGGTGTGATCCTTCTCCTCTCACTTCTCACAGCTTAGGGATTTGCAGCAAAGAAGAATCAAAGTCACTCTTTTATCTAGCCCAGCAAATGGCACTGCCTAGCAAGGCTTTGGTGGCAGGGGCTGTGGAGGGTGGAGAGGGGGTGAGGGAGGGGGCAATTGCCAGGCTGCTTGTGGGAAGCCGAGGGAAGCTTGTCCTTGCGTGATGGAGCCGGTGCAGCTGGGCTTTGGAGCCTACAAAGTATCTGCGTTGCAGTGGGACTTGTTCCATCTGCGGCCTCACTTTGCTGGCGTGTGGCTAACGGGCAGGCTGGGAAGGAAGCAAGATTGGGACTGAAGCAAGATTTGCTTTTCCTTAACCATAGGCAGGAAAGCAGCAAAACTGGCCGGCTTTTGTCATATCTGGGATCTAGGCATTAAAACAAACCTGAGGGCCATCAGTGAGGAAAGGTAATTCTGGTAGTGTTCCCCGATGACAGGAATCCCAGAGTCTTTGCAGATAAGCACCTAGCTTCTCCAAGGCAGCTGGAAGAGGGATATAGAAATTCTGCATTCATGGTTGCTACAGAAATGCCGGCGTGCTGCACTTGTGTGTGTCTGTCCCCATCAGTTGCCCTGAAAACCATGCTGTTTCTCCAAGTTTCAAGGAAGAAGTGATGAGGTAGGAGACCAGCTGAGAGCCCAAAAAGAGGGAAAGCATCAAGTGACATTACTGGGCACCCAAAGAAGACTTGGGAACGGGGGCAGGATGAATGGCTCCACGTTGAGAGGAAGCTTTGGAGATGGCTCTGTGCTGGACAGCTTGCAAATTCTAGCTCCTCTCAGAGCTGGAGGAGAGCCAGCAGGAGGAGTCCTTCTGCTTCTCCAGGGCAGGAGATGAGGTCTGGGCCCTTGGACAGAGCCAGGCTCCTGTGCACATTCAGCTGGAGGCAGCCTCCAGAGAAGCACCAAGAACAGCCAGGCCTGTCCCTGCACTGCTTTTGCCCCTCTCATCAGACGACTGAGGAGAAAAGCCCCAATGGAAAGGTTCTCAGGGCAAACTTGCACCAGAAGAAGTAAAAGGGGCAGAGGTGGCCCTGGCCTCTTTCTGTCCCATGACTCCCCTGGGGTTCCACATGGAATGTTGAGCTGTGCCCTTAGCAACTGTCGTTGTCTCCTGCTCCTGTGGCCGTTGGTGGAACGCTGGTGGAGCAGCGCTGCAGCAGCAGCTGCAGGATCAGCTCCTGGGCTGTCCCTGACCAGCCACCTTGTGCACTCAGCGCCTCACCCGGCCTCTGCACCCACATCCTGGTCTCCACGTCTGCCGCCAGGCATCCCCACAGCACTTTGGCATGTCAAAGGTAAGAAAATCCCCCTTTGCCCTCAAAGCACTAACACAAGGGCAGGAGGCTCCAGCTGCCTCTCCCACCAAGCACCACACACTGGCTGCGGGCTCACTTTCCCCAGACCAGCTTCCACATGAAAGCAGGCTGCAGCTTCTGAAGGCATCATCTTGCCTCCAGGGGAAACACACACCTTTCCTTAGAGGACGTAGACAGGTGTCACAGTGCACTTGCAGGTCCTCGTCCACGGAGGACCTGATTCAAAGCTCTCGGCAGCCATTTCACTCCTAAAACTCTCTTGTGGTGACCCCAAAACAAATTGTTCATGGCTCAGCAGTTCAGGGGCTCAGTGTCTACAAATGCCCTTATGCCCTGACTCTGCTCACACTTGCTGCAAAGCTTCAAAAGCAGAATGTGGCACTTCTCCTCTGGGATCCCTATCGTTTAGGGCATGCAAGCATTTTACTGCGCTTCTCCTCAAACAAAGGCTTTCTACTTCAAAAATGATCTGCTATCAGCAATTCTGATAGACTTGCATAGTTACAATCGCTTCTAGATACATTCTCTTCTAATATCTTCATAGATCATTTTTTCAATGCATGTAGGGCTGCTTCTGCCTCATGCTTAGGGGCAGCTGTGAAATGCCATCTTCTCAGGAACACCATCACAGCAGCACAGAAACTTCTGGCTTGGAAGGGATTCTCAAAGATGACGGAGCCCAGCTCCAGGGCCTGCCCAGGGCAGCCTCAGCAACCACACCCTGTGCCCAAGGGCTGTGTCCAAAGACTGCTGCAGCTCAGTCAGGCTTGGTGCTGGGACCCCTTCCCTGGGGAGGCTGTTGCAGTGCCCAAGCAGCCTCTGGGTCAAGAAGCGTTTCCTTGTAGCCAACCTAAGCCTGCCCTGGCACATCTTCCAGGCCATTCTCCTGGCTCTTGTCAGCGGTCCCAGGACTGAAGAGACTAGTGCATGGCCTTCTGCTTCCCCTCCTGAGGAAGCTGCTGACTGCTAGAGGGTCCTGCCTAGGAAATACCACCTCCAAAAGGCAGAAATGACACCAAAGAGAAAGGAGCTGAGACAGAGGAGCTCGGGCTTTGCAATGATGAGGAGGATGAGAAGGAAAGCTACTGACACATCCTGGGCAGAAGGAGTTTTAACGGCAGCATTGTTTTGATCTCTTTCAGATGGAAAGGAGAGGCACAATCAAAAGGAAAGCAAGAGCCCACACTGAGCCGTGAGTTTTGGCCTAGGGTTAAAGGACAGCAAAGTGGAGGAATGGCGAGGAGGAGACGTGCTCTTTCAGAGTCAGGCTGGGATTGCTTCAAGCCTGTGGCTCCACAGAAAGGCTCTCTTGACCACTTGCCCTTCTTCCCTGCACCCCCTTCTTCCTTTAGACACATCAATGTTGGCAGCGACTTTCAGGCTGAGCTGCCAGAGCTGCAGAGCAGACCACCAAGCGAGGATGAAGAGCCTGCAAGCCTGGTCTGGAAGCCCTGGGAGGAAGATGACTCTGACATGCAAAAACCTTACAGAGGAAGCTTTGCTTCAAGCTTTCCTTCCACCCGTGACATACTTGGGTCTTTCAAAGGCTGCTTTTGCAGCAAAAGGCGGCATTTTGCAGGCTCTGCTTCTCTCCTTGTCTGGCCCATCTTGCCGTGTAGAAGTGTGAGAGGCAAAGAGAATGCTCCGCTTTTGCAGCAGAGCAGGAAAAGGAGCAAGCATCTTGCTCTCCAAATTGCTCAGGGCCATTTGCCACTGCAAGAGGGGAGATTGGGCCTCGCTTCTTATGACAGAAGCTGCTTTGAAGGGAGAGCCAGCACTGCGTGGGCCCTTGGTTCAGCTGGCGCTGTCTTTACTCTCCTTTTCCTGCTCTCTTAGCTGCTGTCTTTAGCTCCTGGGCTTTCCTTCTGCCTTGCAGGGCAACCTTTGCCCTGCCTGGCCTCAAGGCTGATTTTCGGTGCCTTTTTCTTGTGCTGGCAGTAAGAGAACTGTTGGACGTGGCCAGCTGCCGTGGCGTTGCCGGGGCAGCAGCTAACCTGGAGCGCGCCCTGCACTGCCTGCACCAGGCACGCGGCAGCGTTCCGGTAGGAGGCGGCTGCTTGGGCGCAGAGAAGAGGAGGGGGCACAGGGAATGCAGAAGGGGCGGCCACTGGGACAGCCTTTCCTGGCTGCTCTTTGAAGAAGGGTCTTAACAGGGAGCAGAGCACTTGCTGCCTGCTGCATCTCCTCCAGCTGCGCCAGGGCTCAGCCCAGACGGCTCCAGCAGGGACAATCTCCCTCCTGGAGGCGGCGGCGGCGCAAGCTCCTGCAGCCTGCTGCCTTGTAAATCGCCCGCAGATCTGGCTTCTCCAAGACATTTGGAGGGCAAATTGCTAGAAGCCTCAGTCAGCTGAGGCCATTCTGGGTGCAGGAGCAGCAAAATCATTAGGTTGCTGAGCAAAATGCCACTCTTGGGGACCAGGATCAAAGGCTTATGCAGCAAAAACTAGCCACTGGGATCAAATCACAGTGTTTCACCCACATGGCATACAGTGGCTTGAAAGTGTGAAGAGGCTAAAGAGCTGAAAGGCCGCGTCTGTGATTTTGGGCTCATTTGGAATGTGGTGGGGTGGCTAAAGCCTTCTCCCCTTTTGATCTTGCAGGAGGCTCTGGAGATGTTGCTCTCAGGGGGGCCTCCAACAGCTGCAGGCCATGCCATGGCTGATTATCATTACGCAGGTAAGCAAAGCAGAGCTTCTTCCTTCACTGACAGCTGCTGCCGTCCCCTTCATTCTTGTGGCAAGTGTTTCTGCTTCATCAAACTGTGCTTAAGAGCAGCACAAGGTCTTGTCTTCTCGGGGGCTGGGGAAAGCACCAGCATCCAGTCCTTCCGCTTTACTTCTTTTCCAATCCTTTTCCCGGGGGAATGCCTGCTCCTGTCTTCACTACCTTCTGAGGGAGCAGACACCTACACACACGTGAATGAGGGCCTGCCAGGATTTTCTGTCGGCAGCCAGCGGGATCTGCTTCACGTGCATCAAGGGATCCATTCACCTGCTGCTTTTTATTGGCAGGCTCTGATAGATGGACACCTGAGGAGAAGGAGTCCTTCCAAAAGGCTTTCCACACCTACGGCAAGGATTTTCATCTCATCCACAAGCAGGTAAAGCCACGGGACATTCTTTAGCCGAGCAGTTCATCAGGAGGAAAGCTCCCTTATTTCTGCTAGCAAACAGTGGCCTTCAGTCTCTCTCTTCTCAAGTCCCAAGTATGTTCAAGTAGTAACAAAATGGGACATCAAAGGCCTGTGTGAAAAGGATGATCCTGCCTCTCCGGCCCTTTTCTCCAAGCTCTTGTGGAAGATGAAGCTTGATTCTGTCAGGCCCCTCGCACAGCTTTGCTGCTGCTTCCACAAGACCTGGTGCTGCCATAACTGGAGTGAAGCAGGAAAGAAGAAGTGTGCTAGATGGATTTGTTGTTGATCTGGGCATGACCAGTGTTACGACCTAGCACAAGACACGGTTTGCTACATTGCATGATGCCTCTCTTTCTCCATGTTGTTTTCATTTGACACCCTACTCCCTTTACTTCATGATTTCACTTCCTAGTTTCCTCCATATTCAACTTTTTCCCCAAGGCACCCTACTCCACTTTAGACTCCTTCTTTTTCTCTTGACAACAGATCCAGACTAAGACCGTGGCACAGTGTGTGCAGTACTACTACTCTTGGAAAAAGGAGCATCAACTTGCCAGCACTCTTGCTCAGGTGAGGGGGAAGAAAAGCGAGACGTGCCAGGAGGGTGGAGAAACTGGGGGAAGGGGAGAAAACCTGCTGGCCAGCCATGCCAGACGCCGCTTTGCCAGGATGGCATCGTCCCATGCCATGGGAAAGGCACAGCAGAGGCTGCCCAGGGCTTCCCCATGCTGCTGCCCTGAAAGACGCAATTCTGCAGCGTAACTTTGAGCCAAGAAAGCAGCACTGCCGCCAAAATGGGCCTTGACTCTCTAGAGATGGCTTTCTCAAGGGCTGGCACCCTCGCTGACTCCAATCACACCCTTCATTCCCCACTGCTTGCTGACATCAGCAATGCGGGCTGCCTTCGTGGATATGCTGCAGATTTTCAGGGAGATTTTGTAGCATGCCAGCATTCTCCCCAAGAAGAAGCTGCCGCTGCTGCGGCTCCCCTAAAACTTTCCTTACCGGCAAAGAGCAATTTGGTTCACATAGTGAGAGAGAGAGTAAGATTCTTTTGGGTTGTATAAAATGCCTAACCATGTGTCTTCCCTAATTTGACTGGATTTAAATCCCATTCCCTAGACATTTATGGAAATGTCAAACCCTCATATTTATCCCAGCCCTTTGGCCCGTAGAAAACAGGAGTATTTCCCTCCAAGCTCTGGCTTGGCAGCCTGCTGCAGCCCACTGGCAAAAAACGCAGCCATTTCCTTGGCTCTTGCCGGTTTGGAAGGATTTGCTTAGGCCGATAGATTTTTCTGCTGGATGCCCTGATTTCCAGCCTGCTGAGAGGAAGGAAAGATTGATAAGGATTCTTTGATTTCCAGGGTGTGGGCCAAGCAAAGAGCAGCAAAAGCCCCCCCAGAAAGGAGAACGGGGAGACAGGCAAGAGAAGCCGCAAGAGGGCTCGCAGCGCCGACTGTCCCTGCTGCCAACCGCGCCAGCCGCCCCGTTCGGCGGGAGGCCCCTTTCCCTGCGGGCAGTGCAAACGTTGCGCAAGTTCCTCCTCTTTCTGCTCAAAGCTGCGCCTTTGGAATAAAACAGGCTGACCCTTTCCATCGGCACCGCAGGGCAAGCTGGGGGCACTTGCAGCATGGCCCCTCCCAGCTGTGCTCAAGCTTACAAGCCACCTCTAACCCAAAGAGCTTCGTTCAAACCTAGCATTCACCATGAAACCTTGCCATGCCCCAACAAGACACAGTTCATGCAAGTGTAGGAATAGATCCATCCAAGCTTGCTTTGATGCTGCTGGGCAAATTCAAAATAGGATGCAGCAAAAGGAGGAAGACTTTTCAAGGCACTGGAACAAGAAAGATCGCACTCATGGTGCTGATCCATTAACAAATGTGCCACTGCCCAAAAAGACAGAAATTCACACTAAAACCCAGATCTTGGCCCTTGCTTGAATGATGTCTACTAAACTGACCAGTGGATGGTTTGTTTCCTATCTTCCAGGGTGTTTGAAACCATGAAGGAAAGGAACAAACACAGGAGAAGACATCGGCCTCGCAAGGAAGCAGAGCCTCTCCCCAAGAAGAAAAGGCCAAATTAGACAAGGCTGCAGCTTGTCCAGGGCCAGCAAGTGTTAGGCGTCCATAGGACTAGATAGGAAGGATAGGAAGAAGAGACTGTTTTCTAAGTTTCTAGGCTTGTTGAATTACTTAGTTGACATGATAGGAATCCCTTTTAGGAATCTCCTCAATATATTAGTTAAGATACATTAGGATTATTCAAGGTTTATTAGTAGTATTAGATTTATCAGCAAATGGAAGAGGTTTGGTGTTGGCTACGCTCCGTCTTTTGTCATTTTGCCTTTGTTGAGACACAATGTGTCTTTATCATTAAACCACGTTTGTTCCATTTTGTCTTTTTGTCTGTATGAAATCACTCCGGCACTGCTTGTTCCATTTGCCTGCTGCTTCAAACAGGGCACTTGCCCTGAGAGAAGAATCTGGGCATGCGCCACCTCCCCCTGGCCCAGCCCCTTGCTCAGCTGGCAAAGGACTTGCATAGGTGTGTCTCCTTTACTGCCAGTGAAATAACGCTGGGGCTTCATCCTTTGATTCCTAAAGCTCTCAGCTGGGAATGGAAAGGGAGGCATTGTTTTATCCAATGGATTGGATCTAAAGCAGTGCTCTGGTCTCACCATCTCTTCTGGCGTAAAAGCAGCGGGTTTAGTCCTTTTTGTAGCCCAGCAACATCACTTTGTTTCATTTTGGACGACTGATGGACCTGACCACCTTGCAGGACCTTTCTAACCTCTCCGATTCTATCCAATTCATATCCACATGCACCACCAAGGCAACAGGACTTCAGTTTCTCTTTCAAGGACCAGTCTCCCGCTCTGGGCCTGCAGCAATCTCCTTAGCTAAAGCAGAGCGGGTGTGATCCTTCTCCTCTCACTTCTCACAGCTTAGGGATTTGCAGCAAAGAAGAATCAAAGTCACTCTTTTATCTAGCCCAGCAAACGGCACTGCCTAGCAAGGCTTTGGTGGCAGGGGCTGTGGAGGGTGGAGAGGGGCTGAGGGAGGGGGCAATTGCCAGGCTGCTTGTGGGAAGCCGAGGGAAGCTTGTCCTTGCGTGACGGAGCCAGTGCAGCTGGGCTTTGGAGCCTACAAAGTATCTGCGTTGCAGTGGGACTTGTTCCATCTGCGGCCTCACTTTGCTGGCGTGTGGCTAACGGGCAGGCTGGGAAGGAAGCAAGATTGGGACTGAAGCAAGATTTGCTTTTCCTTAACCATAGGCAGGAAAGCAGCAAAACTGGCCGGCTTTTGTCATATCTGGGATCTAGGCATTAAAACAAACCTGAGGGCCATCAGTGAGGAAAGGTAATTCTGGTAGTGTTCCCCGATGACAGGAATCCCAGAGTCTTTGCAGATAAACACCTAGCTTCTCCAAGGCAGCTGGAAGAGTGATATAGAAATTCTGCATTCATGGTTGCTACAGAAATGCCGGCGTGCTGCACCTGTGTGTGTGTGTCCCCATCAGTTGCCCTGAAAAATATGCTGTATCTCCAAGTTTCAAGGAAGGAGTGATGAGGTGGGAGACCAGCTGAGAGCCCCAAAAGAGGGAAACCATCAAGTGACATTACTGGGCACCCAAAGGACACTTGAGAAAGGGAGCAGGATGAATGGCTCCATGTTGAGAGGAAGCTTTGGAGATGGCTCTGCGCTGGACAGCTTGCAAATTCTCAGCTCCTCCTCGGGAGGAGTCCTTCTGCTTCTCCAGGGCAGGAGATGAGGTCTGGGCCCTTGGACAGAGCCAGGCTCCTGTGCACATTCAGCTGGAGGCAGCCTCCAGAGAAGCACCAAGAACAGCCAGGCCTGTCCCTGCACTGCTTTTGCCCCTCTCATCAGACGACTGAGGAGAAAAGCCCCAGTGGGAAGGTTCTCAGGGCAAACTTGCACCAGAAGAAGTAAAAGGGGCAGAGGTGGCCCTGGCCTCTTTCTGTCCCATGACTCCCCTGGGCTTCTACATGGAATGTTGAGCTGTGCCCATAGCAACTGTCGTTGTCTCCTGCTCCTGTGGCCGTTGGTGGAACGCTGGTGGAGCAGCGCTGCAGCAGCAGCTGCAGGATCAGCTCCTGGGCTGTCCCTGACCAGCCACCTTGTGCACTCAGCGCCTCACCCGGCCTCTGCACCCACATCCTCGTCTCCACGTCTGCCGCCAGGCATCCCCACAGCACTTTGGCATGTCAAAGGTAAGAAAATCCCCCTTTGCCCTCAAAGCACTAACACAAGGGCAGGAGGCTCCAGCTGCCTCTCCCACCAAGCACCACACACTGGCTGCGGGCTCACTTTCCCCAGACCAGCTTCCACATGAAAGCAGGCTGCAGCTTCTGAAGGCATCATCTTGCCTCCAGGGGAAACACACACCTTGCCTTAGAGGACGTAGACAGGTGTCACATTGCACTTGCAGGTCCTCGTCCACGGAGGACCTGATTCAAAGCTCTCGGCAGCCATTTCACTCCTAAAACTCTCTTGTGGTGACCCCAAAACAAATTGTTCATGGTTCAGCAGTTCAGGGGCTCAGTGTCTACAAATGCCCTTATGCCCTGACTCTGCTCACACCTGCTGCAAAGCTTCAAAAGCAGAATGTGGCACTTCTCCTCTGGGATCCCTGTCGTTCAGGGCGTGGAAGCATTTTACTGCGCTTCTCCTCAAACAAAAGCTTTCAACTTCAACAATGATCTGCTATCAGCAATTCTGATAGACTTGCATAGTTACAAAATCTTCTAGATACATTGTGTTTTAATATCTTCATAGATCATTTTTTCAATGCATGTAGGGCTGCTTCTGCCTCATGCACAGGGGCAGCTGTGAAGTGCCATCTTCTCAGGACCACCATCACAGCAGCACAGAAACTTCTGGCTTGGAAGGGATTCTCAAAGATGACGGAGCCCAGCTCCAGGGCCTGCCCAGGGCAGCCTCAGCAACCACACCCTGTGCCCAAGGGCTGTGTCCAAAGACTGCTGCAGCTCAGTCAGGCTTGGTGCTGTGACCCCTTCCCTGGGGAGGCTGTTGCAGTGCCCAAGCACCCTCTGGGTCAAGAACCTTTTCCTTGTAACCAACCTAAGTCTGCCCTGGCACATCTTCCAGGCCATTCTCCTGGCTCTTGTCAGCGGCCCCAGGACTGAAGAGACTAGTGCATGGCCTTCTGCTTCCCCTCCTGAGGAAGCTGCTGACTACGAGAGGCTCCTGCCTAGGAAATTCCACCTCCAAAAGGCAGCAATGACACCAAAGAGAAAGGAGCTGGGACAGAGGAGCTCGGGCTTTGCAATGATGAGCAGGATGAGAAGGAAGGCTACTGACACATCCTAGGCCGAAGGAGTTTTAACAGGAGCATTGTTTTTGTCTCTTTCAGGTGGAAAGGAGAGGCACAATCAAAAGGAAAGCAAGAGCCCACACTGAGCCGTGAGTTTTGGCCTAGGGTTAAAGCACAGCAAAGTGGAGGAATGGCGAGGAGGAGACGTGCTCTTTCAGAGTCAGGCTGGGATTGCTTCAAGCCTGTGGCTCCACAGAAAGGCTCTCTTGACCACTTGCCCTTCTTCCCTGCACCCCCTTCTTCCTTTAGACACATCAATGTTGGCAGCGACTTTCAGGCTGAGCTCCCAGAGCTGCAGAGCAGACCACCAAGTGAGGATGAAGAGCCTGCAAGCCTGGTCTGGAAGCCCTGGGAGGAAGATGACTCTGACATGCAAAAACCTGACAGAGGTAGCTTTGCTTCAAGCTTTCCTTCCACCCGTGACATACTTGGGTCTTTCAAAGGCTTCTTTTGCGGCAAAAGGCAGCGTTTTGCAGGCTCTGCTTCTCTCCTAGTCTGGCCCATTTCCCGTGTAGAAGTGTGAGAGGCAAGGAGAATGCTCTGCTTTTGCAGCAGAGCAGGAAAAGGAGCAAGCATCTTGCTCTCCAAATTGCTCAGGGCCATTTGCCACTGCAAGAGGGGAGATTGGGCCTCGCTTCTTTTGACAGAAGCCGCTTTGAAGGGAGAGCCAGCACTGCCAGGACGGTTGGCTCAGCTGGCGCTGTCTTTACTCTCCTATTCCTGCTCTCTTAGCTGCTGTCTTTAGCTCCTGGGCTTTCCTTCTACCTTGCAGGGCAACCTTTGCCCTGCCTGGCCTCAAGGCTGATTTTCGGTGCCTTTTTCTTGTGCTTGCAGTAAGAGAACTGTTGGACGTGGCCAGCTGCCGTGGCGTTGCCGGGGCAGCAGCTAACCTGGAGCGCGCCCTGCACTGCCTGCACCAGGCACGCGGCAGCGTTCCGGTAAGAGGCGGCTGCTTGGGCACAGAGAAGAGGGCACAGGGAATGCAGATGGGGCGGCCACTGGGACAGCCTTTCCTGGCTGCTCTTTGAAGAAGGGTCTTAACAGTGTTATAAATAAGAAGCTTGACTAGGCCAATATTCAAGCAGCAATCAATTTATTATTTAATATGGTAAAGTATGAGCAATACAGCGCTGGGTACAGTGGGGGAAGTTTTCCCTGCAACTGCACATCGATAATTGAGGATTACAAGTATTTATAGGGGTACTCCTCATTTTTTTTCAGCAGTTTCTATTTCCAAATTATTACATCACAATTCTATACACTATTGTGATTTAATTTTTCTCAGGATGTGTTTTTAAAGGAGTATCCCCAGATGGTGGTGGTCCAGTTTCCGACAGAAGAAAGACGAATCCCCATCTGGTAGAGTCCAGCTCCTCAGATGTAGGTCCAACTTGTTAATTGCAGAGACTATAAATCTAATAACAGTGATGTCCAGCTTCCTTTGGTCGAACCCATAAATCCTTGAAGTGGTGGTCATCTTCTTTTCTCAAGCTGTTTTTCTTCGCTTCAATAGGGTATGAGATAAGCATATTTCCTATATATATTCCAAAGCTATAGTTTCAAGGATACAAGTAATATTCTAAAATTATACTTCAAATGGTTATTATTGCAGAGCTCTTTATGGATTAACTATAAGAAAAAAAAAGCAACATCCTTAACGCATTAATTTCCTTAACGCTTAAATTCCAATGCTCCTTAATCAACCAGGGTTGAGTGCAAACAACAAAAAGGTAGATCCAAAGGCCTTTTTCCATGTCTTATTTTCCTCAGTTATTAGAATTCACAGCTCTCCCACTGTCGATTTCCACACATTTCGCAATCACAAATACACACATCGCCTGTTTGTACCTGACACGAAACACAGCTTTGTATTTCACAGTCCCCCCTCTGCTTGTATAAATTTTCATTTATCTTACTCATTCGTGTCTGGGCTTCAAATCTAGCCAAAACTTTGGAAGCTTTCTCTTTTTGGTCTCTTTTCTTCAGTTTCATTATTTTAGTTACCTTAGCTGTTTTCTCAAATCGACCAATTTCTCCAGTAGCCAATTCTGAGTCGGCAGGCATTACTGCAATTTGCATGCTTTGTATAACTGAGTGGATTAGTCTGATAAAACATGGAATAAGGCAAGGTAGAAACAATAACCCAGCTAATGAGCACAATATCAGGAACCCTATTTTCTTCCACCAAGCTCCTCCTCCAAAGATCTGGTCCCACCAAGAGGCTTGAAGAATGGAATTCCATTTTTGGACAGGGACATGAGCCACTCTTTTGATCTCTGCTGCTAAACCCCGGATTGTTTCTCCGTAATCATCAATCTCAACGCAGCATTCTGATTCATTGAATTTTCCACACACCCCTCCTTCTTCAGCCAGCAAATAGTCTAATGCTATTCGATTCCGATACACAAAAGCCCGCACTTGAGTGTGCTGCCGGCTTAACAAGTCTAAGGCCTCTGAGGAGTGGTTCGAGACTATCTCTACTACTGCCTGCAGTCTAATCAACCTATTCAATAGGTAAATGGGGGTCCTATATCCCCAGCTTCTGTCTTGAGCCCAAGTGGCTGGCCTGTAATAATCTATTATTCTTTCTGCTGGCCACTCTTCTTCTCCTCATTTTTGGTCCCCTCCTGCCCTTGGGAACTCAAGTTTTAATTCTCTTTTTTCTCTTCCCAGGTTTTCATATAAGGGTGCTCCTAACAGGTTACTCTTGGACTTTGGTAGTACAAAGAAGGAGGGTTGTATAATTCCTAAAGTACAGGATCCTTTCCATCTACGGGGCAGCTCACTGTAAGCTTTTTGTCCACAAATCCAATATATACCATTTGGGGCTTTCCATGGGTCATTTACCGCCTCAGGTTTTTCCTATTTGAAGTCAGAAATCCCCAATCCCCATACTGCTGTTCTAGCTGTTTGTATTGTTCACTTAATTTCTTTAGCCTTTCTTGTTCCACTCTTTTCCTTTTTACCTCGGATTCTTGCTTTTGTAGTTTTTGAGTAATTTGTTTTATTTTACTCTCTGGGTCTCTCCCTTCTCTGTCCTTTGCTAAACAAAAGAATTTTGAGTATCGCAGACAGATTCGTTCATCATCATCTTTCAGAAGGTTGGTTAACACGGGCCCATCCTTGGGAGAAACTTTCAGTCCATGTTTTAAATTTTCTCCAACCCAGTATAATTTACCACCCATAGTGCACATCTTTAATTTGTTGTGGTCATAGCACACTTCACTAACATGGGAATGTGCCACGAACATCAATTCCATTTTTTTTCCCCCAATCCAGACAGTATGATTGCATTTGTCACAGACAGCCGGAGCAATAGGCTCTGATCCTGCAGCTCGCTCATGGATTATGTGGAGCTCAGGAGTGAGGCTATTAAGGCCCATTCCCTGAGATGCAATGATCAATACAGTGAAAATAATCCTCAGTGGGTTCAACTCTCTACCTCTCTCAAGGCCCCTTGGGTTGCATCCAAGGGCCGAGATGTAGATCTTCTCGGTAGCAGAGTTTATACCTTGGGATTTAGTCACTGATATATTTCGTTTCATTTTTGCCTTTGGCCTCACGAGCCTTCAGATATTTATCGTGGTTGTGGCCCGATTCGTTTTAATTTAGGCTAATTGGCCCCTAAGTTCAGGGGATGTGCGACTACAATAGGGTTGGTGTATGTGCCTCCCTCTCTTCCAGTGATACTTGGCTTCCTGCCACTCTTTTGCTTTAATTTGATATTCGTCCGGTATCCAATTACCCCTGTCACACTCTACTTTTTCTAATTTTGCCTTCGGTATTTCTTGCAAATCAATTCCTGCTCTTGTTCCGTGTACCCAAGTTCTCCACCAATCTTTATCACTTGTTTTAATATATCCTTTCCTTACTGCAGTCCACAAAGTTTTATCAGTTTCTTTTTCTATTTCTTTTCTACAATTACAGCAGAGAGCATTAGGGATCTGTCCCCTTGGTAGGTTTGTATACCAAAATTCTTCACACTCTATACACTTAAAACAACCCCATGGATAACACTTACAGTTTGGAGTAGAACATTCTACTTCTCGTGAGTACACTTGGGGTTGCAGCCTAAGGTAGGAGCGTTTTCGTGACATACATCAGTCTTTTTTTTTTTTTTTAACTTGATTTTCAGTTCTCCAGGGGTAGATGCAATTCTCCACTGGGATTCAGCAGGCGTCTCTGTCAATGGTTCTGTCTCTGTCGGTGGTTCTGCTGGTCCTTTGACCCGCGACGCGTGGGTCCAGCCTTTTTCCGCAGTTCGGACAGCTGTATCAGTGGTCAGCAAAGTTAAATATGGACCTTCCCACCTAGGAGACAAACTTTCTTCTTTCCAGCTTTTAATCAGTACCCAGTCACCCGGTTTTATTTGGTGTATACTAAATCCAAGAGGGGCTGATTGAGCAATTACCCCTTTTTCCCTTAGTTCTAGGACATGTTGTCCCATCTTCTGGATGTATTTTTGAATAGTCATATCAGCTATGACTACTGATGTTTGGGGTATTTCTTGGGAATAAGGCATTCCATAAAGCATCTCATATGCAGAAAGTCCTGTATCTGCATTTGGAAGTGTCCTTATATTAAGCAATGCTAAAGGTAAACATTTTACCCATGACATTTGGGTCTCAATCATTAATTTTGTTAATTGTTGTTTTATAGTCTGGTTCATTCTTTCCACCCTCCCAGAGCTCTGGGGGTGCCAAGGGGTGTGATATTCCCAGGAAATACCCACAGCCTGTGTTACTCCTTTTATAATGCTGGAAGTAAAGTGGGAGCCCTGATCAGAATCGATGGCTCTGATAACCCCGAATCGAGGAATGATTTGTTCCAACAATATTTTAACTACAAACTTTGCTGTGGCTCGGGCAGCCGGGTAGGCCTCCACCCAATGAGTTAATTGATCTACTAATACCAACAAGTATTTCCATCTGCCCACCTTTGGTAATTCGGTATAATCTACCTGAACCCTTTCGAATGGTCTATAGGCAATTTTTCTACCACCAGTTGGAGCTTGTCTCATTACTTTTTTGTTAACCTTTTGACATGTCAAACACCCCTGTGTTATTTGTTTTGCTATCTCAAAAATTCCAATGCATCCATAATATTTTAGAAAATGATCACATAAGGCTCTTGTTCCCCAATGAGTACACTGGTGTAACTGGCTTAGAATTCTTCTAGCGTAAGCCTTAGGTAAAATCTCTCTCCCATCTGATAAAACCCACTTTCCCAGTTCTTTCTTAACTTCTAATCTTTTTATAGCTTCTTCCTCTTGAATACTATAGCTTTTTGGCAGCTCCTCTCGAGTTTCCGCTATAGTGTTCAGCTGGATAGTTTCTCTTAGTTTACATGCTGCCTCCTTTGCAGCTTGATCAGCTGTGTTGTTTCCTCTCACTAAGTAGCTTGACCTCCGCTGATGACCTCTTACATGTACTACAGCTATTCTCTTAGGTCCTTTCAGGGCTTCAAGCACTCTGATTATTAACTCCTGATGGATCAGTTTCTTCCCTTGAGTGTTTATCAAACCTCTTTCTATCCAGATTTTTCCAAATGTGTGCACAATTCCAAAAGCATATTTTGAGTCTGTGTAAATAGTCCCCACCTTATCTTTTAAAAGTTCTAAAGCTCGGTATAAAGCAAATAATTCACAAGCCTGAGCTGACCAGCTAGAACTTATTTTTCCTCTCTCTATCACAGACATATTTTCTCCTTCTACAATAGCATATCCTGAATTTCTTTTCCCTTCTATCACCCTCTACAAACAGTTTTTGATCTGCCTCCCGTTTTTTGCAAACCCTTTTAACATGTCTTTCCATACCACAGTAAAAGCAGGTAGGTCTTTTAGAACCCTCACCTGCTATTTTTCTCGTGGTTTTTGCCTTTCCTGAAGATGCACCACCATTCTGAACCTCCTTTACCGCAGCCACGAAAACCTTAGCTTTAGCTTTGGCCTTTTCTTCGTCTCTGCGGACATAAACTCTCTGTGCTTCCCTTAACAATTCTTGCAAACCTCTCTCCTGCCAGCCGTCTAACTTTTCCAGTTTCCTTCTTATATCCTCCCAGGACTTAGCCACAAACTGAGTTTTGATTAATGCTTCCCCCACTGCTGTATCAGGATCTAATCCTGAATACATTTGTATACTCTTTCTTATTCTTTCTAACCAATCTATGGGTGACTCATCTTTCCCTTGGCGTTCATTCAGGGCCTTGCTAATATTTTGCCCTCTGGGGACTGCTTCTCGAATTCCCTGAATAATTATATTCCTGAGATCCATCATATTCTGCCTATCCTGGTCATTGTTGTGGTCCCAGTTAGGGGCTGCCAGGGGCCATTTTATTTCTCCTAAAGGTCCCTGCTGATGGTCCCTATCCCAAATTCTCATGCCAGCCTGTCTTATCAGCTGCCTCTCTTCTGCTGTAAATAAAATACTTAAAATTGACTGAATCTCCGCCCAGGTGTAAATGCTGGGTCCCAGAAACTGATCTAACCTTTCAGACACCCCCAGAGGATCTTCAAGTAACCTTCCCATTTCTTTTTTAAAAGCTCTTACATCTCCAGTGTTCAGGGGTGCTGACACATAACCAATTACTGGTCCCCCTTGATTTCCAACTAATGGTACTTCCCTTAATGGGTACAGCTGCCCCCCCTTCCCTTCTTTATTGCCATCCCCACTGCTTTCTGCTCGTGCCTTTTCCTGGCTTCTCGTTCTGTGTGCTGGTGGTGAATCAAGTACCGGGAGCGGAGCCACCGGGGCTTGTGGTAGTGTGAGCGGAGCCACCGGGGCTTGTGGTAGTGTGAGTGGAGCCACCGGGGCTTGTGGTGCGAGGGGTGCTGGATTGGGTGCTAGATGAGGCACCTCTACCAGTGCAGCTGGTTGTGGTAGATAAGGGGGGGGAAGGTTATCTAAGGGGTCCCACTGATTCTTTTCCTTTTTGGTTTTCAATGCATACAAGGGAGTAGGCCAGGACCCATGCCATAAAGCAGCATAATCGCTTTCTTCTCGATTAATAGGGTCCTTTTTGTTTACATAGGCATTCAAGGCCTTACAGATCCACCCTTCAGATGACCCGTACATTGGCCAGTATAAATTATCAGGTCGGATCATTTCCCTAGTCCATTCTACCATACAATACTGAATCATTTTCTCCTTACTTTTTCCTCTTCTGGATTCACATTTATCCCACGATTTTAACATTACCCCAAGGGGGCTGTCCTGGGGTATATCTGGCAAAATGCTCCCTCTTTTTCCAGTACCTTCAGTACCTTTATTTTCCTGCTGGTTTATACCAGCTCCTGGGTTTTTGCTTTGGCATTTACCCATTTTCCCGAACAGGTGTTCCCTCACTTGCTCAGACCTTAGTCCCTTCTTGTCAGGAATTTCCTTAATAAAAAGTCCCTTCTAAGAGCTCCTGCCTGCCTCTGATTTTTACAAGGAAAAGAAAAAAATCTTCCCCGT
This sequence comes from Setophaga petechia, assembly GCA_024362935.1. Taxonomy (NCBI): domain Eukaryota; kingdom Metazoa; phylum Chordata; class Aves; order Passeriformes; family Parulidae; genus Setophaga; species Setophaga petechia. The sequence goes on from JANCRA010000099.1 coordinate 1,857,870, forward strand.
ACTGTTATCTTATCTCACCCCCCCCCGACCTTTTATATACAGAAAATCCTCCTCCACACGCTTTGTTCCTTCACCTGCCGCCCCCCTCGCGGGGTAGCGGAACCGAGGTTAGAAGAACTCCGCTCTCGTGTCGTGACCAGGTCACGTCTCATACACACACCATTCACACTCTTACACACCTACACCCGTTCTTATCCCACCTAACCAAGCGATACTTACAGCCTCCTTTTCTCGCCTGGGTCTTCGTGCATGAGTTATTACAGGTGAATTCACTGCAGTCTACTACGGGAGCTCAAAATTCTTTGCTCATAATTTACCTTATGAATTTCCTCTTCCCTGAGAGATTCCCCCGTCACTCAGGGCCACCGGAGGCAAAAAAGCCTCCAAGGTGGGGCGCCTCCCTGAGATCAGGAGTCTCCCTCAATGGATTTGGAAATTTCCCAGCCAATGCACCAAAATTGTTATAAATAAGAAGCTTGACTAGGCCCATATTCAAGCAGCAATCAATTTATTATTTAATATGGTAAAGTATGAGCAATACAGCGCTGGGTACAGTGGGGGAAGTTTTCCCTCCAACTGCACATCGATAATTGAGGATTACAAGTATTTATAGGGGTACTCCTCATTTTTTTTCAGCAGTTTCTATTTCCAAATTATTACATCACAATTCTATACACTATTGTGATTTAATTTTTCTCAGGATGTGTTTTTAAAGGAGTATCCCCAGATGGTGGTGGTCCAGTTTCCGACAGAAGAAAGACGAATCCCCATCTGGTAGAGTCCAGCTCCTCAGATGTAGGTCCAACTTGTTAATTGCAGAGACTATAAATCTAATAACAGTGATGTCCAGCTTCCTTTGGTCGAACCCATAAATCCTTGAAGTGGTGGTCATCTTCTTTTCTCAAGCTGTTTTTCTTCGCTTCAATAGGGTATGAGATAAGCATATTTCCTATATATATTCCAAAGCTATAGTTTCAAGGATACAAGTAATATTCTAAAATTATACTTCAAACGGTTATTATTGCAGAGCTCTTTATGGATTAACTATAAGCAAAAAAAGCAACATCCTTAACGCATTAATTTCCTTAACGCTTAAATTCCAATGCTCCTTAATCAACCAGGGTTGAGTGCAAACAACAAAAAAGTAGATCCAAAGGCCTTTTTCCATGTCTTATTTTCCTCAGTTATTAGAATTCACAGCTCTCCCACTGTGATTTCCACACATTTCGCAATCACAAATACACACATCGCCTGTTTGTACCTGACACGAAACACAGCTTTGTATTTCACAACAGGGAGGTGAAATATTCAGAAGCATTCAAAGACTGAATCCTTTAGCCCGTGCCGCTCTTAAGTCAAGCTTACTGCATCAGTTCATATCACGACACAACTCAGCCTAAGGGGATCCTGACCAGAATCACGACTAAACTCAGCTTCAGGCCAGATGTCACAGCAATTCAGAGCAGCATTTGTGCAGTTCGTACCTTTCATGAGATGAACAACCACATGTGGTATTCTTAGACAAAGATACAACTAGGAAAAGGCACACTTGAAAGGGCTTGCAGTGTAGGACTTCCAGTCACTTTAGGAAGGAAATCTTTTGACTTCAATTAAAGCCAAAGAGATACTGAAACAGTCCAGCCCATCATGGGTCTTAGGTCTCTTTTGTTTCAAAATTCTATTCCAACAACGCATCAGTGGATTCTTTTCCTTTGCCTCATGAACCTTGTGAGCTGTCCTGTGTATTACTCTGCGTTATAAAGTGAGAAAGATGGACTTCTTGTCTGTGCCCAGTGCCCCTGGGGACACTCGTGTGCCCACGTAGACTGTTCCCCTTTGTGACGTGGGGCTTGCATGTGTGCAGATGCCATTGTGACGTTTGGGGCCGCGCCCTGACCAGGACAGTATAAAAAGGGGCAAGGAAGCCCGGGGGTGCCACTCTCGGGAGAGCAGCTCCATCAGGAGACAGCATCTTCCCGAGGGACGGCAGTGTCGAAGCGACTCCGAGATGTCCACGGACAAGGAGACGAGCACCGACATGAAGCCCAAGAAGAAGTGGCTCGTGTTTCGCCGGGGGGAGAGGGTGAGGGATGGGGGATGCACGCAGCTGCCTCGGGGCCAGGCCGGGCTGGCCATTAGCGAGGCAGCTGCAGCGCCCGAGGGGAGGTTTCCACCCCGGAGGAGCCCCTCATGCTCATCCTTCTCGGCCTCCGTACAGATATCGGGCTGTGGGTCACGGGCAGCACCTCAGGAGGCCGAGGGGCAGCGGGGCTCCTGTGCTGGCCCTGGCGCGCAGGCGGCGGCAGCAGAGAGCCGGGGGGCGGCCCCGCACAGCCCCAGGGCCCGCGGCCGGGCTCTGCTGCGCTCGCTGCGCCGCGGCTCCCGTGCCATCCTCAGCAGGGTGGCGGCTGTGCTCCGGCCGCGCAGCCGGCAGCCGGGGACACAGCGGCACCTGCAGCAGGGCATGGAGGCAGTGGCGGCAGGGGCACAGAGCCGGGCGGCTTCCCCGCACGGCCCCAGCTGCCCGCCCGCAGCAGAGCCCACCCCGCTGGAAGCTCTGGGTGGGCAGGGGGCAGGGGCAGCGCTGGGGGCTGTCCCGGCAGCCCCACATGGTGAGGAGGAGGCCTGGGAAGCGAACAGCCCCAAAGAGCTGTCCCAGGGGGAGCAGGACCCAGAGCAGAGCTCTAGAGGGGCAGAAGTGAGGCCCCCTGTGAGGCCAGGCGGGGCCGGGGTGGAGCGCAGCAACGTTCCGCCGTGCACAGCCTCCGGCCAAGCCTTAGCTCTGGCCGGCAGAGCCTCTCAGAGCTGGGCAGAGGACTCCAGCTCTGAAGCAGTTCTGGGTCTCCTGCCCCCCTGCCCCTCACCAAACCAGGTGGAAGCTCGAAGGCAGTGGGCAATAGCAGCAGCAAAGATCGTCCTGGCAGGGCTGCTGAGCGAGGAGGGGGACAGCTCACAGGATGTCCAGGGCAGCAGCAGCAGCAGCGGGGATGAGAGCGTCTATGTGTCCTGTGAGGAGGCACCAAAACCTCTGGTGCCGTGGAAAGGCACAGGACATGTAGAGCTTACTCCCCAAACGGCAGCTCAGGCAGAGGATGTCCAGGGCAGCAGCAGCATCAGCGGGGATGAGAGCGTCTATGTGTCCTGTGAGGAGGCACCAAAACCTCTGGTGCCATGGAAATGCACAGGACACGTAGAGCTTACTCCCCAAAGCGCAGATCAGGCAGCAGCCAAAGGGGAAGACACGAAGAGCGAGGAGCTGTCAGAGGAGAAGGGCAGTGCCATTACTATCCGAACCATCTGGGTGAACCCCCGCTACCCACAGCTCCTGGGGCTGCCCCACAGGCCGCTGGAAGAAGAGGCGGCTGTGGACCTGCCCAGCACATCTCAAGCCCTGGCAGCTCCCAGGCATGCCCAGCCAGCAGCTGCTGCCCTGGCCGGAGCTCCTGAGCACAGGGAGCCCCCTGTGCGTGGCACTGCCTTGCCACAAGAGGTGGCAGAGACAGCAGCTTCTGCTGGCCCTGGTGCGCAGGCGGCGGCAGCAGAGAGCCGGGCAGCGGCCCCGCACAGCCCCTGGGCCCTTGGTCGGGCTCTGCTGGGCTCGCTGTGGCGTGCCTCCCGTGCCATCTGCAGCTGGCTGGCGGCTGTCATCCGGTGGCACAGCCGCCAGCTGGGGACATAGAAACCCTGGCATCAGGGCATGGAGCCGGTGACGGCAGCCAGAGCCCCCGCGGCAGGGCCACAGAGCCGGGCAGCAGCCCCGCACAGTCCCCGCTCCTCCAGGAGCCACTGGCCCACCCTGCTGGAAGCTCTCTGTGGGCAAGGCCCAGGAGCAGCACTGGAGGATGTCCTGCCACTGCCAGCGCGTGAGTGGAAGCTCTGCCTCCTTCTGGAGGCAGACTGGGAAGGGGACACCCCTGAAGAGATGTCCCAAGATGAACAACAGCAAGAGCAGAGCAGGGACACAGGGGAACAGAGGCCCCTGTGAGGCCACGCAAGGCCTGGCTGTAGCACGGCCACCTTCAGCTGTGAACAGCCACAGGCCAAGGCCCAGCCCTGCCCAGCAGAGCCCCTCACAGCGGGGCAGAGGCCTCGACTCCAGGCCTGGTTCCAGAGCGCTGCCCCCACAGCCCCTCCCCAAGACTGCTGGAAGCTCCCAGTGGGCCACGGTTAGGGTCAGGCTTAGGCTTAGCCTTAGGTTTAGTGTTAGGGTTAGTTTTAAGGTTAGGGTTAGGCGTAGGGTTAGGCTTAGATTTAGGGTTCATGTTAGAGTTTGGCTTAGGGTCAGGGTAAGTGTTAGGGTTAACTTCTGTGGGGGCAGTAGCTGACCCATGCCTGTCACTGTCACCAACCGAGGAGGGCTCTGGCTCCAAGGAACCCAGGACTGTCTGGAGTGTCGCCAGAAGACAGTTGAGCTGGAGCAGTGCGGAAGAGGCAAGTTCCTAACGCTCCCTCCCATGTCTGCCCATGTCCATACCAGGCAGATGAGGAGAATAAACAAGAGTGTTAATAAAGTTCATTCTTTATATGAAATACAAGGTAGAAATTTGTAGTGCTCCCTGCCAGTAGGATGAAGGCCATCTCATGCCTTCTATTCCTCTTTCATTAATAAATTACACATTGGGGTTCACCATAGGAAGTGACAGAACGAAGCCAAGGGATTAATGTTAGGAATTCTAAAGTCTTGAAGTAGATGTAAGAAAAGTCTTAGGAAGGAGAAGAAATCTTTGAGGAAAAGTCTTAGGAGGCTATTTTTGGTGTTGATAGATGGTATTTTTCTACACTATGTCAGGAATATGTTAGTTCGCTGAATTGTAGCCTTTGCTAAGTTAGAATTGCTTTGATGGGCGCTTTTCTTGAAATAAAAGGACAGAATCAATAAATCGGAAGTGCTTGTTCTTTTCACTGCCCTGTAGTCATTGATTTGGGCGGGAAATCCTGGAGCCCAAAGCCTTTTGGTCCCCAGGAGGGTGCAGTGTGTGTGGTGTGGGGCAGAGGGGAAAGGTGCTGCCTGTGCTGGGAGGGATGAGGGCACACCAAGCCCTTGTGCGTTGTGGCACAATGCATTTGTTGGATGCAGGACCCCGTTCTTTTGTGTCCATTTTTCTCTCTTTAGCACCTTTCTTCCCAGACTGGGAAATGCACAACTTTGGAATCATCGATCTTCATGTTCTGAAGTATCTCAAATGACCACATGGTCCCCTAATGATGAGTTCTCCAGGACTTCCTTGCAGGTAGCCATGAGCTTCCATGTCAAAGATTAAATTTCATGACAGTCCTTTCACTGGGCCAAAAGGGATGAAAAACTTGAATTGTGGATCACCTAAAGGGAGTGCAGAGGCCCTGAGACTCTTAAATTTTGGAAAAAAATCAGGTATTTCCCCTAGAAAACACTTTGTTCTTTGAGGGAATCAGCATTGAACTTCCCAAGAACTGCAAGGCTGTCCAAGCCATTAAGCAAGGCAAATAGTTCTGCATTTAATTTCAAAGTCACAGTCCTTCAATATCATCTGAACAGAGCAGGCACTGTTTTAGTGAGGGCAAAAATCTGTCAGCTTCTTGAGGAGCTTTAGGCAACTCCCAGCCTTGATTCTCCAGGACTGAGCACAGCCAACTAGACCTGGCAGATAAAGGGCAGATGTGTGTTTGTACCTGTGCTCCCTGATTGCTATTCTCATGTTTGGTAGCATTACTGGAGGATCCTGGCTACAGTTTCACCTCAAGCAGGGCCATAAGGATGTGCCGAGGCTCGAGCTTTTAAAAACACACATCAGGTCCTGTGCTTGGGGGTACTTGCCCTGTGCGTAGGGAGCAGTGAGCTCATCCGGAGGAAGTAAACATGTATCCCTTATGTCCTACTTCCATTCACTCTTTCTTCTGACTTGAAGTGTGAGGAACTGAAAGGAAACATTCCCTCAGGAAGCGGACATGAACTGCCCCAGGGCTGTGGGTGGTGTCGGCCCTGGCCCGGGCTGAGGGAAGGTGCGTGATGCTTTTGCCATTCATCTCCTCTGGCAGGAATTTGAAGTTTACACAATCACACGCCGTTATGTGGTTTCTCACCAGTTGTATAGATATGAAAGGTCACCGTGTTCCAGAACTGGGGATAGTGGGTGTGTTTGGGAGGGAGACGGGGCCGCCCTCAGGATCTAGGTGCTGCCCACACGATCCCGTTGCTGCCCTCAGGATCCGAGTGCTGCCCACACGATCCAAAAGCTGCCCGCAGGATCCAGGCACTGCCCACACGATCCAAAAGCTGCTCGCAGGATCTGGGTGCTGCCTGGTCGATCTGGGCACTGCCCACAGCATCCTGGGGATACCTACGGGGATCCAGGCGCGGCCCACACGCCCCAGGCTCTGCCCATAGGATCCAGGAGCTCCCGTCAGGATCCAAACTCGGCCCAGGCGATACGGGCAATGCTCTCAGGATCCAGGAGCCGCCCACACGATCCAGGCTCTGCCCACACGATCCAGGAGCTGCCCACAGGATCCGGGCCCTGCCCACACGATCCAGGAGCCGCCCACAGGATCCGGGCCCTGCCCACACCACCGCGCAGCCACCCTCAGGACGCTGTCCCGCCCCCACGGCCCTCAGGGCAGGAGGCGGGAACGGAGGGGCCTGAGGCGAGTGCAGGCAGCGGCAGGGCTCGGTTTCATTGGTCTTTGTTTCTCAATGTCCAGGGGCTGTCAAAATCCATATTTTAGCTTGTTGACCAAGCCCCAGAGCGCCCACCCCTGCGCAAACACCTTGTAACAGAGCGCAGGTTCTACCTGTGTCCCGCACAAAGGCAGGAATGCCAACAGGAATTTGCACACTGGGCTTTGCCTCCAGACCCTGGACCTGCAGCCGTGCCCAGAAAAGCAGCAGACAGGGAGGTGAAATATTCAGAAGCATTCAAAGACTGAATCCTTTAGCCCATGCCGCCCTTAAGTCAAGCTTACTGCATCAGTTCATATCACGACACAACTCAGCCTAAGGGGATCCTGACCAGAATCACAACTAAACTCAGCTTCAGGCCAGATGTCACAGCAATTCAGAGCAGCATTTGTGCAGTTCGTACCTTTCATGAGATGAACAATCACATGTGGTATTCTTAGACAAAGATACAACTAGGAAAAGGCACACTTGAAAGGGCTTGCAGTGTAGGACTTCCAGTCACTTTAGGAAGGAAATCTTTTGACTTCAATTAAAGCCAAAGAGATACTGAAACAGTCCAGCCCATCATGGGTCTTTGGTCTCTTTTGTTTCAAAATTCTATTCCAACAACGCATCAGCGGATTCTTTTCCTTTGCCTCATGAACCTTGTGAGCTGTCCTGTGTATTACTCTGCGTTATAAAGTGAGAAAGATGGACTTCTTGTCTGTGCACAGAGTGTTAGCATTCAAAAACACATAATCACAGAGTGATTATATGCGGTGCTTTTTATTAAGAGCTCTGGGAATTGGGGTATACAACCTAAATCTAATTCTGACCATACATTCGAGGTGATCGTGTTTTATACTCTATCATTACATAACTTTCATGTTAATTATTAAACTTACATTGTTCTATTGTATATGTAGATTCTTACGGTATAATATTAAACTTAATTACTAAACAATCATTACGTCCAACAATTATATCATTTATCGTATTGCTTACGCAGGTGCAGTGTTCTGAGAAAAGCACAAAGCCTAACATCTTAGAGTTCTATCTTTGATATTTTTTAGTGTTCCGCTATCATGAGGGGGTGAAACATAACTATAAATCTATAAACTTTTCTTAACCTATATACATGATATTTGTCTATTAATTGTGAGACTCAATCATCTCATTACTTGTCTATCACAGACACAAGGGAAGTTCTAATATAAACACTAATCCAAAGTTGGCTGAAGGCAGAATTTGACCAACTCCTGAAGGACAGAACAGCTTTGAACTCCTTGCAGCTCAAAGTTCCAAGTGGGTTATTGGGAGGCGTGTGAGTGACCCAAGAGTGAGGGAAGGGAAATGCAGAGAGCCCTGGAAGTGTTTCTGCACAGACAGGCTGTGGGAAGGGCACTGCAGAGCTGCCTGGGCCAGCTGTGAGGGTGGATCATCATCCCAACCTGCACTGGGCCATTGCAAGGGACTGTTGCCATGGACACTGCAGGGACCCCACCACTGGCTTTGGCTGCCATGGCAACCCCCATCCGTTCAGGTTTCCTTGGAAACCAGCCCAAGGAGCCATTTCTGCAGCCAGGTTCCATGGCCATTTGCCTGCAGAGCTGCTGCTGCCCTCGGCTGCCATGGCAACCCTCAGGACAAAGCGGTGCCAGGGCTGTTCCAGGTACAATTGCAGTGACACTCGTTGGTGCCACCAGGTGCCATGGCAACGGCCACAGGGACCCGTTCCTTGGTTTGGTGCCATGGCAACCAATGCCTGGACCCGTTGTGGTGGTTGGTGGCCATGGAAAGCTGCCCTGGGCCCCTTGCTCAGGGCTGGTGTCAGTGCCCAGAGCCAGAGGGGATCCCTTGCTGGGGGCTGTGCCATGGCCACCTGCCCTGTGCCGCGCTGGCCGCTCGGGCACCAGGAACCAGCAGCCAACGGCACTGCCAGGGCCCAAGGCCAGGTCAGCCAGACACAAAGGGGCAGGGCTGGGCACTGTTTCCATGGCAACCCTCACTGGGGGGACACCTGGGTCACCTGGCCTGGCAGTTGCCATGGAAACCGCTGGCAGGCACTGAGGGCACAGCCCCTGGCACTGAGACACTGCTGGGCCGGGTGCTGAGCACAGGGCTGAGCACGCAGAGATGGTTTTGTTCTTGCTGAGCTGCAGCACAGCCAAGGCCTGTCCTGCCCCTCGTCCAGCCACGCTGGGGAGGGGCTGGGGCTGCGGGGGAGCTGGGCAGGGACACAGCCAGGACAGGGGACCCCAACTGACCCCGGGATAGCCCAGACCAGAGCACATCATGCTCAGGGTATGACGGGGGGAACAAGGAGCAAGGGGGGAATTTTGGAGGGAGGGTTTCTGCCTTGCCAGGTAACACTCAGGCAAGAGGGGGCCCTGTTTCACCAGTGGGCAGGGTCACTACCAAAGACACAGACACCAACTGAAGGAATTGTGTCATTTATATAGTGCACAGCTGCAAAGAATTACAAAAGGATAAGCTCAGCAAAGCACATCATCATTAGCAAAGAATTACAAAAGAAGCTCAGCAATCCATCATAACTCATCATTACATTTTGATAACTGACCCCTTGGTGAAACACTAGAGGTGTTTGTGGCAGACAAAGATTCTGGTTGACTATCAAGGTACAACTACAGACATCAGTGGTACTTTAGTGACATCGTTCTTTGTTCTTTTTTCTCAATCTCATTCGAGTTAGGAACAAGAATTCAGTTGTCCATGGGGGTGGCACCATGCTAATTCCAGAATAATGCCCCAGGCCCTTTGCTGTTCAGCTTTCCCATGCTGTCTGTGGCTAACAAGGCTTGGGGGGCCCTTTCCCCTCGGGCTGGAAGGGGCCAGGTCCCAGTCCCTGAGGGGCACCCAGGCTCCTGGATGGAATTCCTGTGCAAGTCCCTCAGTGTCACAGCAGCCTTCACATGGAGCCCCGTGGGTCAGAGCATTTTCCAAAGGGGTCCTTGGGGCAAACAGGGAGATCTGGTCTGGCAGGATGTGTAACACAATATCCTGTCAGATCTCCTTGTTCTCACACAGAACACTTTGCTGCAGGGACACATTCCCATTGTTCCTGCACAGGTTTCAGGACTCAGAGTTGTCTTTCCCAGGAGCTGTTCCTTCAGCTGCCTCGGGAGGGCCATTTGGCCTCTGGAGCCACACTCTGGCTCCATTATTAGGACTGCTGGATCCAAACCCTTTATCTCCACAAACCATGGTGATTGGAGGTGGATCTCCTTTTTTCACAATCGTTCTTAAAATTGCAATATTGATAATTGTGCTACCCTGTCATGGGGTTGAATAATCCAGTCCTGGTCACCATGTTTAACAGAATTACTATAATTTCTCCTTGATATTCTGCATCAATTCCTCCTGCCATGACAGGAACACTTTGCAAGGCCAAGCTCAAGTGAGCAGTTACCAAAGCAAAGTGTCCTGGAGGAATCTGAATTCCTGTTTCAGTATTGATAGCTCTCATTTGCTTTGAATTTATCCTAATTAATTTCAATGCATGAAGGCCCAGCCCTGCAGCCTCTGGGCTGGCCCTGCCAGGGGCCATCACAGCCAGAACAATTTCCCAGGCAGCCCAAGTCTCACTGCCCATGGTTGGATTTGCAAATTGTGGGAAGCTGTGCACAGCCAGGGGTTTCCATTTCCCCAGTGGGCCATTGTTAAGGGCATGGAGCACATCTGGAAGATGGGATCTCCATGGGCAAAGGTTCCCATCTCCTCATTTTTTCAACTGCTCTTTTAACAACCCCTTCACCCTTTCAACCAATCCTGCAGCTTGTGGATGGTCTGGCACATGAAAAACCCTGCAGGCTTAATCACTGTATTTTTCACAGCAACAGACAAAGCACTCTGCATCACAGTATCAGCAAACCCTGTAAAAATAGCCAGTTTCATCCCTTCCTCCTTTTTTCACTGTATGGAATCTCACAAATTTGACCACTGACATTAGGGTCCTGGCCAATCCTGTTCTGTAGGGTATTTAGTGAGACATCCCTGAGCAGCCAAAGCTACCAAATTACTATTGTCAGCACTACTTCATATTATAATTTTATATGTAGATAGTGATATAGAAATATAGATATAGATAAATACAGGCATATATATATATAAATCTATAAATATACATTAAGATCTTATTATCCTATAAATAGGTATATAGTTGTTTATTATATTGATATTTCACTTGCACAAAGGCATCTGAGCTCAAGATTAAAATCTTCTTCTCTTGCTCCATGTGGGAGCATTCCAACAATAATTGTTCCTTCTGAAGGTGCTGTTTCCAATGTACTCTTAACAAATTCAACTTTGTCTGCCCAAACCCATAAGGTCTTTTCCTTTTCCCATATGCAATTTTTGGATGCATTTGAAGCCATCCAGGGGTGCAGCCTCTTTTACCTGACTGCCCCACTGCTCACACGGGGCTCTGACCTCAGCCCACTCCAGAGCCAGGGAACTCCAGGGAAGGGCTTCCCATTTGGGAATTTCTGATGGGACTGATTCCTCACATTTACATTGAACAAGTGACATTTTGTTAGGATCTGGCCCAACTGTGCCAGTTTTGTTTTGCCAGTGGGCAAAGTCAGCACCAAAGACACAGACTCCAACTGAAGGAATCAGTGTCATTTCCTGCAGTTCAGAGCAGCAAAGAATCACAAAGGGAGCAGCTCAGCAATGCACCCAACCATTCCCACCAAAGATTGCCTGCAGTGATTAAGAAAGATCCAGCCCCAGTTACCCTCAGGCTTTACCATCCCCCAGATCCACACAGCAGCTGGGGAAGCTGTCACAGCCAAGGGCTGCAGAGCCACTCATGGGCACTGGGAATTCCTGCAGCTGCCTCCAGCCACAGGTGAGGCTCCAACCCCACTGTGAGAGGGCCCAGCTCTGACAGTGCTGAATGGACAAACTGACAGCACTTCTAGTGTGGGAACATCTGGTTTCATCCTCCTCTTGGGTCCCTCCCAAAGCCTGGCCAGGGCCCAAGGAGGAACCAAGTGAGGTGACTTTGGTCCTTCAGCCCCAAACAAGGCCAGATGTCAGATTTCATGGCCTTGTCTGGCTTCTAAATACACAAAGGTCAATACAGGTTTCACTAAGGAGTGGCTACATCTATCACAGTGCTAATGACCCTGCATATTTCATTAGGGAGCAGATACAAAGACAACCTTTGGTTGGAAGGTTCATCCAGAGGCCCCCTTGGGCTCAGGGCCTGCTGTCCAGGCCTCACTCAGGGCTGCTGTCCAGGCCTTGGCACTTCAGGGATGTGGTTTAGTGCTGGGCTTGGCACTGCTGGGTGAGCGGCTGCACTGGGTGAGCTCAGAGGGCTTTTCCAACAGAAAGGATTCTGTGATTCCATGATTCTATCCACTGCATTCAGCTGGGGCTATTTTAGCAGCATTACTTTGCTCCAAAAGTTCCTCTTGCCCAGCTCCTGTGGCCTGAGGCTTCAGCTCCTTCAGCTCCTGGTGCTGAGCTGCTCGTGCTGAACCAGATGACTCGGAGAGAAGAACACAGTCCATGCAATTCCTTCTGGGACACGGAGAGGGGAGGCTGTGCAAACAGGAGCATTGTTTGCTGTGGCCTCCTCTCTGCCCTTCACGCCTTTCAGCGCTTTGAACCAGCCAAGAGCTTTCTCCAAGAGTGCAATGGAGCAGCAGTTCCTGCTCCTGGCTCTGGCTCTCTCCAGTCTCTGCCCTTGCCTGGTTCTGTCCCTCTTGCTGTGCCCTCTGTTCCCCAGGGCTCGGTGGCTGCTGCCCAGGACTGTGGCACTGGCACAGATCCAGTGCTCCAGAGCCTCCTTTCTGTGCCCTTGGAGCTGCCTGGGCACAGCAGCCTTTTCCATCTGGAAGCTCCCCATGCACAGGGAGTGCCCAGCTCCGTTCCTTGCACAGCCTCCAGGAGCCCAGGGCTGCCATCTCAAGTCCCTGCTGGCACTGGGGGCTCCCAGGTGCCTCAGGCTGCTGTGACACCGCTGCCCACGGCAGGGAAGAGGGGCAGGGGCTGTGCTCAAAGTCAGCTCCATCTGCTGCTGCTGCTGCTGCTGCTGCTGCTGCTGCTGCTGTGGGGTCATTTGTGCAGCCCTGGCCCAGAGTCAGGGATCAGATCCTGCCAGTCTCTTCCAGCCCTGGCTGCTCAGAGTTTGGGCCTTGCAGCCTCAGGTGGGCAAAGGCAGCTGCTGCTGGTCCCTCTGTGTGCCTGTGTTCAGCAGTGCTGCTCCATCAGTCTGTGCCCAGCAACGGGGAAAAGCCTCAGCCCTGCAGGGCCAGGAGCTGCCGGGCTCTGCCTGAGCAGCTCAGCCAGCAGGAAGGGAGCTGCTCCACATGGGAACCAGGAGCAGAGGACATTCCTTTTTACAGCATGTTTTCTGTTTTCAGGAAAAAAAAATGAAAAAGGAAAAAGAAAAATAAATCTCTATTAAATGGGCAAGATAAAAACAAATCCAAGTGCACAATGAAAAATCTTCTGTTACTGTGAATTAAGAGGTAACTGATATTTTGAAACAGAGAACTCAGTTTTTTACTTTATAACTGTGCTGATGGCATGGATACCTCTTACTGGCCTGTGTAATCTTTTTAAAAAAGATCTTGGGGTTTGTTTCCAACATTGTTATTTTTAATTGTGGTGAAATTACTGTGAAGCAAGAGGAAGTTGCTTTGTGCCCTTCCAGCTCCAAGCAGGACTGGGAATGGAAACTCTGTCAAACCCCAAATTCTTTAGAAGATGCCCTTCCTTTTCACCCTGTGAATGAGCTGCACATTTCCTTTGAAATTGTCAGGGATTTCTTAGAGACACAAAGTCCCACTTACAGCTTTTTGCTCTGGTTTGGCAGTGCAGAAGGGCAATTCTCCATCCACCAGCTCCAGACTGCACTGCCTCAGGAGCACGGCCCACTCGCCAGCTTTGGCCCACTCGTGGCACTGCTAGAGGAGGAAGAAAGTGCAATTGCACAATTCCAGCCAATAAAGAAGGAAGAATGGGACAGACAAAACACCCTGTGCAGATCAGCTGGGACTGTGGAGGGTTTGGGTCCTTGCCAATTGGATTTGTGTCCCCAGCTGCAATCTCTGGGCCTGCAGCAGAGTCTCACTCACCTGCCAAAGCAGAAAGCTCAGGCGCTGTGCTCGCAAGGGGCTCGTCTGATGCAAAGCTGTCAGAGCAATGTGAGGGCAGAGCCAGCCCAGCTGGGCCCAGGGCTGAGCCCAGCAGAGCCCTGGCAGAGCCCAGAGCAGCCTCAGCACCCGCAGAGCCCGGCTGCAAGGAGAGAAAGCAGAAAGTGCCCGTTGTGCCCAGAGCTGCCCATCCCTGCTGCCTTTGGCACAGAGCAGGAGGGCAGGACATGTGCCCAGCCTGCAGCCAGCCAGGGCACATCCAGCCCTCAGCAGAGCTCAGAGCAGGATGCTCCTGTGCTCGCTGCCAGCTCCCAAAAGCTCTGATCCCACCCTGCCAAGCACACAGGGACCCACCTCATGCCAGCCACGGCTGGAAGAAAAGCTGCTCCCAAACCATGTCCTCAGCCTTCTCCAAGGGCACGGCCCATCCACGCCACAGCTGCTCCCAAGGACTTCCCCATCCACACTGGACCACCTCGAACGCTTCCTCTGGAAAAACAAACAACACAATATTGAAAAGAGATTAGATGCAAAAAGGGAAAACAAGAAAAATGGTAAAAACTCTTCTCTCTGTCAGGGTCTTGAGGAAGGCCCAACTGCTACGTGGTAGGGAAAACCCAGCCATGGCTGAGGGAAGCCCAGACTTTCTCTCTTCCCCCCTGCACTGCCCCCCAAAATCACGGTGATCCCAAAGCAAACAAGGGCAGTGGAGCAGCCCAAGCCCTTCCTTGCCTGCACAGCAAAGCAGCCCCTGCACAGGTTCTGGAGTCCCACCTCTGCTCCCACCATGGGCTTTGTTTGTGTCGGGCTGGCTGCCCCAGCCCCAGCCCCAGCCCGGGGAACGGTGGGTGCTGGGGGCTGTTGGCAGGGCCAGGAGCCCACTCCCATTTCGTACCCACCCCAGCCCATCCCCAGCCCTGCCAAAAGCAGCTGGGCAGCGACTGAAGGATCAGCTGCATCTGCCCCAGCAAAGGGGGAACCTTTGCTTCCCAGCCAGGCTGGGCCATGCCCAAATCTGGCAGCATTTCCCCGCGTGGGGACTCATCTGCAAATTCCCTGTGGAGTTTGGCTTTGAAGAAGGTGCTAGAATCAAAGTCAATCACCTTCAGCTTCCAGTGGCCAGGCTGAGGAAGAGCTTGTCATCCTTGATGTCATCCTCACTGTCTCCAGCAGCAGCAGCAGCATCCCCACCCGGTACAGCTTCTCCAGGGGCTCCTTCTCCTTCCCTGGGACAAGACCAGGCTCTCAGAGCTCTGCCCAGGGCCCCAGCTGTCAGGGAACCAGGAGTAGCAAAACCAGCTTGGATGGAGGCCACCAGTGCTGGGCAGAGCAGCTCAGCTCCAGCACAAGGGCTGTGTGTTCCCATCCCATGACCCCGGGGCAGTGACACAGGCAGCACAAAAAGCTCTGGGTTCCTTTGCTTCTGACTGCCAAGGCATGTGTGGAGCTGGAACTTACCAGGGCCCGGGATCAAAGTGTGCCTGTGGCTCTCTCCCTTCTTCTAAGGCAGATGAATATCCTGCATCCAAGGATGACAGAACAGGTCTTCTAATGTGGGTCTGTCCAGGGAGTTCACAGATAAACACCACCTGATCAGATCTTTGCACTCTGGGGAGAGAAAGCAGAAACTGCCTGTCAGCCAGAGAAGGTTCCTGTCTGCTTTGCCCCACTATTCCCATGCCCAGGCCATTCTGGATGTGATCAGAGCTGGGCCTAAATTTTCCCATCAATTCCCTGTTTTGGAGGAGAGCAGGACATGTGCCATCTCCTCAGCAGCTGCCAGAGCAGGATGCTCACAAACCCGTTCCTGTCTCCCAGCACTGGCATTCCCCCCGTGCCTAGAGAAGAGGATCCACCTTGAGAGAGCCTTTGTGGCAGCGAGAGCTGGCCCCAGCTGAGGTTCTGGCCCCTCCTGAAAGGGTGCTCCCCGCAGACCATCTGGTGCAGCAGGATGCCCAGAGACCAGACTGTTGCTGCCTCGGCGTTGTACCACCCAAAGTTGTTCCATTCCGGGGGGCTGTAGGACCGTGTTCCTATGGAATACAGATGGAGTTCATCAGGGGGATGCTGCTGCTCCATGAGGCTGGCCCCAGCATCCCTGGGCCTGCTGGGGCTGCATCAGTGGCACACAGGGTAACCACTGCCCTCTCACCAGCACCTGGGACTTGTGCACACACTTAGGGTTGGAAAAGAAGCCACTGGTGTCGGAAGAAGGCAGTGGAAGCCCTGGCAAGGCCCGACCATAACAAGGAAGAACCCACTCAGTGCTGGGAAAAACCATGCTCTCATCCTCCCTACCTGCATTGCCCCAAAAAACATTATGAACCCAAACCAGACCAGGTGAGTGGAGCAGTCCAAGCCCTTTCTCACCTGCACACCAAACCGGCTGGGCACAGGTGCCGGTCCCTCCTCTCTGCTACCCCCACCCACGGGGGTTTTTGTTGGGCTGGCTGCCCCAGCCCAGCCCCAGTCCTGGGCAGGGTGGTGGGCAAAGGCTGCCAGCAGGGCTGGAAGCTGGCTCCCCACTCAGCCCTGAGTTTCAAAAGAAACTCAGCTGAAGACTCAGTGCCATGAAGGGCTGCAAAAGAGAGAATCCCCGCTGCCACAGCCAGCTTGGGCTGTGAGATGTTGGGCCATGGGATGCTGGGACCAGGAGCACACCCCTGCATGGGCTCACCTGCAAAGTGAGTGTAGGCTGTCTCTTGGAGGTAGGTGCCACAGCCAAAGTCAATCAATTTGGCCTGCCCGGTGGCCAGGTCAACCAGGATGTTCCCTGGTTTGATGTCCCTGTGCAGGACCCCGCAGCTGGTGCAGTGCCGCACGGCCTCCAGGACCTGGCGGAACAGCTCCCGTGCCTCCTCCTCCGGCAGGAACCCCCGTGCCCGAATGAAACGGTGCAGGTCCTGAGAGTGCTTCGGGCGCTCCAGCACCATCAAGATGTCGTTGGGGAGCTCAAGCCACTCCAGCAGCTGGACCACACCGGGGAAGCCGGTGGACACCTTGTCCAGCAGCACGATCTCCAGGGGCGCGCTGGTGCCGTCGGGCTGCGGGAGGAGCGCGGTGGCGTCAGTGGGGCTGAGGCCGTGCCGGGGCTCGGGCAGCCCTCAGGCAGCCCGGGATGCTCTGCGCCCTGCGCTGGCCCCACGCCCGCTCCCCCTCGAGGCGTCCTGGCGGCTCCCACCGTGCCGGGCCTCGGCTCATCCCCGCCCGGCAGCCCCGGCTGCTGCCGCTGGCCCCGCTCACTCACCAGCTCGCCCCAGTGCTGGACGCGGTTCCGTGGCACCCTTTTGATGGCCACCTGCAAGACAAGGGCAGCAGCGGGCTCAGCTCGCCGCCCGCCCTGCCCAGCCCCATCCTCCGCCCCCCTCCCCCTCCGCCCCTTCCTCCTCGCCCGCCGCTCACCGGGGCGCCGTCCGAGAGCCGCGTGGCCGCGAAGACGCTGCCGAAGCCGCCGCGCCCCAGCAGCGAGCCCAGCCTGTACTGCTCCTTCAGGCCTTGCTGCGCCTTCCCTGCGGGCGGGATGCGGCTGTCAGCGCTCGGCCCGGGGCCAGCAACGGCCCCCGAGCGCCCCTCACCCGCCCCAGGCCGGCCATGCCCAGGCGTTCCCTCTTTGGAACGCGGCACGGGAGGCTCGGGGCCGGCGGCCGCGCTGCCGAGCGGCGGAGCTCGGGCCGGGGAAGCCGCAGCGGAGGCGGCGGGAGCGACCGCGCCGCCTGTGTCCTCCGCGGGCCCCGGGGGGAGCCGGGGCCGGAGTCGGGGCCGGGGCCGGGGCCGGGGCCGGGGCCGGGAGTGGGACTGGACCCTGCGCCGGGGCCGGGCTCGGGCCAGGCGGAGCCGAAGGGTGGCGATGCCGCCCCCGCACCAGGCACTGATGCCCGCCCAGCAGCGCCACCGCCAGTACGGCCAGAGCCGGGCGGAGGCGAGATCACGGCGGGACGGCCGGGGCCGGGCACGGGGCAGCCCCGCCCGGGGCCGGGCGCGGGCCGGGGACATGGCCCGGCCCGGCAGGGGAGAGGGAGGCGGGGAGAGGAGAGGGACGCCGGGCAAGGGACCCCGAGAGAAGGGTGCCCGACAGCGGTAAAGGGAGAGAGAGAGAGAAGAATGAGAAGGAGAATGAGAATAAGAAGAAGAATGAGAATTATGAGAATGAGAAGGAGTTTTGAGAAGTCTCCGCTTTTTTTGCTGCCGACGCTGCCGCTGCTGCTGCCGCCGCTGCCGCCGCTGCAACTGAAGCACCGGGGCCGTTCGTCCCCGTGTCCGTTCCCCGCTCGCCCCACGAGCCCCAGGTTCGACCCCCGTGCGCCCCGGGGACAGCCCCTGAGTCTGTCCAAACACAGGAACTTTGCAGCCTTGAGCCCACACGCAGAGCCCTGACTCCTGCACACTGGCACAGCAATCCCCTCGCCTGCTGCTGTGCATTGTCCTTGCTGAGGGTCAAACACTGTCGGGCCACCTTCCCTTGGGGTAGGATTACTACCTGACCCCAGCACTGCCCTTACATCTCCAGTGTTGCTTTCCAGTAAAAACAGGCGAAGGAAACCTGGGTGTGGCTCACGGTATTTTAGAGTGTCCAAAACTCGCTAAGTCACTGATCTTAGAGGTGAGGTGCATTTGGAATGAATGGGATGGAGAAGTAGTGCAACATGGAAAAAGGGAACAAAGAAAGAAATAGAGGAAAACATCTTACATTGTTTCTTTCATTTTCATTTCACATCTGGAAAGCTGTTTCAGTTTTCCAGGAATCATCTGCTGTCTGCTCTTCTCAAGAACCTCTCCTGGAGAACAAGGTCGAGCTTCTGTCACAAGATTTGCCACCAGCTGCAGCTTCTCTTGGCTTTCCACACTGCACTGTGTGTGCAGCAGGACTTTTGCAGCAAAGCAGGACAAATGTTTGGAGAACTTTACATGTCCTTTCTTTTCCTGCTGTGCTGGGGAGTTGTGCCACTTGTGAAGTTTTCATTGCAACTGTTTGTGCTGGTTTAGGGCAAATTTTGAGAGGAAACCTCCAAAAGGGGTCAGTCTAGAAAGCAAATTCAAGCGGCCCCTCCCCCTACTAGTTCAGGAAAATACTTCCCTGGAGAAAAGTTGAGAAAACCAGTTGGTTTAACAAGGAAAGTATTCACAAGCATGAAAAAGGAATAGTATTCAACAAAACCTCTGACAGCTCTGAAGAGATGGCAAATTCAGAAAGTCCTCTTTGTGGGTTGTAGTTGTCTCATTCGGTCTCTTCTAAGTCCCTTTGGTGCTGGAATGCAGCGTCCCAGAACTCGGTGGGCCACAGGTGTGAGCTCCTGGTGTTTTTCTGGGTTTTCAGTTCAGAGCAGGTTTAAACACTTTCAAGACAAAGGAAAGTCACAGTCTGAGGAACTTCTCTGCCTAAGCTAGCCTAAAACCAAATTGCTGGACCTGGGCTGTGAAGGCATTGGAATATTCCAAATCTGGGCACTGGGGGTTCCAGCAAACACCAGATCTGGATGGTGCTGGAGCCAGAACCTGCAGATTTCCAAATTTTGTATTTTTGTTCCAGCAAATCACTGGACTTGGGCTGTGCCGGCACCAGGAATTTTCCAAATCTGGGTACTGGCGCAGCAAACACAAGATGTGGGTGGTGCCAGACCCAGTAGCAGAAAGTTACCGGGTTTTGGATTCCTGTGCCAGCAAATTGCTGCACTTGGGCTGTGCCAGAATAGGGAAAATTTCCAGATCAGGGCACTGGCAGTGCCAGCAAACACCCCATTTCAGGCTCCAGGCTCCAGGAAGGACTGGATCTGGACCCCTCCCTCTTTTCCTTCCTTCTTTCTTTCCTTCCTTCCTGGGGTCCTGCTGCCAGCAAACACCAGATTGGGCGGTGCTGGCAATAGGAAATTTCCAGGTTTTTGCTGTCTTTGCCAGCAAATTGCTGGACATGGGTGGTGCCAGAACAGGGAATTTCCAGATCTGGGCACTGGTGGTGCCAGCAAACACCAGTGAAACCTTCTGGTCCTCGTCTGCACCGCTGACCAGTGGTTTCCCTGAGGAACGGCTCTGGCCACTTTACAGACAGAGACTGCTTTCATCTGGGGCTCTGGAAACAGAACTTTAATGAAGGCAAACACAACAAACAGGGCGGCATGCACAGTACAGAGAGCGAAGCAGAAAAAAGCCTGGGTCCAGGGTCTAGCAGGGATGTTTCTACATTTATTTATAGGCAGGGGTTAAGGTGGGATCTGAGAGAAGGACCCTAGAGGAAGGAACGATTAACAATATTACACTTTTTGCAGTAAAAAGTAACCAATGGTAGCAAAGAGAACTCAGAACTTTCTAGTAACAATCTGCAGAACTGAACAAGAGGATTATGGGCGGGAGCTCCTGCTCATCCTGACTAAAGAGGGTTTTCCCACGGCCTTAAGCCGAGGTCTCCCCCAACACACCAGATCTGGGTGATGCCGGTGTCAGCACCAGGAAGCTGCTGGGCTTTGGCTTTCTTTGCCAGAAAATTGCTGCATTTGGGAGGTGCTGGCACCAGGAAATTGCCAGATGTTGGCACTGGCCAGCGCACTCCAGATCTGGGTAGGGAATGTG
Source organism: Setophaga petechia (assembly GCA_024362935.1). Lineage (NCBI taxonomy): Eukaryota > Metazoa > Chordata > Aves > Passeriformes > Parulidae > Setophaga > Setophaga petechia. The sequence continues at coordinate 1,878,195 of JANCRA010000099.1, forward strand.
CCGGCACTGGGAAATGGCCAAATGGGAACTTTCTGTGCCAGCAAATGGCTGGAATTATGCTGTGCAGGCATCTGAAAAATTCCGGATCTGGGCACGGGTGGTGTCAGCAAACACGAGATCGGGTTGCTTTAAGTACCAGGTATTTGCTTGATTTTGGCTTTCTTTGCCTGCAAATTGCTGGAATTGGGCTGTGCCAGCACCAGGAAATTGCCAGGTCTGGACACTGGCAGTGCTGGAAAACACGCGATCTGGGTGGTGCCGGCCCCAGGTATTTGCCGGGTTTTGGATTTCTCTGCCAGCAAATTGCTGCACTTGGGCTCTGCCAGCACTGGGAAATTTCTGCAGCTGGGCAATGGCAGTGCTGGGAAACTCCAGGTCTGGGCAGAAACAGAGCCAGCAATGGAAAAATACCAGATTTTGGGGTTTTTTGCCTGCAAATTGCTGCACTTGGGCTGCACCAGCAGCAGGAAATTTCTGGATCTGGGCACTGGCAGTTCCGGGAAACACCAGTTTGTGAGAGCCAAAATGAGGGATGTGGGACTGCAGGCAGCTCTTCAAAATGCAGTTTATTGTTTCCAAGGTGATACAGCAGTGCAGGGTCGTGGGTGGCAGAGCTGTGCCCATAGCTGTCAGCTACATGATGGGATGATGCCCATCTTCTGGTGCAGCCATTCAGTGGTGTGCACAGCTGAGTGGACGAACAATATATGCTCTACTGATTGTGGTTTTCTTTTTTTGCACTGAAGAAATGCAACATTTTCTAAATGTACCAGTCTATACACTTTTTTTCCTTTACTGATTGCTTAAACTGCTTAAAGGTGAATGAGTTCTATTCAAGTTTCTGTGGGTTGTTGTCATCTGGTTATTAAAATTATTAGGGAGATGCCTCTGAATTGCTGCAGCAGCCTGGCTGCCCTCAGCAGACATTCTGGCCAGAAGCCTTGTGAGCTCACCCAGCACAGCAGAGAACCCACACTACAGGAATTCCATCCTTGGCGAGGGGATGGGGTTTTCCTGTGTCAGGATGCAGAAAGCTTTTGCTCTTGGAATTCCTGGGATCTCCTCCTCAGCTCCAGAGTCTCTCTGCTCCAGAATATTTTTCTCAGCTCTGAGGTCTCCTTGGATTCAGAATCTTCTCAGTTCTGGAATCTGTTCCTGTCTCTGGAAATTTCTTGGACCCAGAATCACTTCAGATCTGGAATCTTCTCCAATTCTCTCTCTTTGGATCCAGGGTCGTCTCAGCTCTGAAATCTTCTCCTCAGCTCTGGGGTCTCCTTGGATTTAGAATCTTCTCAGCTCTGGAATCTTGTTCCTGTCTCTGGAAATTTCTTGGATCCAGAGTAAATTTGGATCTGGAATCTCCTCAGATTCGGTGTCTCTTTGGATCCAGGGTCTCCTCAGCACTGAAATCTTCTCCTCAGCTCTGGGCTTCCTCAGTCCCGGGCTCTCCTCAGCACTCCTTGGATCCAGGGAGACCCTGGATCCAGAATCTCCACCCAGCCCCCAGACTTCCCTGTGCTCTCTCTCTCTGGGCACCTTCTGGGTCTCCACTGGTGTTGGGAATGTCCTGGGGCAGGGAAATCCCTCCTCTGGCTGGAAAAACCCTAAATTGCAACTTCCTGGTGGTAAAATGGAACAAACTTCTGGGTGGTGAATCCGGGGTAGAGTCCCTGAGGGCCTGGCACCTTTAGCTGGCGTAACTGGTTTAACTGGCTGAATTGTCTAATGGATTTCTCTAATTTAAGTAATTTAATCTAGTCTATCTAATCAGATCTAACCCAGCTGGTTTAAATGTTTTAAATTATTTAAATGGTTCCACAATAAGTTTATAACTGGTTCAACTGGTTTAATTGGTTCATCTAATTGAACGAGTTTAATTGGCTTATCTAGTTAAACTGCTTGCATTCTCTCACTGCCTTAATTGGTCCAAGTGGTGCAGCAGACCAGAGGAGCAGATGATTGGCTCAAAGCAACCCAGTGGGGAGTGGGGGGTGATTTGTGGAAAAAAACTCCTCAACTTGTAAAAGTTGTAAAGTTAGTATGATTTATTTCATTGCTGGACATGCTCCCTAAGGACATGAGCAGCAGAATATATCGCACCACTCTATAAAAACCGCATGGTTCTCTTAAATAAAACCTTCTTTTACTCTTTCTGCAATACTGCCTCCCGCCTGTACCTGTGTCATTCTCGGCGCAAGGGTGACACCTCACAGCCCCTCACAGCCCCTCACAGCCCCTCGTTACCCCTCACGGCCCCTCACAGCTCAAGGCCCTTCACGGCCACAGGCGGGGGCTCACTGAGCCGCCTCCGGCCCCACCATTGGCGCCGCTCTTTGCTGCCCGCCAATGGAGACCCGAGTCTGCAGTGACGTCACCGGTCGCCGGGGAAATGGCGGTCTGGGGGTGAGGTGCCCCGGGCTGGCCGGGAATGGGGTCCAGGGCTCCCCGGGCTCATGGGAACGGGGGATCCAGGGGCTGCCAGAGGAGGATACCCGGGAAAGGCCGTGCACGGGGTGTCAGGGCAGGATAAGGGGATGGAGGGGGTCCTGCAGCTGGGCAAGGAGATGCGGGGGGTCCCAGTGCCCAGGAATGGGCATTCAAGGGGGTCCCCGGGGGGCTCCACAAAGTCCCTCCCGGGGGGCAGCAGGAGCTGGCTCAGGAGCTCTGGGCAGAGAAAAGGGGGTGACCCCGGCTTGGGGGGGACATGGGGGACTCACACACGCTCCCGAGGGGGACACGACTCCCGGAGACCCCCCCTCACCTTGTCCCGCAGGGGAGGCCGAGCCCCAGCCCGGGCACACGAAGCCCCCGAGCCCCGGCAGCATCTTGGGGGGGCGTCCGGGGCCGGGAGGGGCAGGAGCCGGGAAACGGCGGCGGCTGCCGGGGGCCGCGGCTGCCTGGGAACCGCCAACGTGGCGGCGGCGGCGTCTGTGACAGCGGCGCCGTCTGTGACAGCGGCGCGGCCTCAGTTGCCTGAGAACGCGGCTCTGGCTGCTTGTGCGCAGCCTGGGCTCCTACAGGCGGCTGCACTGGGCGATTCGCCGGCTGAATTGTTCACGGAGCATTGGTCTCCACAGAGAATTCTTACAAGTGCAGAGCATTGGCCTCTGCGAAGATTTCATCAACGTGCAGAGCATTGGCCTCTGCAAAGATCCTACACCTGCAGAGCATTGGCCTCTGCGAAGATTTCATCAACGTGCAGAGCATTGGCCTCTGCAAAAGGTTCCTGAACTTCGTTTGAAGGTAAAGATTGACTAAAGTTGAACTTTTTGGTTTTGTTTCATCTACACTCTGAGTGAGAATGCCAAAGGGAAATACAGGATGGGATGATGCCCGTCTTCTGCTGCAGCAGTTCAGCGGTATGCGCTGTCACAGACATGTTTTACAAAAAATCCTTTCCTTGGGATTTTTTTCTCCTGAGACGCTGAGAGGCCTCAGGAACAAAATGTAACCAATGGTTATCTGCTGCTGTGGAATGCAACAAGTGGATCTGTGATTGGTCTCATGTGGTTGTTTCTACCTAATGGCCAGTCACAGTCACCTGCCTCAGACTGTGTTCGAGACACAAGCTTTTGTTATCATTCCATTCCTTTTTTATTCCTAGCTAGCCTTCTGATGAAATCCTCTCTTCTATTCTTTTAGTATAGCTTTAATATAATATATATATCATAAAATAATAAATCAAGAGTCAGATCCTCATCTCTTCCCTCATCCTAAGACCCCTCTGAACACTACCACAATACCCAGCTGAGTGGATGAACAATATATGCTCTACTGATTGTGCTTTTTTTGCACTGAAGAAATGCAACATTTTCTAAATGTACTGGTCTATACATTTTTTTCCCTATAATGATTGCTTAAACTGCTTAAAGATGAATGAGTTCTGTTCAAGTTTCAGTGTGTTGTTATCGTCTGGTTATTAAAATTATTAGGGAGAGGCCTCTGAATTGAGTTGCAAATGAGACCTTATGCCTGGATTTTATATAACAGTAAATGTGAGGAAGAGAGAGAGAGAAAGGAATAGAAAAAGAAGTGGTGTGGGGGAGGAGATGGAGGGTTGGGAAGAGGGGGAAGAAAGAGAGTGATAGGGACAGATTAAGTAAAAAAATATCACCATTCCATGGATCCCATTGGCGTACCATAAAATCCTCTTCTCGTCTTCTCTGTGGTGAGGTCTGGCAAAACGTAAGACTCCAATGGATTCATGCAGATTTGGGCAAAGTGGGACCTCCCAGGTACCTCCCTGGAGTGGGGCAAGTTGGACTCTGTCTATTGCTACTTTCAAATAATAGCAAATCTTTAGCACCTCTCTGTCCTTTGAGTCTTCCGTGAATTGGGTTGTGGATTTTCAGATCTGTTGTGTTACTTTGTGTGCCCTGCAGTCATCTGGTGCAAGGCCTCAAGAATGGGTCTGGGGGCACTGTGGAGGTCTTTGCTGGGAGGTTTCTGTGCAAACCTGACTTCAGCAGATGAGTCTGTGGCTATGACTTCCCCACCCTGAACCCAGACAGAGCTGATTTTCAGGACAGCTGCTGGGTTTGGCTTTGTTGTGGATAGGTTTTTTTCCTCAGCCTTGTTTACTTCTCCCCAGACCTGAGCGAATGGGACAATAGTGTCACCTCTGTCTTGTCTCGAGTTCCCTCAGGCAGCTTAACTCACAGTGCCAAGTTCCAGTCAGGAGGCATTTTCAGGGGAGGGTGGGCTTGGGTGGTCGCAGCTTCTTTCCACAGTTTTGTCACAATGGGCAGAAAGTTCTTAATAACAATGTTTAAGCCCTTAGCCATAACATTCCAGTCTCTCCCAAGTCCTGTGAGGAGCAGCTGAGAGAGCAGGGGTGCTTTAGCCTAAAGAAGAGTATGTCCACTCTAGCTATTTCTAAGTAATATTTAAGCTGCAGCTTTGTCTGTTCTAACTATTGTTAATGTTCAGATTTTGAGCTCCAGGTTTCAGTATGATCCATCTTTGAATTACACAAGGCAGCCCTATAGTTCAAATCAAGTCTCACTACAGGCCTAACAATACTGGCTACTTACACCAAACAAGCACTTAGCTACTTTCAAATCACAGAAAATATTTAGCACCAGTAGATGCCTTGAATCTGCCATGAGTTGGGTTCTGGATTTTCAGAGTTCCATTGTTGCTTCTTGCAGTTTTGTTGAGGCATTGTCACTCATCTGGGAGATCCTGCCTTCCAAATGGCTTCTGGATACCCCAAGAAGACCTCGACCCCTCGTCTTTTGTCCAGGGGAAGACTGACATCTTTCTCTGTAAGTACCCACTGGGCTGTGTTAAGGCTGCAAACTGCCTTGGTGTCCCTGCTCTCCCTGCCCCTGCTTTAGTGCAAGCAAGAAAATGCTTTAAGTAGGTAATAAGCAGAAATATTATAGTAAGGCTACGAAACGCAAGTAATAAATTACACGATTATGAAGGTTTCTTTTTAGGTGAACAAAAAGGGGGAATTGTGGGAATCCACAAAATTAGAGGGTTTTGGGAAAGCTGCAAAAGGCAGGCCTCAGAGACAGCAGAACTGTGATTAGAGCTAAGCAGCAGCCATGAGATAGGTCAGCAGAAAAATTATTTAAACTGTAGAAAAGCAAGGACAAATAGAACAATGGTCTGTGTATTAACGCTTGTCTAGAATAACTCTCTAGCTACAGAAAGTTTATCCAGCAAGATATTAGGAAGGTTAAAGCTTATTAAGAGAGCTCTGTGCATTGTTTTAAGGCTTACAAGTAGGTATTGTATTTGAAATAAGCAAGCATTGTTTTAACCAAAGCTATGTGTGCTTATGGTGATTGAGATGGAAGTACTGTCAATGTTCTTTTGCTTTATGTGATTGGTCAAAAAACTTACTTTTTCAGTTATAACAATAAGTTCTTGGTCTGCTGCCTGGGATGTGAGCTGCTGGCTCACATTATATCATCTTCCCATTGTCATAATCATATAATGAGACTGATGCTGAAAAATAACCCAGCTCCAGGCAGTTCCACAGCAGCCCTGTCCTGTTTGTGATTTGTACAGAGCCCACTGCCACCATCAAGACCAAGGTGCCCTTGGCTACCTGGGCATGTGGGGGAGAAGCTCAAACTCTGCCCAAAGCCTTGTGAGACAGGGCTGGTCCCAGCTGGAAGAGCTTCCAAAGCTGTTCTCTCACAGCTCCTGTGTGGGCACAGATCCAGCCCTGCAGACACAGTGTACAGCAAAGCAAGTTATCTGCTGCAGCACGTCCAGGAGAAAATGTCTCAGCACCTTTGTTCTGCAGGATGGTGGAAATCTTCCTGTGCTGGGAATTCTCCCCTGGTTTTGGTTTACCATGTGTTGATGGTATCTCTCCCAAAGGAGTTGGAGTCTCTTGAAAGCTCTGGATTGGTAGGAATGTTGAGGGCTGTCCAGTTCTTACCTGCTCACTGGAGCCAGGGCCACAAAGGTCCCTTGGTGTCTGGAGTTCACTTGACTGAAGATGCCCCACTGCTGAGGCTCTGTCAAGGAGATCCCTCTGTTTTCTTCTCTGGAGGGCTCTGTGAGCCCAGACAGAGAAAACAAATGCTAATTAACAGAGAGAACTAAAACTTGGACACATTCCTGTGCTCCTGACTCTTGGTACAACGTTCCTTTCTCGCATCTCTTGGACTGACCCAGCAGTGATATCTCCTTGCTGTGAGTTCTCAGTGCTGAACGGGGATGGAGTCAGGGCAGTTCTGAGAGCTCCTCCCCACTCTCTGGAAAGGTCACTGCCTCAATCCAATGGAACTGAAGAGGAAACAAATGCCCAAAGAGCAGAAATCCCCAACCATGTCCCATCAAATCATGGAGAAGCCAATGGGGCAGAGCCATGTGGTCGGAGTATGTGCATTGCATTCTGTATTATTAATTTATTGGTGCTAAGTTTTCAGCAAGTAACGTCCAGGGTTTCCAGGACTGTCCTAGACAATGTGATCACAAATTGTTCACCAGTGCCACTCGTTCAAGAAACGCCTTTCTGAACAAGCACAACTCTGAGGCTCTAGCTGGTTCATTTTTGCCTTTCAGCTGCTTCCCTCTAAGTTCCTGTGGGAGAAGTTTCTCAACATGAAGAAGAAGGCCAGCACTGGGATGAGTTTTCTGCCCAGAATTGGCCCATGTGTAGACCTGAGGCAGACTGGTCCAAAGGTAGCCTTTTCCTGCTCTTTTTCTTTCTGTTTAATGTGGAGTTTGAAGAGGGTGTGTGTTTGTGCCAGGCTTGCCTCCAGCAAAATCCCTCAGTGTCCAGGTCCTGCTGTCATTGCAAGCTGCTGGGAGTGTGGACTGGGAGTCCTGATCTGCACTATGCCAACCCAGATAAGCTGTGCTGAAGCTGCCTAGGTGTAGCTGCCATTGCTAAAACAATTGGGGGGAAGGCTGGGGACACAAAGGCACAACATTGCCATGTGCCATTCTCCTGCTGAAGGAGCCACCTCCTGCTTTGGTGTGGTCACCATCAAATGTTCGGGGTCACAGGATTCCCTCCAGAGTGGCAGTGTTGGCCTTTGAAGGCCGAGGACCTGCAGGAATTACTTCAGATTTAACAAAACAAATTGCCTTAATGCTTTGGGCTGGAACAATGTGTTGGACCCTGAGGGGGTTGTCGTGGTTTGACCGGAAGTGGAACATCTGGGATGTGTTGTTTTGTGTTTTGGTGGCCAGTGGCTGTCCGGATTTTAAGATAGGCATCTGTTCTAGCCAGTGAAGTATTTAGATACGCCTCTGAGACCACAAAAACAAAAAAATCCAAGGGGTTAAAAGAGCAGGGAGTTTCCTCCCTCGGCTTTTTCGAATTTCCGGCGGGACAGAGCTGCTTCTCCCCCGGCTCAGCTTCGGCTGAGCTAGGGGAGGGGAGAAGCCACGCGGCCCATTTTATCAGTAGGCCGGACCCAGGTGGAAAGGTGGAGAGCCCCGAAAGACCTGTTTACCCCCATTTTGCCCCCCATCATCTTTTTGGAGATGGAGAGAAACGCAGGCTGCTGTGCCTGCCGGACTGAGTTACCTTGAAACCTGATATCATGTCCCGGCGGCAGGCAGCACGGCCGAGAAGGAAGAAAAAGGGGGGGGGGAAGGAGGCAGTGAACAGCCCGGCCTCTCAGGAGAACTTTTAACCCTTTTGTGGACAATGAAAACTTTACAGAACATTTCCCTTTCCTAGAAGAAGATAAAAGTAGAAGATGAAAGTAGAAATGGGTCAGTGAGTACGTCTGGCAAAAAGAAAGAGAGATGTTGAAGGAATTGAGAAAGATGGAGTGGTTTTTCTGGACGCTTTCTTGTTGTAAAATCCATGAGCTGATTCCTGGTGAAGCAGAGACTGCATTTCGAGGAGAAGCGGATACTCAGAGCCAAGAGAGTTCAGTGTTGAGACCCCTCGGCCCCAAGGGGTGTGTGTGAAGGAAATGGGGGGGACAAAGGTCCCAGAAATGAGACTGTGCTCTGCTCGGAACAGGACGATGCATCCTTAAAAAGTCCAAAGGTCTACCCTGAAAAAACAAGTCATCTGCTCCATGCAAGAAGTGGTGAGAGCATCTCTGCATGGAAAGATGTCACGAAATAGCAGAACTCCAGGCGGTGCTGTTTTGTGACAAGGAATCCATGGTACAAAGAAAGGACTCCGTCTACTTCTTGATGAGCTGAAGATTTGATTTTCTAAAGGGTAGTGCCAGACCGAGTGTTTGATGATTTGGGAAATGTAAATGTACTGGAGATTTGGTGAGAAGAGGAAGTGTTGGAGTGTTTCTGTATAGTTTTCATTTTCCTTGTGTTTATTTTCTTTTCTTTATGGTTTAGTTTTTGTAGTTTTAGTTAATAAAGTTTTTTTTTTCTTTTTTCCCTAAGTAAGAGCCTGTTTTGCTTATTCCTGAGTACCATCTCACAGCAGATGCCAGGAAGAAGGAATTCTCATGAAGGCACTGGCATTGTGTCCGTGTCAAACCATGACATTTTTGGTTCCCTGACCGGGAAATCGAGTTTTAAAAGAGTGATAAGATGAAGCTGTAAGATGAAACCAAAAAAGAATAAGAACAAAGCATGTATTAAGTTAAAGTAGATAGATAGTGAAAAATTTGAGATTAGAAGCTTTATTGTATAGAAATGTTTTGTAATTTACTTAATAATTTTAGAATATTTGTGGTCTCAAAGGCGAAAAGTAGAATGTCGTGGTTTGACCGGAAGTAGAACATCTGGGATGTGTTGTTTTGTGTTTTGGTGGCCAGTGGCTGTCCGGATTTTAAGATAGGCATCTGTTCTAGCCAGTGAAGTATTTAGATACGCCTCTGAGACCACAAAAACAAAAAAAATCCAAGGAGTTAAAAGAGCAGGAAGTTTCCTCCCTCAGCTTTTTCGAATTTCCGGCAGGACAGAGCTGCTTCTCCCCCGGCTCAGCTTCGGCTGAGCTAAAGGAGGGGAGAAGCCACGCGGCCCATTTTATCAGTAAGCCGGACCCAGGTAGAAAAGTAAAGAGCCCCGAAAGACCTGTTTACCCCCATTTTGCCCCCCATCATCTTTTTAGAGATAGAGAAAAACGCAAGCTGCTGTGCCTGCCGGACTGAGTTACCTTGAAACCTGATATCATGTCCCGGCGGCAGGCAGCACGGCCGAGAAGGAAGAAAAAAAGAGGAAGAAAGAAGCAGTGAACAGCCCGGCCTCTCAAAAGAACTTTTAACCCTTTTGTAGACAATGAAAACTTTACAGAACATTTCCCTTTCCTAGAAGAAGATAAAAGTAGAAGATGAAAGTAGAAATGGGTCAGTAAGTACGTCTGGCAAAAAGAAAGAAAGATGTTGAAAGAATTAAGAAAGATAGAGTAGTTTTTCTAGACGCTTTCTTGTTGTAAAATCCATGAACTGATTCCTGGTGAAGCAAAGACTGCATTTCGAAAAGAAGCGGATACTCAGAGCCAAGAAAGTTCAGTGTTAAAACCCCTCAGCCCCAAAGAGTGTGTGTGAAAGAAATGAGAGGGACAAAAGTCCCAGAAATGAGACTGTGCTCTGCTCAGAACAAGACGATGCATCCTTAAAAAGTCCAAAAGTCTACCCTGAAAAAACAAGTCATCTGCTCCATGCAAAAAGTAGTGAGAGCATCTCTGCATAAAAAGATGTCACGAAATAGCAGAACTCCAAGCAGTGCTGTTTTGTGACAAAGAATACATGGTACAAAAAAAAGACTCCGTCTACTTCTTAATGAGCTGAAGATTTGATTTTCTAAAAGGTAGTGCCAGACCGAGTGTTTGATGATTTAAGAAATGTAAATGTACTAGAGATTTGGTGAGAAGAAGAAGTGTTGGAGTGTTTCTGTATAGTTTTCATTTTCCTTGTGTTTATTTTCTTTTCTTTATGGTTTAGTTTTTGTAGTTTTAGTTAATAAAGTTTTTTTTTTCTTTTTTCCCTAAGTAAGAGCCTGTTTTGCTTATTCCTGAGTACCATCTCACAGCAGATGCCAAAAAGAAAGAATTCTCATGAAAGCACTAGCATTGTGTCCGTGTCAAACCATGACAGGGGTGTTAGATTTTGCAGGCTGCCAGATGTACAGGGGACTGGCCCTGGGCAGAGGGGAATGGATGTGCTTTATCTGGATCAGTGCCTACTCAGAGGGGTGTTTAAAGCTGCTTTTCTGGCAGGACTGGCTCAGTATGGAGCACAGTCCAAACGGGTGGGTGACCAAGGTGGGCTGTTGTTATGAATGAGCTCCCTATATGTATAATATATCTATAATATATGTGTATACATATAAATTATACAATAATAATTTATCATTATTATATAATTATTGTATAACTTTATTATTATTACAAAAAAAGTTTTAATAAATTATGTATAGATAAAAATTAGATAGACATATATACTTAGATATATGTATATATGTATACCTAATTTAATAAACCAACATTAGAATTTAGCAGCAATTTTCATTGAGCAGCAATTTTATATAAAATAATGCAATCAAATATAATCAAGCAGATACACAATAATTTGGCAGTGGTTTGGGTAAAGCATAAGCAAAACCAGTCAGGTTACGGAGGAGTTTTTTCACTCTGCCTCCCACATAAAAGATAAAAGAATCCAAACACAACTTATATACTGTATGCTAATACATATTCATCAGCAATTTTCTGTAAATCTCCTCCTGTTTTCGATTTTTGAAATCTATGTCACTGTACTGCACAATGTGTGCTCTGCTTGTTTCTAAGGGGTCTTTTGGCTTTTGGTGGTCGCTTCCCACGAAGGCTTCTCCTCATCCTCACTGTCCTTTGAACAGCCCCACAGGCTGCACATGCATCCCAAGTCTCGTGTTATAGAAGCAAGCATTATATTCCAAAAATAAGCCTTATTATTTCACAGATAGCTGGAATCGTCCCAATTTTGTCCATTTCAAGGCCAATTCTTTAATTATCCCAAGGCCTATTCTGTTTTGGGATGTTACTTATCTCAACCTACATCCTGCATCCTGTTTTCTCATGATCATCTGAAAACATCTGTTTTGTGACACTAATTACATATCCTTTTCATCTATTACTTTTTACCAAATATTTTCTTAAGTATCTAAAATATAGTTACAATTGTTAGCACGAATCACATTCATTTATCACACTGCTGAGCAGGAAATTGGCAGCAAGAGCCATGTAACACACTGGTTAAGGATTGCCCAGACAAAGCAGGGGAGAGTTTTCCCCAAGCAATGCCTCTGCTCCAGAAGCATTTGCTGTTGTTGTGTCATTCCAGAAGTGCCGCTACAATGGTATCAATAATATAGCAATAATTACAAGATAGCAATAATTAAAAGAAGGCACCCATTTGAAGCACATGGAAAATGGAGATACCAACTCTGCTTTTACCCAAGCTGCTGAGAAAGTAACTGAGCCTTATCCTCATTCAGCATTCACTTCATTTGTCTTTTTCTTGACTTGTGTGTTACTTTATTTTTGCCTTTACCTCTGTTAGAAACACACTAACTTTTAAATGCAATGAAAGGGGACAAAATCTTCGAAGCAAAAGGAAACTTTTGTAACGATTCAGCTGAGCCAGGTGTGTCTCCCTCCCCCAGAGATGAACAAACACAGCCTCTGAGAAAATGGCAATCTTTCTATCCCCTTTATACCCAGCCAGGGCTGCCCTGTCCCCTTTCCCCTTGGATTGGTACTTGGGAACTTCCATTCTCTCAGATCTCCAGCTTTTCTGTCCCCTCCCTTCTCCCCTTGCTTCCTTTTGGTCAGGCCTTCAACCCTGTCCCTCTCCCAGCCCACAGCAGCACCCAACAAACCAACCTGAACAAACCCAAACAATCCAAACAGCAACACACAGAACCAACAACTTTCATTTTTTAACTTAATAACCTTTTGGCTTCAGCAAAGTATCACCTCATCTCTCACGCCTCCTCTGGTACTGTTCTCTTCTTACTGATGCCTAAGTTCTAGATCAGAACAGATATTTGCAGTTGTGTGGGCCTCAGTTTCCCTGTCTCAGAGTAAAGAACATCCCAAAATCGTTTCCCATGGAGTTTGATGTCAATTTGTGGGTTTTTCTTACTCCACGAGTGCTCAGGCAGTTCCCCAGAGCTCTGTGACCACATGGGCACAGGGCTGTTCTTAAGGAAAGTGCTGCCTGGCATTCTGGAGAAGGAAACCTGGAGAAATCCATGCCAGAAGAGCAGCTTGGCTTGAGCCTGCTCTGTGTGGTCCAGCAGCTCTGGATCAGCTCAGAGCAGAGGTGGGTGAGCCCCTGTTTGCCCAGATGTGCTCCCCCAGAGCCTGTACTTCAGTGGGGATCAGTGTAAGGGATCCTTCATGAACCTTCCTCCCAGCAGCTGAACCTCTCCCTGCTCTCTCTCGCCTCTCCAGCTGCCGTCAGTTCCCCCGAAGCAGAACTTGGTTCAGATTTCCCCACCAGAGGTGGTGTTTCAGCACTTTGACCCTCATGGTGTCTCTGAAATGGCTCTGTCTCTCACCAATGTGGGCAAGGTAAGTGCTGGGACGTGGAGCTCTCTTGGTTTCTCTGGGTCTTGATTGAAGGCCCTTGAGATGGTAGTTCATGTTTGGATTCAGGTGTTTATTATTTCTTATCAGTAAAGCAGTCTCACAACCATGAGTTCACCAGCTTTTCATTAGCAAGGCACAAAATGGCCAACTGTCTCTTGTTACAAGGTCTTTTAAGATTAAACTATCCAATTAAGGGCTGACACCTAGATTATTTTCCCTTTTAACCCAAGAACTGATCCCAAAGAGCCTGCAATGCAGACTTTTCTGTCCAATTACAAAACATCACCCAAACCCATGAAGAAGAAGGAAGAAGAAACTCAGGATGACACCCTGTGCTCTCCATCTTGCTTCCACCCACAACATGCTAAAATCCCAAACCCTAAATTTCACACCAAGTGATACACCTATGCTGCTGTCTATAATCTATTGCATACTTTTGTGGATTTCAGTCTATCTTGAAGTCCAGGAAACTTTCTCTATGAATGAGGGTCAAAGTCAGTGCTCCCTTTGGGGTCAGAACACCCCAGAGCAGACAGAGAAATATTCCCAGTGCCCTGGGTTTCCACAGAGCTTTAATGCTGTGCTGGAAGAGAAGAGAGGTGCAATTCCCAGAGTGTACAGCAAAGCAAGTTATCTGCTGCAGCACATCCAGAAGAAAATGTCTCAGCACCTTTGTTCTGCAGGATGGTGGAAATCTTCCTGTGCTGGGAATTCTCCCCAGATTCTGGCCATGTGTTGATGGTATCTCTCCCAAAGGAGTTGGCTTCTCTTGAAAGCTCTGGATTGGTAGGAATGTTGAGGGCCATGCAGTTCTTACCTGCTCTCGTGCTTTGCCTCGAGTCTGTTCCACATCCTGTGTCTCCTTGGTTAATCTTGGCTCCTCTGCCTCTCTCAGCCTGTTTGGCTCCCTTTGTGCAGCTCACAGCCAAAGCTCAGGGGCTGAGGCTTCTCCACTTTATGCTGAATCCCTTTTCATTCATGGCATTGGCAGTGGAGGAGGTGTGTTCTGAAACAGCCCTGGAGTCAGACTGATGGAGCAGAAGCAGTGAGAGGACTTTAGGTGCCACTTCAGGCTCCTGCCACTTCATCCAGCTCGGCTCAGCTTTTCCAAAAGCATCACGGTGCTCTGCTTTCCCTTTGGAGAACCACAGCACACCCAAAGCCATGTGCTCCTGGAGGTTTTCACCTTCACTTGAAGAAATTGGGATTGTTTTGCAGTTTCCCAAGAGAACTGAGAGGAAAAAAGTTGAAAAATGTCAGCAGTTGTGTTCCACTGTAAAAAAAAAAATGGAGACCATTGTAATTTCAGTCAGGGAAACATTTTCTCAAGTGAAGCTTGTGCCAAGAGTGGGCTGGTGGGAGGAGACAGGAGGGAGTCCAAATCATCTGGTTGAGACTTTTGGAGTCCCTCATCCCTCATTCAGGCTCTGACATTTCATGTCCTTGCTGCAGGTTCCTCAGGAGGTGAAGGTCTCCATGGAGAGCTCCCCTTACTTCCAGCTCTCGTGCTCCAACGATGTTTCCCGTCTGGTGCCGCCGGGCGCCTCTGCCCCTGTGCGCATCCGCTTCACCCCTGGCGAGAACAAGGTGAGGCTGGAGGAGCCAGAACACAGAATGATCTCCACAGCCACTGTTCTCCCTGCACTCTGGCTCCAGCCCATTCCATGCTGTGAGCTGGGCTCCAGGCCATGGGCAGGCAGCCTGCAGCCAGTCACACCTTGGCACTGCTGGCAGGCACTGCAGCCAGGCCTGGCAGGCTCTGCTTCCCTGCCTGCACATCCCTGAGCATTGCCAAGGGAAGATGCACAGGGAACAGGATGAAAATTACAGAGGGCTGTTGATAGATCTTTGGCCATCTCTAGGAACAGTGGAAGGAATGGAAAATACTAGAGGAACAAAGAGGTCAGAGAGCTTTCCTCCTTCCTGACTGCCAACATCTTCCCTGCCTCACCCTGGACTGGAGCAAAGACAGTGCTTTTTCACCCCCTCTGTTCTCCAGCCTAAAATGACAGAGGGCTGTTGATAGGTCTTTAGCCATCTCTAGGTACAGTGGAAGGGGTTTCATTATTATGGAAAATACTAGAGGAACAAAAAGGTCACAGAGCTTTCCTCCTCCCTGACTGCCAACAGCTTCCCTGCCTCGCCCTGGGCTGGAGCAAGGATGGTGCTTTTTCACCCTCTCTGTTCTCCAGCCCTGCAGCTGTGCTGTCCCAGAGCACAAGTGACCATGGCACAGCTGCAGAGCCAGGGCAGAGGATGTGCTGTGCCCATGAGCCCACCTGGC
Source organism: Setophaga petechia (assembly GCA_024362935.1). Lineage (NCBI taxonomy): Eukaryota > Metazoa > Chordata > Aves > Passeriformes > Parulidae > Setophaga > Setophaga petechia. Next base: position 1,893,452 of record JANCRA010000099.1, read on the forward strand.
ACAGGCACACTGGGCTCTGGGTGCCCTTAGTCAGCAGGAGGTTGCTGAGCTGCAGAGACTTGGACACCTGCCTGCAGGAGCTGGTGCAGGGCAGGTACAAGCTGCAGGCAGAGCTGTGAGCCCAGAGCCCGTGGCAGTGACACTGCTGGGGCTCTGTCTCCATGCCTGTCCCTGTGCTTGCTCTGGCAGCTGGCACCCATCCCGTGCCAAAGGTGCTTTTGTGGGGAGCTTTGAACAGCAGTGCTGAGGCCCTGGCAGGTCTGATCTCAGTGCTGGGATCTGGAGGCTTGTTCATACGGAAGGGTTTAGGACATGGCATGGACATTGTTTCCTTGCAGGGAAACAAAGAGAGGCCCTTTCCAACAGCATCCTGCTGCCTCTTGGCACTGTTCTTCTCCTGACTTGCAAAGTTAGAGGGGAGTTCTGAGCCAGCTGATGTTTCTGCACCACGCCAGAGGTGCAGGATCTCTTTGGGAGCAGTTGCTTTCTCATCTTCTTTTTGCTGCTTAGAGTCAGTTGAACACTTTGTCCTATTCTCAGACATTGGGAATATAGAAACCTAAAGAGGAATGTCCTGTGTTCCCTAGCTCCATGTGACCGTGTTCCCAGGGGTCTTAGGATGAGGGAAGCGACAAGGATCTGACTCCACATTTCAGAAGGCTTCAGTTGTTATTTTATTATATGTATTATATTAAAACTATACTAAAAGAGTAGAAGAAAGGATTTCATCAGAAGGCTAGCTAAGAATAGAAAAAGAAGGAATAGCAAAGGCTTGTGGCTCGGACAGAGAGTCTGAGGCAGGTGACTGTGATTGGCCATTAATTAGAAACAACCACATGAGACCAATCACAGATGCACCTGTTGCATTCCACAGCAGCAGCTAATCATTGTTTACATTTTGTTCCTGAGGCTTCTCAGCTTCTCAGGAGGAAAAATCCTAAGGAAAGGATTTTTCATAAAAGATGTCTGTGACAACTCCATGTTGCTTAGAAGGGACTTAGGAATTCTTTAAAATCATTAAAATTTAGAGTAAGAATTGTGGTGGCCTAGGGCAGTTCTCTGGATGACCCAAGTGACAAAAGAGCTGAATGCCACTGAGATGGGTTTTGCAAAGCGCACTGGTGCCTTTAAAATGGGACACATTAGTAGAACTTAGTGTTCATTTTAGGGTGGAATAGGTAAATTGATGCCCTTGAAGGGTTCTAGGAAATGGTTTTCTTTTGCCACGGGGATGGCACTAAATGTCCTGTGCTGAGCCAGTTTCTTTTCCTGCAGGATTATTCCCACGAGCTCGTCTGTGTCACTGAAAATGAAAGGACAGTTGTGCCAATTCGGGCCATTGGTGCCCGAGCTGTCCTGGACCTCCCTGCCCGGCTGGACTTGTCCAAGTGCCCGGTCAGGTCCAGCACCCAGCAGACTCTGCTGGTCCGCAATGTCGGTGACCAGGCAGCTCGTTACCAGCTGAGCACCCAGAGGTGAGGATCTGTCCCTGTGCATGTCTTGGTTTGGAAAGACAGGAGTCTGCTAAGGAAGGCAGGAGCCTCCCCTGAAATGGAGAATGTAAACCCTCCCCACCCCTCCAAATTGCTATAGATTTTAAATTAAGGGGCTCTCAAGCAAAAATATGGGAGCAGGAAATATCAGTTCTTTATTAGGGAAGGAAAAAAATAAAAGGATAAAATCAAGAATGCAGTGAACTAAAACAGCACTGACAGAGTCAGAACCCAACCTGACACCCTGTGGGGTGTTGGTGGCAGTCCAATTGGAAATGTGGCTGCAGTCCTCCTGCAGTGTCAGGGGTGGTTCTGTTGGAGCAAGGGGGATGTGTAGAGAAGGATGTATTCTTCCTGTGAAGATCCAGTGGAAGAAGAGGCAGCTGCTGTTCCTCTGGGAATCCCGTGGAGAAAGCCGTGCTGGTGTCTCAAAAACCTCTGGATTCTATCTGGGTAGCAATGCTTGGCTCCTCCCCCTGGGAAGAGCATCTCCCAATGGGGTGTTACAGTTCTTATCAGTCATGCAGTGACATTCAATAGTCTGTTATCAGATGTCCCCTTTGGAGGGAGGAGTGATTGTGGTCACTCAAAGAGAGAGATAAGGCAAACTGCCCACTTGACAAAGGTAATCTGCCATACAGATGGTAATTCAAAACATCTTGCATTGCAATCTCAACACACAACAGTGCAAAACACCTTTGGTGATAACAGGGCTGGGAAAGAGCAACAGAAGGAGCCAGAGCAGCCCTGCAGCCTGGCTGGAAGTGAGCAGGATGGAGGGCATCTGCTCTCAGGGTTCTGGGCAGGATGCAGCCTTTGAGCTTCCTCTGGCCCAGCTTTCCTGGAGGCTGCTGGAACATGTTGGGAGCTGGCTTGCACCCTCCTGAGGACAAGCAGCTCCTGAAATGCTCCCTCAGCACTGTCAGCCAAGCAGGCCCATTCTCTGGGAGGCCACAGGCACGTGGCTTTCCAGGGCTCCTCTCATGAGATGCCCAACATGAGCTGTGCTGCGGGCAGCCGCTGCAGTTCCTGTCACTAAAGCTGATCTGATTTCCCTTGTCAGCTGAGGGCATCAGTCACCTCCTCTGTTCTATGAGGAACCTTTGAAAGCCAGTTTAAAATTTCAAACAGATGGTTTAAATCTCTGAATAAGGTTGTGCACCCTTTCATTGAGATTTCTTTCTGAATACTCTTAAGTTCCTGTGTTTCTGCCATTTTTTCTTTTTGGTTTGTGTTAAATGTTTGCCAAAAGATCATGAATTCTTCATTGGGAACTTTCATGAGGGTCGAGCTCCTCTAATGCCTCTCAATATACCACATGCCCATAGGTACCTGCACAGGTGTGTAGGAAATAGCAGACATTTAGTGAATATGTAAAAAGCAATTAGGCGGATTTAGAAGATAAAAGTATAGAATAACTTTTCTATAGGGACCTCTGGAAATCATCTGAGCAAATACACTGCTCAAAGCAAGACCATTGTCTGGGCATTGCAAGGTGCCATTGGGAGATCTGGACCTGCCTTTAGATGCCATAAAAGGAAACAAACATACCAATGGATCTAGTTTAAAAGCAGGAGAAAAGAACCTACTAAAATCTATCCATACATTATCTTTTCTGCCTGTTGGGTGCAGTAGTGATTCATTGAAAGGGCAGATCCAACAGGATGGGAACTGTCTTAAGGAACAGCTCACAAGTAACAGATAAAAGGCCAATCACTTGTGTTAAAATTTTAAAAGTTTAACAGTAATAAAATGGTTATAAAAATAATAATAAAAATTAGATCAGAAGAATTTGGACAATGAGAGTTAGGACAATAAAAAAGCAAAGAATTATGGGCATCCAGGCGTTCTGCTGTGCCACAGAACACACTTTGCTAACAAGGGATTAATCCTTGAAAGCAATAGCCTGTTGCATATCCATATATCTGATACATGATGCAAACATCCCTTTCAAACCAGGGATTTTTCTGTTTATTGTCGGCTTTCTCCCCCTCATCTTGTAAATCAGCCATATCAGTCCCCACAAAGTCTGGTTCTTCCTAATAAGGAGGCAGTAATTCTTTTCTTGAGATTTTGGGTGTCTTGTTGCTGTTATCTCTGCGTGAATAATTTCTTGATTATCTTACCCATTTCTTGAGCTAATTAGAAAAAGTATCTTACATCGCATAGTTTCTATTTTAATATTGCATTCCAGCCTAAAACTACATTTAGCACACTCCTTAAAAAGGATTAATACAGTACTACAAAATAACTTCCCAACATATCAAATATAGTATGTGTTATGTTTATGTATAAATATAAATTTGTAAACCTATGCATAAAAAAATTTGTAAATATGAATTTTTATATAAATTATAAATTTATAGAAATTTTCATTATTATTAAAATAATTTTTATTATAAATTCATATAGAACACATAAAATTATATACATATATATAATTTTTATATATTTATAAAATATATAAAATTTTCTATAAATATAAAAAAAATACATAATATTATATATAAATATATATAATTAAATTATACATAATAATAATAAATATATAAAAATAACTAAATAAAGATAAATACATAAAATATAATTATATTTATTATATTTATAATTTTATATATTTTTATTTTTTAAAAATAGTTTATAAATATAGATTTTATTATTTGCAAAGTGCCAATAATATAACATGCATTTTTCACACCAAATGAGCTCAGGTGAGCTGCACTGCAGAAGGAATCTCACACCCAGGTGTCCGCCCAGCCCTGATCCCTCTCTTTGTGTTGCAGCCCTGTCTCCGTGGTGCCAGCCACAGGAATTCTGAACGCTGGTGACACCGTGCAGGTGACAGTGGCATTTCACCCGCTGACCAAGGGTGACCATTGCAGCCTCCTGAGCTGCAGCACAGGTGAGTGCTGGGCCCTGCACGGTGTCTTGGTTTGGAAAGACAGGAGTCTGCTAAGGAAGGCAGGAGCCTCCCCTGAAATGGAGAATGTAAACCCTCCCCACCCCTCCAAATTGCTATAAATTTTAAATTAAGGGGCTCTCAAGCAAAAATATGGGAGCAGGAAATATCAGTTCTTTAATAAGGAAAGGAAAAAAAAAAGATGCAATAAACAATGCAGTACACTAGAACAACACTGACAGAGTCAGAACCCAACCTGACACCCTGTGGGGTGTTGGTGGCAGTCCAATTGGAAATGTGGCTGCAGTCCTCCTGCAGTGTCAGGGGTGGTTCTGTTGGAGCAAGGAGGATGTGTAGAGAAGGATGTATTCTTCCTGTGAAGATCCAGTGGAAGAAGAGGCAGCTGCTGTTCCTCTGGGAATCCCGTGGAGAAAGCCGTGCTGGTGTCTCAAAAACCTCTGGATTCTATCTGGGTAGCAATGCTTGGCTCCTCCCCCTGGGCGGAGCATCTCCCAATGGGGTGTTACAGTTCTTATCAGTCATGCAGTGACATTCAATAGCTGTTATCAGCAGATGTCCCCTTTGGAGGGAGGAGTGATTGTGGTCACTCAAAGAGAGAGATAAGGCAAACTGCCCACTTGACAAAGGTAATCTGCCATACAGATGGTAATTCAAAACATCTTGCATTGCAATCTTCAACACGGACACAGGAGAGTTCTCCACCATGGCTCCCTGTTGTCCCATCCCCTCCATTCCCTCCAGAGGTGCCTCCCCTGTTCAGCTTTACTCCAAAGCAAACTGAGAACTCCTTGGTGTTTAGGGGCTTGAGAAAGTGGATCACCTCTAACAGGGCTAAGATTCTGGGCTCCTGTTTTGCTGGGAGTTGCTGAGTGGAGGAAGGAGGATCCCTGATTCTCCACTACCATGTGGCTGTGCCTGGGTGAAGTTTTATTTCATTCCTGGGCAGTGCTGTGTGTGAGGTGTGAGGTCTCCATCAGACTCTCTCCAATGCAATGGATTTCTTGCACACCTCTATCCCTTATGCTCATTCTCCACTGGTTTGTCACAGACCCTCTTTTCTAGGTTGCCCTCTACACATATATTTAGCTTCTGTCTAATAACATTTTCAGGCCTTGAGTTCCTGTTTGGTGACAAATCAAGACAAATTTTTCCTCATCCCCATTTCCCAGGCAGTTCATGCTGTTGCAAACCTCTCACAGCTATTTCCCATTTGATTTCTAGACTGAGAAATCCCATTTAGACTTCGTATAGAAGCTGCTCTGTGTAAATCTTTCCTTAAATTTATTAATCTTTCCTTTGTCCCCTTTTTATTTAATTTGAAATGCTGCAGCTTGGTTTTTGAGATCAGAACAATATAAAATATTTCCAGACTGCTGTGGCTGTGGGTTTGGACAGGGATATGACGATGATGATGATGATGATGATTTTCACGGTGTTCATTTGGTAGTGGTTTGTCACATTGCAGAGCCAGGCTGGTTGTGTTTCCTCATCTGTGTCCCCTCCTGCTGTGGGCTGTCACTTGTTCCTCTGGGCCTCCTTTTGCTGCCCATATGCCCCCAGGCACATTTGCTAGCCAGCAGCAAGGGATCCAAGGGATCAGGAGAGACAGGAGTCTGGTGGGATGGACCAGGACTGAACAGGGCTCCTCAGCATCACCTGAAGGACTTGGATGCAGAAATCCTGGTGATCTGAGTGGGTCACTGGAGCATATCTGACACATCTCACTGTGCATCCTGTCACCTTGGGGCCAAATCTCTACAAACACACTCAGAAATAAGGTGCTGCATCCACCTGGCAGCCACCAGTGGTGTCCCTCAGGGCTCTGTGCTGGGACCAGTTCTGTTCAATATTTTTATTGATGACGTAGATGAGGGGACTGAGTCTTTCATTAGTAAATTTGCAGATGACACTAAGCTGGGAGCATGTGTCCATCTGTTGGAAGGTAGGATGGCTCTGCAGGGAGACCTGGAATGGTTGGAGGGATGGGCAGAGTCTAAGAAGATGAAGCCTAATAATTCCAAGTGCTGGGTCCTACATTTTGGCCACAATAACCCCTGCAATGTTACAGGCTGGGGACAGAGTGGCTGGACAGTGCCCAGGCAGAAAGGGACCTGCAGGGACTGATGGACAGCAGGCTGGACATGAGCCAGCAGTGTGCCCTGGTGGCCAAGAAGGCCAATGGCTCCTGGCCTGGATCAGGAATGGTGTGGCCAGCAGGAGTAGGGAGGTCATTCTGCCCCTGGATCAGGAATGGTGTGGCCAGCAGGAGTAGGGAGGTCATTCTGCCCCTGGATCAGGAATGGTGTGGCCAGCAGCAGGAGCAGGGAGGTCATTCTGCCCCTGGCTCAGGAATGGTGTGGCCAGCAGGAGCAGGGAGGTCATTCTGCCCCTGGATCAGGAATGGTGTGGCCAGCAGCAGGGAGGTCATTCTGCCCCTGGATCAGGAATGGTGTGGCCAGCAGGAGTAGGGAGGTCATTCTGCCCCTGGATCAGGAATGGTGTGGCCAGCAGGAGTAGGGAGGTCATTCTGCCCCTGGATCAGGAATGGTGTGGCCAGCAGCAGCAGGGAGGTCATTCACCACCTGTGCTCGGCACTGGTGAGGTCCCACCCTGAGTGCTGTGTCCAGTTCTGGGCCCCCCAGTTTAGGAAAGACATTGAGATGTTTGAGCACATCCAGAGGAGGCAACGAGGCTGGTGAGGGGCTGGGAACACAAACCCTGTGAGAAACCACTGAGGGAGCTGGGGGTGTTTAGCCTGGAGAAAAGGAGACTCAGAGGTGACCTTATCACTCTCTACAACTTCCTGAAGGGTGTTTGTACTCAGGTGGGGTTGGTCTCTTTCTCCAGGCAGCAACTGACAGAAAAAGAGGACACAGTCTCAAGCTGTGTCAAGGGAAATATAGGCTTGATATTAGGAAAAAGTTTTTCATGGCAAGAGTGATAAAGTACTGGAATGGTCTGCCCAGGGAGGAGGTGGAGTCACCATCCCTGGGGGTGTTTATAAAAGACAGGATGTGGCACTCGGTGCCAGGGTTTAGTTGAGGTGTCAGGGAACAGGTTGGACTCTATGATCTTGAAGGTCTCTTCCAACCTTGTGATTCTGTGTGATTCTGTGATTCTGTGTGATTCTGTTTAAGGAGGTGCCCAGGACATCCTCACACTGTGCACACAGAGCTGTCAGGATGTGATAAATGTACTGACCCACAGAACTGCTAACACAGCTAAAAGCTGTGACACTTCCTTCAGTGCCCTGTGGATTGCTCTGTTCCTTGTGCTTCCATCAGCAACTGAGCTGAGCAAAGACTCCCCTTTGCTTTGTTCCAGGTGAAGAAAATATCCACACAAACCTGCACGGAGAAGCTGTAGAAGTCAATGCTGGCTTGAGCACAAATTTAGTGGAATTTGACAGGACTTTCATCACCACGTCAAACCACAGAACCCTGTTCATTGAAAACAGGAGCAACATCACAGCCCACTTCCAGTGGAAGACTTTTCCTACTGAGGAAGAAGAGATTAAAGAGAAGAGGAGGTTGGTTTGAAAGATGCATTTCAGTGAGATCCATGGCCCAAGACTGAAACTGACGTGTGGCCCCAGGCGGGTGTTGGTGCTTCTGAATGCTTTAGGCCAAGTAAACCATGCCTGGCACTGGGGTGTGTGTCCCTGGGCTTTAGGAGCTCAGCACTTAGCATTCCAGTTCCATTGAAACTCCAACCAGGGATGGCATTTTGGGAAGGAAAAGTTGATTGCAATGACTGGATTTCCTCAAGTTCTAATTGGGCTTTTGCCCCTCTAATCTTCTTCCTACACGACCTGGCAACATCCTCAAACAGTTCACCCTCTTTCCAAAGGTGATACACCCTCTTTTTTTCCCTTGGTTCCTTCAAAAGCTCCTTGCCCATCCAGACTGGTTGTCAGCTTGTCTTTCCACACACAGGGACAGTCTGTTCCTGTGCCTTCCAGACTTCTTTCTTGAAGTGTGTCCATCCTTCCTAGACCCCTTTGTTTTTAAGGGCTGTTGCCCAGGGTACTCTCCTAATCAGCCTCTTGAACAGGCCAAATCTGCCCTCCACAAGTCCACAGTGGAAGTTTTGTTGGTGCCCCTCCTTGTTTCACCCAATATTGAGAACTCTGTTATTTCACAGTCACTGTACCCCAGGCAGTGGTGAAGAGATGAAGTTCATTGAGTCATTAGGGAATTTCCTGGTGATATATAGTCCCTGGAGCCCAGGGAGGCAGCAGACTGCCCTGTGAATGGATCCATGGACACCCAGGGCCCTCAGTTCCCCTTAGAAGGGAGTCACCTACTACCACTGCCCTTCTTTTCTTCTCAAGACCTGAGGCTGTGATCTGTCTGACAGACCAAGTGCAACTGGCAGATTTTGCAGACAGAATTTGTTCTTTAGTGTCATCTGCCTGACTCTCTGGAGCCAGGGCCTCACACCTGTTCTGTCAGGGCACCTGGGCAGGTGATGGGGGTCAGGATTGAGAGCCTGAATGAGGGATGTGGGACTCCAGGCAGCTCTCCAAAATGCAGTTTATTGTATCCAAGAGGTTACAGCAGTCCAGGGTCGTGGGTGACAGAGCCTGTGCCTACAGCTGTCAGCCCCAGCTGCACACAAGCCTGGAGACCCTTTAATTTTGTTTACAATGCATTCTATACTTTTCTTTACTGAGAATCTTCATACAGTAGAACCAATCTATACCTTAACTTTTACCTATAGCCTATCATAACTACTGTAATTACCATATGCATGTTACTATTCTCCAATCACTAAAAGTCAGTACATTACAAGAAATTGTTATTCAGTTTTCTTGCAGTGGAAAATTCTGAGACTTTTTTTCTACTTGTAACTTTGCTGACTTGATTTGCCTGTGCTATCTTCTTGCGTAGTAAAAACATCTTCTTATTTGAGGTGGGTTTATCCTTTGCTCTAAACAACACACCCTTCTAACTAACACACCCGTTGGCTCCTTGGTTATCCAGTAAGACTGGCTCAGCAATTCTTTTCATCTCTTTCAAAACTTGCTTTCATCTCTATTCCTTCATCTAATTCTACATTTAAAAATCTTTCTGCTGAGCATACATATCTGTGAGACTTTCTTTTCAAACTTTCATCCTTCCCAACAAGGATGGAATTTTATTACCTCCCCAGCAGAGACCCATTTCCATTCCCCACTGTCTCCTAGGTGCCTGATCCCAAGAAGGGCAGGGCTCCCCTGGCTCCTGCTGAGCTTCTCTCAGGGCTGGACGGGTGTAACTACACCCGTTTATTTCTGTTTCACTCTCCCTGATGCTCCTCAGCCTTTCCACTTCTCCCTTAAGCTCTGGCACTGGGCAGAGCAGAGCATTCAGCTGCTCACAGCACACACAGGTGTCTCTGGCACTGTGCTCTGACCTCAGCACCAGGCTCAGAGCCTGCCTGCAGACAGGGCCTGCACAGCTGCGTCCTTCCTGCGGGTTCTCTTTGAGTGAGTGCGCTCCTGCTGGAGCAGCAGCAGCAACAATGGCTTTTCATCATTTGTGAACCATTGCTGGGGAAAGAAAAGCAGAAGAAAGAAAGAGAGAAAGAGAGAAAGAGAGAAAGAGAGAAAGAGAGAAAGAGAGAAAGAAGGAGAGAAAGAAAGAGAGAAAGAGAGAAAGAGAGAGAGAAAGAGAGAGAGAGAGAAAGAGAGAAAGAAAGAAAGAAAGAAAGAAAGAAAGAAAGAAAGAAAGAAAGAAAGAAAGAAAGAAAGAAAGAAAGAAAGAAAGAAAGAAAGAAAGAAAGAAAGAAAGAAAGAAAGAAAGCACCTCACAACCAGCAAAAAGACACAACCCACTACACAAGGAGGGTGGGTGGCTGCAGCCTTTCTGCTCAGCCTGCTTGTGCCAACTGCCACACAAAACCTGAAAATCGCCAGAACTGCTGGGCCAAAACTGCTGGGCCAGAACTGCTGTGTGCAAGCCCCTGTTTGCTGCAGGCCAGGTCACTTGCACTCCCCAGAGCCATTTTCAATTGCCTGCAAAGGACCAGGAGAGCGACCCTTGCCCACCTGAATGGCTGGTGAGAGGGTCCTTTAGTGCCCTGAGCTTCCTGGTTTTCCACTGTTCTCCATCTCCTTACACAGGGTCTGACTCCCATACAAGCTCTGTGTGTTAAAAGAAAATCCCATGGCC